>BSBN01000233.1:12932500-14132500 GCA_027924645.1 Cunninghamia lanceolata | reverse complement strand
ACGGACTGTAAGCCTTGCCAGTGCTTTTTCTTTAAGCAAACGCCATTAAAATTTAAACGTTTTAGGTTTTTGTTTTCTGATATTTTAAAAAATACGGCACCCTCTTATCAGAAGCCAAATCTAGGCGTATTGGGCACGGGTCTGTATTTGCCCTAATCCTGGGTACGGACGGATACGGTATTTGAGGCGTATCCCTGCCGTACCGTACCCGAATCCGTACCAGGTACGATGGTACGCGTACCAGGGGAAAGGGCTTGGCCGTATCCTGCAACTCTGCTGAAAATCGGTTCTACGTGAGAGTGACACTCCTAGATCACATACCTGCCAAGTAAATATCTTGTGTGAACAGAAAAAACTTTGTTGTACACATATGCAAGAAATAACTTGAAAATTCAAAAATATAATGTACTTTACCCACAATCCCAAAAAATAAAATAGAACATGATGCATACAATCTTACGACAAGGCTGTAAGTTAGTGCATTCTATTGCAATTTTGTTAGTGTCAAGTCCAAAAAAATTGTAAATGAGAATTTAAACATAGAAACTAGATCAAAACAAAACAAAACAAAATCTAAGAAGGCACCTAATATGTGTTAAACTGCATACGAATGCACATTCAGAAATTCTAGATCAGATTACCTTGAAAAATTACTTATCAAGCTTAAATAACCAAAAAAAATCCAAAGATAAGAAGCACCATATCATGCTCTAAAATGTGTATCTTGCCTCACTAGACTATTCAATGAGCAAGCAGTGCAGAAATAATGACACAAAAAAATCTAGAACAACAATTATGTAATGTCCCCAGTTTTAGCAATAATGATTTGTGAGCTTTTGCCTAGTTTCCGAGTTTTACCGTAAGCTTCTTGGTGAGTTGGGGAGAACTCCGAACTTCTTGGAGTGCTCAGGGTTGGTAAGCAGTGACTTTGTTTTATGTCAATGAACCCAGTTGGCAGTAAGGATCATCGTGACACTTTCAGAAGTGTTTTCTGACTTTTGGGATGTTCTCCAAACTTCTTGGAGAGAGTATTTATTTTTAGTATGTCACCCGATTGTCTCCGATCACCATCCTACATCTTCGGTATCATCTCAGTGTGATCAGAATTTGATTTCGATGTGGTTTCAATGCTTTCCGCAACTTGGGTAAGCTATAGAGTTATTATTTAATTAATTCACTAAAGTTGTCTAATGTTGGGAAATATTAAAAGGACAACTTAGTGTAATAGCTCGTTGAAAAGATGATTGTCTTAAAAGTTGGACACCTAGATAAGGGGTGCCTTTGCACATGAAATGTTATTATTATTTCAAAGAGGTCTTTGTGAGGGAATAAAGTGAATTATTATATTTTTAAATTGAATATTTCCTCCAAAAAAGCTATAAAAGGAGGTTGGGCTCTTATTTTGGGGATGCTGAAGATTTCTTATGCCATTATGCTGTCGGATTGAACATGTGTGTTCTCCTATGATCTTTTGAGAACGAAAACCCTCATTAGATTTCTAGATTAGGGTTTGAAAGACAATCCCTAGCTAGCTTGGAGTGATTCTACTCAGTAATCACCATTGTCATTCACATATTTTCAGTTTCAGGGTTTCATGATGAAGGTTTGCAAAGTTTTCTTATTGCAGATTTCGAAATTTGAGCAGAAGGGTTTATACCCTATTTTCTTAGCACTTGTTTTGGTGAAGACTATAGTGGTGCCCTCATTGATACGGAGTTAGCAAGAGATCGAACTATATTGAATATTTGATGGATTTGCTAACAAATATCAAATTTTCTGAAATGAATATTATAGTTTAGTTTGCTTGGGATTTGGAGTAATCTTTTGGAGGTTGCAACACTTTCCAGACCTGGCCGCGCAGTTTAAAGGAGTTTATGATGGATTTTTGGGGTCTTTAGACCCAGCCGCAGCTCTAGCCTTGATAGCCGCAGACCTTAAATCATGACAACAGCAAATCTCATATACAAAAATGCTATTGGAATAAGTCTTGACTTTCATCAATTACCCAACAGGCTGGCAGGATCCAAGCTCTGATACCACTGTCATGTCCTGTTCTAAGTTTTGAAGGCAATTTTCTGAATCTTGCAATTTCACAATAAACTCTAGAACTGAAATTTGAATTTGCTACTGCACCTTTCTAATTTGTCTTTGACAACACGAAATCAAATACAAACTTATAGTAGAATAGATAGATATTGGCAGCCTCTCAATTTGGATTACAAAATGAACTTTGCAAATTACAATGATAATAATGACTCTGAAATGAAATCAGATCTCACTGTTACAAAATCAGGATTTCAATTCTTTCAATTACAACATCAAATCATGGCTCTATGACAGCCAATTACAAGGTATGAACTGCTGTGACAAAATTCAGAGATGTATTCAATGTTACATACCACATGCTATGCCAAATGATGATGGAATCACTGTGACACTGATCACTGCCCTTCCATTATCCAATCGCTGTCAAAAGATGAATCGCTGGTCTTCAAACTTGATTCGCTGTCACAATGATGGCCAAAGATGACAAGCGTTATGTACATCTGGATCGCTCCTAATGATGATGCAAATCGGCCCAAGGAATAGCTTCTAGGTCTGGTCTAGATCTGCTGCTGCGTTGGCAAATGTTTTCCCAATGCTAGTCGCTTAGAACATTGCAAAGGCTCCCACGATGAGTAACAAGAGCTGTGCCTTCCTTAGAATGAATCGCTGCCACACAGCAAGGATATGTGCAAGGTTGACTCCAAAGATCTTCAATGATTGCTGCTAGAAGGTCTGAGTGGAATCCACTGATATAATGTTTTCAATCTTGGCAAATGAACATGCAATGAATGTCTTTTAGAATCGGCGCTCAAAGATGTGGACTCTTCAATCAAGATGCAAGATATGTTAATCAATTCTTCTTCAAATCTGTATCATTCCAGTGAACTTCAGTCTTCAAATATGCAAGTCTTCAACAACTCAGATCTGCGATTATGATGATTCAAAGATGCCTAGAAAATCTTCAAAATGGTCTTCAATCGCGATGCAAAGGATCTTCAATCAAATTCAAAGGTCTCCGACCCAATCTTCGAATGATATCGCAATGGTGTCCAAGCAATTCTCCGAAATCTTCAATAAGTGCAAATGCAAACTCCATATGAATTCGCCTCCATGATGTGATTGGGTTTTCGTCCAGCACACCAATCTTCACAAGGGTTTTCGTCCTTGGAAGGCTAGGAAACAATTGCTAAGCAAATATGCGAAGTTACCAAAACATTCGTGATAATCGTGATGTTGAATTTGAGACACCAATGCTTCTTTTATACCAATTCAAATTAAAGATTTGAATTTGCCAATTTCCCTCCCAAATTGCTCTTCTCCAATGGTAGCGCTTGATCCAATGCGAGGTCCTATTTGAATTTGATTCTCCGAAAATGAGCACCACAAACAAAGAACAAATTTCAAACTCCAAGATGAGCGCCACCTCTTATTTTGATTATTTTATTGTCTTTTACACACATTCCAATGTAGGCGCTCAAATAGGTCAAGACCTATTTTATTTTATTTTTGGGCTCTCATTAAATAATATTATTTATATCAATTTTCTCCATGGGCGATATAATTAAATTATAATAATAAATTATTATTATTTAATTTTCTACAATTGATAATTAATGCCAAGTGCATTAATTCATTTGCCACCTTTGCCAGATTATTCCCTTGAGTTGATGAACTAGCCTACGGGAATGAGGATAGGCTAACTCCATTCTCAATTTGGTGATCACGCTGGAAATGGGGACATGACAGAGGATCACTTGAGGATAAAAAGTCCCAGATCTTTCAGGATTGCAAATTTCTCCAAATCTAGGGTTTCTCCTTCATTTTATAGCCATATCACAATTCAATTTTTACTACTCAAGATTCCCAGATTTCAGATTTTTGTTGTTTCTCACAATTCCAGATTAAGATTTTATTTGGATTTCAACTCTCTTCCAGTTTCAGATCTCTATCTATTAATCTCAGATGTCTGCCTATCATTCCATATTCTGTAAATTCAGTTTCCAGTTTTCAGTTTGGAAACATAGTAGTGTCTCTTCTTTCCAAGAAGAAGCATTTCCAACATGATGACTATTGATATCCATAGTAACTACACAAAGGTGAGAAATACTTTGTCCGAGCTAGCTTTAGCAAAACTCAGACAATTAGCATATCAAGGTGCACCATTGTTTCATGGCTTGCAAGGCCAAGAAATAATATACGAGTGTTAATGTTATGTTTAAATAAACTCACAGGTTGTTATGTCTCTTTCTTGTCTTCATCCCACTCATGTTCAATCAATTTCCATATTCAAATGCAAACCCATCAAGGTGTAAAGAGGCAAAATGTTTTTTGAGAATCCCTGATAGAACTTAATCAAAAACAACTAGATTGCCTACCCAAGCTCTTATTTTGATATTTCTGTTGACTAGATAAAATTTGCAAATGGAATTCTCCATGTAACCTCGATTGATTTCATTACCTTTTTATGTTCTCTGCACTGACATGATTCCTAAGATTTTCATGACAAGCTGTAATGTGTTGTACTTGTTTGTAAATTTTTAAGCTTTTTATGTGTTTTATTTTTATTTTTATGTGATCTTTCAAACTAGACAGAAGAATGCAGAAGGGGTTTTCAATTTTCCTGTAGATGTCTTGCTGAAGCATACAATATAGAGCATATATGGAAAACCCAGAAAAAGTACAAGGAATATGAAGAAACTAATTGATACCTAGATAGCAAAATGGCCAATAAACAATTACTAACACATACCCATGTGGAGATTTGAAACTTCATACAACAGTTGTAGCCGGACCAGCAAGTGGGTATGGTTGTAAATGCCTCTAAACTCCAATGAGTGATAAAGAAAGCTTATACAAATGTTATCAGCAAAGATATAGGCACCAAACGCCTCAAAAAGACCCTACAATAGCTGTTAGCAATGTTGGAGCTGCAATCCCCGATGACCCACGTCCTCTCATGAAGTGTACGGCTGGCTGTAGGTGAAAATGACAGCAAATATAATCAGAAACTCCTCCACTCAGCACTATAAATGATCAGCAATGTTTCCCAAGGCAGGGCAACCAAGTAAGAGGGAGATATCTGCCTCAAAACCACACCAAACAGCTGCAATAAAGGTGTACGGCCAGCTCTAGAAGTACGGCCAGCAGGGTATTTCACAAGGCTGCAACAAACATCAACTCAGCTGCTCCTATTGATCCACCACCATTGTCATTGGCTGCTCAAAATGTCTCCAACGAATAGTATAGCAAATATATCCTCAAACCCTTAAGAATCAAACTCCATTTAAGCACAAATATGAATACTGGATGTATCCATCATCAATGGCACCTTTGGGTGATCTTCCACACCTGTAGAATGCCGTCACTAATGGAGGTTTTCGTCTCCAAAAGCCTGGTTCGAATGCTCAAACCCTCAAACCCTAGCAGAGCTCCAAAAAGAAATATCATAAAGCAAGCATGAGCAAATGAGCTCCAAAATCCTCTTTTATTCTCCCTCCAAGATGGGCGTTGGGCATTTAGGAGGGAAATTATCTCTTAAAACATCTTTATTTCCCTAGGGAAGGGCGCCCAAGGTCACAACTTGATGTTATGTCTCCATTTTCATAAAGTCACTTTTTCCCCTTACATTATAATAAAGTCCAAGTTAAATATAACATTATAAATCTTTGGACTTTAAAATAAATATGAAGATGGTGTCAGAATGAAGTGATCTATAGCTCACCGGAAAGCCCTCGATGAGACGAATCTGATGCCACTTTGAAAATGCCGAACCAACACTAACCCCAAACTTACTAAAAATAGTAAGTAATGACCAAGAGCAATTTGAACCAACTCAAAACGTGCCAACTGGATCCACTGAGTTGGAACCACATCTCCACCACCGACAGAAGCCCCCAAGGCCAAACTAACTCCAGTTCCCTAACCAACCTGCTAATCCACAGGAACTCAATGATGGACTAGCCATGTAACTAGAAGGGGGCATTACAGTCCGCCCTCCCTAAGATTGTTTGCCTCAAGCAATCTCAGATCAAGATGCTCCAGTATCTACTCATTCTCCCAAGTAGCATCCTCTACTGGCAAGTTCTTCCATTTAACCAAGTACTCTCTGATGATCCTCCTCAAATTACGTTCCCCGGTATCAATTATAGCTTCAGGTACCAATATCAACTTCCCCTCTTCATCAAGAGAAGTCAACTCAACTGATGGTATCATGTTATGTCCCAACACCTTCTTGAGGTGAGATACATGAAATACATTATGTACCTTGCTACTTGTTGGAAGCTCCAACTCATAAGCCACTTCTCCAATCCTCTTGGAGATCCTGAAAGGCCCATAATACCGTGGCTTAAGCTTTTCTGCCCCACTCTTCTTAAGAGTGGATTGCCTATAGGGTTGCAGCATGAGATATACCATGTCACCAACATCAAAAGATCGCTCAGTCCTTTGCTGATATGCATACTGCTTCTATTGATTCTAAGCCTTCTATATATTCTCCTTCAAAGACCTCATGATGTCCTGACTTTCCTAGAGAAGGTCTTTGGCCTTCAGCACTCTGCTATCCCCAAACAACAAATCAACAAAGCTCGATGCCTCATACCCATATAGGGCCATAAATAGTGACATCTGAATAGACATGTGGTATGTGGAATTGTAACAATACTCCCCCATATGAAGTCACTTAACCCATGCCTTCTGCTGCCCCGAAATATAGTTTCGGAGGTATCCTTCCACCCATTTGTTAACTATCTCAGTCTGACCGTCTGTTTGGGGGTGGTATCTCGTACTAGGTGTGAGCTCTATCCCTGTCAACCTGAAGAGCTCCTACCAAAAATTGTTGAGGAACCTACTGTCCCTATCACTGACAATGTTCCGAGGTAACCCGTGGAGTCGAAATACCTCGCGAAAGAACAATTCTGCAACCTGTGCTGCAGTGAAAGTGGTAGGGATGGCAAAGAAGTGTGCATATTTTGTCAATCTGTCCACTACCACGAAAATGCAATCCCTACCTTGGACTTTTGGTAAACCTGTGATAAAGTCCATAGAAATGCTATCCCACTTCCTCTCAGGAATGGGTAGGGGCTGCAATAGACCTCCTGGAAATGAGTGCTCCTGCTTATTCTGCTGACATATCGGGCACTCTCACATACTGTATCACCTCAATCTTGAGGTCCTTCCAGGTAAACCTCTCTCTGACTTGTCTATAAGTTTTGAAGTATCCCGGATGCCCTGCCATAGGCAAATCATGGAATGCCCTCAAAATTTTCTGCTTCATCTGTGAACCTGACACCAAGAAGATCCTGTCCTTGTAAATGATTAAATCAATTACCACTATGTATCTATCATCCTTGATGGTGCCATCGATTATTCCAGTAGCCCATGCATCCTTAGCATACTCAGTTGATATCATCTCTCTCCAGTCATCTGCAATGGCACCTAGTGCACACAAATGGGGCCTCCTAGATAAAGCATCGGCAACAATGTTTTTCTTACCTTTGACATAAACAATATCAAAGTCGTAGGCCTGTAGCTTGCTGACCCACTTCTGTTGCCTCTCATTCAAATCTTTTTGTCTAAGGAAATGCTTCAGACTATTATGATCTGTCTTAACTACAAATTTGTTGCCCACCAAATACTGTCTAAATTTAGCCAATGCATGCATTATGGCTAACATCTCCTTGTCATAAATGTTGTAGCTGCATTCCACACCCCTCAACTTCTTGCTCTCAAACGCTATGGGGTGCTTATTCTGCATGATTACCGCACCAATGCCTTCTCCTGAGGCATCACACTGCAACTCGAAAGGTTTGCTGAAGTTTGGTATTGCCAACACTGGACATGTACTCATAATCTCCATAAACTTGTCAAAGCACTCCTGTGTACCTCTTGTCCAACTGAATGCATCCTTTCGAGTCAAATCTGTGAGGGGTGCAGCTGACTGAGAAAACCCCTTCACGAACCTATGGTAATATCCACATAAGCCAAGGAATCCCTTCAGTTGAGTGAGATTCTTTGGTGGCGGCCAGTCCTTCATGCTACCAGCATTGATAATGTGACCCAAGTATAACAACTCGGTCATCTCAAACTCACACTTTGACATTTTGACATATAAAGACTCTCTCCAGAATGCTCAGCACAATGTCAATGTGTTTCAAATGTTCTTCCCATGTCTTGCTGTAAATCAAAATATCATCAAAAAATATCAGAACAAACCTCCTCAACTGCTCACGGAAAACTCTGTTCATGCAAGACTAGAAGGTGGCTGGTGCATTTGTCAGGCCGAATGGCATGACCAAGAACTCAAAGTGCCCATAGTGACACCTGAATGTTGTCTTCTCCGCATCCTCATCTCGGACCCAAATCTGATGCTAGCCAGATCTCAAATCAATATTGGAGAAGTAACAGGCCCTGTGCAACTCATCAATCAGCTCATCTATTATGGGAATAGGGTACCTATTTTTAATTGTTTTCTTATTGAGCTCCCTGTAATCAATGCACATCCTAAGAGTCCCATCCTTTTTCTTCACTAGCACCACTAATGATGCAAATGGAGTCTTACTCAGCCTTATGTGTCCCATCTCGAGAAGCTCTCTGATAGCTTTCTCGATTTCATCCTTATACCTTTTGGGGTGCCTGTATGGAGTAGTAATTACGGGCTTTGCACCTCCTCCAACTCGATCACATGCTCAATACCCCTGTTAGGGGATCTACTTGGTGGAATATCACTAAACACTTTGGTGTGTTTAGTTAGAAGAGCCTGTATGTCAGGTGGATACTCACGTTTCTGCTGCTCTGAAACTACAGGCATCAACATCACCTCTGCTGCCCACTACACCTGATCATGGCGAATCAATCTCTCCATCCGCTTGAGAGAAACAACTCTCAATCCACCATCCGAAATGCCCCTGAGCACATGTCTAACTCCGTTCACCTCAAAATTCATCTCCATCATCCTCAAGTTGAGAGTGAACTCACCTATCTCATGTAACCACTTCATACCCAGCACAACATCCATATCACCCATGCTAACATAGAATTCAGATTGGAAAGTGTAGTTATTTAGCTGGATGGTCAAATTAGGAATCCTTCTAGTGCAAGTGAGTACGAATCCATCTGCTACCTTCACTCTGAACCCCGAAAACTCTATTTTCAACTCCCTTTTGGCAACCAAGCTCTCATCAATGAAGTTATGAGTGGCACCTGTATCCAGCAAGGTAATGCATCTCTGTGCACCCAACACTCCTCGGATCCTAAATGACCCCTCTCTCTGAATGCTCAAGATATGGGTTGTTGGTAGGGAGGTCTCCTCATCCTTATCTGGTACTTCAGATGCAACATCTGACCCTAAATCATCATCTTCTATATGCTGCTCTGAATGTGTCTCCGACTCCATAGACTCATCTGCTGAGAAGTATTCAATCTGTTTTGCCTTTCCTTGGGCAGCACACTTGTGCTTAGGATCCCAAGGTTCTCTGTAGTGGAAACAGAGTTTCTTCCTCTTGAAATCATTCAACTGGTCATTATCTAACCTGGAAGAACTCTTATGTGGCTGGTGTCCTGAGTCGCTATGAAAAGGTCTCCTATCTCTCTCCTTATCTCTCCTATGCTGAAAGTTCTTATTCTGAAATTTACTCCTCCATGTGGAAGACTCCATATCACGAGCCTTCTTCATGGCCTCCTGCAATGACATAGGGTCCAAACCCTTCACCCATCCTCGTAGAGGATCAGACAAACCATCAACAAAGAGCATGATCAACCTCCTCTCTGATATATCTGAAACCATGACTGAGAGATCTTGGAACTCATAGATGTATGAGTCCACCGATCCACTCTATCTCAACTGTGCCAGCTCCTTGAATTGCAACTCAGGATCTTTCTTGTCGAACCTGTCTATGAGTCTGGCTGTAAACTCAACCTATGATATAATCTGGTCATGTCCCAAAGTCACCTTCCCGTTACTCCACCACTTGTGTGCACTACCCTCCAAGTGCAAGGCTGCATATGTGATGGCATCAGTCTCTGGCATGGGGCTGATCTGTAGATAACTGTCCAACTTTTGGACCTAAGCTCTTGCTGTAGTTTTTCCTGAACCATCAAAGTAGGGTAATGTCATCTTACTGACTTTCTTCTGTAGCTCATTATTCTGCTACCTGTTACCCCCTCGGGGTCTGTGTCTCATCCTAAGATCTAAATAGTCCCTAAAATTCATCTCAGCCCGAAACTCCGCACTCGAAGCCTGCCAATCTCTAAAGATCTCCTCCTGAAACTCCAACTGTGTAGCATCCCATTCGGGCATCTCGTCCCTAGGTATAAAGATAGGAATGTCAGGTCTATCTGCAGCTGTGAGTTGTGTAGCACCCCAGTTATTCACCGAAGCCTCTCCATCATGATCCCTATATCTGTTCCTATCCCCATTATTTCTTTCACTATTCAGATCTCCATTACCTCGGTCTCCATTGCCTCGATCCCTGTCTATCCTCGACATCCCGATCTATATTCCTATCATTCCAGTCTCTATTCCTGTCATTCCTATCTCGGTTCCTGTCATTCCGGTTTCTATTCCAGTCTCCGTTATCCTCATCCTCATCCAACTCAGGAAATAATCGGCCAAGAAGTCGTGTGAGTGCCAACTGTGACCTATCCATACTAGCAATAATCTATTGTTGTCCTCTAGCCAAATCATTCAAAATATCTCGAGTGCTAGGCTCTCCAATCTCCATGTCTCCCATTTCTTCAGGATGTTCTGGAAGCACACCGGAAAAGGGATCTATTTTAGGAACTTCGAGATCTTCCTCACCATAAAATACCACTGGTTGCTCCTCAGCAACTACAATCTCTATATCGGTATCAAATGGATCTGTTTGTGGCACTAGATTCTCTGGTTCTACTAACTGCGGATTCTGAGTTCTCTGTAAATTTCTGGTACCCTCTCTGTCTAAAATAATATCTATCAGCACCCGACTGCATATCTCATTCTCACTTCTGCATGTTTGTTTTCAACCTCACAGGATGGCAAGATCACTGCTCTGATACCACTGTAATGTGTCGTACCTATTTGTACATTTTTAAGATCTTCTTGTGTTTTATTTTTATTTTTATGTGATCTTTCAGACTAAACAGAAGAATGCAGAAGGGGTTTTCAGTTTTCCTGCAGATGTGTTGTCGAAGCATACAATATAGAGCATATATGGAAAACCCAGAAAAAGTACAAGGAATATGAAGAAATTAATTGATACCCAGATAGCAAAATGGCCAATAAACAATTACTAACACATACCCATGTGGAGATTTGAAACTTCATACAACAGTTGTAGCCGAACCAGCAAGTGGGTATGGTTGTAAATGCCTCTAAACCCCAATGAGTGATAAAGAAAGCTTATACAAATGTTATCAGCAAAGATATAGGCACCAAACGCCTCAAAAAGACCCTACAATAGCTGTTAGCAATGTTGGAGCTGCAATCCCCAATGACCCACATCCTCTCAGGAAGTGTATGGCTAGCTGTAGGTGAAAATGACAGCAAATATAATCAGAAACTCCTCCACTCAGCACTATAAATGATCAGCAATGTTTCCCAACGCAGGGCAACCAAGTAAGAGGGAGATATCTACCTCAAAACCACACCAAACAGCTGCAATAAAGGTGTACGGCCAGCTCTAGAAGTACGGCCAGCAGGGTATTTCACAAGGCTGCAACAAACATCAACTCAGCTACTCCTATTGATTCACCACCATTGTCATTGGCTGCTCAAAATGTCTCCAACGAATAGTATAGCAAATATATCCTCAGACCCTTAAGAATCAAACTCCATTTAAGCACAAATATGAATATTGGATGTATCCATCGTCAATGGCACCTTTGGGTGATCTTCCACACCTGTAGAATGCTGTCACTAATGGAGGTTTTCGTCTCCAAAAGCCTGGTTCGAATGCTCAAACCCTCAAACCCTAGCAAAGCTCCAAAGAGAAATATCGTAAAGCAAGCATGAGCAAATGAGCTCCAAAATCCTCCTTTATTCTCCCTTCAAGATGGGCGTTGGGCATTTAGAAGGGAAATTATCTTTTAAAACATCTTTATTTCCCTAGGGAAGGGCGCCCAAGGTCACAACTTGATGTTATGTCTCCATTTTCATAAAGTCACTTTTTCCCCTTACATTATAATAAAGTCCAAGTTAAATATAACATTATAAATCTTTGGACTTTAAAATAAATATGAAGACGGTGTCAGAATGAAGTGATCTATAGCTCGCCGGAAAGCCCTTGACGAGACGAATCTGATGCCACTCTGAAAATGCCGAACCAACACTGACCCCAAACTTACTAAAAATAGTAATGACCAAGAGCAATCTGAGCCAACTCAGAAGGTGCCAACTAGATCCACTGAGTTCGAACCACATCTCCACCATCGACAAAAACCCCCAAAGCCAAACTAACTGCAGTTCCCTAACCAACTTGCTAATCCACGAGAACTCAATGATGGACTAGCCATGTAACTACAAGGGGACACTACACAAGCATCCTTTCTTTTTCAATATCAAAGTCTTTGACAACCTCCTACTGCTATCGTATGCTTGTTCCCTTCTTTGGATTGACTTAGACAACTAACGTAGGGCTTGGCCCAATTTGTTCATGGTTTTGGTTATGCTATTCAAGCAATTTATTGTAGCTTCTTCCACAGATAATGCATCAACATGAATGTATGAGGATGCATATAATTTTATTGTCCCCCAGAAATCCTAGGAAAGAACTCCAATACCCACTATTGTGATTCTAGCTGGTAATCTAATATTATGGCTGAAAAATATAAAGCTAAACCCTAAATAATGAAAATTAAAATCATTGTTTGTGATTGGAAATTTTGCTCTACTAGGGTTTCCCTTCGGCCTCCCCATGCATATGTCATACTGTAGTTACCCACAGGAGTTTCCTTGTGCATGCATGCATTTATTGCGGTGCACTTTCATTCTCTAGGACTAAGGGCCTTTTTTTGCCCTTTAAATGGCCTCAGTCTTTCATTCCTTTGCAACTATTGCTGTTGAAGTTGAAGGTTTGACAACGAACAACAATGGCTCCTCTGCCACCCAAGCATCCCCAGAAGTTTGTTCCCAAGGTGTTTCACGAGGCATGTCCCCTAATTCACCACCTGATATTGTGCTTCCCATTCCAGAGTTTGATAATGCCTACAAATGGCTTGAAAATTTTACCTTAATTGGGTATTTTGTGGGTCGAGTCCCACCTAAAAGTGTGCTAAGTGACTGGGTTAGCCAGGCCTGGTCTCTACATGTGATCCGCCTCAAGGCCATGCAAAACCTCACTAAGGGGTTTTTCTTTTTCGCTTTTTTGAAAGTTGTCCTCTCCCGGGGCCCATGGTCAACTCGTCCCTTCTTGTGTTTAAACCTTGGACTGAGACTTTTTTATCTCTGATGAGAAGTCCATTTGCGTCCCTGTCTGGGTGGAATTTCCCAGCTTGGCTTTGCCATGTTAGAATTTCCTCAACCAGATAGCTTCTTTCTTGGGTTCTGTTGTTTGTTTAGAACCAGCGAAGTTTTACTCTGCTCGCCCACAATGACGCGTCTATGTCGAAGTGGACCTCTCCAAGGACCTCAAAGAGTCTGTTGATATTCAAATAGGCCAGACCGATTACTCTTAGCAGATTCAATATATCAATCTTCCCAATACTTGTTATCGATGCCAATCATCCAACCATAAGATACGGGATTGCCCTCTAGCCACGCAGCAGCCTAAGCCCTAGGCCCAGCCTCCTTCTAGGGCGGCACCTCCAGCAAAATAAGATGAAGAATGGTCTATTGTTGCTAGCTGGAAAGCTAAAAATGCTAGCACTTCCAAACCTACGGCTAAACTAATAAACTCGGCCCTAGTTGTTTCAAAGCCAGTCGACGTTGAGCGTGGCAAAAGTTTCTAAAGCAACACCAACAGCTGCAACTATGGCTCAACCACCAGCTGTTAATGCCTGACAATCTTCTCTTTCACTCATTGGGCAAAGGTCTCGTAGCCCTTTCGGGCGATTGGAGGAAGGCGAATTTGTACCTCACACTCGCCAGCCAAGATCTATCAGCTTCCAAATTGGAAGCTTCGAGGAGGTAGTGCTGCATAATATGAACAACTATTTTGCCCTTGACGGGTTGGATAGCAAGGATATGCCCCTCGACAATTGT
Organism: Cunninghamia lanceolata; assembly: GCA_027924645.1. Lineage (NCBI taxonomy): Eukaryota > Viridiplantae > Streptophyta > Pinopsida > Cupressales > Cupressaceae > Cunninghamia > Cunninghamia lanceolata. The sequence goes on along the minus strand of BSBN01000233.1, from coordinate 14,118,282 downwards.
TAAAAGAACTGTATTTCCTGGAATGTGCGAGGTCTTACCGACCTCCCTCAGAAATATGCAATTCATGATTTTCGTTTACAGTTCCCTGGTTTAGACATTTTCTGCCTCCAGGAAGTTAAAATCTCTGGGTTTTTGTTGTCTACAGCTTTTCGTGTTATTTGGCCTTCTAGCCATGTTTTTTGCAGAAACCATGAAGTTGGTCGTGGTGGAGTTGTCACCTTTCTCTCTCCTACATGGCAACAGCTGCTGGTAGATCATGGATGTGACCCCACTAACCGCGTGTTGTGGACTCTTTTCAATGTTGACAATTATTCCTTTGGGATTATTAATGTTTATGCTGCCAATGTTGCCGTAGAAAGATCTTCTCTTTGGCGCTGGATTGCAGATTCAATGTCTACCGCCACTTGGGTTTTGTGGGGGACTTCAATATGATTGAACTGGCCTATGATAAATGTGGTGCTTTGCCTATGCGGTGGACAGCTGGCAAAAGGGAGGTGTGGTTTCCCTCAATGAGAGTGAGGATCAGTAAAGTGACCATTCACAAGTTGTTGAGAAGAATTGGGAAGGGAAATTCCCTTCACACGGGATTGAAAAATTGCTTGAGCAAGCATCCAAAGCCCACCGCAACTAGAGCATACAGAGCGGGGGCAAGAGGGCAACCTTGTCGAATCGATCGAAAAAGCCCAAAAGAGCTGGATTGTCTGCTAGAGATGGTGATGCAAGCCGAAGCATCGGAAAAAAGCATTTGAACCATGTGAATGAAGCAGGGTCCAAAGCCAAGAGCCTGAAGCATGGCAAGAATGAAAGGCCACTTTGTAATGTCCCCTTCTAGTGAGTCAAAAAAATCTTAACCTAGCACACAATTTTGACTTGTAAAATAGAACATTAGTAACCAATTCATCTTATAATATCAATAATTTGCAATTAGGATTGATAACCATATAATCATAACCAATATCAAGTTCATTAGCATATACATATATCTTTCACATTTCCTCTTAGGGTTAGTAACCTCATAGTCAATATCAACATTAAAGTTACTACATATATGCATTTCATATTCTCATTTCATTCACATAAAGCTTTCCATGATATACCTAGAGAGAGTCATTATGGAGACTGATCGTTAATCTACTCTACTCACGCACCCCATATGAGTATGATTATGTTAAGGCGCTAGTGTAACCATCCCATCCAGAGACCCAAAGGCTTCACACTACACCCGGTGTTCCTCAACAATTGGCTCAAGAGGTTTCATGCTACACCCGACATTCCTCACCTGCTTGAGAGTCACCTACCGTTGGGCACATTTATAATAGCTATAAGCTTATACTACCTTAGGCCCAAGAGCTTCACACTGCACCCGGTGTTCTTCGCCTCTTGGCTCAAGGGACTTCACACTACACCCGGTGTTCTTCATCCACTTGAGGGTCACCTAGGTCCAATAGTCCGCCCTTCCTTAACTTACCATCATACTTGTAGGATGATAGAGAGATTAAAGGTGAGGCTACTTGCTCTTCTCCGAGTATATCATGGTTTAAGGGGTCATTTTATTACTTATCATTGCTATCTCATTGATTGGCAATATTCAATATGCTTCCTCATAGGAAAATCATTTAACATTCTTATGCCTTAATCATTCTTAGGCCATTCATTCTCATTCCATGATTATGAGCATTTATATTCATTAAGATTGTAACATCCTTATTCTATATCTAACTTGTTCCATGTACTTATCCATTTATAATGACTTACTCATATTATGATAATCTTCCAATCGCATTTATTTATTTATTCTATTATCCTATATTAGTAAGTCACACTATAACTGTTCTATGTTAGCAAACATTCTATTTAACATACATTTTCATATCTTTCATTTTATAATTCATTCACAGCTTTTTTTCCATCTATGTGCAGCATGACAGATCATTATTCAATACATTATTTAACTTATTTTCTGCATTAGAATACCCATTCGATATGCTATAAGAATCATACCTGAAAGTTGCTGAAAGGTAATTACGACCTGCTATGATATAGACTGCTTGTTATTAATAAATGAAATGATTTGGAAGGCAGATCGTGGGCAGGGTGCTGCAGTTGGGAATCAATTAGTCACTCAATGTCCAGTTCTGATTTCTTACTCTTTGGCTGACTTGATCGATGGTATGATATTTAATTGCTTGGTCGATTGTGATGGAATGATGTTCGATCTTATAAATCCATGAGATGCTGTGTATTGTTTATTGTGAATTAATTCAATAATTCCTCCTTTTTGCTATGAGTGGTATCAACTCCCACTTATACCACCCAAAGGGAGGCGATCCATGTCCAAGATACATCGTTTCATAAATACGGTGGCTTATGTTTGATCGCACTCTTTCATAATGAATAATGTATGCTTCTAATTAATCGTTGCTCCCAATTAGATTGCTGATTGCTGTAAATCACTGATGAGGATATGATAACTTCCCTTCATGTAATGAATTACTTGTAGTGAGATCCATTAATCCTTTCGTTGTCCACCGAAAATGCCTTTATATATTTTCTCTTGTCGTGGAAGAGGCACGACTATTCCTCATAGACGCCCCTATGGATCGGCGCTCTTAGCATTATGTTAAGTTTAAACATTAATCGGTCTTTCTTTGTTTTGTCTTATTCCTTTTGTCTTTTGTCTTTGCTGGCGCCGCCTATAGTTAAGGACGTGCATTATAATCCATTGCCAATATATATGTTTGTATTTTTCATTGAATGCTTAGAACTTGTGAACATTGTGGTGATGGTTATATTACAAATTGGCCCTATAGACAACATTGTTTACCCGCAATATGATGTTTCAGACACAACTTGGAGTAAACGGAAATATACAGCAATAACTATAAAGCGTATGATTCATACCAGAATTGCATAGAATAAAGCATTGTTTCCGTTCATTGAATATCTCAGTATTACACTACAATGTCACAATGCTGCCTTTCGATTACAAGTATCGACTCAATATATAACTTATGCCAAGGTTGGTTGAGATACCAACTGTTGGCAACGACTCCACAACTATCCAACCGTCGGGGTTAACCCGATAACACTCCTAAACTTAACTGTGCACAACATTAATTAATTCATGATTATTTACTTGGCCGACTACGGCCGACTACAATTATGACCGACTACAGACGTATGGCAACAGACTTATAGTCAACAATGATCTTCATGCTTTTGATGCATCAGCCGAGTGGCCTTCTTTCGACTTGGTGTTAGATAGATCAATCCTTCAAATCCAAAAATCATATTATTTTCCATGTTGATTCTGTGAAGTTTGGTCATTCCAATCTTTAATTGGAATGGACTAATTTATTAATCGTAGGACATGACACACTCAATATGATCATTAGCAAAATCAATCTTGATGAACAAGCTCTAATGTTCTGATGCAAATTCAGGTGCAAGCTAGCAAAGTTGCACTTGAAGTCGCCCATCTCCAGGAGTTGTTGGACCACTGGGGCAACACTCCCTGCATTGTTGCCCGAGCCTTGCCTGATTCTTTCTCCTCTCGAGGGCGTCGGCGTGGCCATAGTCAGACTTCTCGTCGTGACCAGCAGGACCATGGAAACAGTCGTGGTAATCATGATCGTGGCCCTCGGCCCTCCAAGGATTCTGTTGTCCATGGAGGCTGGTCCTTGCCTTCCGGACTGCCATCTCCTTGGCGGGATGCTAGCTAGCCAGACATTGGCAAGTTTCCTCGATTGCAGCTTGCCATTTCCCTGGTTCGCACTCAACCTCTGGAGGAGAATGAAGATGCCACTACTGCTCTTGATGGTTGAGAGCCTATTGAAGATGCCACCCTCGGGGACTTTTGGGGGAAACCCGATGATAAGGATCCTCCTCCATCTGCTGGTGCTGCTCTTGCAGCTTAGTGTTTTTTACGTCTTTCTTATTAGACATTATGTTGTGCCTTTGAGGCTATGACTTATGTTTTATTCGCCTTTTGAGGCTGGACTTATGTTTCATTCGCCTTTTGAGGTTGTGACTGTGTGGGTGTGACTTTAACCACCCTTCTTTTTTTGTGAATAAGTACTATTTATTTCTTTAATATAAGTTAAATAGGATATTCATCAAAAAAAAAATCTGAATTTTTGAAATCTAAAGCCTGAATTTTGAAAGATATCCGGAAATTGAAAAACAAAGAAGAATAAGGCTTAAATATTTCATGCAATAAACTGATGTAATTTTCACGCTCTCTAGTGCAATATAAGATGCATTTTTCTAAACAAGTGGGAAAAATCTTGAAGCAAAAGCTTTAATAATATGAAAATGACATCTTAAGCAGCATATGAGATAGGACGATCTTCCTAACAAGATTTGGACCAACTCAGGACTAGATATTCCAAGAGTATAGGCGTGCATGCACTTGGCCAAGAATATTCCTATAAAAACATTCTGTTTTGAGGTTTAAAGGCTTATTGAAAAAAAAAGTTTCCTTTTCCACATTTTAAATATGAGAAATATAATATTGCATAGCTGACTTTGTACTATAACAATTTGACCATAATAATACCAAGTTCTCATATACTAAGGCTCACAAATGCCTGTCCCTTGTGACACAAAAACAAGATTCTCAACTTCATTTCCTTCATTGCTAAGCATGAATGCAGGCATTTTCTCAAATGCAAACATTGATGTAGTCTTTAGACATTACAACAGCTGCAGCTTTGCTTTATTATATACATGCTTTTATATTGCATGCACATTATAATCTGCTTCGTTCTCTATATTATCAACATTGATTTGCGTGAATCTTTAAAGACTTTTCAAGAATGACTTTCATGGTTGTGTGATGCCAAAAGCCATAAAAACAGAAAGTTGAAACAAATTCCCATTTTACCAGTGAAATCTCGACTCAAATTTGTACCCATGAATTACATGGTTTAGCCATATGTAACAAGTTACTAAAAGACATGTGCTTACTCTCTAAAGCTAACATTCATGGCCAGTACAGATCCAGTAGTGGATTTCTGAATGTCGCTCCCTTTCCTTCGCCCCCTCTTCAAGATCTGTTGAAAATGGTCAAAACAGAAAGAAAAATAAGCAGCACATAAATAGGAGCAAAATAAAATGCAAATGCAACCTTCTAAGAAGAGCAAATCATACACGCTCCCTCATCAATTCTGGATTGCCAATAGCATCACCAATTATTTCACGAAGTTCTGCATCATTCTTGCAGCCATCTTCAAGGATCCTGCAAGAAAATTACATGTTCAGAGTAGTTCGTGCACTTTCTATGCAACCTTACATCATATTTATCTGGCAAAGCTATAAAAGGGGAAACACAACATACTCAAGTCCCCCTTTTAGGGATTAAATCTGACTGTGTCGTGTTGGGTTGGTTCATCTTTAACACGAGACCATTCGTGGTAACAAGTTAAGGTCCCTAGCTCCAAGTTTAGGACCAAATCTTATGAAAAGATATGGAAGAGGACTTGGATTTTCATAGACCCTGGTCCACAATCAACCAAAAAACTAAGCAAAACTTATCCACTTAACATGTTGAACCGTCAAGCAATGTTTGTTAAAGATATCTACAAACCGCAACTAATCCCTATAAAACCATCATGATTCACTTATCATTCAGAGCCATCAAATGATTTTAGGCCCAGTTTAAATGGATAGGCAAAAATAGAGTGCACCACAAATAACCTAACCATGAAGACAAAGTGATCCACCCAACACACATACCCATCAAGCAATGTTAGTGCTGGAGAGAATGAGACTGTCCAGATTCTGGATTATTTAATAGTTAAACCTCTATTTTGTCTTTTTAAACTTAACCATCTTAGGGAAAATACAATGACTCCAAAAAAAGAGGTTGGCAATAGCCCTCCACCTAAAGATTATGAATTCATGCTGGTTAGGCTCAGGGCTCAAAAACTAAACTGTGCTGTTGTTATCGGAGACCCAAGTTCAATAAGGATCCATGAACACACCTAAACCTGTCGACATAACAATCCATGACCATGTTGGGGGTGCAAATCAATCAACTGGATGGGATTCAAACTCAATCCAACAAAGCTATCCATTACAACCCATTGACCAGAAGGCCAGAATGCCAAAACCACTGTGCTGCACTAAACCATTTTTCCAGAAGAACTGGAACTCATTAACGGAAGAATCCATAATGCATACAAACAATTAGCGCCCAACCCACCTAAATAAATAACACCCATCCCTCCACACGTGCCATAAACAAGTTTACCAGTTCACTAATTTACATATTTGAAAGATAACCACTCTAAGCTACCCATTACAAGGATATTGAACATTAGGCCAAAACTACTCTGCTACATCATTTCTCCAGAAGAAATGGGACTGCCTAATGCGAGCACAAAGAATCCATAATGTGTATAGCTATTACTACCCAACCCAGCACCTATGCAACTAATACATTCTCACAAACATGCCATAGAAAAATCTCCCAATTCACCAATATTATAATTTGAAAGTTAACCACACTAAGCTACCCATTCTAAATATTGAACACCAGGCCACAACTACTGTACTAGACTGTTTTAACACGAGAAATGGGAGTGCCCAGTAGAAAAAATTTAAAAACCATAATCTATATCAACAATTAAACCCCAACTCACCAATACAAATAACACCTATTCCCACACATGTCATACAAAATTTTCCCTTTTCACCATACATGTATTTGAAAAATAACTGCCCTGAGTTATCCATCGCACATATAGACCACTAGAACAAAACCTCTATGCTACACCATTATACAAGAAGAAATGGGACTGACCACTGTAAGGATCCAAATGTATATCAAAAATAAATGCCCCACCCACCTATAAAAATAACACTCATTACACAAACCATACAAAAGTTTCCTAATTTACCAATATACATATTTGAAAGTTAACCACTTTTTGCTGCCCATTACAACTGATTGATCAACCGGCCACCACTGTGCTACATCGGTTTGCCAGAAGCACTGGAAGTGTCCAATAGAGAATCTAATTGATGCCAAAGCAAACTATTGATGCGAGGCATCGTTGTACGGGGTTCAAACCTCAGCAGGCGCAGAGCCCTTGCTTTGAAATGAGGAGGTTTACCTAGAAAAGGAATTTCCAGAATGAAACCCGGGTCTCATTGCCCTCCCTGTGTGCAATTTACTGAAACAAGACATTTGTCTACTTTCGTAAAAAGACACCCAGTCCCTCACCTACAACAACAGACAAAAGCTTCCCGGCTATATAAGCAACCACTCTAAACTACCCATTAGGAAATATTGACCACTAGGCTTAAACAACTTTCCTACACCATTTTAGCAGAAAAAAGGACATGCACGATTGGAAATACTTTTATCCATAGAAAAAAAAGAACACCCAACCCAACTACAGTAGTAACAAAACTCACAGAGACATTACACAAGTTTCACAGTGCACTGATATATATAAAGTAAACAAAACAAATGTCTGAGAACTTACTTTGCCCACTGTGGATATTCGTTTTTCTTCTTTTCTTTTTCAAATTCTCTTCGTTTCCTCTCTTCTTTGAGTTTCTCCATTCTTCTTTCTCTGGCTTTTTTTCCTGAACTAGTCACTATAGCTTCCTCACCCAAGCTTGTTGTTACAGCAACAAGCCGTCCCCTCATCTGTCTGCAGCTCTCTGCAATTCTTAAACCATCGAAAGAAACCCCTTGCAATAATTCTTTCAGCTTCGTGCCATTTAGGGAGGTCGCATTCAGAAATGAGGTTTCTAAAGGCAAGTTTAACTTTGTAATTGAGTGAAAGGAATTTCTGTGTATTGGGTATTGAGTAAACCTTTGCCGTGAAATGCATTGCATTGCAGTGTTCTGCATTGATGTGAAGTTGAAGAGCGGAATGTTGTAGTCATCCACATACGTGGGCGTCCAGAGGTTTTTTGAAGATTGGTGTTTTCGCAAGCCTCCCTTCTATCCGTGCAAGTAATTGAGGGCGCTCAGCGCTAGAATTGGTGGCACCATGGAATATTGCAAAAATCATGGGAATTCCCACAAGCTTAAATTGTCTCTTATCCTCCTAATCCTGTTTTCATGGAAATTATTCGAAATGAAGATCAAAAGGATGAATATGGAAATTGAAATTGAATTCTTTTAGTTGTTATGACCCAACTCCATCCTTGAAAATGCAGCATTGATAACATTATTACGGGAGAGGACCCTATAGTGGCTTACCCTAACTTTCAAGGGTCCACCTGGAGTGTTATGTCAGTCAAAGATTAAAAAATGTCATGTTGGTGCGAGGAGTGACATGTAGGGGTAAAATAATTTGTTTTGAGGGGTGTCCCACTCATTTGCCACATGGAGGACAAGGATCGATGGAGGCATGTAATTTCCAAGCCTTTTTGAAGGCTAACCGACGGTGGGTCAAGAGGACCCCTAGTCCCAGTCTAAGATCTCGTAAGTATGTGTTGACCATGCCATGTGGTGAGCGGACAAAATGCCACTTTTTTAAACATGTTAACGTTAAATGCTCGTCACCTCCTCTTTCTTTCTCGACCCCCCACATTAACTCCTCCCACATCCACATTTCGATGTATGGGATGGTGCGAGATTTCCATGCAATGGAACCTTCAATGCTTCAGTACCTCGCGTTTATCTCTCATCAATACCCCACTACCAAGACTCCTCTTCCCAAAAGTTTGTTGCATTTTGCACCAAAACATGTTCACTTGAACTCTATATTGGCAATGGCTTTCACGAAAGCTCCAGGTCAGAAATGTTGGCTCATGGCTCGTTACTGGTCTTCCACACTGTCATCTACATGTCAACAAACTAGGTGAGGACTCCACATCTCACTAAGGCAATGAACCAGCAATATCTTCATTTTTTGAGGTGTTTGTTGTGTTTTGTTTCTTCTCTTTTCATATTTTTGCACTTCACTTCTCTGTATTTCTTCAATAAATGTATTTTCAAGGGTTTTATTTAGTGGTTGTCATCACTATTTAGTGGTTTATTGGTTGATAATGCAGTTCTTGGTTTCACTAAAGTGTCTCGTTGTGAGTGGAGGTCAAGGTCGTCATACCCAATAATTTTTTTAATTGTTTTTCATTCCCGTGTATTCATGAGGGTTCTGTATTTAACTGGGGTTCTTGTGTATTCATGAAGGTTTTATATTTAACTGGGGTTCTTGTGTATTCATGAGGGTTTTGTATTTAAATGGGGTTCTTATTTTTCCATTTGTTTTAACATTCTTTAATGTTTGAGATGGGATTTCTTCGTTTCACTCCTGTATGTGGTTGTAAATGGAAGGTTATTTTGGTTTTTTGTGTGGTTGTATCACTAATTCAAAGTGACCCAACTGGTTTTTGGTTTGCTTTTGTGGTTGTATCACTAATGTAACATCACATTCCACAATGCTCATAAATTAACATAAGTATTCATCTTAACTAAGAATTAGAATACATCATGATTATCCAAATCATAGTTAAATAAGAATGAATCATTATCATTGCAATAATTAAGCATCTTATTCTTTACCAGAATATAACAAAACTTAGAATTACAATATCCAATTACAACTCATTAGTGAATAACCTTCACTATGCATGTACAGAGCTATGCACAAGGCATCAAATATCAAATTATACATAATAACTGACTATCAAACACTGCATCTAGAAATCTTGACATTTGTCTTCACAAGCCTTGGCTTGTCTCATGCTTAGGAAGGAGAGCATCATCCAAGTGCTTTTCCTCCAACCATAGACCGGCGATCTCCCGCACAACTTCCTACTGGAAGCGGCCTACCCTTCACAGAAGGTATAGATATAAGGAACCATTAGGTTTTCCATCTGAGTATCTGGTGTTGTGTCCTTCATAATGCCTCGTGGTCACGCAACTATAGATCCACTCTAACTATGCATGACACTATTAGAAACATTATGCCATCTGGAGCACTGTGGACCGACAATGCATGCAAAGATAGATGCATTACTTTGGCCAAAGATTTACATACATGTACATTACGCAATGAACATCGTCGTATGTCCACCACCTTGACTCAACTTAGAAGTAGTCTCATCCTACAGTTTGTTTAATTCGACCTCTCTAGGTCTAGTAAAAGTGAGTCAATTCTATTCACAATCCAATTCTAGGAAAATTGACTCCTTTCTTAGGAGTACATCAAATATAATAGGTTACTATCGCAACAAGGAACTTGTGACTCCTCGTCACTTTATTCCATTTATCAACATGACACTAGTCAAACCAAGTTTTCCAACCTAGGTCTTCCCATGTTTCACAATTTCAAAGTGATCTACCATATAGGTTAAAATCAAGATCATAATAACATAGGCTTACGTTGCCTTAGCCAATTAAGATAGTCTTAATAATAGACATCAACTCATATACCCATGTGAGTTTGTAATGTTAAATACTTCCTTCATGAAGTTCGGCCACAAGTAAAGAAATGGCTTTGATTTACATTATAATATATAAAACTTAGACTAATTAAGCTTTCCATCTCATAATGTTATAAGCATCAGGAGGAAAATCCTCTCTATTAACCCAACATGCATGCAAAGCTACCTTTGAGTAATACTATTAACTTTCATATTGCAATCCTCCTCCTTTAACGAGGGGTCAATATATACTACCTTATGGTTATCCTAATAACCCTTCAATAACAGTCAAGTTATATGCATGAAGTTCTCATGAATGTATTTAAGTGCTCTTAGCACATTTAAAGGTTAAAGTTTTCAAAAAGATTATCATTATAGTTCGAAGATGGTGCCTCGACCACATGCAGGCTGAATCCTCCAAACATATATCTAAACAGAAATAGTTTTAAACACTATATCTCATGAGCACTACCGACTCAAGCTCATCATAGAAGATTTTGTGTTTTTTAAATTGTTATCATGCTATGTCATATCGACACTCAACATGGTGTTTGCTACAGTGAGTATTGGCTCGGCCTTGAAGGCCTCAAGCAACAATTAAGACATATAGTCAATACTAATTTGTAATATATTTCAATGACGGCCTCAAGGGCCTAGAATATATCTCCAAGTAAATGCATTAACAAGATTAAACAACTATAACATAGACCTCGAGGGTCTAAGAAATAAAGATTATTATATCCATAGCTATAATCTGAGGGCCTCAAACGATAACCACGGTAAACAATGCACTTGACTGTCGACACAGTCGACCCTATTCAACAAGGTTTTAATACTACTTAACATTCAAAGCAATGTAAGTCTTTACAGGCTTCGAATCTTACTTGAGAAAGTCTGTTTGAGTGTTTATGATGTGGACTATTGTTGGGTCTTAGCAGAGGACTATCGTGCCAACTTCTTGTGGCCTTCGATAAAGACTTCCAGCTAATTGAAAATTATCTTGTTCTTGCTCTATCTTGCGAGCGTTGTGAATAGCAATGATAATCCATGAATGAAAAAACTTACCACTAAGTTTTGATCTTCTTTGCATGTCGAGCATGCGGTGAAACTTCCATACGAGCCCACAAAGTGGAGGGTGGTTACTCCACTCCACCACCCCACGTCTTCCTTAGAGTGACTTTGTCCATTACTTGTTATAAGCAAGTGGACAAGGATGATAAAGGTTTTAGTGGTCTAATAAGGCATCTCATCACTCCACTAACCATGGATGATGTCAGCCAACACACAAAACACATATAAATATTAATATTAACATGGGGTTCGATACAAAGTTTAAATAGTTATATCTTAATAAACTTTCCATACATTTTCATGATGTATATGGATACTCATAACAACCAAAATGTCATCATACGACATCATCACCAACATGGCGACACGATAAGAATGTGATTTAGGGGTTGAGCACCGCTCCCCCTTCTTCGCTAGAAACCCAAAGCATATTATACCAAGAATAATAGATTCAAAACCCGAGTTCGGGAATAAATAGAGAAACAAGAAAGTACTCTGCCACTTGGTGAGACTATCTCTCAACTCATGTTAACATTCTAAGAACATCATTTAGTTGAGTTGACGTAAACATTGTCGAGATAACTCAATTGACATGATGACACAAAAAGGAAATCGACTAGCAAAAAAAAGACGTGACTCACACCAACTTACACGAGTTCATAAGGACATAAAATTCGATACGGATATAGCAATTGGACCCATTTCCTGACATCTATCTCTTCCTTCCAGGTGATATTCTCCATCCATCTTTGAAGGAAGATTCATTTCTTGTTCACACTCACCATCATAAAACCATGATTAGTCCATCATCATCTGATTCTCAATTCATAATAATGAAATATTCATATGAACATGTAATTTCATACCTAACTATCACTAGTCATTATTCACATAATTAATGAGTAAATCAGATATTTCCACAGCATCTAATTAATCCTCTTGATTACCATACAGAAATAAGATTAAGCTAAATCACAAGTTGGGGATGTAACAAATAATGAAGTGACCCAACTGGTTATTTTGATTTTTTTTGTGATTTTGAAATTCAACAAAGGCACAATAATGGTTGGTGGAATGTCTAGTTGAATGCTTAAGGCTTTTTATTTCTTTAACTTTCTACTTAAAGATTCAAAATCTTCCAATTATCAAAATTGGGGTTCAAGGGTGTTTCTTGGAATAGTTTATGCTTTTTTTGAGCGATGTTTATCAACACAACTTAATGGCCATCTTTTGTGTTTTGTAACACATTTTTTGGTTATGGAAATTCAAATCTTCTATTCGAGAATCACTGTGACCTCTCCAATTTATGTTATAAATTTAATTTTATAGTTCTTTCAATTGGTAAATTTAGACTAACAAAATTTGTGGAAAATGGGTTATCAAAAGTTTTATTGATTACCAAAAATATTGTAAAGTTGGCTTCATTGTTCATTACCCACTCTGAATATCTTGTGCCTAATATTGTTTCTCTACTACTTGAACCCTAATTAGTTTTTTTTTTAGAAAATTGCATTTATTCGTGATTTTATATTTATTTCATATATGTTGCATCTTTTAACCTTTCATATGCATTCATGCATCAATATACTAGGGTTTGATGTAAATGATATATCCTTTAACCCCTTGCCTTCTCCCACTATCATGAGTACTCATCTAAGAGTGAGACTAGGATTGAGATCTCTCCCAAAGAACCATAGTCATCTCATGTAGTTGACTAACATCCTCATGTAATATGTTGAGTATGCCTAGTACTCTTGGATGGTTATTTATGGACTATCAAACTAATGCATCAAATAAGTAATGAAGGCATCATTTAGTGGTGAGAAAATGGATATGTTTGCATAAAACTATGAAACCTCTTACTTGATCTCATCCCTATCCAAATAGATTACATCAAGAACTAATCACCATCATCTTTGTTCCTACACTACATGATCTTTAGCTACATCTCTCTCGACCTATATATTGTCTCTCCCACAAGCTACAGTTTTGTACTCTACTAACGGTACCCTATACACAATGGTAGCCTAACTAACAAGGTCAAAAAATGATGCAATATATCTACCATGTGTGTGATCTTACATTATTTGCTCAACTAGAATGACTAGTACACCATGAATTAGTTGCTCAATCATTCAAGACATAAACCACACTTCTTGTATAATTACAACGTTGAATTAGCCACATATCCGCAACAATATAAAAATAAGAGAATTTTAAATGCAATATCATAACTAGCATATTTGGATCTTTGCCCTCCCAATCTACATTGGTTAGAACCTGTTGTAGGGGTTAAACAAATGGAAGAATGAAAACAAAATTTGTAAGTTTGTACAATGAATATTGTTTGTAATAAATTGAGAAGAAATAATTATAAATTAATCTCGGATCTCACTATTATTAATGTGAAAAGATCATTGTTATGATGTCAGAGTTCATTATTATGGGTCAATGTTAATAGGTTAGGGTTCACTATTAATAGGTTAGGGCATATCATTATTATAGGTCATTGTTAATAGGTTTGGCTTAATAGGTCAAGGTTCACTATTATAAATGATAGATCACTCTTATAAAAGATAGGTAACTATTATAAATGACAAGGCATTTTGTAATAGTCATTATTATAAATGACAGGTCACTAAACTATAAAATATAGTTGATGTAGGGGCATCTTCTTAATTCTCAAAATTTGTGTTAGAAGTTGATTTTTGGGTTCTTTGTGTTGGGATTTCTGTCGTGTTTTAGTGGATTGAGTGTTTGTTGATGTAGCTTTCTGTCGTAATGCATTCTATTCTCTTTGTCACACACAGCAGATGTTGGACTCCTATCACTTAATGAGTTCCTCTCGCTGGGAACCAGAGATAGTAAAAAGAATCTTGTCGCCAATAGCAAAGAATTCTCCTGACACCAAGTGACATAAACTATTGACAATTATATATTCCCCTGATCATTGGGACAATTTCAAAGGGAATATGAATGGTCGAACATGGTGGATTTGGAGGACAGTTTTTGTGGAAGAGGTCAAATGATAGTGGACGTGGCATGAACCACTTAGTAATAGTGGCACAACAGTTAAAAGCCAAAGAGACTCCGTAACGACAACAAAAGAGTGAGGGAAAGGAAATAAAAAGAAAACTATCGATGTGAATGAGAGGGGAGGTTGATGTGCTAAGAAGAGAGGCCAATGTGTCGTGGAGGCCATGAGGAAAATAGGCCAGCGGTTTGAAGAAAGAGAATGAACAAAGAGTCACGAGAGAAGGTGAAGAGATATAGAAGAAAAAGAGAACCAAATAAGAGTCAGATTGAGATAAGTAAGAATGCAAAAAGTAAAGCATGGGAGATGGAAAGAAGACTAGGTGCCATTGAGGAAGAGCCTGATAGGAGGGAAAAAATGCAAAGAGAATATATTTCTCTTATCTGATTGTGTAGAAGGGGAAGCACTGAGATTGCTAAGAGTATAGCATGTAATGTAAAAAGATTCCAGATTAGAGAGACAGGGTGGAAACGCATAAATAGGCATATTGAAGGATTGGAATGTTGAAGAGGAAGAGAGGCCGACTGTTCCAGCAATCATGTCCAGTTGATCATCCCGATTGGGAATAAAGAACATTGTATGGACCAACTATCTCTGTAGTGTAAGCATTGCATAGTCTAAGTAGGATCATATTATAATATTCTACATGAGGTAACTAAGGATGATAATATGCATTTTATATTCCTGTTCCAATTTAAATGAGTATGTTGATCTCTCTCTGTTATCGAGGGTGGATGTTGAATGTCAAATAGTTGTTTAATCTCATAATTGTAAAGAAAATTACATCTTTGTTCTTCCTGTCACTACAATAGAATATGTGAGTTAGAGTCCTTTGGCTGTGAAATCTACCATTAACTAAGAGCAGAGAATTTTGGGTGAGATCATGTCATCAGAGTGGTATCAAAGCCCAAAAAGATCTGGGTAGTAAAAGTTGTTATGTGATTTGATAGTTTGATGAACATAAATTCTTCGAAGAGTTGTGTGCTGTGTAGAGATTGACAGAATGCAAAAGCATTCCAGAAAGGAAAGTCTCGAGCAGAGAGACTAGAGGAAAGAAAGAAAGATGCAGAAGCAAAATGCAGATTTTTAAAAAGAGTTGGCGGAATTGAGAAAAGATTTGGCACAATACTTGATTGCAAGACAACAAAGGTTGGAAGAAGAAAGCTAGAAGTATTTTTTGGGTCTGGCCAATGACGAGAAAAGTGAAATGGCTTGTAAGGGAGCTTGTTGAGAGGAGGAAAAGGCATAATGTAGAAGCCTTAAGAGGAAAAGATAAGAGGATAAGAGGGTTCCAGAGAGTTGGGGACAATAGAGAGTTGCCTATTGAGCAACATGGACCAGAAGAGGTCGAAGTTCTCATTGTAAAGGACTTGAAGGAAAGGAGAAAAGAAGAAGTGCAGCAAGTAGCACTTATGGAAGAGAGAAATGAAGAGAGGAGAGTGTCCATGAAGAAGACACTAAAGGAGACATTGTGGTCTCTTATTTTGTTTGCTAATATTGTGTTTATAGATGTGTATGCAGGTGTGAAGAATGTGTTGAGGAAGGTTAAGAATGGGACCTTGAAGGTGATGAAAGATGAGGCAAGAATAGCACCCAAAGAAAGAATTGAAGATGTGCATGAGAGGAGGATGATTGCAGTAGTGTGTCTAGAGGAGGTTGTAGCAGAGGTACATTGCAAAGTGCCTAAGAATGAAGAGGAGTATGAAGTTGAAGATTTGTAGTTTGATGATGAAGATGAGAGGGCAGCCCAAGAATTTCATAATGCCATGGAAGAAGTAGCAGATGTAGTACAAGATGATCAGGTAGAGGAAGAGATGGAAGTCAAAGAAGCTAATGAAGGGAACAATTTGGGGCAGCAAGTTATTGCACATAAGAATGGAGGTAAAAATGTTGTTTTTGATTTTGTATATAGAAACGAGAATATGAATGAGCAAGTTTGTCCAGATAAAAAGAAATTGGTAGATCATGGATACATAGTTCCATATTGGCAAAAGAAACAAGATGTTGAGGAGCAGCAATTGAAATATAGGGAGGATGTTACTTTTGATTATGTTTATACTAACCAGCAGGTGCAAAGCATGAAAGGTGTACAAAGGAATAAGTGGCATATAGATTTGAAGGTAAAGTGGCCAGCAAGGGGGCTTAGAGAAAATATTGCAAGGCAAAAGGCAAGAAGACCAAGTGCAGCAATAAAGAGCGATAAGCCCAAAGTTGTGGCAAATAGGGTATGGAGAGAAAAGAGCGTGGTAGCAAACAAAGCAAGTGGTGCTGCAATAAATGATGCTGAGACAAGAATGAAAGTTGAAAAGGAAGATGTTGGTAAAGAAACTGTGAACGAACCTGATGGGAAGAACATGGAGGCACCAAACTGGCAGAAGTTAGAGAGTGTCAATGTGAAAGGTAAGCAAGATGAGTTCATTCATGATGGTTTTGAAACTTTGGATGATTTTGTTGAAAGAAAAGGTAGAGTTCAAATTTGAACAAGATGTCATATTGTGACGATGATGAGGTTTTGAATGAAATTTCTAAAGAAGATACCAAGGTTGATGAATAGAATAATGAATGGGAGATGAATGAGTATGAGGTGGAAATATGGAGGATTGTGGATGAGAAAGAGACAAGGAAGAATAAATACCATAAGAAGCAAAAGGGTGAGAAAAAATAGCTTGGAAAGTATAAAAAAGAGAAAAAGTTGGCTAGAAGAGTTGAACATGAAAATAGGACAGCAATGGCATATGTTGCAAAACATGAAAGTACAGACTTGGATATGGGAGTAGCAATGAATGATGAAGATGATGCAGCAATAGAATTTGAAGGAGTAGCAACAACAGACAACACTAAAGAATATTTATGGAAATAATTTGCAGCCATTGAGCAAGAGTGGAATGAGAAGGTTGAGGGTTTGAGAATGCGTGGGACAACCAAGAACACCCTGAGGGAGGTTGAAGACAATGATATAGAAGTTGTTGCAGTCATGGTAAATTGTGAAATAAATGTAATGAGTCAGAAAACAAAAGAGTAAGTTGAAAATGACTTGTTGTTGCAGCAAATGACCATACAGGAAAAGGTAAATTTGTTAACATTTTATGAAGAAATTGTTTTGAATTCAATTGTTATATTGTATGATGGGAAATTTGGGCAAGATTATGGAATGATGCAGAAAGTTGATGAGGAGTGTTATGATGAGAAAATGATACAAGAAGAATATAAGTTAGTAAGTTCAAATTTATATAAGGATATGTGTGATGTTGTTGTTGTAGCAAGGGTGGAAGAGATTCAACACTTGGAAAATTTTAATTTCCAATTAGTCATTTGTTTCGATGATGGTGATAAAGTGGGTGATGTTGCAAACATAGAAAACTTTTCATTTGTTTATGATGTGTTGTGTATGGATGCAAGGAGAATCAGAGATTGGGGGTGGACGGTAATGGATGAAGGACTTGTGAGGATAGCACACAATGTTGCACAACAAGGCTGGAAGGATGTGACATATGGGTCAAAGAGATTGTGGAAGAAACAGAAGAAGGATTAGAAAAGTTGTAGAAGAACCACATGTGCCGGAGCACATGATCTTTATCCCCTGGGGAGTCTGATGAAGGGGCATCTTCTTAATTTTTAAAATTTGTGTTAGCAGTTGATTTTTCGGTTCTTTGTGTTGGGATTTTTGTTGTGTTTTAGTGGATTGAGTGTTTGTTGATGTAGCTTTCTATCACAATGCAGTCTATTCTCTCTGTCACACGCAGTAGATGTTGGACTCCTATCACTTAATGAGTTCCTGTCACTGAGAACCAAAGATAGTAAAAAGAATCTTGTCACCAGTAGTAAAGAATTCTCCTAACACTAAGTGACAGAAACTGTTGACAGTTATATATTCCCCTGACCGTTGGGATAGTTTCAAAGGGAAGATGAATGGTTGAACGTGGTGGATTTGGAGGATAGTTTTTTGTGGAAGAGGTTAGATGATAGTGGACGAGGCACAAACCACTTAGTAACTGTGGCACAACAGTTAAAAGCCAAAGAGACTTTGTAACGACAGTATAATAGTGAGGGAAAGGAAATAAAAAGAAAACTATTGATGTGAATGAGAGGGGAGGCCAATGTGCTGAGAAGAGAGGCTGATGTGCCGTGGAGCCCACAAGGAAAATAGGCTTGCAATTTGAAGAGAGAGAATGAGCGAAGAGTCACGAGAGAAGGTGAAGAGATATAGAAGAAAAAGAGAACCAAATAAGAATCAGACTAAGATAAGTAAGAGTGTAGGAAGTAAAGCGTGGGAGATGGAAAGAAGACTAGACGCCATTAAGGAAGAGCGCGATAGGAGGGAAAAAAATGCAAAGAGAATATATTTCTCTTATCTGACTATGTAGAAGGGGAAGCGTTGAGATTGCTTAGAGCGTAGCATGCAATGTAAAAATATTTCAGTTTAGAGAGACAGGGTGGAAATGCAGAAATAGGCATATTGAAGGATTGGAACGTTGAAGAGGAAGAGAGGCCGACTGTTCCAATGATCATGACTAGCTGATCATCCTGATTGGGAGTAAAGAATGTTGTATGGACCAACTATCTCTGCAGTGTAAGCATTGCATAGTCTAAGTAGGATCATATTGTAATATTCTGTATGAGATAACTGAGGATGATAATCTGCTCTGATTAGTGGAATCAAAATGAAAGTAGAAAACATAAAACAAATGCATAAACAAATATTATACCTTCACAATGACCACAAATCCAAGATAGGGTGGAGAAGCTTGCACCCAAAAGCTCCTAGCTATACCCAAGATAATGGATTATATGTGAAATGCTCTCACAAATGCAACTAACAAATTAAATAGCTCAAAAGATATTTTAGCATGGTAACACTACTTAGAAATTGGATGATAAAATGGCTTGGATGATGTTGTATTTATAGGCATTTTGGAGGGATTTTGATCCAATGGTTGAGATTGATTTGGAAGATTAATGGTGGAGGATGAAAATGATGTGGAGGGCCTAGATTTCATCTTAGGAAATGGAGAGGAAATGGAGGGCTAGGAATAAAGATGAATTTTAAATTCATCTTGGGAAAGGGGTGAATTAAATGAGGTTGGGTGAGATGGATTATTTGTGAATTAAAAATTCATATGGGGAAGAGTAAAATGAATTAAAAATTTATTTGGGGAAGAGTGGATATTAATGGGTTATGACATGTGTAAGAGGTATTAAATGAAGATTATGACACGTGTATAAAAAATTGATTTTTAGGAGATATATTTCAATTCTTTTTTGTGAGATGTGGGGAGGAGTGTTAATTAAAGTTTGACCATTTTAATTAAGGTGATTAGCCTAATTAATATGGCTAGAAAAATTAGGGAATGTGTTAGTGGGAGGTTAAGATTAATTAAATAAGGTTTTATTTAATTAATCCTAGGTCTAGTGTCATGTAGGTTAGGTTAGGTAATTAAATAATAGATATTTAATTAACTAGGATAGGAATAGGTTGATTAATAGGCTGAATTAATTAGATAAACATAGTTTACCTAATTAATTGGATTTAGTGAAAAGGGGGAATTAACAAAATAAATATTGCATATTTATTTAATTAATTGGGTAAGGTTGGACTATTGAATTAATTAAATTAACCCAATTGTAGGGGGTAAAATGATGAAAATTTAGGTGATGAAGGAATAAATAATTAAATAAAAATTAATTAATTGATTAGAAGGAAAATTGATATGTTTAGGGATGGTGGGAGTCAGTTTGATGATGAAGACATTTTTAGGTGTTTACATTTGCCCCTCTTTGACGTGGCGTCAAGACCTAGCAGGGAAGTGGCATCAGGTCAAAGAAAAATATGCCCCAGCTGTCAGGAAGGAATGAAATGAGTGAGGGATGCCCCCTCGAGAGGTCGATGGAAAAAAATAAATTTTTTTCAAGCAAGCTCTCGAAAGGACGTGACGGGGGTGAAATTTGGATAGGGGAGAGAAAATCAGGTTCATCAGAAGAAAAATGGGCGAAAACGATTGTGATCTACACCTTGGGGAAGAAAATTTGCGTGGAAGGATGACATGGCTTACTATAATTAGAAGAGTGGGCCCTAAGAGTGCCACATTTGCATACATTGAGCCACTTGGAAGAAGGAGAGAAGAGGAGATGGTGAACCGTAATCCCATGTTCCCGCAATACTCCCACATTTCTGAGCACTTCCGACCATACAAGAGGTCACTAGAGGCTGGACCGTAGGTAATTCCTAACCCTAGCTTTGTTGTTTTTTAATTTTTGTCACAATTTTTTTATGTCGGGAAATGGATTTTGGGTTTTGGCACTATCGGGCGATTGCCTAGCATGAAAAGGGGCGCGGATTAGCGCCATCCTCTGGATTGGCGCTATCTGTTTGGGATAGAAAAGGGATGAATTAGCTCCAAAACATTGCATTTTGGCGTCATCCTCTTATTTAGTGCAATACTGTGTAGGGGCTAGGGTTTGACAAATTAGCGCCAAACGGGGATGGGGAAGCTCTATCCTATGGATTAGCACAATCTTCTGAAGTGGCGCTATTTTGCATATTAGCACCATGTTTGTAAGTAGTGCCATCCCATGGATTGACGCTATTGGTAAAAGCGGCGCCATCTCATGGATTGGCGCCAAAAGGCAAAGTGGTGCAGAAACTCTACACAGTGGCGCTATACTCTGTTCTAGCACCATATGGGAATGGGGTAGCGCCATCGGTAAAGTTGGCGCAAAAGAGATGTATTGTGGTGCCAAAATTGATTTGATTTCCAATAGCAGAAATGTGATGTGAAAGGTTTAGTTTTGGAAGAATAGGTAGGTTTCTAACAAGCATTTGTGGATGCAGGAGACAAGGTCTTTTATTGTGTACTCGCAGAAGCGATGTGTTCCCTCAGTGATGGAGTTGTTTGATGCTTTTAATGATGCTACTCGAGGTCGACTAGCAAGGCTAGGGCTTTTGACACCCACACGGATACTAGTGCTACAAGCTCATAGATATATGATGATGGCTCTCCTAGAGCGCTATCGCCCCAAGACATGCTCCTTTCTGCTTCCTACAAGCGAGATCACGATTATACTTGAAGATGTTTATGGCATCCTTAAGATACCCATTCATGGACAATGAGTGGTATATGATATGAGGAGGGGACAAAGGGCCCTACTTAGAGTATTTACCCATGGTCAGATAGTGTTGGTAGGGGAGAGTCAAGAGATGAGTTATGAGGCGACGTTGGTAGCGGGTGCAGATCATTTCATGTTATTTTTGTGTGCATTGATTGGCAGTGTAGTGATGTCAGATCGGCGTGGCAGAGGCTTTCCAATCAGATGGGGGGAGATGATTGAGGGGATGGTTTGACATGGGATGGTATATGCTTGGGGGCCATGTATGTTGGTGCAGCTATACCATGAGATGCATACAATTGTTTATCATTGTGATTCAGCATTGTCAGCCGGAGTTACTTTGCTACATGTATGGGCTTGGGAGCATATTATGATTACCAGGCCAAGATGTGGATTTGCCGTCCTTTCTAGGTTTTTGTCTTTTTGTATCAAGATGTGGAGTACACTTATACAAGGCAAGTACGATATTGGCGGCGAGTGCTAGACGATTTGACTTGGGTTACCTGGTGACCTTATATTAGGGTGGAGCCATGGCCAAATGAGGATATCTACATGCCCTACACATTTCAACAGCGGTACTTGATGGGTCGAGGCGACCATACTATTGACATGTATCTATCATCGTAGGTCATGCGGTAGTTTGGATTACAGTAGGATGTTCCACAGTCGATGGCGATATTTGCATAGACTCCTCGAGATGCACATGTGTGGCCCCCAGCCATACAGCCATAGGTTGTCATAGCAGACTTTGTGGCCTTGGAGTCAGTGATATGGGATTGGGGGAGTGAGATCAGAGATGTAGGTACCACGCCTGCATATGACACATGGTGGCAGATGTGGCAGCCCATGCGGTTTACAGATTCAACAGAGGAGATAGTCATGGCAGATGAGGCCGGAGCAAAGGGGGATGAGGCTGGATCGAAGGGGGATGAGGTTATTGAGGATTATATTATAGTGGAGGAGGTGGAGGTTGGGAATGATGATGATCCAATTGATGTTTTGGCAGCAGCAACAGCTAGGCAGGCAGGGGCTAGAGGAGGGGGATAGGCAGGGGTACCACCAGTACAAGTATTAGGACAGGGACAGGCCAGGGGGCTCAGCAGTTGCCCCAGTAGCAAGCTCAAGTGGGAGAGGGGCCAAGGTAGAGGGTACCCCGACAGCGGGGCTCAAGGCAGCAGAGCCAGAGGATAGATATGGAGCTTATGCCCCCACCACAGGTACCACTGCAATAGAGACAAGTAGCTGTTGCAGCACAGTTGGCACCCAGGCTAGAGGTGAAGCATAGGAACGTGCAACATGTTCGTGAGATTGTGATGGGTTTTACAGGATTAGGGCGGGCAAAGGTAGGGGGTTCAGGAGCAGGTGGAGGTTCAGCACTGAGAGAGCGTTCATCCCATCGGTAGCCCCAGAGCGAGGATGAGGAGGAGATATAGACCTTGTAGGGCCAGGTCTCTAACTTACAGGAGACCTTACAGAGTTGAGATGCTGAGTTAGTGTAGTTGCGGGGGGTAGATGTGTTATTGGATGGATCAGTTGGGCAAACGAGTGCACTATAGGGACAATTAGCACAGGCACAGGGCCAGATGGATACCTTGACAGGTGAGAGGGATGGAGAGAGGGCTCAAAGGCAGGAAGCAGAGACAAGAGCTCAACAAGCAAAGGTGAGGGCCCAGTAGGAAAAGGCAAGGGCCCAACAGGCATAGGAGAGAGCCCAGTAGGTAGAGGGGCTAGTGGCGAGTTTACAGGGGGTTGTGGCTGGGACAAGCATGGGTCCCATATTAACGGTAATGCAGACATAGATTGCTCAGTTGCAGGCACGGATTAGGGAGTTGCAGGGACAGGTGGGAGAGCAGAGAGCCCCAACTGAGTACTACCACGCAACCTATTGTTCAGATGTTCCAGAGGGTTAGAGGATCTTATGCTACAGCCAGCAGAGCGGGTCTCGGAGGTCTAGGTCCCACAGGTCCAGATCCATTCAGTCAGTGCAGCAGCCGATGGGCCCTCCACCATAGGTACCATAACAACATCAGGTACAGCCACAACCACAGCCATAGCCATAGCCACGGCTAGGATCCCCTATTGAGTCAGGCAAAGGTTCATCAGTCCAGGGTTGATGTATAGTGTTGTATATATTTTTGAGCCTTTTGAGGCCTTTTGTATCATGACTTGTATTATTTTGAACAATGTACATTTTATGTATTATGAGACTTGATGATCTATGATGATGATGATGATGATGATGATGATTTATGCATTTATGATGTGTTATGGATGGATGTATGCATTTATGTTTCCTAGTGATGCTTATATTTATGGATGTTTATGTTTATGGATTATGCATATTATGGTGATGTAATGATTTTATGAGATGTTATGGATGTACTAATGATGTATGCAATGGATATAATGTTATGATTTGCCTATGGTGATGTCATGATGGATGTTTAGTCAGATTGAATGGATGTAGAATGTGAATTATAGCTATATAATTTGTGTGATCAGTCATATCATATCAGGTACTAAATCAAGAAATATGTATTGTTAGTTAGATTTCCACATGCATGTAATAACAATAGGATTTATGATAATGATCGATCATGGATGTTATATGATGATATTATATTTTATCGATGTGATGTATGCATGTTTTGATTATGGATTATAATGTGAATGTCGAATGCAAATAAATGATCAGATTAATAAACATTTATTATGGATGCAAAATGTAATGGAATGGAAATATATGCTTATGTATGCAAATGGAAAAATGAAAATGCAGTGGTTTAGATGATTATGATAATGCAACCAATGGCCTAATGTAATGATTTATGCAGTGATGAAGTCATGATACACATGATGTTTTTGTACAACCCTAGACGATTGGGCTTGGTGGTATGGGATAGTGGGGAGGGGGAAGGGTTTATGGGTCATGTGAGGTTAGACTGGGTATGGTTAGACTGGGGAAGGGAATGGGATGGGGGAAAAGGGAGTTGCTAGGTCATGATACACCACGTCATTGAGGGGGGATTTGTTTCGATTCAGGATGTGTTAGGTTGGTTGGAATGAGAGAGGGGGGGTTAGTTAGAAGATTGGGGGAGGAATAGATGGGGGGAATGAAAAATATAGGCCCATATAGTATGGTTGGATGGGTGATAGAAAGATGCATTGGGCTAGCGATAGTAGTTGCATAAGATTAATTGAGAGTATTTCTTTATTTATTATAGCAATATAGGATACACTTCACAAAGGTATGAGATGAAGTAGGTGATGATATATATCTCGTAATTGCATGGACTAGACCCACAAACAATAGGTTGATTTCATGCATTCCCAAGGTAGTATAACCTTGCCTAGCCGAAGAAGGGGACTCATAGCCATGAGTGCTCATAGTACATACAAGGTATTAATGCCTATATATGCAAATGAGGCACATCGTGCTAGAACCGACCCAGACTTCAAGATATGAATACTAGTCTTGGAGTAATGAAATCAACCCACAAGCACATCATACAGAAATAATGACCATGTCTATTCCAGGTGTTGTCCGCCACTTGCCATGATATAATGAGATCAAGGTAGCTTTGGAAATGACCTAGAGCAAGACAAGAAGATAAAAATCGATAATACAAATAGCCATTGTGTGCTCTTGCCAAGATAAGTGTTGATAGGATGACAGATTCTTGTCCATTGTAGGAACGATATATCCTAAGACGCGAATCAATTGGATTTTGTTGGATAATTTTTGAAAGGTGGGCAAAAAGAACAGTCAGGCCATGTGTTGGATTATAGTTGGTATGTTGATTGATGATTTTTGTGTGAGGTGCGATGTTTCAAACGTATACTTAGCGTGTGTATCATTTGTTGGATCTAACAAGATCAGTAAATAGGGACCATCCAAACAGGTTGGATGGGTGCATCTTATGTACCTGAGTACTGGATACTTCCTTCGTATTCCAAACTACCTACATACCCTGTGTCCATTGGATCAAGATACTTTCAAGATACGGGTGAGATGAATATGTAGTTCTGACAAGACTTGATAATGTGGGAATGGTTTAGGATGGATGTTGAGGATGAAGTGATGATGATTTTAGGTGATTGTAAGGATGTTGGAAATCGTGATGATGTCATGGGAATGGATTTCAAATTTTTCTGATTTACTAATGTTTTTGGGTTTTTTTATTTTCTAAATTTTTTGGATTTTTTGATTTTCTACTGTTTTTGGATTTTTTGATTTTTTTATGTTTTTGGATTTTTTTTTATTTTCTGATTTTTTTTTGAATTTTTTGAATTTTTTTATGTTTTTGGGTTTTTTCAATTTTAGCTATACACAAGGAAGCTTACAAGGATCTTTATACCACGGATTAGCCTTGGGTGGGATGATGCAAGGTGGGTGATTGATGTTTATGAATTCCAAGCCATGGAAGGTGTTTTTGGTATGGAGTGTCATGACTGAAAGAGGACTTATCAGATGGTAGAACTGACCACTACACATAGCACCTGAAATAGGTTTTCACCATGGTACCAATCCAAGGTATCATCGAAGTGATTTTCACCATTGGATGTATTTATTGCACTCGGGTTTTTTCTTGATTTTTTTACATTTTTTTTATTTTGTATTTTTTGTATTCTTGCTTGGGATACTCAATGGGTTATGCATAGAACTTCTTCAAATGCAGAATATTCATAGGCTCATCCAGAGGTTGCCCCTCAGGTGTTGCAAGCTGATATGCTCCTAATCCATAGCTGGCAGTGATGACACAGGGACCTAACCAATTGGGTTCAAATTTTCCTTTCTTAGGGTGTTCTTGTACATTCTTCTGGTTTTCCATGAGGACAAGGTCACCCATTTCAAATTTGCAGTTCTTGTTTTTCTTGTTATAGCTTCTTCTCAGGCGGTTTTGGTAGGCCTAGAGATGGTTAAGTGCATCTAGGTGTTTCTGATCCAATAGTTCTAGCTCGTGCAGCCTTGCAACTTGGTATTCCTCATCAGTGATTATGTTCTGTAGGGATACTCTTAGGGATGGGAGCTCGACCTCAATAGGTACGATGGCTTCATATCCGAATACTAGGGAGTATGGAGTGGCTCTTGTGGGTGTGCGGATACTTGTATGGTAGGCCCATAGGGCGGGATTGAGTTGAAGGTGCCAGTCATGGCCTACTTCATTAACTATTTTCTTCAGAATATGCAGGATGGTTTTGTTTGAAGCTTCAGCTTGACCATTACCTTGGCGGTAGTATGGAGTGGAGAAATGATGTTGGATTTAGAATTTTTCACACAGGGTGCGGACTTCCTGGTTTTTGAATGGTTTCCCATTATCGATTATAATGGAATGGGGTATGCCATAACGACATATGATGTAATGAAGGATGAATTTATATATTTGGGTTCCGATGGTGAAAGTGAGTGGAATTACTTCTACCCACTTGGTGAAGTATTCAGTAGCAGTGATGATGAATTTATGACCATTAGAGGAGGGTGGGTGGATCTTTCCTACGAGGTTGAGCCCCCACTGTGAAAAGAGCAACAAAGTTGTGATTGATTGTAGTTCCTATGATGGTGCATGGATGAGGTCCCCATGTTGTTGACACGGTAGGCACTTTTTTATGAATTGGTAGGCATCTCACTCCATGGTTGGCCAATAGTACCCTGTTCTCAAGATCTTTTTAGCTAAGGTAGGTCCACTTGAGTGTGCCCCACAAATGCCTTCATCTGCCTCTTGCAAGGCCACTTCAGCTTCCCTAGAGTATAAACATCGTAGAAGTGTACCATCAAGACTCCTTTTGTATAGGGTGTCTCCTACGATGGTGAAGCGGGAGACTTGGCGAATGAAGCTTTTTCGTCATGAAGCAGAAAGGTTAGGGGGAATAATGTTATCATGGAGGTACATGTATGTTTCCTGATACTAAGGGGATAAGGGACCAACAATTTCGCACATCAATTCTGATTGGGGAATGTCATAGGCCGGTATAGGGAGCTCTTCTATTAGGAACTCACACTTCTTACTGTCCTTCTTCATGTCAATCAGGGATCCTATTATTGCCATGGCCTTTGCAGCTTTGTTGTTTAGCCTTAGGATTTGTTCAAAGTGGATATCATCAAAATAATCTTTGAAGTCATCCACCATCTTTTTGTAAGGCAGGAGTTTATCATCCTTAGTTTTATACTCATTGTTCACTTATCGGATGACTAGTTGGGAGTCGCCATATACTGTCAGCTTCTCGATTTTCCACTTGATTGCCATGCGAAGTCCTGTGCTGAGAGCCTCGTATTCTACCACGTTATTGGTGCATGGAAATATAATTTTGAATGACTTGGGGATGGTGTCACCTTGAGGGGTAACAAAAAAGATGTCTGCCCCCGAGCCTCAGTGTGTATACGACCCATCAAAGTACATTTTCCATGGTTCTGTTGCTAGTGCTACAGTCAATATGGACTCATTAGGAAATTCTGCAAGTGTAGGATGCTCCGTGGGGATAGGTGCCTCAACTAATTGATCAACCATGACTTGTCCTTTGATAGCTTTTCTTTTAGTGTACTCAATGTCAAACTCACTTAAGATCATTACCCATTTGGCCATTCTTCCAGTGAGGGCAGCTCTGTTTAGCAGATATTTCAGCAGATCAATCTTGGCAATGAGCTTAGTTTTATGATTGAGCATATAGTGCCTTAACTTTTGTGAAGTAAAGACCACGGCTAAGCATGCTTGCTCAATGGGAGTATAGTTCAGATCATAGGTCACCAAGGTGCGGCTGATATAGTATATTGCCCTTTCCTTTCCTTGTTCGTTGTGTTGTGCCAATAAGGCCCCTATAGTTGTTTCAGTTCTTGAGATGTATAAAAGGAGGGGCTCTCCTTGCTTTGGCGGAGTGAGAACAGGAGGATCAACCAAGTACTCTTTTAACTGGTCGAAAGCATCCTGACACTAGTTGTCCTAGACAAAGGCTATATTCTTTCTGAGCAGATGTTGGAATCGCTGACATTTATCGGCAAGCTGAGCAATAAACTAGCAGATAGATTGGAGCTTCCCTTGTAGACTTCATAGTTTCTTTATCTTTTTTGGAGGAGGCATCTCTGTGATGGCTTTGACTTTAGCAGGATCTACCTCAATTCCTCTTCTTGAGACTATGTATCCCAAAAGTTTTCTTGAAGTGACCCCAAAAACACATTTCTTCGAGTTTAGTCGCACATTGTATTGCTTTAGTCTATCGAAGATCTTTGCCAGCATGTCCAAGTGTTCTTCTCGGGTCTTCAATTTTCCCAACAAGTCATCCACATAGTCCTCCATGATGTGATGAAAGAGGTCATGGAAGATAATAGTCATGGCACGTTGATATGTTGCTCCTGCATTTTTCAGGCTGAAAGGCATCACCACCCAGTAGTATATCCCCCATGGGCATATGAAAGAAGTCTTATGTTGAATTTCTTCTACAATTTTGATCTAATTATATCTTGAAAAACCATCCATTAGGGATAGCATCTCGTGCCCTGCAGTGAGGTCCACTATAATGTCGATGTTAGGTAAAGGGAAGTAATCTTTAGGGCATGCTTTATTCAGGTCCCTAAAATTTGTGCAACATCGGATGCCCCCAGTGACTTTGACTATAGGCGCAATGTTGGACACCCACTCAGGGTAGTCAATGGGTTGAATGAACCCCACATCTAGAAGCTTTTTTAGTTCTCCTTGACAAGGAGCGCAATCTATGGGTTCATCTTTCTTAGCTTTTGTTTGACAGGATTTGCATCGAGTCGCACCACGAGATGATGAACAACCAAGGCAGGATCCAGCCCTAGCATATCTACATAGGTCCATGTGAAGTTACAAGTTCTTTGTTTGAAGAATGCTAAGAATTTCTCTCATTTGTTGTAGTAAGAGATTATGCTCTAAAGGTGATCTTTGACGCTTCCTTTGTCCCAAGGTTCATTTCTTGTGATGGCTCCACAAGGATCGGTGATCTATCAGGATATACCTTTTCTATTTTAGAAAGGCCCATGCTCCCATCTTCTAGCACCTTGTGGAGGTTTTCACCAAAAGATACGTCCTTTATTTTTACTTTTTCTTCACCCAAAAGTGCCACGGAGGGGTTTTCACTAAGGGGCATTGTCTTTATTTTTATGTTTTTGCGACTAGAAGCATGGGTGGTCTCACCGAAATAGACAGACGTGTCAAGTTCCATGATGTATCCAATTCTATGATCTCCTAGGAGGAAGTGAACTCTGACCCCGATCATTTCTGCTATGGCTTCATCATTTTGTGCTATATCAAGAATAGGAGGTCCCTGTTGGTCCCAATCTATAAGGTCTGAGTATACAAGGGGTAGGTCGTTAGATGAGGATGCTAGGGGTGGTTACAGTGTAGATGGTGCATATGGAGGATTCAAAGAATTCAGTGAAGTCACTAAAGGAGACTCGATGGTCTGCTTCATTAATGTTGTCAATTGTAGGGGAAACCTTAGCGACCTCACCTAAGATGCACTTGCCACTAGTGAGGATGTACTGTTGCTTTTCATATCCTAATCCTTGAGTATAGGGATTCCTGGTTGCTTGAATTGGCTCTATAATCACTTGTTCATGAAGGCTAATACCATCTTGTCCTTTATAGCCCATGTTCTTGATGATTTCTAACCCTTTGCCATAGATTTCAACTGGTATGGTAGGGGCTTCTTGCTCTATCTCTTCATCTTTCTACAACCATGATGATACATCTTCAAGTACGTCCTGATCAAGAAGGTGTCTCTTTTCAAAGGTCGGGGACATCTTGCATTTGATAACCACTGTGGAGACTTCTCCCTCCTTCGAGGCACCGAACGTCTTAGGATTGGGTAATGTCCCTACACAAAAGGTACCGTGCATGTCATATTCCCCACATCCCATGTCGCTTATCTTGATTTTGACCTCGGGTGGCAGAGTTGCTTAGGATGAAGTGGTAACAATGTTGGTGGGGTCAACATATGAGGTGGGTGTTGTAGGGTCAGTTTGGGAGGTGGTTTTCGTGACAGCCTTGTTGTTTGGATAGAAAGTATAGTCGTGTCCTTCCAATAAACTGTAGTATTGGAAGGGGCAGGGATCGACATAGATAGTTACTTTCGTGCCGTTATGAGGGAACTTTAGGCATTGATGGAATGTGGAAGGGACGACTTGCATGGCATGGATCCATGGTTGGCCAAGAAGAATGTTGTAGGGGAGGTAGAGATCAAGAACCTGACATTTTGTTTCTAATATCTTTTGCCCTACTTGGATGGGGAGTTTGATAGTACCCTCAGATAGTCTTTCAGTGTCATCATACCCCTTAATGGTTATACATTCACTAGTATCCACAACCACATCCAAGTATCCCAAATGTTTTAACAATTTTAGAGTGCATAGGTTTAGGCCAGAGCCACCATCTATTAAGACTCTTTTGATGATATGCTTGTGGATGCGGACTTCAATATGTAAGGCATCGTTATGCAGGTTGTCAGAGGTAGGGAGATCTTTTTTCGATAAAGTGAGATGATGAGGTGAAGTGATATGGCCCACCATGGCTTGGAATTGATCCACATTCAAGTTGGTGGGAACTTGGGTCTCCATTAGAGCTTTGTCAAGAACTTCTTTGTGGAGAGGTGATGTACAGAGCAGCTCAAGGATGGAGATCTGTGCAGGGGTCTTTCCTAGATGTTATAGGAGGTTGTATTTATTGGTTGATGATGGACAAACAAATGGATGATTTGGTTGAGGATTTGATGTGGATGTAGGTGTTTGGTCGGTGGTAGGGGCTGCATGGATGGACACATAGCCCTAACGGGTAGTGACGACACAATCGGGTGCTTGAGCCCGAATGGTGATTGTGTTGATATAGTTGGACGATGGTTCTATCAAACCTACGATGGAATCATAAGAAGTGGGAGGTGGAGTGATGTTGTAGGCTTGATTAGAGGATGAGGCTTTTCCTTTGTTGTGATTAGGCAGAGGATCATTGTAAGCTCCAAGTTGGCATTGGGCAATGGTTGTGGGGCTTGCTTGAGTTGGACTTTGTTTTGATCTATGAGATATTGTATACAATGTTTTAATTTCATGCAATCAGATGTCTTATGGCCCACAACATGGTGGTAGTCACAATAGTTTTTTTCATTATACCATGCGGCTTTGAGTTGATTTTCTTGGTGGGGCTTAACAGGTGGGAGAGTTATTAAACCATCTTTTAGACATCTATCAAGGATATCTTTGAGTGGTTCCCCTATGGGTGTAAATTGTCTCCAAGGTTTATTTTGCTTAGGTTGACCTTTGGGAATATTTACATTGGTGGAATATGCGCTTGGGGTGCTTGGTTTTGTGCATTTTGGACGGCCTTCACGTTGGTGACATCGTCGTTGAGGGTGTTCTTGTTCTTACTCCAAAAGTGTGGTTTCTCATTTGATTGTGTGTTATTGCTTGTATTTGGGGTGTTGATGTTGATTTTATTGTTGTTGTTGTTGCTATTGTTGTAGGGCTTGTTGTCATATTAGTTAATCGAACCCTTGGTAATAAGGGCTCTCTCAATGGTGGTGCCCTTGTCGATGACTTCCTCAAAAGTGGACGTGCATAGGATTTGTAAATGGAAGCCTATTTCTTGGTCAAGATTAGCCACAAACATGGTGACTAATTGTTTCTTGGGGATCGGCCAAGGGATTTTGCTTGCTAAGCCTCTCCACCTTTGCCAGAATGAAGCCAAGGATTCTCTATTTTTTTGTTTGGTGTTGCAAAGGTCTGTCATGGATATCTCATGTTCAAAGTTGTAGGAGAAGTGGTTAACAAACTTCTCCGTGAGCTCGAGGAAAGACCTAATGCCCAGAGGAAGGTTTGCAAACCATTCAGCCGCTTGACCACTGAAGCTTCTAGGGAAGAGTCTCATTAGATATGTGTCATTGTTTGAGACCTCTAGGCAAGAGATGTAGAACTCCCTAAGGTGATCCCTAGGGTCTCCCTCTCCCTTATATTTGTCGAATTTGGGTGTTTCAAAGTTTTTAGGAAAGGGAGGCATGTATAGTGTTCGATCAAATGGGTAGGAACAAATATCCTCAAAGGAGTATTGTTTGCATTTGCCACCATGTTGCATATCGTCCACCTTTTGGATTAAGGTTTGCACCACACTTGTTAGGTCTAGTGTTGGTGGTGGTTGTGGGATTTAGGTTTGTTGGTTGATGAGATATTGAAGGTTTGGTGGAATTTGGTATTGGTTTGTTTGGTTTTGGTGGATGAGGTTTTGATTTTGAGGTATGATGTTTTGATTTTGTGGGATGGCATTTTGGTTAAGTTGTGCGAGATATTGTTGGTAAGCATGGATTTGTTGGAGAATGTGAGGTGGCAATTGGGGATTGGGATTATGTTCTATTGATGATACTACGGGATTTTATACATACGTGAAATTGGATGGGTTGACATTGGATGGATTGATCATGTTGTGAGGTGGTTGTGAAAAAATTTGGCTCATGTAAGCTATGGTGTGGGGGTTGAGTGGAGGCACACTTGTGGAGGCACTCATGTGCATGGGGTTGCTATGGATGCCCAAGGTGATTTGGGGAATGGAAGGGGTTATGTTTGTTATGGTGGTGGATGTGACAATAGGGTTGGAGATAGTAGGATTGGAGACATTAGATGCAATTGATACGTTAGTGAGAGTTGTAGATGTGGCAACATTAGAATTTGTGGGAGTGGTAAATACAACGGGGTTTAAGGTTTGAGATACGGTAGGGTTGGTGTTTGATGTAGATGGTTGGGAGGATGTCATAGGATTGGTGTTGGATGTGGATGATTGGGATGATGTAGTGTTGTTGGGTGGTTGGGCATCAATTTTGAGGAGGAAATCAAGATATCTACTTGGATCCGCTCTTAGAACTTTGTCAAGTATATCCATGTTGTCGGGATCTTGTGTAAAGTTTAGGACATCTTGATCTATTTGGTTAATGGTGGTGGTGTTTTGGATGGGTGGTTGTGGTGGTTGTAAGAAGGCGAAGGGGTTTTCATTGGGACCATATGATGGCATTTGGAAGACCGAGGGTATGTTGAACACTTGTTGGCCGATTGGTATATTGTCTTGGTTGGTTTGAAGCATCCCTATGCCCATGTTATGTACAAATTTGGCCATC
Organism: Cunninghamia lanceolata; assembly: GCA_027924645.1. NCBI lineage: Eukaryota > Viridiplantae > Streptophyta > Pinopsida > Cupressales > Cupressaceae > Cunninghamia > Cunninghamia lanceolata. The sequence goes on along the minus strand of BSBN01000233.1, from coordinate 14,084,579 downwards.
TCTTAATTTTTCTTGTGTTGGGATCTTGTTATGGGCATGCAAGGAGACAGGTTTTGATTGTGGGGTGGATGAAGATGGAGACCTTAGAGAGTTTGGTTTGATTTGTTGGACCCAAAGAGGATATGGTAATGGAATGGAATAAAGATTTAGGTGCAAGAAGGTTGATTTTCACAAAAAATTGGACCAAAAGGATGGAGGATAGGTTTGGATTGTTCGAGGATGATTTGATGGGAGAATTTTGATAGTGATTTTGGAGGATGCTTCAACTAAGGAAAACCTTAGGTGACCTAGATGTTTGATATGATAGATTTGGATGATGTTTTTTTGAAGAGGGATTTCGAGCTCAAGTAAGGTCTAGATTTTAGGTGTTGCATAATGGATGTTTTTCTCTTTGCTTGGGGTAGACTTATGACCTCAACAAAAAGGGATGATTATTCTACTTGAAGGTAGACTAATGAGCAATCAAGAAAAATAGGGCGTGAAAGAACAAACCTAGATTCAACTTTAGCCTAAAGATTGATGATTTTTGGATTTTGGTTGATGTTTTTTTATTAATGTTTGGATTATGAGATTTTGGATGTGCTTTTGATGGAAGGAGCAAATGGATTTGGGAATGGATTTGTAGAAGGATGTTATTTGGTCCAAAAGTATGCAAAAATTAAAGGGGGATGAGGAGCTATGGAAATGAATGGATTATGGTTTGGCTCAAAGGTATGATAAAGGGTCTGATGGTGATAATGATTAATTCTCTAAGGTTAAAATGGGGGTATGATTGGGAATTTTTGGATCAAAATGGATGTGGGTTTTTGACAGATTTTGGAAATGTGGTTGTGGATTATGGATAGACAGGCCTTAAAGATCCCAAAATAATTTCCTAAAGCCTTGGGCAAACTGGTCTGTAAATAGAACCAAAACTCAGGTAAATGGCGCCAAAATAGACAAAAATGGTGCCAAGAATTTGTGAAATGGCGCTAAAAAAGGTTAGTGTTGGTCAATGTTTTGGAAAGAGGTAGATTTTGGTGGCAAATTTGGATTTTATGGATATGAAAGTTGATCAAATGTTGAAATGATGTCTCAAATGATGTTGTTTCTTAGCAAGTTTTTTGAAAACACTTCAAGCACAATAGAACACAATAGCCAATGATTTGTTTGTGAAACAAAGATGTGAAGATTTTAACAAGCACTTTGCACAACCTAAGGCGAGGATAGGACAATACTTGTTGAGTTCCCACTTGGTTACCCAGCCGCGCCTACTTATGGTGTATAGCTCCAGGAACTTGGGGCACGGGCTCCCCCTTACAGTGTACTCACTTCTCAGGCACACCAAGTTTCAAGTCCTTAAGACGCGCAGGTCTTAAGATACTTTGCTATCTCTGCCATAAGCCACGAAAATGTGGGACGACTATCAGAGTTTGATCTTCTGACCTATTGTATCAACAAGTAGAGGGTTTTTGGTCTCTAAAATAATGGTTCATAGTGAGGGTATATCCAGGGGATCGGCGCTTTACAAGCATCTGATAAACCACTTAAGGTTTTGACTAGCTCTACTAGGAGTTTCATATACACAAAGGTACTACTTCCTTTCAAGCTAGCATTGAATGGTAAGTGCTCATGCCGATTTGGAATTGGCTTTCGCCTTATCCTATTTTACATATAGCAGACCGAATGAAAGTACCACTTGGGGTCGCCAATAAGTTCTCTATACGGATATGTCTCAAGGGCAGGCCCACTTTCTAGAAAAAAGAGGATAAAAACATTTCTCTTCACCCAATATCATTTTGAAGGTGAGGGGAGAGGATACTTTGATTCTAACTCTTGGGTGACAAAATGTGCAAGCACACCAAGCACAACAAACACTCACTAATGTTCTTTTTAAACCCAAATTGAAATGTGCCTAAAATTGTTTGCAAACACTTGTTAATTTTATTGCACCAAAGTCAAATGTTGTCTAGGCTAGGCACACAAAGAGTTCTTTTTAGGTACACCAAATGAAATGTTTATTTGTAGATTTGTTGGTGAAGCAAATGATTAATTTTAGTACACTAATTGAAATGTTACCTAAACCACTAAGCAAGGGTTCTTTTTATGAGCACCAATTGAAATGTGATTTAATCTAATAAAACCTTGAAAAAATTGTTAGTGGTTTTCAGATGATGGTCTTGGACAAACGAGCACAACTTGCAGAACACAGAAAACACCCTACACAAAACCTAATGTTAGCACAGATAATAGTGTTGAAATAGAGATCGATGGCGCTGCAAAAACCTGAAATCGCGCCACAAAAACTAAAAATGGCGCTACTGACAGAGCGCAAGACAAAACATAACTATCTTAAAAATAGCACTACAATAATTACAGATGGCGCGCCAGAATTAAGGATGGTGTTACAATAATTATAAATGGCACTGATATTTAATATAGCGCTAATATAAATAGAAATGGCGCTAAAATGGAAGAAGATGCCAAAATGTTGACTAATAGTTCCACTGTGCGTGAAGACTTGTTCATTTCGATTTGTGCAGAAGAAAGCACTGCTCTGGGCCCTGATAGTGTTGATACGGGGCAAAGTTGGTCAATGCTACAAAAACACAAGTTTTGTAACCAAAACGTTGATTATATGAGATCAAGGGTGTTTTGTTAGTCTTTTTGATGTTCAAGATATGAGGTAGAGTCACAAAACAACCTATTGAATCAAACTTAACCAAGATTGAAACAAGAATGTGCAAGTTTGATTTTTTAGAAAAAAATTGGCATAACCTCCCCTTGTCCTTGCGTAAAATCCTGCAAAATTAAGAGTAAAATATGCCAAAGATGCTAAAAAATCCAAAAAAACACAAAATATATTGGTGAGCTTTCAACAAGAAATGTCGTGTAAGAAAGGTGCCACTATAGCCGCAAATAGGACCACAACATGGAGAAATGGCACTACTACGCAAAAGGATAGCACCGATACCTGCAAAACATGTCTAAAAGCACCAAAACTCACACAAAGATGTTAGATAGAGACCTTGTGGGTCCCATCGGACATGCCAATGTGATTAGTGATGGCAAAATGCAAGTAGAAAACATAAAACAAATGCATAAACAAATGTTATACCTTCATAATGATCACAAATCCAAGATAGGGTGGAGAAGCTTGCACCTAAAAGCTCCTAGGTATACCCAAGATAATGGATTATATGTGAAATGCTCTCACAAATGCAACTCACAAATTAATGAGTACAAGAGATATTTTAGCATGGTAACACTACTTATAAATTAGATGATAAAATGGCTTGGAGGATGTTGTATTTATAGGCATTTTGGAGGGATTTTGATCCAATGGTTGAGATTGATTTGAAAAATTAATGGTGGAGGATGAAGATGATGTAGAGGGCCCAAATTTCATCTTGGGAAATGGAGGGCTAGGAATAAAGATGAATTTTAAATTCATCTTGGGAAAGGGATGAATTAAATGAGGTTGGGTGAGATGGATTATTTGTGAATTAAAAATTCACATGGAGAAGAGTAAAATGAATTAAAAATTTATTTGGGGAAGAGTGGATATTAATGAGTTATGACATGTGTAAGGGGTGTAAGAGGTATTAAATGAGGATAATGACATTTGTATAAAAAAATAATTTATAGGAGATATATTTCAATTTTTTATTTGTGGGATGTGGGGAGGAGTGTTAATCAAGGTTTAACCATTTTAATTAGGGTGATTAGCCTAATTAATATAGCTGGAAAAAATTAGGGAATGTGTTAGTGGGAGGTTAAGATTAATTAAATAAGGTTTTATTTAATTAATCCTAGGTCTAGGGTCATGTAGGTTAGGCTAGGTAATTAAATAATAGATATTTAATTAACTAGGGTAGGAATAGGTTGATTAATAGGCTGAATTAATTAGATAAACATGATTTACCTAATTAATTAAATTTAGTGAAAAGGGGGAATTAACCAAATAAATATTGTATATTTATTTAATTAATTGGGTAAGGTTGGACTATTGAATTAATTAAATTAACCTAATTGTAGGGGGTAAAATGATGAAAAATTAGGCGGTGAAGGGATAATTAATTAACTAAAAATTTAATTAATTGATTAGAAGGGAAATTGGTATGTTTAGAGATGTCGGGAGTCAGTTTGATGATGAAGACATTTTTAGATGTCTACATCTGCATTTTATATTCCTGTTCCAATTTAAATGAGTATGTTGATTTCTCTCTGTTATCGAGGGTGGATGTGGAATGTCAACTAGTTGTTTAATCTCAGAATTGTAAAGAAAATTACATCTTTGTTCTTCCTGTCACTACAATAGAATATGTGAGTTAGAGTTCTTTGGCTATGAAATCTGCCATTAACCAAGAGCAGAGAATTTTGGGTGAGATCGTGTCATCAATAGTTCACTATATTGTTATAAAGGATAGGTCAATGTTGATAGGTAAAGGTTCAAATTATTGTTACATAGGTCACTATTGATAGAAAATTTCAAACACTTATGGAATGCAATCCACATTTCGAATATATTTTGTAAATTTTGATTTAGGTTAGTTGGAAATTCATTCTACTAAGCAGCCTGAATGAATAGAATCCTTGTTCTGAAGTAGATAGAATAAGGCTTTTTAGCATATGATGTTTTTGGCAGTCATATGGTTAACACTTTCATACTATGCAATTAAATTTGAGTGGATTTCTCATTGTGGGGCATTATTCATGAAAAATATCTTTGGAATTATTGTTATCATTCATAAACTATCAGTTTATTCACTGTAGATTAGATAATGCAAAATGAGAGAAAATACCAAATCAAATGCAATAAAACAAGAGATTATACCTCACATGCACAACCTAATCTCATCAAGGGAAAGAAGGAACCTTTGCACCCAAAAGAAGCTCCTAAGACTAAGATGATCCCTAGACTATTGATCAAAATATGAAATGCTCTTCAATTTGTGCAACTCACTATTAACTCAAAGGTGATTTTGGCATGGTAACTTTGCATGAAAATGGATGATGAAAATGACTTGTGAGAGGTTGTATTTATAGACTTTTGGAGAGGATTTTGATCCAAGGGTGGAGATTGATTGGAGAGATCAATGGTGGAGGATGAAAGTGAGGTGGAGGGCCTAGATTTGATCTTGGAAGATGGAGGGCTAGGAATAAAAGTAAATCTTTTATTCATTTTTGGGAAAGGGGTGAATAAATGAGGTTGGGTGAGATGGATTATTTGTGAATTAAAAATTCACATGGGGAAGGATAAAATGAATTAAAAAATTTATTTGGGGAAGAGTGGATATGACATGTGTAAGGGATGTGTAAGAGGAGTAAATGTGATGTGTGATTTATTTGAATTTTAAATTTGGGAGGTGTGGAGAGAAGTGCTAATGAGGATTTGACTTTCTTAATTAGGGTGATTAACCTAATTACTGTTGCTAGAATAAATTAGTAGAGGGATTAGAGGGGGGATAAGATTAATTAATTAGTGATTTAATTAATTAATCCTAAGGCTAGGATGGGATAGGCTAGAGTAGGCAATTAAATAATAGCTATTTAATTGTCTAGGGTAGGTATAGGCTAATTAGTAGGCTGGATTAATTAGTTAACATGGTTTTAACTAATTAATTAGATTTAGGGGAAATGGGGAATTGATTTAATAAATTTTGCATATTTATTAAATCACTTGGCTAAGGTTGGACTATTGAATTAATAAAATTAATTCAATTTTGGAGATAAAATGGTGTGGATTTAGAAAATGAAAGGGGTGATTAATTAAATAAAAATTTAATTAATTAATTGGAAAGGGAATTGGTAAGTTTAGGGATGTCAGGAATCAGTTTGGTGGTCGAGACATTTTTAGGTGTCTACATTTGCCCCTCTTTGACGTGGCGTCAGGACCTAGGAGGGAAATGGCGTCAGGTCGAAGAAGAAAAATATGCCCCAGCTGCCGGGAAGGAATGAGATGGATAAGGGATGCCCCCTCGAGAGGTTGGCGGGAAAAATAATAATTTTGCAGGTAAACTCTCGAAAGGATGTGATGGAAGTGAAAGTTGGAGAGGTGCTGGAAAAAGAAGATGGTGGGAGGAAAAACGGAGGAAAAAGGCTGAGATCTGCACCCTGGAGGGAAAAGGAAGGGATGGAGGGAGGACATGGCCCACTACATTAGGAAAAGTGGGCCCAAAGAGTGCCACATTTACACACTTTTGACCTTCTAGAAGAAAAGACAAAGGAGAGATGGGCGAGCGCAACCCACAGTTCCCGCGACTTCATCACATCTCAGAGCGATTCCAAGAGGTCGGGCGGTCACCCGAGGCTGGACCCCAGGTAGGGCCTAACCCGAACTTTGTGATTTTTTACTTTACGCACGTGTTTTTGGGTTTCGGGATATGGGTTAGGAGTGCGTGGCGCCATAGACAAGGCGGATTAGCGCTATCCGCCAGGGTAGGTTAAGGCGATTTTGTCGCCATTTTGGAGGAATATTGGCACCATCTTCTGGATTGGCGCCAAAACTCAAGGTGAAGCAAATACGGCATTTTGATGCCATATTATGGGTAGAACGGCGCTATCGTCTGGAATAGCGCCATAATGGGGAATAGCGCTATTATTAGTTTTAGCGCTAAAAGTTTAATTGACGCGGAAATGGGGTACTGCGCCATCGTCTGGATTGGCGCGATATAGGGCACGTAGTAGCGCCAATGTCTAGATTAGCGCGATATGGGGAGCGTAGTGGCGCCATTGTCTGTATTGGCGCTATAGGTAGGGGAAAGTAACGCTATTTTTAAATAGCACTTAGGGATTATCTATGTGGGGCCACATGATTTGGGCCTTTAAGACATTTAGAAGAAAAAGGTGTGGGGGGAAAGTAATTTTGTATCTAACGAAGAAGTGGTGGATGCAGGATACGTGGTGGTTTATACTGCAGTTGCGAGAGTGACGAGTGCGATCCGTGATACCGCTATTTGATGAGACATGGCGACCTCGACTTGCGAGACTGGGGCTTTGGACGGTGGCAGCGATGCTAGTGCTGCGAGCTCATAGAGCTCTGATGACGGCCGCAGTGGAGCGATACCGCAGCGAGACTTCCAGCTTTCTGCTACCGACAGAAGAGATGACCATCACACTTGAGGATGTTTATCGCATCCTCAAGCTGTCGATTCATGGTTGACGTGTGAGGTATGACACGAGGAGGGGGCGGACTGCGTTGATCAGAGTGTTCAGAGCAGAGCACGTGGTACTTTCGGCAGACGGGAGGGAGATGGATTATGACAAGACGCTGGCGGCGGGTGCAGATCCCTTTGCCTTATATTTGTGTGCGCTGATTAGAGGTGTGGTGCTGCCAGATAGGCGAGGCAGGGGTCTTCCTCTGGGCTGGGGTGGGATGATAGAGGGGATGGTGAGGCATGAGACTGTCTATGCATGGGGGCCGGTGATGCTAGCACAGCTGCTGCATGAGATGCACACGGTCGCCTATCTTCACGACAGGGCTTTATCTGCTAGGGTTACGCTGCTACATGTATGGCTTTGGGAGCATATCCCCGTGACTCGGCCGACATGCGGTTATTATCGGCGCCCGTTTGAGGCATTTGTGTTTTTGTATCAGGATGCACTGTATACCTATACTGGACAGGTCCGCCATTGGCGGAGGATACTGGATGACGTGATTAGCGTGGTATACCGTCCATATATTGATTGTGAGGAGTGGCCGGATGATGTGATCCATCTCCCGTACACATTTCAGCAGAGATTTCTTATGGGTCGTGCGGATCAGACTATAGAGATGTACCTACCTTCACGGGTGATGCGACAGTTTGGACGGGTACATGATGTGCCTTAGCAGATGGCTATATATGCGCGGACACCACGGGATACAGCCTACTGGCCCACAGCATTACAGCCACAGGTTGCGCTGAATGACTGGGCAGCACTTCGGCCAGTTCAGTGGGATTGGAGGAGCACCGTGGTGGATGCAGGTACTACGCCTGCTTATGATGTATGGTGGCAGATGCATCAGCCCACTCGATTGACAGATCTGACAGTGGCGTTATCAGAGGATGAGGGAGATGGAGATGGAGATGATCCAGATGGGGGTGGGGATGAGGTCATTGCATATTTCATTGTAGAGGTGATGGATGATGGGTCGGAGAGGGTGATTGCTCGAGATGGTCAGCTTGTGGATGAGGTGGCAGCAGCGGGAGCGGGACAAGGGCCAGTGGGGCTGGAGGTTCCAGCACAGTAGGTTCCTGCACAGCAGGTTCCAGCGCAGCAGGTCCAGGCTAGGGGTAGTCGGTAGGGTAGAGCACCGCGACGACGCGGTGGACAGCCGAGGACAGAGCAGGGTGATCTATCCCCATCACGGGTGGAGCAGCTGCGGGTCAGTAGACATGATGCCGAGGCAGGGAGCTCAGGGGCAGGGATGGAGGCAGAGGTTGAGAGGCTGACGCCTTGGCGACGGTCACGGGAGGAGATGGAGGAGATAGAGACACTATGTGCTCAGGTGGCCAGTTTAGAGGAGGCGTTGGGGCACCGAGGGGCTAAGTTGGGACAGCTGCAGGGAGTAGATGGGCGGTTGGCAGTTGCAGAGGCTTAGTTGGCTCAGGCCAGAGAGGATATGGAGGATTTGAGGATAGAGCGGGATGCAGTGCTCGTGAGAGTGCATCAGGCAGAGACTGCGTTGAGCAGTGCACAGGCTATGGGTGGGGGCCTTGCCCCGATATTGGCAGGGATGCAGACTCAGCTGGCTCAGGCTCAGACACATGCGCATCAGATACAGGGTCAGTTGAGCCAGGCACAGGGACAGGTAGCTCAGGTACAGGGACAGGTGGCTCAGGTACGAGGGGAGCTAGCAGAGGCGAGAGCACAGACGGAGTATTATCAGGGGTTATACTATGTAGCCGTACCTGCAGCGCAGCGAGCACTGAGTTACAGCCAGGTTAGTAGATCGGGGGCGTCGAGATCACATCGATCTAGATCTATTCAGTCAGTTCAGCAGACAATGCCCACTCCCACATATGTGCCCCAGCAGGATCCTCAGGTACCAGTAGCACCACAGCCACAGCGGCCGTCAGGATCACAGGCTCGACCAGGGTCATCATCTCCTACCCCCTCAGAGAGAGGATCCTCGATGTGATAGTTATACCATGATAGCCCTTAGAGGCATTGTATCAGGACACTTTATTTTTTGATGATGTGAGCGATGTACATTTTTTTGCGGTGATTATATATGATGCGAGACTTCTGATGGCTTATGATATTCTATTGTGATGATGCTTATATGATGGATGCACATGTTATATTTTATAGGTTGTGGATGTATGATGTTTTTTCAAATGATGTGTGTGATTTGGTGGATGCAATTATGTTTTTGTGATATATGCATGGTGTTGTGATTTTATGGACTATATGATGTAACTAAATATGCGGATTAACAAACATTTATTATGGATGCAAATGTATGGGATTATGTTATATGCCACTAGTTGTTTCAATGGTGATGTTGGTGATGTTGTAATGCAATTTAAATGTTTATGAGATGTTGATATGTATGGAATGCAATGTGATGATGCTATTTTTAATATGCCCCTATGATATGATGTGTAATGATATGCAGTTGAAATGAATCTACTTGTGTTTTATGCAAAGTTAAATGGATTTAAAATGAACCTAATATGTGATGCAAATGGATTAAAATGAACCTAACATGAGATGCAAATGGATTAAAATGAACTTAAAATGTGATGCAAATGGATTAAAATGAACTTATCATGAGATGCAAATGGATTAAAATGAACCTAAAATGAGATGCAAATGGATTAAAATGAACCTAACATGAGATGCAAACGGATTAAAATGAACCTAACATGAGATGCAAATGAATTCAAATGAACCTAAAATGTGATGCAAATGAATTAAAATGAACCTAACATGTGATGCAAATGAATTAAAATGAACCTAACATGAGATGCAAATGGTGGTGAGATGTAGTTAAATGATATGTGCTAAATGCAGTATCGGTGATAGGTGGTATGCAAACTAGGTGATAGGTGAGGTAGCCTAATCCTGATACACATGATGTTCCTTGTGTTGACCCTGAGTGGTGAGACTGTGGGAGAACGTGTTAGGTGTTGTGGATGATAGGGGTGAGAGCGTCTAGGGGATGGCGGTGGGGGGATTGGAGGATGGTTAGGTCATAAGATACCACGTCATTGAGGGGGGGGGTTTGGTTTGGTTCAAGATGTGTTAAGTGGAGATAGGTTGGGATGATGGGGTTAGTACGGGAGTTAGATTGGTGGGGGGGGTTGGAAAGTGTTGATCAAATCTAGGCCGATATGGGATAGGTGACTGAGTGATTAGGATGATGATGTTGAGCTAGTATCAGTAGTTGCACAAAATTAATTGAGAGCATTTCTTAGTTTAATGTAGCAATGTAGGATACAATTCACGAAGGTATGAAATGACCTAGGTGATGATGTATATCCGACAATTGCATGGACTAGACCCACAAACAATAGGTTGGTTTCATGCATGCCCAATGTAGTATAATCTTGTCTAGTAGAGGAAGGGGACTCATAGCAGTGAGTGTGAATAATGCATATAAGGTGTTGATGCCTGTATATGCAAAATAGGACTCATTATGCTAGAACCGACCTGAACTTCAAGATATGAATACTATTCTTGGAGTAATGAAACCAACCCACAAGCACAGCATACTGAAACAATGACTATGTCTACTCCAAGGGCCATCCGCTACGTACCATGATATAATGAGATCAAGGTAGCTTTGGAGATTACTTGGAGTGAGACAAAAAGATAAAAAACAATAAGCAAAAAGACCAACGAAAGATACAAATAGCCTTTGTGTGCTCTTGCCAAGAGACGTGATGATAGAATGATAGATTTTTGTCCATTGTAGGAAAGACGTATCCTAGGACGCAGATCTGGTTTTGATTGGAGAGTTTGTGGAAGATGGGCAAAAGAACATTCGGGCCAAATGGAAGATTATAGTTGGTATATTGCTTGATGATTTTTGCGCGAGGGACCATGTTTCAATGGTATGTGTAGCATGCATATCGTTTCGTAGATCTAGAAAGCTCAGTGAGTGGGAACCATCCCAATGGGTGGGATGGGTGCATCTTAGATACCTGAGTACTGGAAACATCCTTCGTATTCCAGACTGCCTATATACCCTGTGTCCACGGGATCAAGGTACTTTTAAGATGCGGGTGAAATGAATATGTAGTTCTGGCAAGACTTGATGATGTGGGGATGGTTGGCGATGTGATGCGATGAGGGTTGAGGCGTGTTTAGATGATTGTGGTGGGATGTGAGATTGATGCATGGGGTGATTATTTTTGGATTTTCTAATTTTTTGCTATTTTTGGATTTTCTGATTTTATGATGTTTTTGGATTTTCTGATTTTATGATGTTTTTGGATTTTCTGATTTTATGATGTTTTTGGATTTTCTGATTTTATGATGTTTTTGGCTTTTCTGATTTTATGAACTGTACAAAGGAGAGCTTACAAGGATCCTTGTTCCCTGGGTGGGGTTGTGGGTGGGTGAGGTAGTGCGGGATGGGCGAATAAACTTGATGTTTCAGAATTTCAAGCCATGGGATGTGTGGGTATGGAGTGTTATGCTGGAAAGAGGACTTATTAGATGGTAGAACCGGCCATTACGCATGGCGCCTGAAACAGGTTTTCACCATGGTACTTATCCAAGGCGTCACCGAAGTGATTTTCACCATTGGAAGTTTTTATTGCACTCTGATTTTTTCTTGATTTTTTGATTTTTTTGGTGTTTTTATTTTTTTGCATTTTTTTGATTTTTTGACTTGTGGTATCAGATGGGTTATGCATAGAATCGCTTGAGATGCAAGATGTTCATTGGCTCATCTAGAGGCTGCCCCTCGGGTGTTGCTAGCTGATAAGCTCCTGACCCATAGTCGGCGGTGATGACATAAGGTCCTAGCCAATTAGGTTCGAATTTTCCTTGCTTCGGACGCTCTTGTAGGTTCTTTTGATTTTCCATTAGGACCAGGTCACCTACCTCAAACTTTCTGGTTTTGATCTTTTTGTTGTAGCTTCTTCTGAGGTGGTTTTGGTATGCCTGTAAGTGATTTAATGCATTCAAGTGTTTCTCATCCAACAATTCAAGTTGATGCAACCTTGCGACGCGATAGTCTTCATCAGAGATAATATTTTGCAGTGATACTCGGAGGGACGGGAGCTCGACCTCTATAGGTAAAATGGCTTCTGATCCGAATACTAGTGAGTATGGAGTGGCTCCAGTAGGAGTGCGGATGCTAGTGCGGTAAGCCCATAGGGCGGGGTTAAGTTGGAGGTGCTAGTCGCGGCCAGCTTCATTGACTATCTTCTTTAAGATGCGGAGGATGGTTTTGTTAGAAGCCTCTGCTTGACCATTTCCTTGGGGGTAATATGGCGTGGAGAAGCGGTGTTTGATGTCGAACTTTTCGCACAAAGTGCAAACTTCTTGGTTCTTAAATGGCTTCCCATTATCAGTGACAATGGAATGGGGGATACCGTAGTGGCAAATGATGTAGTGGAGAATGAACTTGGAGATTTGGATGCCTGTGGTGAAGGTGAGTGGTATTGCTTCCACCCACTTTGTGAAGTATTTGGTAGCAATTATTATGAATTTATGGCCGTTGGAAGATGGAGGGTGTATTTTTCCTATGAGGTCGAGTCCCCACTGTGAGAAGGGCCATGGTGTTGTGATTGGTTGCAGCTCCTGTGCTGGTGCGTGGATGAGATCGCCGTGCTGTTGGCATGGGAGGCATTTTCTGATAAACTGATGTGCATCTTTGTCCATGGTGGGCCAATAATAACCAGTCCTCAGGATCTTCTTAGAAAGAGCTGGTCCACTTGAATGTGCCCCACAAATACCTGCGTGTACCTCTTCCAAAGCTGCCTCGGCTTCCCTAGAGTCTAAACATCGTAGAAGCGTACCATCAAGACTCCTTTTGTAGAGGGTGTCACCTACAAGGATGAAATGGGAGGCTCAACGGATGAAGGATTTTTTCTGTGATGGGGATAGGTTGTTGGGGAGGATGTTATCGTGAAGATAGAGGTACGTTTCCTGATACCAAGGGGATAAGGGACCAACGATTTCGCACACTAATTCAGATTGGGGAACGTCATATGCTGGAATGGGGAGCTCTTCGATCAGGAATTCGCATTTCTTGTTGCCTTGCTTCATGTCAACCAGAGATCCAATGGTGGCCATGGCATCTGCCGCTTTGTTGTTTAACCTTGGGATCTGCTCAAAGTGGATGTCACCAAAATAATCTTTAAAGTCATCGACCATCTTCTTATAGGGAAGAAGCTTATCATCCTTGGTTTTATATTCATTATTGACTTGCCTGATGACTAGTTGAGAGTCGCCATACACAGTTAGTTTGTCTATTTTCCATTGGATGGCCATTCGGAGACCTGTGATGAGGGCCTCATATTCTGCTACATTATTGGTGCATGGAAATGTGATTTTGAATGATTTAGGGATCGTGTCACCTTGAGGGGTAACAAACAGGATGCCTGCCCCTGAGCCTCTGTGAATGTAGGATCCATCAAAATACATCTTCCATGTATTTGTAGCTGGTGTGATTGTCAAGATGGCCTCGTCTGGAAATTCTGCTATTGTAGGATGCTCTGCCTGAATAGGTGCCTTAGCCAGTTGATCTGCTATGACTTGTCCTTTGATTGCCTTCCTCTCTGTGTATTCTATGTCAAATTCGGTGAGAATCATGACCCATTTTGCCATCCTTCCTGTGAGAGCTGCTCTGTTTAGCAAATATTTGAGTGGGTCGATCTTAGCAATGAGCTTAGTCTTATGATTGAGCATATAATGTCTTAACTTTTGTGATGTGAAGACGAGGGCCAGGCATGCTCGTTCAATTTGTGTGTAGTTAAGCTCATAGGAAATCAAGGTGCGGCTGATGTAGTAGATGGCTCTTTCCTTTCCCTGTTCATCGTGTTGTGCTAACAAAGCCCCAATTGCTGTGTCGGTTGCGGAAATATACAAGAGGAGGGGCTCTCCTTGTCTTGGTGGAGATAGAATAGGGGGATTAGCCAGATATGCTTTTAGCTGGTCGAAGGCATCCTGACACTGAGTAGTCCAGGTGAAAGCTGTATCTTTTCTAAGGAGATGCTAGAATGGTTGGCATTTGTCAGCAAGTTGAGCAATGAATCGGTGAATAGACTGTAGTTTACCCTGTAGGCTTCTCAATTGTTTCAAGGTTTTAGGAGGTGGCATTTCAGTAATAGCCTTGACTTTTGCCGGGTCCACCTTGATTCCTCGTCTGGAGACTATGTATCCCAATAATTTGCCTGAAGTGACGCCAAAGACACATTTTTTTGGATTTAGACGAACATTTTATTGCTCTAACCTGTCAAAGATCTTGGCTAGCACGTCTAAGTGTTCTTCTCGGGTCTTTGATTTGCTGAGTAAGTCATCAACATAGTCCTCCATGATGTGGTGAAAGAGGTCGTGGAAGATGACAGTCATTGCTCGTTGATAAGTAGCTCCTGCATTCTTTAGACCGAACGGCATTACTACCCAACAGTATGTCCCCCATGGGCATATAAAGGATGTTTTGTGCTGATCTTCCTCGGTAATTTTGATCTGATTGTAGCCGGAAAAGCCATCCATGAGGGATAGCATCTCATGCCCTGCGGTAAGATCCACGATCATGTCAATGTTGGGAAGGGGGAAGTCATCTTTCGGGCAGGCCTTGTTGAGGTCTCTGAAGTCAGTGCAACAGCGGATTCTGCCATTTGGTTTAGAAACAGGTACTAGATTCGAGACCCATTCGGGATAATCAATTGGACGTATGAACCCCACGTCTAGTAACTTTTTAAGCTCTGCTTTGACAAGAAGGGCCACCTGAGCATTCATCTTTCGGAGCTTCTGTTTGACTGGTTTGGCATCAGGACGCACTGCAAGATGATGTACAACCAAGGCAGGATCTAGCCCTGGCATGTCTGCGTAGGTCCATGCAAAGTTGCGATTTCTGCGTGTGAAGAATGCCAAGAAGTCCTCCTATTCGAACAGGCTGAGAGATTCTGCTCGATATGTGATTTTCGGCTCTTCCTCTGTCCCTAGATTCATTTCCTGCTCTGGTTCAACCAAGATGGGTGATCTGTCAGGATATACTTTATCTATTTCAGGGAGGCCCATGCTTCCATCGCCTGGCGCCTCATGGAGGTTTTCACCAGGAGATACGTCCTTTATTTTTACTTTTTTAGGATCTGACACTGCCGTGGAACGGTTTTCACCATCAGATCCATTTTTTGTTTTTGTATTTTTGCGACTAGAAGCAGGGGTTGTCTCCCCAAAATAGGCAGCCAGATTGAGTTCCATGATGTATCCAGCTCTGTGGTCTCCCAAGGGGAAGTTGTCTCTTACTCCCATCATTTCAGCAATGGCTTCGTCATTAGGTGTGATATCCAAAATAGGAGGTCCTCGTTGGTCCCAGTCGATGAGGTCAGGGTATACTAATGGTAGGTCATTGGGTGATGAGGCGAGAGTAGTGACAGAGTAGATGGTGCAAATGGAGGAGGCAAAGAAATCGGCAAAGTCGCTAAAGGAGTCTTGTAGGTCCGTTTCGTTAATATTGTCGACATCTAGAGAAACTGGAGCAAACTCGGCTAAGATACATTCGCCGGTATTAAGGATGCATTGTGGTTGACCATACCCTAACCCTTGAGTATAGGGGTTCCTTGTTGCTTGCAGTGGTTCCACAATGCCTTGTTCATGAAGGCCAATGCCGCCTTGTCCTTTGTAACCCATGCTTTTGACTATCTCAGAACCTTTGCCGTAACTGTTTACTGGGATGGTGGGGATGTCTTGTTCTGTTTCCTCATCCTTGTAAAGCCAGGATGAAATATCTTCAAGTATGTCCTGATCCAGAAGGTGTTTTTTCTCAAAGACGGGCGAGGGTTTGCATTTGATGATGACTGTGTCAGCTGCCTCTGTGTGTGGAGTGCCAAATGTCTTCGGAGTGGGTAATAAGCCCACGCAAAAGGTGCCGTGGAGGTTGTATTCCCCACAGCCTTGGTCGCTGAGCTTGATCTTGACCTCAGGTGGTGAAGGTGTTTGGGATGAAGTGGTGGCGATGTTGGCAGGGTCGATGTATGAAGTGGAAGCTGTTGGGGTGATTTGGTTGGTGGCTTTATTGTACGGACAGAAGGTTTGGTTGTGTCCTTCCAGGAAACTGTAGTATTGGAAGGGACAAGGATCGGCGTAAATAGTGACTTCGGTGCCGTTGTGGGGGAATTTGAGACATTGATGGTGTTGGTTTTTCTTCTGAATCAGCATTAGGGTTTGCCAGTTCTAATGCATAGGCAAATTCAGCCAACTGAATACAGGAGGTTGCGTGAGCTCCTCCCCTTCACTTCTGGTTCTGCCGCACCAAGGGGGGTTTCCCTATTTGATAAAAGTATAACCTTGGCTAGCTCAATGATAGAAGGATTTAACTTGACAGCAACAGGCATAATACTCTCACGTAAGGACCAAGATTTGTGTAACAAATCACAAGGTTGGCAACATTCTTGGACATGATGTTTGGTTGGGTATGAGAGCATGCAAGGATCCTAATCCTAATCCTACAACTAACAGATGGAAGGATGAGATGGTTTGAAATGGTGTTTGGAGTTATGGGACTTTCCTAGACCCATTGAACAGACAGATTCCCAAACCAGTGCCTTATCTGGGCAGCAGAGTCATATCTAAGACTGTAAATGTCTCCCCATGACAACATGAATTCATATCCAGAGGACCTAAGAATAATGCTACTGCCTAACAGCAACATGTCCAAGAAAGAGTATCATTAATGATCATACTTAACAGATCCTATGATGCAATCTATTTCCCTTTGTATCTGATCAAAAGCCTATTTAACTACTCCTTGAGCAGACGCAATAAATCAGACACACAGTATGCACATACTGAAAAACTTGGAAGCCCTTGACAACCTTGTTTGAAAGGAAAACAAATAACATACAGGAGACAATCAGAAACAATACACACACAGGTGTTTTTCATTTAAAATCAATCTGCATAGAAGGCCATCACAGAGAAAATCATCATTTACAAGCCAAGATAGATTAGTACACCAGACTAAGGACCGAGTCTGTAGCAAAATATGCCTTTCAAAATGTGAACACCTTATGTTCAGAGTCAGAGCAGAAAGCCCAAAAACATCCCCCCTCTCAAAAGTAACACAGCCAAAACCATTTATACAGAACCGTGTACATTCAGCAATTAATTACATGGCCAGAAGTCAAAAAATTCGCCAGATACATTCCTTTCATTTGAAAATGGCCTTCACAGATTAAATGCGACAGACAGGGGGGAACTTGAGCTTTGTGCCACCACTTGAAAGTCTTCATTCAAAAATTGGGCGACCTGACCATGTGTACCATTGTCCACATCCCTGCACCGTCGCCATTAAGGGTCTCAACTACCTACGGTCACCTGAAAAACTGACGCTGCATTCAAAAAGGAATTCCCGCCAAAACGCGCTCTATCGCGGGTTCAAACTACACAGGAAATAATCCCACATGCACGGCATAGAGACAACTTCGGAGCTTTAAAAACATAGTCGCATATATACCAAGTGTCGAGCGTTTTGCCGCGCTCGACACACGACCCTTCGCCCACAGCCCATCGCCATGACATACACTATCGGCCTACCCCACAAATCTCCTGCTGATCACAGCGGTCTCGCCGATGCCTATTCCATACTCCGCTGTCGGTGTGACCAACACCATCGGCGAGCAACAAAATACCTACTCCGATGTCAAAGGTTATGCCGATGGCCATTCAAAACATTGCCAAGTCGTTCCCTCGGCGAGACATTACCCATCGGAGCAACGAGAAACTCCCTGGCCGACCACACTACTCACCCCGATACACACATCCTCTGTCGATGAGACCCTCAACCGTCGGCCAAGCAGAAACATCCTCTGCCGATGATACCATTCACACCGATGACCACTCCATGCTCCCCTGTCGGTGTGACCTACGCCGATGACACCCTCGTTGGCCAAACACTTTCCATCGGCGGACCCTCCAACGACTAGCCCGACAGCCAAAGTCTTCCTGATGCTCACCTTTGCATCCCTCCATCAGCGAGACCTATGCCGATGACATCGCATCGGCCAAGCCTCCCACCGTCGGCCAAACACACGCCGATGATTCTTCATCGGCCAAGCTCCTCACATCGGCAGATCGAAACAATGCTAGCCCGATACACCAAATCTTGCCGATGAACACTTGACTTACCCCCATCGGCATGACCAACACCGTCGGCAGAAACACAATATCCCTCGCCGATAGGCAAAAGTCTTGGCGATATACAAAGAACACACCATGCTATTGATATGATCGCCAAGACACATGAAAACTCATGCCGATGGGCAGAACATGATGACCCCTTCCTCAAGAAAGATGATGTGGATGTTGCAAAACACTGAAGGGGTGCCAACACTTAAAATTTTTTGGATTTTAGGGAAGGTGCCTGCATGAAAAATTGCTAAATCAACTGACAGTCAATTCAGGCACCAACAGATGGAAAGTGGAGGGGACGGCTTGCATGGCATGGATCCATGGGCGGCCGAGAAGAATGTTATAAGGGAGGTCAAGATCCAGAACCTGACATTTGGTTTCAAGGATTTTCTGTCCCACTTGAATAGGAAGCTTTATGGTACTTTCGGATAGCCTCTCGGTGTCATCATATCCTTTGATTGTTATGCACTCGCTAGCATCCACAACCACATCTGAGTACCCCAAGTGTTTTAGCAATTTTAGAGTGCATATATTTAGGCCGGAACCACCATCTATTAGGACCCTTTTAATGGTGTGTTTGTGAATGCGGACCTCGATGTGTAGTGCATCATTATGTAGGTGGTCGGAAGCAGGAAGGTCTTTTTCAGAAAATGTGATATGGTGTGGTGTGGCAATATGGCCGACCATGGCTTGAAATTGATTGACATCCAAGTTTGCAGGAACTTGTGTTTCCAAAAGGGCCTTGTCGAGAATGTCCTTGTGGAGGGGTGATGTGCGAAGTAGCTCAAGGATGGAGATTTGCGCGGGTGTCTTTCCTAGATGGTCTAGGAGGTTGTATCGAGTGGTGGGTGATGGACGGGCATTTGGACGAGGGGGGAGGGGATCAGATGTGGATGGGGGTGTAGGTTCAGTGGGAGGGGCAGTGCGGATTGAGACACGGCCTCGACGGGTTGTGACGGCGCAATCGGGTGCTTGTGCCCGAATGGTGATTGTGTTGACAGAATGGGATGAGGGTTCGATGCGGCCGACAATGGAGTCGTAGTGTGTGGGTGGTGGAGTGACATTGTACGCTTGATTGGATGATGAAGCTTTGTTATGGTTGGGCAAGGGATCCTTGTAAGCTCCAAGGTTAGTGTTTGGCAATGGCTGTGCACTGTGCTCAAGGTTGACAAGATTTTGATCTATTAGGTCTTGAATACAATGTTTTAATTGCATGCAGTCTGTTGTTTTATGACCTGCCACGCGGTGGTATTCGCAATAATCGTTTTCATTATACCATGCTACCTTGAGGTCATTGTCTTGGCGTGGTCTGACAGGCGGGAGTGTGATTTCTCCTTGCTTGAGACATCGATCGAGGATGTTGTCAATAGGTTCTGCTAACAGTGTGAAATTTTGACGGCGTTTGCGGGGTTTATTGGGTCCTCTTTGGTTATTGTTGTTTGCTGCATACGTGTGTGCTGGTGTGTGATTTTGGATGTGTTGGACGGCTTTTACATCGGTGACGCCGTCGTTCAAATTATTTTTGTTCTTCCCCCAATAACGTGATTTATCATTAGATTGCGTGTTAGTATTGTTGTTGTTGTTGGGGGTGTTATGATTGGATTTGTGGTTGTTGTTATTGTTGTTGTTGTTGGACTTGGGATCGTAAAGTTTAATGGAACCCTTGGCAATGAGGGCTCGTTCCACAATGGTGCCTTTGTCGATAACCTCTTCGAAGGTAGATGTGCACAGAATCTATAAGTGAAAACCTAATTCCTGATTGAGATTGGCCACGAACATGGTGACAAGTTGTTTTTCAAGAATAGGCCATGGGAGCTTGCTTGCTAGGCCCCTCCACCTTTGTAGGAAAGAAGCGAAAGCTTCGCGTTCTTTTGTTTGGTGTTACAAAGGTCAGTCATAGACATCTCATGTTCAAAGTTGTAGGAGAAGTGGTTGACAAACTTCTCCGCAAGCTCGGGAAATGTGCGGATTCCAGGTGGCAGATGGGCAAACCATTCAGTAGCTTGGCCGCCAAGGCTTCTTGGGAAGAGTCTCATAAGATACGTGTCGTTGTGAGAGACTTCGAGGCAAGCAATATAGAATTCCCTTAGTTGGTCCCTGGGGTCTCCCTTTCCCTTGTATTTGTCAAATTTTGGCGTTTCAAAGTTTTTAGGGAAAGGGGGCATGTACAAGGTGCGGTCAAACGGGTAGGGACAAATATCCTCGAAAGAATAGTATTTGCGTTTGCCCCCAGTTTGTAAGTCATCCACCTTTTGGATTAAGCTTTGCAGCGCGGTGTTGAAATCCTGTGGTTGTTGTGGTTGAAACGTGTAGGGTTATTGATTGGTGAGATATTGGAGGTGGGGTGGGAGTTGGTGTTGGGGATTGGTTTGGATGAGATGTTGATGTTGCGGGTTGGTTTGGATGAGATGTTGGTATTGGGGATTGGTGTGGTTGAGATGTTGGTATTGGGGATTGGTTTGGATGAGATGTTGGTATTGGGGATTGGGGTTTGGATTGATTGGTGTCTGTTGTTGTTGGTGTGCGTATAGTTGTTGGAGAACATGTGGTGGTATTTGGGGATTGGGATTGTGTTGACCTGTGAGATTGACGTTGGGTATGTGGACATTGGATGGGTTAGACGTGTTGTGGGTTTGTTGTGCGAATAGTTGTCGTAGGTATGCAAGGGTGTGAGGGTTTGGTGGGGGCACACTTGTGGAGGTATTTGCTTGTGTGATGTTGCCTTGTATGCCCGTTGTGTTTGAAGCGGAAGGGTTGATGGTAGTCGTGGTAGTGGAGGTGATGACAGGTTGGGAGATGTTAGTAGTGGATGTGGAAGTAGTAGATGTGGTAGCGGTTGAGGTTGTAGATGTGGTAGATACGTTAGGTGTTGATGTTTGCGAGATGGTGGGTTGGGTATGTGATGTAGATGCTTGGGTATTTGATGGGGTTGGGACAACTGTAGAAGTGGATGGTTGTGATGATGTTGTGACGGGGGGAAGTTGAGCACCAAGCTTGAGAAGATGGTCAAGATATCTCTTTGGATCCGATCTTAGGACTTTATCAAGTAGGTCCATATTATCGGCATCTTGCGTGAAAGTCAAGACATCTAGGTCATCTTGGGGTATGATGGGGACATTTTGTGGTGGTGGTGGGGGTGGTGTTGGTGCTTGTGGTAAGAAGTGAAAAGGGTCGTTGGCGCCAAATGGGGGGATGAAGGAATGTGTAGGTGGATTGTATGTTTGATAAATGGGTATGTTGGTACTGTCGGTGTTAGGCATGCCAAAGGGCCATCGTTCCGCCATTTCTTGATTTCTTTTGTGTTGTGATCTTGTGGTGGGCATACACGTATGGATTTGATTTCTAGATGTGGGATGAGGTGGAGACCTTAGAGAATCGAATTGATTGTGTTGGACCCAAAGATGGATATGGTCGTGAGATGGAGTAGAAGGGTATGATGAAGATCGATATGTTTTTCAAAGGTTTTATCCTAAAGGTGATATGAATGGGTGATATTGATATTTTTGCACAAATTTTGGACCAAAGATGGATGATAAGAAAGGGATTTGATGTTTTTGATTTTTTGATTGATTTAGGATGGTGAGGATGATATTGTTGATGTTTCTCGAAGTGAGCTTTTGGATAGGATCTAGATTTTGATTTGGCACACAAAAGGATGATGATTTTCTTTGTTTGGGGTAGACTAATGACCTTACACAAAGAGAGGTGATTTGTTTTTCTTGAAATGTAGACTAATGACTTTTCAAGGAAAACGTGATGTTAATGATAGGATCTAGATCTAACTTTGGCTCAAAAGGGTGACAAGATTTGATTGGTGATTTTGATGAGGTTTTGATTTGGATGTGAATTTTTGAAATGATTTTATATTGGTCCAAGGAGATATGCAAAAGGAATGAATGGGGATGGATAGATATGTATTTGGGCTGATTATGATGTATCAAAGGGGTCCAACAAGGGTGGTGAGTGATCCTCTAAGGTCAAAGAGAATGTGTAATTTGGAAAACTTTGGAAGAAAATGGCTGGACGGTTGGCGGATTTCTATGAGATGGGTATGGATTATGGCAGAACAGAAGGTGTAGATCACAACAAAATGGGTCTTTGCTTCAGGCAAGTCAATCTAAGAATAGCGCCAATCCACTGGTGAAAAGGCACTACAATAAGACAGATATAGCGCTAAAACAAGTTACACAGATTTCTGATGGCAAAATTTTGGGACTTCTGAAGGTGGATTTTTGGATTTGTCTGTTTAGGATGTGACCAATTGGTTTGTTCTGTCTCAGGCAAGTCAATCTCAAAATAGCGCCAATCCACGGATGAAAAGGTGCTACAATAAGACAGAGATGGCGTTGAAACAGGGTTTGACAGATTTCTGATGGCAAATATTTGGATTTCTGAAGGTAGATTTTGGATTTGTCTGTTTCGGATGTGACCAACTGATTTGTTCTGTCTCAGGCAAGTCAATCTCAAAATAGCGCCAATCCACGGGTGAAAAGGCACTACAATAAGACAGAGATGGCGCTGAAACAGGGTTTGACAGATTTTTGATGGCAAATTTTTAGATTTGATTGTTTAGACTGTGACAACTGATGTGTTCTGTCTCTTGGCAAGTTGTTTGTGAAAAATCAATGCACTTTAACACACATTTGAACGCAAAACAAGCAATGATTTTTGTTTGTGAAATGATATGACTTTGTTTAGAACAAGCACATTTTTACAACCTATGGCGAGCATGGGACAGTATTTGTTGAATCCCCTAGCTGCGCCTATTCAAAGCGGGTAGCTCCAGGATCTTGGTAGCACCGGCTCCTCCTTACATTTGCACACACTTCTCACGCATACCAAGATCCGGGTTTCTTATAAGGCTTGACCCTCTCCAAACCTTTAGATTGTCCCTGCTACCTCGGCTAAGAACCGCATGAATCGGGGCCGCTTCAAGGGTTTTGCCCTCTGCGTCAATAAATAGAAGGATTTTGGGTTACTACAATAATGGCTCTTAGTAAGGGCATCCGTTCAGGTGGTTGTACGTGCGGCAGCGCTACTCTCCGTTATGGAGTCTCCCAGCCTCCAAGGGTTGCGCCTTGGAGGGTTTATGGGGAGGTTGGCTGTCGGTATAACAAAACAACACCTGTCGCTTGAGACTTTCGTCCCAAACGCCTTATTTTATATAGCGGCTTGGAAGAGCTTGGCTTTAGCTTGTTGCCGCTTGGGTCGTTCCCACCTTTCGAAGTGGGGTGGCAGGCCCTCTAAGGTTTACAAAAGCAATACAATCATGAAAACACTTTTGATCCCCAAGTTCATACAAAGATGCGAGGGGAGAGCATACGTGTTCCCTATGATTATATCACACTCAACATGGTTCAATTTTAGATCTTTGGATTAGATGGGGGTGATTAATGCAAAGTTTTGTGAGAAGTTTTTGATTCCCAAGATCACCAAAAGGTGCGAAGGAAGAGCATACACTTTCTCACTCTACTTGACACAATCATGAAGACACTTCACACAATTTTATAGATTGTCTTGATTAGATGCGTGGAAATACAAGTTTGTTGTTCTTTTTATCCAATGAAGTATGCAATTTGTTGTTCTTTTTATAGCCCAAATTGAAGTGTTTTGATTGTTTGTTTGTTGACACACAAAAAGAAGTATATTTTAGAGCACCAAAAGCAAATGTTATGATCACACACTTCAATCAAGGAGTTGTTTGGGTTGATTTTAGAACACCAAATGGAAATATTTTGTCTAAGACCTAACAAAGCAAACAAAGGTTCGTTTTAGTTTCTAAATTGAAATGTTTGCTAACTAATTAACAAACCATCCTGTAAAAAGATTTCGTTAGTATCCGCAGTACCTGCAAAAAATAGAAATGCGAAATAGCACTAAAACTGACATACACAGGCGCCACTGCGGGCAGAACAACCTGACTTATGTAAAATGGCGCTAAAATAATTTAAGGTGCTAATTACAACCTAAGATAGCGCTAATTAAATTAAAAGCGTTGTTACAGATGATAGCGCTAATCCATCCTAAGTTATGCGCTAAAACAGAGGATAGTGATAATCGAAACTAATGAAAGCGCAACTGCGCGGTGTTTCTAAATCTTCGGGTAGACACGGATGGCGCTAATCTGAAGGATGGCGTCAAAACACGGAACTGATGCTGTTTGGCCGATTCTGTCAAAAATTTGCCATAATCTCCCCCCGTAATTCCTTGTTTTCCTGCAAAACAAAGAACAAAAAACACAGGAAACAGCAGAAAAAGCAAAAATCAGACGTGAGTAGGGTTAGCCTAAAAAATACAATCGCGCAGAAATAGCGCCAAAGGAGAAATAGCGCTGAAATACGGCAGTTATGGTGTCGCTGCGATGGTCGAATAGTGCTGATCCTGCAAAAGGCCAAATACTAACACAACAACTCACAAACAAGGATTAGATTGGACCTTGTGGGTCCCACCGGGCGTGCCAATGTAGATTAGATAATGCAAAATGAGAGAAAAACAAGAGATTATACCTCACATGCACAACCTAATCCCATCAAGGGAAAGAAGGAACCTTTGCACCCAAAAGAAGCTCCTAAGACTAAGATGATCCCTAGACTATTGATCAAAATGTGAAATGCTCTTCAATTTGTGCAACTCACTATTAACTCAAAGGTGATTTTGGCATGGTAACTTTACATGAAAATGGATGATGAAAATGACTTGTGAGAGGTTGTATTTATAGACTTTTGGAGAGGATTTTGATCCAAGGGTGGAGATTGGAGAGATCAATGGTGGAGGATGAAAGTGAGGTGGAGGGCCTAGATTTGATCTTGGAAGATGGAGGGCTAGGAATAAAAGTAAATCTTTTATTCATTTTTGGGAAAGGGGTGAATAAATGAGGTTGGGTGAGATGGATTATTTGTGAATTAAAAATTCACAAAGGGAAGGGTAAAATGAATTAAAAAATTCATTTGAGGAAGAGTGGATATGACATGTGTAAGGGATGTGTAAGAGGAGTAAATGTGATGTGTGATTTATTTGAATTTTAAATTTGGGAGGTGTGGAGAGAAGTGCTAATGAGGATTTGACTTTCTTAATTAAGGTGATTAACCTAATTAATGTGGCTGGAATAAATTAGTAGAGGGATTAGAGGGGGGATAAGATTAATTAATTAGTGATTTAATTAATTAATCCTAAGGCTAGGATGGGATAGGCTAGAGTAGGCAATTAAATAATAGCTATTTAATTGTCTAGGGTAGGGATAGGCTAATTAGTAGGCTGGATTAATTAGTTAACATGGTTTTAACTAATTAATTAGATTTAGGGAAAATGGGGAATTGATTTAATAAATTTTGCATATTTATTAAATCACTTGGCTAAGGTTTGGACTATTGAATTAATAAAATTAATTCAATTTTGGAGATAAAATGGTGTGGATTTAGAAAATGAAAGGGGTGATTAATTAAATAAAAATTTAATTAATTAGTTGGAAAGGGAATTGGTAAGTTTAGGGATGTCGGCAATCAGCTTGGTGGTTGAGACATTTTTAGGTGTCTACATTCACATCATTCATAAATTGCCATTCTAAATTCATACATAATATTTGAAATTATTGGCATCATTTATAAACTATCATTCATGGCCTTGAATGCCCTATATTCATACATGGATTTGAGAAAATAAAGTAGTTCTAAATTAAAGTAAAATTAAACTTTTAAGTAAACTAAAATTTATGTGTCTATATATATAATAAAATAGTTCTCAAGTAAAATAAAATTTATGTGCTTGTATATATATAGTAAATAAAATAGTTGTAAAGTAAAATAAAATTATTTTTAAGTAAATTAAAAGTTGTATATCCATATACATAATAAATAAAATAGATCTTCAATAAAATAAAATCTCTTAAATAAATAAAATAACTTTAGTATCTCTCTAACATTTTATATATAGTTACAATCTATCTAAAATATCTATACTAGTTAAATATAGTACTATCGAGATAAATCTATACCAAATACTACATACTTATTTGAAGAGCTTGACTGTCCATTCTCTAACTACTAAATCTTATGTCACATGCCCATACAATTGTAAACCTTGGAATTGATACCTCTCGTGGCCATCTGCCATTGATTTCACCCAAGGTGTCACAACCCGAGTTGTTTACAATTTCAAAATGTTAATATTCATAAAATATAATATCTAATTATTATGAGTAATTATTAATGATTCCAAAAAAAATCATCTATAGTCTATTTATTTAATTATTATTTTGTAATATTTTATTTATTATTGTCATTTAAAATAACTTAACAATTATAACTATTATTTCCCTCATAATAATAATTAGTAATTATAACCACTAATGATATTTCAATTATTTATTTATTTTGATTCATAATATTGAGCTATATTAAAGTAACTGTCAAAAAATTACAAAGATCACAGCCCATCCATGGCTGGCCAAGAGAGTTTTACCTTACAACTGAAACAGACAAGGAGACTAGGAGTGGAGTTTTTATGACCACGCAGGGTCTGCACTATACCCATTCTACATAAGATATATCTACCTAGAGCTAGAGTAACCTTGCTTCTGCTATACAAAACGAAGCAAGGGGATCAACAACAAACTAGAGATTATACTTGGTCAGTTTCATGCTAAAGTCTTCTACCCAATCCAGATCATCCGCCACCACCAAGCCAAGGGTTTTTTTGATGTAGTCCATTGCTATCGACGCTTGGTCTTTCAACACCAATAGATCAAAGCCTCTGGTGTCTAGGATGAACGGGAAGATTTTTATGACTTCATCAGGATCAGCCAGAAGAGTCCAGTCTCGTGGGCGGGGTATACCTACGCCGGGACTAGCCACCTACAGAGAGAAATCCAGATCCCAAAGATGCTCAGGATTAAAGATCCCTCTCATTATAACCCCTGCCTCCACTTTATCCATTTCCAACTCGAGAAGCATTGCGAGCACCTGGGAGGAGATATCTGTATCTACTCGATACCTCTCGTTGTTTTCGATGAAGGCTTTCCCTAAGATCAGTTTCATTGCCCCCACCATCAGTTCATCAGCTCGGCGAAGCATTCTCTTCAACCTAAGATCAGTAATAGCCCCGATGAAGGCCATCTGCCTTTTCTTACTGGTGAGTCTGACAGGTGTGTCCATTCCGCCGCATCGAATGGCCTCCGCAGAAATTCTAACGATGAAATGAGAAGGCATTAGTCGGAAGGTGAAGGAAAATGCAGAATGAAAAAACACTATCTCCTCTGTCTTCTTATCAATGTAACCTCTGAAGCTTCTCGACTGCCTGCAAAAAGAACTAAAAGGGTTTGAGGTAATCTAGTGTGAATCGAACCGGAGTTGATGCGTAGCACCGAGATCATTAGCCTAACACTACGCCTCACGACTCGCCTTCACACCAACTCAGCTACTCTCTCACCCTTAATGATATTTCAATTATTAATATACTTGCTTTTAATTATATTATTATTTAAACATTATTAACAACCAAAAAATATTAATATTATAAATGTATTTCCTAAACTTTAGTTACTGATGCCCTACAGACTCCAAGAAGGCACGTTAATCTCCACATGTCTAGGCTATGTTTGATAAATTAGATTTAGGGCTATATGGAAGATTTACGGGAAGGGCAATTCGAAATAAAATTAGATCTGAGTATATCTATTTCCACCGTTTGAGCCCTTCCATTGCAAAAACAACCGACTCTGTTGATGGCTAGAAAACAAAGATAGTTTGAGAGGGAAAAAAAAAGAAGAGCTAAATTTTTCTTTGCAGAGGATTGTTCCTATTTCGGATTGGAATTTATAGCCAAAGAGCAGCCTTGAAGGGGATTCACATAAGCTATTCTCCAAATATAGGTTGAACAAGAATGCTTTGTTGCACGAGGATGTTTGGTACTGCAAAATTCATATTCAAAATTATAGCAGGAGGTCGCTAAAAATTTGTATGCTTTAATTGAATTGACATGTGGTCATCACTAGAATTGAGTTATTAAATGTTTTTGTTATAAATATGTAGGCATATTACATTTACTGGGTATTCAAATCACTAAGTTTAGATATGTTTGAAATATGGATTAATTTTAATTCTGTCATCACTAAGCTTATGTTAGTTTCATTCTTTATCCTGTTAGAGTTGGCTATGATTGGAGCCACCCAGGATCTAGGACTTCATGAAAGCACAAGAGAGATCAAATGAAAGAATAATGCTATTCTATCAATGAATGCAAAAGATTGTTGTTGTTACAATGTACATGATATGCCTTGCTTATAAAGGCAAGGTGGGAGCTAGAAAGGTGGAGTGGAAAGTGGAGATATTCCTACAACATGTGTCAATTAGAGGATGATAACTAATTGCACATGTGGAGGATAAGACAACTCACTCCAACTATCAACAACTCAACACACAACTAGACTTCAAGTAGACATCTAGAAGACTCACTAAGTCAACTTAACATGTGTGAATTATGTGTGATGTGTGAATATTATTTAACTAGTAAATAGTTAAATAAGATGAATTATCCATACAAGGGTAAATAGGTTAGGTGATAACCCTGTTCACACCAACACCCCCCTTAAGTGCAACTTAGGGAGTAGCTGACTAAAGCAAGATTCAGTGATGGATGGGTCCCGGCTACTGGGCCATGTTAGGTACCCATGTACAACAAATCTCAAGTGGAGAAAAGGAGAAAACCTCATGGGAAAAACTCCTCTCCAAAAGTGAGAATGCATGAGACAATGAAAGTGAAAGAAGTGATAGTAGGAGGACTCAACATGACCCCCCAAGGACAACTTCTATCACACATATACAATCAATTACCCCCCCATAGGAGAGCAAGAGTGAGACTATAGGTCCCCACCACAATGAAGTAGCTCATGTACCGATGGTGAATGCCTGAAGATGAACACTAGAAAGTGTCCTATACCTACAAACAACGTTTCTCCCCTTAGGAAGAAACCAATCCAAAGATTGATGTAGAAGAAACTCCATCTCCAAGAAGAAATATGAGGGAAGAAGTCTCATGATGGATGCCTCTGAAGATTGCTGAAATGTCCACTTGTCAGAATCAAGGAATGCCACAATGCAATGAGGTGTGACCAATCCAAAATCCTGGGTAGACTCGTGGGGAACAATCCCTAAAGATGAAGTAGATGGGATAACAGTTGTGCTGTAACTGTCATCAAAGAGGAGAGATATCCCCTCAAGTGTGTCCTCCAAATCTGCAATATGAGACTCATAAAAGAAGTCTGATATACCTGCCAAGAAAGTATCCCATAAAGCTATGTCTGAAAGACTATATGATCCTACTCAACTGAAGTAGAGGAAACCATGTCAATGTCAATCTCTGGAGAAGCAGGAGGTTGAGGTGATGGAAGCTCAGAACTAGTCTCATGAACCAAAGTGGGTGAAAGAACACCAAGGTTCAAGTGACCAAACTTCTCCTCGGAAACATGATTCACACTTGATGCATGAGTGTGAATAACCATCAATGGGTCGATATCATCAGAAACAAAATGGGAGAATGTATACAAGTGAGATGCATGATCAACCATCCCAACAACAATGATATCTCTGCTCTCCAAGTCCCGTGTGATCACAAAATCAGGAGTGAACTCAACTATCTTCCCTACACCACAATGAGTAATCTGGTAGATGGAAAGGAGATTGGTTGATAAGGAAGGTACACACAACACATTGTTGAATATATTCTCTCCAACATCAATAGTTCCTTTACCTATTGCATGCATGTATGTGTTGTTACCCATCAAAATAGGTGGTGAAGTACATGACTCAAATGAAGAGAACATCCCTTGTGAAGATGCCATATAATGAGAAGCCCTTGAATCAAGAAGCCATCTCTCTGACTAAAGACTTGTAGAAGCAAAGAGTGCCTGCCCTTTTCCTTTGATTGTCCCATTTGCAATGCCTACCATCCTTGTATGTGTAGATGATGATGGTGTCGAAGAAGAGGAAGTACTAGGTGATGATGATGGCATTTGGATATTGTGCTTTTAAATAATGTGAGTCAACTCATCAATTTTCTTCTCATAACACTTATGCTCATCATGTCCTAGTTTTTTGTAATATGCACACTTTGGTCTCTCCTTCTTGGATTATTCCTCCTTGGGAGACGATGAGGACTTAGGTGATTTTGTTGATTCTTTTTCTTGCTCATTATTCTTGAAATCCTTATTTTTATGTTTCTTACCTTTGCTAGTTGAAGCCTTTTGATCCTTTGAACCTTGACTAGCAAGAAGTGCTTGAGGCTTAGGAGACTTCAATTTGCCCATGTGTACTAACTTAGCTTTCTCGCTTGTGAGTGATGCAACAAACTCATCAAGTGAAGGCATTGTGAAAGCTTTCCCAAGTGCATCCATAGTAGCATAGAAGGTAGAAACAAAAACTGAATAGTTAGGACCAAGCTTGGCAAGGATTGAAAGAATCAATTGAGTGTCCTCTTTCTTAATTCCACATTGTTTGAGCTACAATCTAAGTGACTTTAGTTTTGTGAAGAAGTCTTGGATGCTTGCAAAATCGATTGGATTCAAACCAATTAGTTCATTCTCCAATTTGAAACCTCTCATAGTATATTGTTTACCAAAGAGATTTTCTAAGGTAGTCCACACTTCATTAGGTGTAGTACAAGATTCATTATGAAAAAGAAGATCAGGAGAGATAGACAAGCATAATTTTCCATAGGCTTGATCATATCTATTATACCACTTTCTCTTTTCAGCAGCTGATGTTGGTTCAATTTCTGTACCCATTGTTACTCTATGAATTTTCAAACGTCTTAAATGAATCTCCATTTTCGTTTTCCACTCATGATAGTTATATGGTGTGAGTAGAGGAAGCTTGTTTGAATCCATGATGCAAGAGTACAAAAAAGAACACAAATACACCCCCTGTTACTCAACCAAAGAGATCACCCCGCAAAAAAAGAATGATTGTGGCACTTTATACTTAGTGCGATTACAATTGTCCTCAAAGGACCAAAAATGGGAAAGCATAAAAATCTCTTAAAAATGAGATCCAAAGGAGATTACAATCACTCACATTGATTTACCACATCAAACAGATCCCTTCAAAACAAGTTTCACTTCCTTAGGTGTCAAAATGCCCAAGTTATCACTCAAAAGCTAAAAAGCTGACAACTAAAATAAAATGAATTTGGAACTGAATCTAAGAAAAGTGCATAGATGGATTTGAAAAGCTCCTGAATACCCTTCTGATGCCGTAAGAATCGTGAAAATTGAAGATCGTGGCAGAAAGTTGTGAGCTCAGAAGCTAAATATGAAGATATGTCTTCAAACTATTGTAGCAATCACCTGTAGTAGAATTTCAGAAAAATACTGACACCACTGTGAAGTTCTCTCTGTCAGATTTCTGACGATATCTCATTTGCCCAATTTCGCCTCCAAGGGCAAAAGTTATGCAAAAAAGAAAAAAGCCCCTGTTTAGGGCTTTGAGGGGCAAAAATGGCCCCTGGCGTTGATGTCACCATCGACGTCATCGAAATATTCTAGAAATATTCTCTTCTGGCGAAAAAAGGCCCCCTCCCTGAAAGGCAAAAAAATCCTAGAAAACAGCTTGTTTGAAGGTGAAACCGCTAGAAGATGGAAGACCATGGGTTTGGAGCATAAAACTACCTTGACAAAATGTCTTTGATTGCTCGAAACCACTCGAGACTGGTCAAACCACCAGTTTTAAGCACAGAAACCACTATAGGGATAGTTTTAAAGCGCTATGTGAAGCTTTGATTGAATTGGAAACTACCGTTGAATAGTTTAGTGGGTCGCCAATAAGTGGTGGTTTGTAGATTGATCACCGGTGAAATGTTCGTTGCTAAGATTGCCAGAAAAAAGGTCACCGATAGACTTTAACAGTCGATGGCTGATAACCACCATCGAATTTTGTATTAAAGCCAAGGTATTGACCATTGGTCGTTAAGTGGAATCTGCTGATAGGAATAACTGATGGTTTAGAAAAATCTCCGATGTGAATTTGTTACAGCGTAAAACAATCATGATTCACCGATGTTGCCGGGATAATGCCTAAGGTTTAGATTCTGTCGGCGGAAAAACTTTATAACTGTCATTGTTTGGTTTGAAGAACCCGTAGGGACTTAGACTATTGGTCAGGAATGTGGATTGACCGCTGGGAAATGCACAAGCCATCGAAGATTTCGGCCGAGGATTTTGTATTTACTGCCGAGATCTACAGAGTGCTAGTTGAGACTACCGGATGGGAGTATGAACACCGAAATTGAAGGCCGCCTGTTGATTGAAGGATTTGCTAGAAGATGTGAAGGCAAATGTTGATTTGTAGTCGAGATTTAAACTGTCGCTAGTTTAGAAGACCATTAGTTGTTTAATGATTGCCGAGGGTCACCAAAAATGTGAAGGTCGTGATTTGACCTTGCCGGGTATTGGATGTACGAATCTGCTGGTTGATGTATTGGATGTATGAATCTGTGACCTCTAATTTCACAAGTACTGGTACTCGCGAAAATAAAAAAAACACAGAAAAATACATTCAAACCCGAAGGAAAATTAAAACACAGATTTTTAATTATCCACTAGTCAAAGACGATGTACTCTGAATCCTCTACCTACGCAGTGCTTGCGTGAGGAATCTAGGATTCTGTAGGAATATTCTTTGCAAAGATTCTGTATGGCGGGCTATAAGGCAAATTTTTTTTTGCTTTTTGTGACAGTAACAGATTTCGATGTTTGGACAGTCGATCCTTACTGATTTGGCCGCTCCAGATGCAATGGTGATGTCCGATTTGGGCCAAACTGCTCTGAAATTGCTGGTACCTTTTGGATCACGCTAAAGAGCCCCAAATTGATACCCTCGTCAATTTTGCCTCCGATGTCTGATTTGGACGAAACAAAAGGCGATCTTGACTATTTCAGCTGCTCCAAACGTAATGGTGTGCTCAGATTTGTAGCAACACACACCAAAATGCACCTGCAATACAAGGGCACAAAGGTGAAACCCTCACAAATATGGTATTTCTATCAAGTTTTTCTGATTCTCCTGGTCATCATTCGATGCAAGAGAATAACATACTCAACTATCAAGATCCACCATGAATTGCACTCAAAATATCTAAAAAATGACTAACACAAAGTGATTCTTCCTAGATCTTTGATACCATGTTAGAGTTGGCTATGATTGGAGCCACCCAGGATCTAGGACTTCATGAAAGCACAAGAGAGATCAAATGAAAGAATAATGCTATTCTCTCAATGAATGCAAAAGATTGTTGTTGTTACAATGTACATGATATGCCTTGCTTATAAAGGCAAGGTGAGAGCTAGAAAGGTGGAGTGGAAAGTGGAGATATTCCTACAACATATGTCAATTAGAGGATGATAACTAATTGCACATGTGGAGGATAAGACAACTCACTCCAACTATCAACAACTCAACACACAATTAGACTCAAGTAGACATCTAGAAGACTCACTAAGTCAACTTAACATGTGTGAATTATGTGTGATGTGTGACTATTATTTAACTAGTAAATAGTTAAATAAGATGAATTATCCACACAAGGGTAAACCAGTTAGGTGATAACCTTGTTCACACCAACATA
Source organism: Cunninghamia lanceolata (assembly GCA_027924645.1). NCBI lineage: Eukaryota > Viridiplantae > Streptophyta > Pinopsida > Cupressales > Cupressaceae > Cunninghamia > Cunninghamia lanceolata. The sequence continues at coordinate 14,050,685 of BSBN01000233.1, read as the reverse complement.
TCTTGTATAATTTAGAAATGTCTTGTTAGAGCTGCTATGATTTGCATTGGCCATTGTGGTTGTTGCATTTGATGTGCCAGTACTTTATGTTCTTTTATCCTCAAAAGTGCTACTATAATACCAACATGCAAGCAAATAAGCTTCATGTAACTCCCTTTTTTGTTCAAAATTCACAATCCCTATACTTTGGTCATTTCATGCCTCATATATTCCATATTCTGAAACTAAGATATTATTAGTAAAATTGGAAGGATATGGTCTTTAGATAAAGACGGAGTTAGATTCTTGAAATTATATTCACTAGTTCACTTTTTTTTCAAACATTTACGAGGACACAATATGTTCTATCAAAAATTTGGTAAATCAAAGTGAATAGAAAATCCCAATGGCATTCATGTCTTTTACATTTTTCTTGTAAAACATTGTTGTTCCAACAAGTTATTTAAAACATTGTTGAAAAAGAAAGATATAGATGAGAAGGCTGAAGAAAGTAAAAAAAAGGTGAAGTTGAGTCCCATTGTTCCTTTTTCTGATAACAGGTTTGCAAGTGATGTTTTGTGTGCAGGAAATGAAGATGAAAAATTTAGGAAATGGACTTTGAAAATCAAAATTTTGAAAAGGAAATAGATGAAGATGAGGAAGATCTCCTATTGGACGAGAGGAAAGTGTCCATAAAGGAGGCACTTAAGGAGATGTCTTGGTCTCTTGATTTATTTGCTAATGATATGTTTGAGAATGTGAATAAAGGTAAGAGGAACGTTGAGAACAAGACCTTGAAGACAATAGTACCTGTAGACAAAGATAAAGATGAGAAAGAAAGGATACAAGTTGTAGGGATATGCCAATTTGACCAAAGAGAACAGTTTGCAGAAGAGGTACATCGTAAGGGACCTAAAGATGGAGAGAGGGTTATTGAAGAAAGGAAGGAAACCTGCAAAAAGGAAGAGATGACAAGCAATGACACCAAGAATGGAATGAAATGGGGATAACAAGCCAATGAAGAGGTAAATGTGAGTATGAATGTTGACTTTGATCATATATGTGGAAATAGGAATGTAAACGTGCAAGTTAAAAAAGAGAAAAGACAATCAGAAGACCATGGGTATAGGGTGCCAAGTTAGCAGAAGAAATCCGTTAAGGTAGGACAATAATTAAAATGTAAACAAGGGGTGGCTTATGATGGAGTTTGTGGCAGCAAACATAAACAAATGATGGAAGAAATGCTAAAGTTTCCAAGTAAACAAGAGGGTAGGATAAGTGTAGAAATAGAAAGACATCGCCCCAAGAAGATGGACAACAAAATGTGGGTAGTGAAGCGTGGGACAACAATAGAGGAACATGGTAATGTAAGACAAGGTAATGAAGAGGATAAGTCCAATAAACAAAGAATCGTGAGGAAGCCAGCAAAGGATGACAAGAGGGCATTGCAATAGGGTATACAACAAGCAGGAACTTATGTAGATCTCAAAAAGAAAGAAGAAGCATTAGCACTCCATGAAGCTAACATGACAATGGAGTTTGAAGAAAGGAAAAAGAAGGAGAATGGAGTAGCAACTTGGAAGAAGCTAGAGGAGAGTACATCCAATGTGAAAGGTAAACAAGTTGATTTTGATGTTGGTACTTTTAAATTTTGGAATGAAATTGTTGAAAGAAAGAATTTTAAAGAAGAAAATGATAAGGATGTGGAACTAAATAGTGACAATGAGATATTGGAATTTGAGATGGAGTTGTGGAGACATGTGGATGAAAAAGAAATGAGAAGGGAAAGATACAAGAAGAAAACGAAAAGCAAAAGGAGGCAGATTGGAAAGCATAGAATGAATAAATATGAGTGTAGAATGGGTCCGAAGAATGAGTTGGACAAGAGGAATGGGAAGAAAGAGTGGACATCAGAAAAATGGTATGATAAAGGCATGAGGAATGAAGAAGGAAAAGAAAAGTTAGAAAATTTAGAAGCAGATATTGTTGCAGCAGAGATTACAAAAGACGAAGGAAAACAGATTCATGATAGGAACATGATTAAGGTAGAATTAGAAAGAGGAGCAGTGAACAGTAATAGTGCATATGATTTGTGGGAACAATTTTCTAAGATAGAACAAGAGTGGAGGGCGAAGATTGCCAATTAAGGTATGGATACAAGTAGGATAGTGAAGGATATAGAAAGAAAGGTTGCAGCTGTTAACAACAAAGTTGGTACAACAATTAAAACAACGGTAAATATGAGTGTGTTCCATAAGAATGTTGTTATGTATTCTTTTGCTATGTTGAATGCTACAGAGTTTGGGCAAGAGTCTGGAATAGTGTATGCAGATTTTAGTGGAAACTGTGGGGTTTATGTCGAGAATGGAGGAGTCATATATGATTTGTTTTTGTGTAGTCTGGTTGTCACCAAAGAAGAATATGAAATGATGAATGCAGATTTACATAAGGTTGTGAATGATTTTGATGAAGTTGACAGTCAGATGGGCAAGGTGGAAATGTTGAAAGAAGTAAATGTTGAGGTCTTCAATTTTAGTACGTTTGGACATATTGATTTGTGTGCAATTTTGTGGGCAAGAGAACTGTGGCAAAGGAAGTTGAGAAGTATAGAGCTGAGTAAATATCTGCAATGTTGGAGAAATATGGTAATAGATCCAGCATGATTGTGGAAAAGGCGGAAGAAAAGAATAGCGATAGATAATTAACTTTGATTAATAGCCTCATGTGTAGGAGCACATGCTTTCTTTGTCTCTTGGGGAGTCTGATGCAAGGGCATTGATCAAGTTTTGACTCGATTAATTGCCTTTAATTAACTTATCACATTTCATGTATTTGGTGCTAGTTATTTGGAAGAAGTTATAAAAATGACCAAGAGAGTTTTGGAATGAGACATAGGAAAGCTAATTGAATAGTGAAGAGGGGAAACAAAGACAAATCAGGGGAGAGTTTTTGTGGATGGAGTGGTCGACACCTCAGACAGGGTAGACATGGGAAGAGATAGAATGATAAAAGTTTGAAGTCTTAGGAAGGGGGAAGAAGAGACAAGGAATAGTCGCCAAGGAGAAAGAATGGAGGTTGGAAAGTTGCCAGATTGACAGAAGGAAATAGTTAGAAAGAATGATCCCCGAATGGTGAAGGCATGGAGTTGGGAAATGAAGGGAAGATCGAGACAGGATTGTAGAGGCAGAGATAAAAGTAGAAGTTTGAATGTGTGTTGAAGCAGCGAGTGTTCGAAGCCATGAAAATACCATGTTTTGTAGAGTCTGTTGAGTCTAAAGAATCTGTTGATGTAAGATCTCTATAGTCATGGCCGAACTGGTTGAGTTTAAATAAAAGATTCTTGTTATCATAACTTTTGTAGTCCATTTATTGTTATTTGAATGTTGAGTTGGTTTTCTCAAACTATATTTCATTTATTTGCTTGATTCCTATCATTAGAAGGTTCCTGTCATTGTAATTAGATTCATTACTAAGTTCCCATCACCATATGTGGTTCTATACTGGGTTACGGTCTGTGTTTCTTATCAGGTGATTGCCATCAAATTAGTGTCAAAGCATATTTGTCTGGTATTAGAGAGTCTGTTTGAGAATGTGTTGTCATCAAATAGAAGGTATATGTATATCACGAGTATCATCCACAATAAATGTATCATGAATAGGCTCAAGCACACTGCTATTACTTTCCATGGAAGTATGAAACATATGATAATCATGGAAGCATGTAGTAAGGGTATATGTATTGTCATCAAATAGAAGGTATATGTATATCATGAGTATCATCCACAATAAATGTATCATGAATAGGCTCAAGCACATTGCTATTACTTTCCATAGAAGTATGAAACATATGATAATCATGGAAGCATGTAGTAAGGGTATCTAATAGAAAAGGAAAAACAATAATTAAATTCCTAATGGAGGAGAAAGTGCACATATGATGGTACAATATTTTCATGGACAATGTGATCCCATTCATGCGGGGTGAAAGTTCAAAGCTAGGTCACACTTTTATAAAGGATAAGACCAACGATGATTTAACTTTTTAACTTGAATCACTACAAAGTGACATATAGATTTTGAATTTTGAAATGGTGTAAACTAATAAAATATAGATTTTTTAGTGTTTTTATGTTTGTATTTTTTATATTAAAAAATTATTCGAATGTAGTTTTTAAAAAAATTGACACTATAACTATTATTTGAAGACAGTTTTTTGTAAAATTATAATACAAGCAAAAATTATAGATCTAAAGCTCTAAAAACTAATTAAGGTGTAGTCCTAAGGTCAAACCCTAAGGACGTAAGATTAGATGGGTTCACCAATAATGTAAAGGAAAAATTACAATTTCCTTAATGTTAATCTAGGTTAATATAATAAAATCCATACACATTAGCATAAGTCAACCTAGATTAATCATTTTCAACTATTGATAATTGAATAACTAATACTATTTTTAGGAAAGTAAATGTGATAAATTAGGGCACTTAGTGTTAGGAATAATGATAAAGAATAACTCTAATGTGACACATGATTCCAATCACCTCAATCTCAAAGATAGATTCTTTTTGTCTCGTAAGTTCCTTAGAAAATGTCACAGTCTTTTGAATTCTACGCAAGTTGATCCAATGACTCTAAATTACTTCTACACCACATGGATCTACTTTGCAACCTACGGATTTGATCCTATTGAATATGCACTTCTACTATTTGGTTCACCTCAAACTCTATTCTTTGTTGAGTTTAAAGGATTTAAAATATTTAATAATACCTTGGGGAAATTATCAAATCACAAGGGTCAAGTTCTCCTCGGTTGAGCCCTTTTGATAGGACTAGCTTTATGTGTTGAAATGTGCAAGACAACTGAGAGGAGGGGTGAATCATTTGTAACCAAAACTTCAAAACCATTAACACATCAACTACTTAAACATTGTTATTGTAATTTAACCATAAAAGCATGAAACCAAAACTTAAACACATTCACACATGAGACACATGAGACACCAAATTTTTACGTGGAAAACCCTAAATAGGGAAAAACCATAGTGAGTGTTAGCTCACAATATAATATGTAAGAACAATACCAAAAATCGGAGGCTCACTGCCTTAGGGCTCACTGTCCAGAGCTCACTGCTCAAATGAAAAGGCACACTGCCAAAAGAAGGGGCTCACTGCTAAAAGGTTGGTGAACTGAGATAATAGCATCTACATTATGCCAAGGTTCAGTTCCATTAAAGCATAATAATTCTCCTCTGCTCTGCTTTACTTTTTCACTTCACACTTATCTTTGCATCTTCACATATACATGCATTATCCATGACTTCGTTACATGTATTTATACAATTCATCAACATTGGAATATACATCAAGGTTGGCATTACAATCATCAACCATTGGAACATTCTCCAAGGTCGGCATACACTCATACAATAGAATAGGTTTGGACCTACACAGAATTATGAGGGAGAAGAATGAATGTGGACCACACCACTCCTTAGATGGGACTCAAATGCAATCTCCCATGCAGCAACATGCTTCCACAATCTTCAAAGCATAACCGCAAGTAGTGAAAACAACCAAGTCGGCTAAAACTAGTGTTAACACTAAGACCTTTAGGAACATGCTTCATGCACGATCCTGATTACACTTTGCAGACTAATCAAAAGGCAGGAACATGATCTAGAGACATCCACAAGCACATTACAATCACCAATAACTTCCGCACAACCCCCAAACACTTTATCCATAAGATTCTTCAAACCAAAGCACTTAAACATTACTGTCAACCACTGTCATAAAAGAAAGATCGCTTGGGGAGAACCAAATCACGAACCATTTGAACTGAAGGCACATAACATCATCAAAAACTTAATTCCAGAACCGTAGACTGTAAGACATAAATGCGGAGGATTGCAGAGCAGAATACATTTTCCCTATCATCACTTGAATGCTCAGAAAAAATAGTTTTTACTTTGGTGAACAGAGCTCACTCAAATCTTCACACCAGAGGCTCAAACTTGAAACATAGCAACTATAGACATCCCTTAACATAACTTCCAATCCACAGATAAAGATATTCAGTATATAGGATATGTGGAGCAAAACACTGCATTGTTCTTTAGCAGGCCAAGATACTCTGCAACACACTGTTTCCACTAGGAGAGCAAATTTTCTGAAAAGCACTTGGAAACTCAATATCAGGAACACTTTCTCATTATCTCTAACACTTACAAAGTAACTTACTCAACACAAATAAACATTAAAACAAGAGAATAATTGACACCAATGACAACACAGATATGTTGACATAAATGACAACACCGGTAAGCACATACTTGCAACAATCTCCCCCTTTGTCATTGATGGCAACATTGATGTGAAAAACTATAAGAACCATCAAGACAAGAATCTGCATTGATTACTTTCTTCCCCTTTCTTTTACACATCTAAACTCTTTCTCCCCCTGAGTTTTTCACATGATTTCTCTCCCCCTTTGGCATCAATAGCAAAGGGCAACACTTCTCTTCTTCTGCACATAATTGCATGATACTGCTCTGATCAAGCTGGAGTTATTCTTCCACTTCCCTTATCAGCAATACTACAATACTTACTGCTCTTTATTAAGAACTCATATCAGCAACATCTACCTGCTCCCCCTGAGGGGTAGCCTTCAAAATATCAATCTAGATTAAAGAATAAGACTTTGGGCACCATTGGACTGATGCACTTCCCATGCATCTTAGTTTAGAGAAAGAGGGGTAATAACCCCTAAGTTTTCCTTGAGATATTCAAAAGTATCCTTAGGTAGAGGCTTTGTAAAAATATCTGCAATTTGATCCTTAGTAGACACATATTCCATCTTTACTTCATTCTCTGTTACCTTTTCTCTCAAAAAGTGATACCTTATATATATATGCTTTCTTCTTGAGTGCATCACTGGATTCTTTGAAATGTTTATAGCACTTGTATTGTCACAAAAAGATTGAAATTGGTTCTTCATACACAACTCTTATATCCTTCAATGTTTGCTTCATCCAAAGCACTTGAGTACAACATGCTGCCACAATATATTTTGCTTTTGTAGTAGACAAAGAAACTGATTCTTGCTTCTTTCTCAACCATGAAACTAATCTATTACCCAAGAGGAAAGCACCTCCACTTGTGCTTTTTCTGTCATAAGCATCTCCAACCCAATCTGCATCTGTATAAGCACTAAGAGTGAAATCAATATCTTTGGGATTCCACAATCCATAGTCTGAAGTACCTTTTAAATACCTCATGATCCTTTTGACTGCCATCACATGTGACTCTTTGGGATCTTCTTAAAATCTTGCCACAATACAAATTGCATGCATTATATCTGGTCTTGTATTGGTTAGATAGAGCAGTCCTCCAATCATGGACCTATGCTTTATCTGATCAGTCTTAGGTGATTCATCATTTTTACTTAGCTTGCAACCAGTTACCATATGAGTACATACTGGCTTAGAATCCTCCATTCCAAATTTCTTTAGCAATTCTTTCACATACTTGGACTGAGAAATGAAAATTCCCTTTTCTGATTGAGTAATCTGCAGTCCTAGAAAAAAAATCATTTCACCAAACATAGACATCTCAAACTCTTTTTGCATTTCTTCTGCAAATCTCTTACACATACCTTCATTGCCTCCAAATATAATGTCATCAACAAAGACTACTACAATCATATATTGATCACCATTGATTTTGAAATAGAGATTACTGTCTGCAATACCTTTACTGAACTATAATTATAGCAGATACTTGTCCAACCTTGCATACCAGGCTCTAGGGGCTTGCTTTAGCCCATACAATGCTTTCTTCAATCTGGTGTGGTCTTGTGATTGAAATCCTTCCGGTTGCTTCCAGCTCTCCATTCAAGAATGCAAACTTCACATCCATCTGGTACACCTTAAAGTCTTTGTGTGCTACAAACGCCAAAAAAATTCTTATTGCTTCAATCCTTGCCACAAGAGCATAAGTCTCCTCAAAATCTATGCCTTCAACTTGAGAGTATCTATTGCATACTAGTATTTCTTTGTTTCTTAGTACTTCTCCATTTTCATTCATCTTGTTTCTAAAAACCCATTTAGTTCCAATCACATTCGTATCAACAGGTCTAGGAACCAATTCCCAAGTTTGATTCTTCTCTATCTATGATAGCTCTTCTTCCATAGCTTTTACCTAACTTTCATCTTTGCAGGCTTCACTAATAGTTTTAGGTTCAATTTGTGAAAGTATACAGTAGTTCACTTGTCCTTTTGCAACTCTTTTCCTTGTCAATACCCCTTTACTTTTGTCACTGATAATCTGATCTTCAAAATGATTAATCGTTACATACCTGGGAGTCTTAACAACACTTTTTGGAGCCTCTTCTTCAACTTGACTGTCCTTTTGTTCAACTTTTTCTTCATTCACTGCAACAATAGTTTCATCTAATTCATAGCTACTTAGATCTGAGATTCTTTCTTTGTCTTCATCAACTTTCATGTTAGCACTTTCAATGATCTTTTTCAATCTCTTGTTGTAGCATCGGTAGGCTTTACTCTTAGTAGAGTATCCAAAGAAGATTCCTTCATCACACCTAGCATCAAACTTGCCTAACTCTTCTTCTCTTTTGATATAACATTTGCTTCCAAAAACTTTGAAATATTTTACTAGGGAACTCTTCCATACCACAATTCATAAGGAATTTTAGTACCATTACCTTTGACATGAATTCTATTATGAATGTAGACAACAATATGTATAGCTTCTCTCCAATACACTTCCGGTAGGTTTGCCTCTATCATCATTGACCTAGCTGCCTCTTGAACTATCCTATTCTTTCTTTCTTCAACTCCATTCTGCTGAGGAGTCCTAGGAGTAGACAACTGTCTCTTTATCCCATGGTCTTCACAGAAAATGTTGAATTCATTTGATGTGAACTCACATCCTCTTTAGATCTCAAGCATTTGATCCTCAACTCTAATTCATTCTCAACCATTGCCTTAAAACCTTTGAACTTTTCTATCTAGCTTCTGACTTATTCTTTAAAAAGGTGACCCAAGTCATTCTAGAATAATCATCAATGAGTAACATAAAGTACCTATCCCCTTGAAATTGTAGGACCACACAAATCTGTATGCACTAGCTCAAGTAATCAAACAGAGAATTGTTCTTTAATTTTGAAACTTGTCCTTGTCTGTTTTCCCAATTGACATTCCTTGCAAGTAGAATTAGCAGGCTTCACAAGCCTGGGCAAATCTCTCACAGCTTGTATTGAACTTATCTTCACCAAGTTGTCAAAATTGATATGACACATCCTTCTATGCTACAACCAACTTTCTTCTATTTGAGCCAACAAACAACAGTCATTAGTTCCTCTCAAATAATAAATATTACCTCTAGTCTTCTTACTAGTTGCAATCACTATTTTGGAGCTTTCCATGATCTTGCATGCATTGTCCTTGAATCTTGGATCATACCCTTTATCACATATCTGAAAAACACTTAAAAGATTATGTTTTAGACCCCTGACACATAGAACATCATCTATATTGTGCTTGCCATCAAATGAAATAGATCCTCCTCCACAAATCTTACCAGTTGCATTATCTCCAAACCTAACCAGTCCTCCATCATACTTTTCCAAACTTACAAACTTACTTTTATCGTCGATCATGTGATGTGAATATCTAGTCAATAATCCATTCATCCTTATCCTTCTCAACTTGGACAGATAGAGCACTTTCTTCCACCAGTTTTTCTTCCTTCATACAACTACCAGGATTAGTAGACGCAAGTTCTTCCTTAATAGCAATAAACAAGCATTCATTTGCACTAGTATCATTAGACTCATCATCTGTCACACCATCATCACTAAAGTCTCTAACATAATAGCATTTCTTTACATTTCTAGGTTTGCTTTCAAATTTCTTCTTACCTCTCTCAATTCTCTCCAGACACCTAGAGGCATAATGACCAATCTTTCCATAAGAAAAGCACTTGAATGTGTTTACCTTTGAACTTATCGGTACCTCTTTGCATTCTGTCCACAAAGTTGGCTTCAACCTCATCAAGGTCATCATCTGATTCCACGACATACTTTTGGGCTCTTGAAATCTGAAGTGCTGGCTTTGAAAGTAATCTCAATCTTTGGCAGAGCATCACCAAACTCTCTCATCTCAAAGGCTGTAAGCTTCCTGAGCAACTGATCTTTTGTAATCTTGTTTACACTCATAACTTCTTCAATTATTGACACCTTGTGACTATAGGATTTAGGAAAAGACCTAAGAATCTTCAGCACAAGCTCATCTTCATCAAGAATTCCTCCAAGACCTTTGATTCCATTGACAATTTCATCAACCTTTTGCATGTAGATTGTTATGTTCTCATCATCACTCATCTTCAGGGTTTCATACTTTGCCTTCATATTTTATAATTTTGCACTCTTCACAGAATCATCTCCTTCATACAAAATTGTTAACTTTTCCCAGATCTCATGAGCAGTTTCCACATCCATTACTTTCACTAACTCAGTGTTGAATAAAGCATTTAACAGGGCATCTCTAGCCTTACCATTAAACTCATACTATTTGACTTCATCTTCATTTGATGGTCCATTTTGATGAATAATATACTTTTTGTCTACCATCTTCCAAACATGATAACCAAGAGAAATGAGATGAGTTTTCATCCGTACCTTCCAAAGAGCATAATCCATTCCATCGAACTGTGGTTATTCCTTCCTGTGCGCCATCTCGGATCTACCTTGAGCTGTTAGGCTCTTTACTGAGGAACCCTTGCTCTGATACCAATTGTTGAAATGCACAAGACAACTGAGATGGGGGTGAATTAGTTGTAACCAAAACTTCAAAACCATTAACACATCAACTACTTAAACACTGTTATTGTAATTTAAACATGAAAGCATGAAATCATAACTTAAACACATTCACACATTCAACACATGAGACACCAGATTTTTACATGGAAAACCCTAAATAGGGAAAAACCATGGTGAGTGTTAGTTCACAATATAATATGTAATAACAATACCAAAAATCAGAGGTTCACTACCAAAAGAAGGGGCTCATTGCCAAAAGGTTAGTGAACTGAGATAATAGCATCTACATTATACCAAGGTTCAGTTCCATTGAATTACAATAATTCTCCTCTGCTCTGCTCTACTTTTTCACTTCACACTTATCTTCACATCTTCACATATACATGCATTATCCATGACTTCATTACATGTATTATACAAATACATCAACCTTGGAATATACATCAAAGTCGACATTACAATCATCAACCATTGGAACATTCTCTAAGGTCGGCATACACTCATACAATAGAATAGGTCTGGACCTAAATAGAATTACGAGGGAGAAGAATGAATGCGGACCACACCACTCCTTAGCTGGGACTCAAATGCAATCTCCCACATAGCAACACACTCCCACAATCTTCAAAGCATAACCGCAAGTAGTGAAAACAACCAAGTCGGCTAAAATTGGTGTTAACACTAAGACCTTTAGGAACATGCTTCATGCACGATCCAGATTACTTGCATACCAATCAAAAGGTAGGAACATGATCTAGATACATCCACAAGCACATTACAATCACTAATAACTTCCGCACAACCCCAAAACACTTTATCCAGAAGATTCTTCAAACTAGAGCACTTAAACATTACTGTCGGCCACTGTCATAAAGTAAAGATCACTTGTGGAGCACCAAATCATGAACCATTTGAACTGAAGGCACATAACATCATAAAAAACTTAATTCCAGAACCGCATACTGTAAGACGTAAATGTGGAGGAATGCAGAGCAAAATACATTTTCTCTGTCATCACTTGAATGCTCAGAAAAATAATTTTTACTTTGGTGAATAGAGCTCACTCAAATCTTCACACCAGAGGCTCAAACTTGAAACATAGCAACTACAGACATCCCTTTACATAACTTCCAATCCGCAGACAAAGATATTCATTATACAGGATATGCGGAGCAAAACACTGCACTGTTCTTTAACAAGGCAGGATACTCTGCAACACACTGTTTCCACTAGGAGAGCAAATTTTCTCAAAAGCACTTGGAAACTCAATATCAGGAACACTTTCTCATTATCTCTAACACTTATAAAGCAACATACTCAACACAAATAAGTATCAAAACAAGAGCAGAGTTGATACCAATGACAACACATATATGTTGACATCAATGACAACACCGGTAAGCACATACTTGCAACATTATGGTTGTTGAAATGATGGAAGACAACACTCTTTAGTCATGCAAATATCATAGAATTATTTGATACAAAATTATGTTCTTTTTCATGCTCTAATTCAAAAGGTTCCTAGAATGAATGTTCTCTTCAATGCACATGATTTTCAATGAGTTCTGAATAATAAATTAATGCACATTGAATGTCTTTAAATAAGAGGCATAGCAATAAACCACATGAAATGTGTACCAAGTTAGTTCATAGTAAGCGTGGCAAAATTTCAATTTAAATTTTTTAAATTTGGGAGTCAATTCTACGAGGTTGAAAGCAATGAAAGCAATCCTACATCGTAAAATTGACTAGAAACAATGAAATGCTAATATCAATATGGAGAAGAAATGTCTATTGAAAAGGGAATGAGAAGATGAACCCAACTTTATATAAAATTACATCATTTATATATATATAACTATATTGAACTATTCTATCCAAAGAACCCAAAACTAAATGAAATTAACATACCTAGATATTAAAAAAATTGTCATTCTAAGTATTGATGTATATTGCTTAATTTTATTAAGAAACACAAAACTTGCACCCAAAAAATCAAAAACAAAAACTGCATCTAACTATTTTTGTAAAATAAATGAGGGCCGAATAGACTTATTTCCTCATTTTACCTAAATGACTTTTCACACTAAAGTTTTTGTAACCGATTCATAAGTTCAAAAAAAAAACTCAATTTATTCTTTGTTTTAGTTTGGTCTTAGGGTTTCAGATTGACAAAGGGTTTGTAAAAAGCTGTATAGATAGCTTTTATGTCTGTCTAGGGTTAAGTTTTCAATATCCTCCCTAGAAGTTTTTTTTGGTCGCAGCTTCTTGTAATGCTGAAATTATCATGTAAACAATTTAAATTTTTATTAACGTGAATGTAATACTTTTTGCTGTTACAATCATGATATTTATACACAGCGTTGTGTTGTGTGGTTGAATTTGCAGGGCCTGCAAATTTGTATCACAAAGTTAGATGGAAAATCGATTGTTGAATTTTTGTAGAATGGATGGAATTGGAAAGATGGAAAGATAGGTGAGCACAATCATAGAAGAAAAAAATTGTTAAATTTTTTAAATTTAATAAAATTAGCAAGAGATTATTTTCAGAAATAATTTGTAACATTATTTAAGTACAATAGAAATTGTGATAGATTTCGTAAGTTCAATAATGCTTAATTTCTGTTTTGTGCTAAACGGGTTTGAATGGAGAATCAATTTTTTTGGGGTTTAAATGGTATTAATGAAAACCTTTAATGGCATAGATGAAATCTTGGTCCAATAGAAAGTCATAAATGATGATAATTGCCTGATGAAAATTGAAAATTGGTTGATGGAGAGGCATCATTAGTTGTTGATGGACGGTATCAATGATGAAAATTGGTTATGAAAATTGAAAATTGGTTCTAATGGAGACATGAAGGATGGATGGAGAGATAGAATGATGAAAACTGGTTACTAGCTAATGGAAACTTGTTAATAAATCTATAAAAAAAAGAAACAAAAGAAATAATTTGATGAAAACTAGTTAATGGTATGAAAACCTATGGTTTTTTTTGAAAAAAATATGCCATTCTGAAAACCTAATGGATTTCTTTGGGAAAAAATGTAAATGATAAGAAGCTTTTATACAGAAACTGTGGCTGTGGTAAAAATTGAAAATGGAAATGATAAGAGGCTTTTATATAGAAACTATGGGCCTTGGGGTTGTGGTAAAAATGAAAATGATAAGAGGCTTTTCTATAGAAACTATGGTCCTTGGGGTTGTTGGATTTCTTTGAAAAACATGCAAATGATAAGAGACTTTTCTACAGAAACTGTGGTTGTGGTTATGTAGCCCTGTTGGTGATTTTGAAAGCTGGAATGATGGAATGTTGTTGGATTTCTTCTAAAGAAATAGAAATGATAGAGGTTTTTCTAGAGAAATTATGGAATGTTTTCCAATTTCTTTGGAAAAAATGTTGCATTCTGAAAACCTGATGGATTTCTTTGAAAAAAATGAAGATGATAAGAAGCTTTTATAAAGAAATTGTGGTTGTGGTAAAAATGGAAATGATAAGAGGCTTTTCTACAGAAACTGTGGTCTTGGTTGTGTGGCCCTCTTGTTGATTTTGAAAGCTGGAATGATGGAATGTTGTTGGATTTCTTTGAAAAAAAATGGAAATGATAAGAAGTTTTTCTACAGAAACTATGGCTGTGATTGTGAAGCCCTGTTGCTGTGATGGAATGTTGTGCAGCCTTGTTGCTGATTTTGAAAACGGGAATGCTGGACTGATGTTGCAAGGGGTCGTGGTTGTGCAGCAGCCCTAGTGATTTTGAAAGTTAGAATGATGTGTGGCCTTGTTGTTGATTTTGAAAGTTGGAATGATGTGTGGCCCTGTTGTTGATTTTGAAAGCTGGAATGATGGAATGACATTGCAAGCGGGCACGATTGTGCAGTCCTATTGTTGATTTTGAAAGCTGGACTGACAGAATGTTGTGTGGCGTTGTTGCTAATTTTGAAAGTCGGAAAGAGTGCACGATGACTGAAATTTAGCAGTTTCTTTTTCCTTGCTGAGGCTCTGCAAAAACTTTTACTTTTAATTAAAAACCCTAACTAGAAGCTTTGTCTTGTCTAGTTGGCGGAGAGCAATTGCTCTAGATTGAGCAGTGTTTGGTTTATATTGTAATCACTTATTCAGTTAAAAACATGATATTTCCATAGTTTATTAAAGTGAATTGGAGAGCTTATGCTTTAGAGTGAGAGTGTTTGGTAGATGTTACTATTTGCATCTTCAATAGTACAATTATTTTTAGCCGATAGGCTATTAGTGGGAGCTTTTGCTCCCAGAAAACTGTAGGATGCCGGAAACTGTTGGACGCCAGAAAATCGTCGGATGCTGGAAAACATTTTTGCCGTTAGGTTTTTCATTTTCGCGCGCCGGTAACTGTTTTCTAAGATTTTCTAGGCGTCATCGTTAAGTAAATGCAAATCGCCTTCTAGGAATTATTGGTCTATCAGAAATTCTGCATTTGATTTCGGTTGCGTTTCAAAGTTTTCTATAGATCAACTCAGTTTTTAATCTCTATGGAGATATTCCCATATAGGTTTGAAGTAGATTTGCCCTATTTTTTCGACCCTTTTTCTCCAACAGATTAATCAATCAACAAGGCCATTTGATTTGCTAGACAGGTATGAAATTTCTATTTTTTGAACTTATTTTAGATGGCTCCAGATTGTCCTAGTATTAAATTTCAAAGGCAAAAAAATAAAATTTTCCTCTAGGTTTCAATAAACTGTGAAAAATCAATATATGGGCCTGATTTGTTTTTAGAGTTTGAATAGACAGTGGATTATTGATTGGTTCTTAGGGTTTTCTTTGGCGGTCTTGGTTTCGATAAATTTGAGCTTAAACAGGGTTTAGATTTTAGGTTAATTAGCATCTATTAGGTTTTGCAATAAAATATGGATTAAAAATAAGGGTTTTGAATTTTAGATTTTTGTGGGTATGCTGCACTGGGGTTGGAAAATTAGTATATTTATTACCACAGTTTGAATTTCAGCAATGGTTCTTTTGTAGGGTTAATGTAAGTCAATTCTCTGTTAAGTGGAAGTTAGGGATGAAATGACGAAAATTGCTGCTTTGTGGGTGCCTTCTGAAGAGTCCAATCTCTGCTAGTGGTAGATCTAATATTTGTGGGTGCCTTCTGAAGAGTCCAATCTCTGCTAGTGGTAGATCTAATATTTGTGGGTGCCTTCTGAAGAGTCCAATCTCTGCTAGTGGTATATCTAATATTCATGCTACTCTTCATTGTTCTGTTGTTGGCATTCATGATATTCAAATTGTTGGCTTTACTTCAGAAATGGGTAACTGTCTTCTGGACAATTCTTAAACAATTAACCATTTTTTCCCCAAAAGATTGTAGTGGGATTTATTTTGGAGCCAGACCTATCTCATTCATCTGAGAATTTTGGTGTGTATGAAAAGACATTGGCGGCATTCCTTCCATTCTCTTGAAGAGTACTTAAATGATTCAGTTGGTACATAAAATAATTTGAAAAAAAAAGCTGCCCAAATTCGTTTAAATGTCAACCCATGACATGCAAGACAATAACGATCAAAATCAAAACGAAATATGTACAAAATAAATTTTAAATAATTCATATGATATGACAAGAAAAAACTATAATTATTTTGTACCTCTGTTCTTAGCCTGAAAGGTTGTGCAGAGGTGACTTTCACTTCTTTCTTCCACTTTGAATTCCATGGAGGAGATACAAATCCTTTTCCTGAATTAAAATCCTGAAAACCAACATCAAATGGTCAATGAAATGCATGAGTTGACATGGACCCAATTTAAAAGACACAATAAGAAAAGAGAAGTGCTGACATACTTTCTTGCATTTTCTTCAGCCCTCAGAATTGCACAAGGAAGAAAGAAAGGACAAGTCAACACATTAGAATTAAATTGGGCATTCATAATTGTCTCAAGGAAAAGAGCCTTATAGTTCGTTCTTAAAAAATCCAAAAATCCAAATCCATGATAAGTGCGGTTGGCAGAGAAAACCTGTGAAATATCTATTGCAAATTGGCTGCTACTTTGCAAGTAAATTACCAAAAATCTAAATTGGAAGATTATTAGATATTTATAACCCAATTAACATAGTGCTTGGTAAGTCTAAATGAAAAGAAAAAGCAAAAAGCAAAAAGAAAAAAGAAAAAAGAAGATAGAATCCCTGTTATGATCTGAAATCTGAGTTACAAAATCCAAACTAAACTTTCTTACATTGATATAAATGTCATTTCTATCTTCCTGTTCACATTACATATTCTCACAAATGCGCATCACTAGTATTATGATCTACCCATTTAAGAGTTAATTCTATAATTGCCAAAAATATGGCGTCACTGTGATCACCCTCATTCTTGTGATGGGACTGTTCTGAATCAAAATAATCAGAAGAAGAAGACAACGACGTCGAAATGAGAGAATTTGAGTGTTAGTGTTCGGTTGCCTCTCAGCGAATGACCTATGATTACTACTAATTGCCATTGCCAATGTCCATCTCTCAACATTATTATGCTTATTTTCCTGCCCTCCTCCTCCAGATTTAACATCAGCATTACCAACCTTCCCATTACCAACAAATCTCCTATCCAAAACTAATGGCAATGCATTAGGGGTGGATAATGCCCTGTGGGGCTCTGAAGGAAGCTTCTTCTGCTCAAAAACGCTTATCAATTTCTTAACTCTACCGTTTTGCTCTACCAAATTGGGATTGAAATTCTCCGAAGCCATGGATTCATTGCTGCTTCCTTTTCCTTTTCCACGGGGCTTATAAATTTCGAGAATCCGAAAATTCAGCCACCCTCTCTTTATTGAATTTCAGCCAATTTCTGCCCAAATTTCTGCTTTGGTTATACTTATTATTTTGGAGAATCCGAATATTCGGCCACCCACTCTTTATTGAATTTTTGCCAATTTCCGCATACTAGAGGAACATGGTAAATAAGTTAGGTGACAGCAACACATTAGCTTTTATTCATCCATTGGTTCATACATTGCTTTGGCCGTACAGAAAACACATTACCCTTTCCACTCTACAACATGACTTATTAGCATAGTTGTTAGGAGACTGGTACTAGTACCAGTATGAGAGACTGGTACCGGTACTGGTATGTCTATTTTTTGAAAATAGGAGATGGGGGTACTTGGAGACTCCATTTATTTTTTAATATAATTTAATAATTTATATTTTACTATAATTTAATAATATAAGTATATATATTTTTGTAAAGTGTATATGTATATATATATATATATATATATATAAATTATTAGAATATTACATATATATTAATAACTTTTAAATTTAATATGCTAATTGAAATTTTGATGCTTATGTGCATGTTTGTTTGCTTATGAACTTTTGAAGTTTCAAAACTTTTTAGCTCATTAAGTTTGTTGCTTGCCACGATACCTTGGAATGGGGCACCTTTCTTTTGGCCAATTGCTTTATAGTTTACATCCATTTTGGTTTTTCATTCACCTTTCAAATATTATTTTTGTGTTCTTTACCAATCTGAGCCACGGCGATAGTATTTGAATCCTCATCCTTTTCTCTCAATCATGGTATTCGTAACGGTTTAGGTTTTATCATTTTTCGTTTATCTCTTGAAATAGGACCTGGTTGTTGTTGAGGAGTAAGAGGAAATAAGACCTGGGAGATTTGTCCTAAACGTGTCCTAAACAAACAGAAAAAAACTTGTGCCCTGAACGTGACCTAAACGACAATGAAAACTTGACCTGATACAAAACAAAACAAAATCATAAATGCCAAAAATAAAACAAGAAAAAAACTAGACATACCTGTCGCGTGGGTGCGTGAAATCTCAGCAAACTCTCAGTTGTGGTGTCGCGAAATCCCTCTACTATTCTCGTTTCACATTTTTGGAGCGGATGTTTGAAAAACAAATATGAAAAAATGATGAAAAGTGCCTGTAAAGTAGACCTTGAGCGGGAGATGCGTGGGAGATGGCTAGGGTTCTTTACCTGGTGTCTCCTCAAACGAGGGACGTCTTCTTGCCATCTCAAGTGCGTGGAGGCGTGTCCCCGACCCGGAGACGCATCCTAGGGGTCGGGAGACATGTCTCCCTGCAACACTGCTTATTAGACCTATCATACTACATGTTTTCAAGTGAGTAGGAGGTATGCTCATATAGATTTGCAATATCCTCCTTTTGCATTAATTGCTTTGCAACTACCTATTAAATATTTGCTTAGAAGGCCAGCTATTTCTGCCCAATTAATAACACAACCTTATTTACAACCTTTGGCACCAACAACATACAAATCACAAAGCTAATGGAATAGGAAATATGACCAACTGACTAACTGTTGATGCATAATAATTTCATTCCTTTTTTCCTACCACTTTGTATGGTCTTAAATTACAAGAGGGTAACAATTTTTGTATTGGTCTATCTTATATATGATCTAGCTATTTGAAAACATTAATTCGGGACAGAAAACACTAACAATAACAATAAATTTTACTTTGCTCACCACAAAGCTGACCTCTATGAACATGTTTAATTAGTTACCTACTAGATGTGCTCTGAGTTTGGACAGAAAACACTCAGACCAGGTCCTCCAAAACTAAAGCTCCAAGATTATAAATTCTTACCTCCAGATTTTAAATTGTCCATGTCGTATGAGGCCTCATATTCAGATGACAAAAATGAGATAGGTTTGATAAGGTAGGATTTAAAGATTTGAGCCAGACACCAATGACAACCTCCTTAGCAACTTTACCAGCATCAAATATAAAGAGTTATGCTAGCTAACACACAGTATAACTCAAACTTTAGATGTATGTCTGGGCATTCCATTGGATGCTGCTTTTGCTTTTTTGCTCGTTATACCCATCCAGGGTATTCGTTTCTTCATTGTGCTGATTTGGACAGACTTTCTTATGGCCCTTTAGTAGAGATGAGCTGGGCACTTTTCTTGTTTACTCTGATTATTGTATTTTTTGTGCTCGGTTGATAAGGTTTTGGTGATTAGTATAATTACCACATCTGCACCATGTAATCTTCCACTTCATTTTTCTAGAAGGTTCTGCAGTGTAATGAATCTAGTCTCAAAATTAGAACAATTGCACATTAAGGTTGTCTAAATTTTCTTTGATGATATGACACACTTATGATTGATTTCTCTTATGGGTAGCATGTCTTCATGAACAAACTGAAGAATTGAAATTTTAGTCTATAAGAAACACAATGTTTTATGAAACAATAGTTCATGTAGATTGAAAGTGTTGATAACTGAGAGGGGGGGGGGGTGAATCAGTTATCCTAATTATTTCCCTTTTTGAACTTTCTTATTAATTAATGCAGCATTGAATCAAACACAAAACATTACCATGAAATAAGAAACATATGACACAGTATTTTTGACGTGGAAACCCTGTTAAGGGAGAAAACCACGGGGTGATTAACCCAAAAATTATTCTCTGTTAGAAGAATAGGAAATTACAAAATGGCACTTGCCAATTAGGGCTCACTGCCCGAGCACACTGCTCACAAGAGGTCCACTGCCTACAAGAAGACACACTGTCTACAAAGTGATAAGAATCACAGTCTTGAACTGATTGGAAGCATCTGCATATGCTGGAGTTCAGTTCCGGTTAGGCTCAGTACACTGATTTGCTGCACTTCATCTTTCCTCTGTTCTTTATTCTGCTATCCTTTCACATACCGGATCTTTCTTGCTACTTCTGCTCTGTTCTGCACTTATTCGCATATATCTTAATACATTCACACTCTTCACAACTAAATCCATCCCCTATATATATCCGCACAAGTAATTTCATCACCTTTCTAGTCGGCATCCGGAACAGTCTAGTTTCTTACAAACTCTGTTCTGTCGGCTGAATCCTTGCTCACCAAGCAATGCGGATCAAGCATATACTTGTAGATATCATTAATCATGTCGGCCAAACATGATTCATGCCTTCACAACCTTTATCATCAACAGTAACACATCTGGAAAGTAGTCTGATACTATGTCAGTCAGTTCTTCCTCTGTTTTCACTGTCTCTCAGGAATCCGGTACTCAACTATTCATATCTTTTTCCTTGTCCATCACCGGAGGCTAAATCCTTGGAATATACCACTCAAGGTAGTCCTCTTGACTTCCCCAAATCCGCACTGCACCAAGATACTTCCTCTGAGAGATCCGGACCAATCTGTCGGACCTTGCCACATGCTCTGTTCTTGTTCACCGGACCACAACAATCTTTATTCTGACTTCCGGTAGGGACACACCATGACTTGCGGATATGTGGGATGACCTTTGTTGCCATCAATGACAACAACCATGAATCCATATAGTGTCTCTTGCCAACAGAAAGCATATTACTGCAGTGGGAAACTTGCAGTTAATTTATTTCAACCTGAAATTATCAATGTAACTGCAAAATTTGAAGCTATCTAGAGCAACTGATAAGTTGCAGCCTGCAGTTTGGACCAGAGCCTTGTAAGAAAAAAATTGGCTGCAATCAACCATTATGAGAAATTAGCATTGGCTGCAATCAATCATTATGAAAAATTAGCTAAACAAAAGTGCAGGTACAAGAGTGGAAAGCTGAACATTGAAAAAAACATTAGAGTCCGCTAATCAACCATTATTACTGAATCACTAAATGGTCAGTGATTTTCAGATTAAATTACAAATTTGTGTCATCCAACTTTTTTCCCTTGAAAAATGTGCAAAACTGAGATATTGAAGAAGTGAGAAAAATCAAGATTTTTCAAAAGATGGTGGAAATTACAATATCATTGAAAATTTGAAGAGAACTTACTTAGAAAAAAAAACATCCAAAAATTTGTTGTTTCAAAAGATCTACAAAAATTCAGAATTATTGAACCTATTGGCAATTCAATAACCAAATTTCAATGGGCTCATTGTCCTATGTTGTAAGGGAAGGCAGGAAGCAGAAGGTTCCTGTCAATATCTAAAACATCTATATGCGTGGTTATCAAATCTTTGTATGTGGCTAAAAGAAAGAAGAAAATAAGAAAGCTATTGAACAATTATCTTCTGTTTTTGTAGTTCTCCTTGCATTCAATTTTCTTTCTTAGTTGATTTAAGAGCCTGATTGCTTCTTCTATCCGCCTAGCTCTACAATGTCCTGCAATGACCACATTGTAAGTGCATATATCAGTAGGTATGTTTCTTTCAATCCTATAATCTAATACTCTATTGGCCTCCTTTTCTCTGCCAAACTTGTAGTGGCAAGCAATGAGTGTGTTGAATGTGAAATAGTTGGTTTATATTTCTATCTTCCTTACTGAGTTGGCTTGTTAATTCATTGGTTTGTTTTCCTAGCTTGCTTATTAAGTTGGCCTGATTTTCGATTGTTCCTAGGCATGTCGTCATCAGGGAGCAATCACAATGAAAGTTATCATGTGAACAACCTCACAGAAATCACTTTGACATAACTGGTGATATGTTCATGACCAAAGCCAAAGATGTAGTAACTGAGTCTAACAGCGTACATCGAATGTCTTACCAGTTTGATAGATGCACATTCATGAGCACGTCCTTAGTTTACGATAGTGATGTTCACAAAATTAAAGATATATAAGCCAAGATTTCTGAAGCAATTGATGCCCTGACGATTGTGAAAGAAAGCTTGGATGGAACATATTTCTTGCTACGAGACAAGTTTTACACTGACTACTATGGCAACAACGTGCATGCCAGCATGTTTTCATTCATCAATGTATAACATATTAGCACCATGACAATTTTACTTTGTAGATGTGTAAATGAAGAACTGCACAAAAAAATTGGTCTATATATATTGGTTAGCCTTTGAACAAATATAGTTGCATTCCCAGTTGGCAAATGTGATGGCTGCTCCGTTGACTAAATTGTACACAGTTTATGTCGACTTATGCATTTCTGTTAATAGGATAAATTATTTGGAACACCCAGTAATTTATTGGTATATGTGTGCATAGTGGGCTCACTCTAGGTTCAATTTTTCTTCTATTTACCTGCGGAGATGAACTGGTTAACATCCAGTGAAATGTTGGTAATGGCAAAGAGTTTTGAGCATTTTATTGTCTCTGTGTTTTTTTTTACTGAAATTATTCATTATAAAAACAGGTGTTTCAGAAGAAAAGAAACCTGTGAATTTGAATGTATCATTTTGCTAATATCATTTGTTTGAAATACAATCTCCAGTCAATCTTTTTAAATGTTGAAGACAGATTTAAAACTTGTAAAGCTATTGTATCATAAATTCATGTCTATGGAGGATGAATGATCTCTAGGAAAGCGTAAACCATTTTAATCCATAAAGCAATTTTTTGTAAAAGAGATTAGTGGGTTCAAAGAATGTATCAATTAGTAATAATAATGAAATTTTTTATTTATATTTATTTTTAAATATTATGTATAAATGGAAATAAATGATTTTTTTTGAATTTTTATTAATTAAAATCACAAGGCTCTTTGCTTTAAAGATAAAAATTTAATATTTTAAAATGTTTAATTTAGATCTTTAATTATCAATATATTTAATATATTTACTAATGTTTATTCATTTTTATAATTTAACGAAATTATTTTATATTACATTACAAATAATGAGATATTGATAGACCCTATGCATAAATTTCGTGCAAATGCTAGTATAATAACTTCTTCAATTAAAATATGATATTGTGTGGAAATTTTTTATCAACAACCTTTCAAATCACACTCACTTCTTCAAAATAGTAATGTTTTATGTGGTAAATGCAAAATAGGACAACTATCCTATAAAACCATAATGTTTTATGTGGTAAAAGAAAAATAGGACAACTATCCGATAAAACCACTATTGTTAGTCCCTGCCAAAGGCAGGAGACTATAGTTTTCATCTCTCTAAAGCAGTATTAGCTTTTTTTGTAAATCATGCATGCAACAATATATTGATCTATTGACTATAGTTTGTGTTATTTTCCCCTAGATGTGTGAGCACTTTCCTGTGCAACCATTGGGTGCCAATTTTCCTTGGGATTTTTTATTGGAGAGGAGAGAGGAATGCAAGCACTTTCCTCTGCAACCATTGGGTATGAATTTTTTCTGGGGTTTTTTTATTAATGGGTTTGGACGTGTTGCTTTGAAGTTTATTTTGTGTGAATTTTTTATTGCAGAGGAGAGATCACATGCATGCATACAGGTGTGGGTGCATGTGTCTGTGTAGAAAACTCATGCAAAACAAGTGTCCTGTGTATTGAGCGCTTACCCAAAAATGACCAGGAAAAGTTTTGTTTGCAACATAAATGAATTTGCCTGAAGGTTTCTCATGACTTCATTCTTTGCATAGACCTGCACCCTTTTGTCAGGAGTTTTCTCTTTGGGGAATTATGTCAAAACACTTCGTGTGCCTTTTCTGTGTTTCCATATTTTGCATGCATGAGGTCCCTTCCCTTGTCTGTGTTTCCATATTTCGGAAAGTTCAGAACAGAGGTGCTCTCGCTGGTGCATGCATCTGAAAATCTCTTGAACGGGCAGGGTGAGGGCGGTATGGCGCGATTAAACATAGAATATTAGATTTTTAAGATTTTAAAGATTCTGTTGTTTGATAGATATTTATGGAATAAACCCTTTTGTGTTGCCATTGCCATTGCCATCACCATGGTATGGATAAAACCCTGCTATAGATTATTTCAAAGTTCTGTGTTTTAGATTTCTAATTTCATACTTGGATTTCAATATCATCTTCAACTTAATGCTTTAATTTTTCTTTGAAAAATTAGTTTTAGATATATTTTGATTATGTCACTAATGTATAGGGAGTTTCGGTACTTGTTTTAAATGTTGCTCCACCTGATACAGTCTCATGGGATATGAGGGCTTGGATTTACATTACATCTGGCAATAAGAAATCTGTATAAAATAGAAGTAGGGGGTTAAACTCTTCAAACCCACATTTCTTGCTACATTCTATTCATAACTCAGAGTAGCAATGAAAGTTTCTGACGAGAAGAACTTGGTAAGGGTAAGCTCTTTCCCACCCATTCACAAGAAGACTGAAACATATTAATGGACCACTATGTTTTTTATTGAGTTTTTTGTTTTATGTTTGTGCAGTATGGTGGGCCTAAGCTGGTGGTCAGAAAATGGCTGGATATAAAGACGAAACTAGATTAGCTCCATGCTGATAGAATTTTTAAAGGTAGTTCCATATCCATTAACAAAAATGGGCACCCATTTGCAAGAATTATGGTTCAGTTTACTCCTCTGGATAGTCAGGGCTATCTTGTGTTGTTGAATAAATTCTTGAATGTAGTGCTGCTTATCTAATGCTAGGATATATCCAGGTCATGCAATTGAAAGACATGATAGATTGTTTCCTTTATTTTGGGTAATTGACACAACCCCAAAACAATTTAATTATAAATAATCAAAATAGTCTCGAGGTTGAACGGGCATCCTCAATATTCTGAATATGTGTGTGCACTTTGTCAGAGTTATCCGCATTAGCATATTTCAATTTCTTTTGAGCCATGTCTGCGTTTCTTCGCCTATTAGTGGTATTTTAGCTTTCATCGCCTTGTAATTTAACAAGTCCATAAGTTATAACCATGTATAAGAAATGATGAATTGGGATGTTATTTGAAATATCATTCAACATACTCTTGAAATTTTGAAATTAATTTTTTCAACCTGCAATTAGCTGATGTTGCATGCATTACATACTGAACTATAATTCTAATTGTTTTTGTCAAATGTACAGAGAAATTGTTGAACAAAACTGAATATGACACAGGGGCAAGGCCGGATCCATATGTATCCTAGGCTACGGATGTTCAAAATCTAAGGTATATTAGCCACTGCTTGAATTGATGATAAGCTATGTGGTCACCCCCAGCATAAAAATTATAACAAAAACTAGAATTTGAGACTGATTATTGTTTCAAATCATGTTTCTTGCTACATGACAACAAGAAGGTAACTTCAAGCTTTCTTGTTTGCAGCGTATTTGTGGGAACATGGAATGTAGGGGGTAAAGCACCCTTCAAAGGCCTCGAATTGGATGAATGGTTGCATCCATCATCCGCTCCAGCAGACATTTATGTTTTGGGGTATAAACAAAATTTCCTCATTGCATCCAATTCAGTTTCTATGAAGATAACAACATAGACATTATTATTTCTTTTTGTAGTCTATAGGGCTTAGCTTTATGGACAAATTCTTCTTCTGGGTAGATAGAGGTGGGACTATTGGGAATCTGGGCCTACTCTTTATAGGGTTGGGGTGATTCCTCCTGCAATGTGGAGTGTTCCTGGGTCATCTAAGTGACCAGTATGAATCTACCTACTAGAGATCTATGGATAGGGAAGGTAGCTCATTGTCTCTAGTGGCCAGGGTAGTAACCTGGACGTTTGGTGTTCTTTTGAGTCTTGAGCCTCAACAATTCCAAATAAATAAAAAAATTCAAACTATGGAGAAGTAAAAAACATTTCATTTTATGTGCAGACATCAAAATTGAAAAATCAGAGATACAAGCCACCATCTGAATTTTAAAAACCAAAACCTGACCCACTATTCAAAGGCTTAGAATCTGAATATCTAATAGAGTGATACCATAACTACTAAGCGGAGGAACTCTGGAAACAAGATTTAAAAAATGGCAGTATTTGTCACCATTAAACAATCAACTGAAACCACAAACATACATGGTAAAGTTTACAGATAAAATCTAAAAACATGGTATCTAAAGTCCAAACTGTTGCCCCTAATCTTCATCATATTGCATAACAGTAGCGCAAGCCTCAGTCACACTTGAAACATATGCAAGCCTGAAGAGCTACTGACAACCGAATGATTTTCTCCACAATGATTTGGTCTTTTTGTATTTAATCATGGATAAAAATCATGGCATTGAAATCTTGTCATGTGAAATTTCAAAGTTCTTGTCATTTAAATGTGGTACAATGCGTGTATGTGGATTGGCAAGTTTGAGTTTAGAATGGAGTTTTGTCATGAGGTCAAGTCCCACAAGTACAAAGTTTGATCAATATATATATATATATTATATGGAAAAAGATTACCTCTTAGGTTTCCACATGGGAGGTCTCATAGACCAAATTGGTGTCCTACATGGTAGTGACCTAATCAAGCTGCCTACCAATTCATCTTGAAAGAATAATTGTTTCCAGCAACAACCACCATCTATCTCCATTTGCAAACAACTACCAGTAGTTGCTAGCTAATTGAGAATCATTGGGTACCTAATCACAGACTTCAAATTTTCCCTGAAATGCTTCTCGGCAGCATCAAACCCTTGCATGGAAGTGATGTGTCCTATTGCCATTAACTGATGAAGATTTACCACCAAAATCTTGAAAATTTTTAGTTTTTTTTGGGAGGTATGTCTTCTTGAAGTTCGTTCATAGGAGATGTTATATTCCTTATGCCCTTGGTCTTGGATTCAGTAAAAGAGTCCCTTTATCCTCTGCTTCAGTCAGCATGCTTGAAGGAAGTTGATCGTCATACAAGCCACCCCTCTTTTGCCTCGCTTATCTTCCAAATCTTTCGTATATTCAGCTTTGGATTGGATAATGTGATCGTTTTCAGCTTTAATCATTCCACCATCTGGTCCATCCACAAAGAAA
The DNA here is from genome assembly GCA_027924645.1 of Cunninghamia lanceolata. NCBI lineage: Eukaryota > Viridiplantae > Streptophyta > Pinopsida > Cupressales > Cupressaceae > Cunninghamia > Cunninghamia lanceolata. Next base: position 14,023,258 of record BSBN01000233.1, on the reverse strand, counting down.
AATAGGATACGCTTCTGAAGAAGGAAAAGAGGATCAATAGACCCTGCTCACAGCATAAACATAAACATATTATGCACGTATTGGGATTTCAGGAAAAAGAAAAACAGATTGTTTAGTTTTGAGAGAAATTGAGATGTTAATATTTTTTTATTAAGGCATGTATAACTGATAGTGTGATGTACTTTCACATCTGAATTTCTCCAGGATTAGTCCCATTTTAATCACTTTCACACATACTATTCAGATTCATTTCTTTTTAAGATAAAGGATTAGATTGCCTGGATTTGAAAAGGGGAATTAAGATGTTAATAATTTTGATTAAGTTGTCCATAACTGTAAGCATTTTGTGAAGCTTGGCATTAAGAGGTAGGTCTGCACATGTGTTGTACTTTCATGTTATATGATTAATGTGAAGCCTGGCATGTGTAGTCAAAGATGCTAAGACCCTTTTTCCCAGTCAATGCATTGGAAGCTGGTATTCAGAAACCTTTATATGCCTTGCCAATTAGATGCATTAGCTAAGTAAAGGAGCTCATGGATAACTATTAACAATGCTATTTGTAGTTTGCAGATTAAGTTGATCTGTGTCTTAGTAGTGCCCTTTCTTCTGGCCTGGGGGGAATACAATGCCGATTATCAAGCAAGAAATTTGATCCTTCCTTAGATGCATGGGCTGTGGTTTTGCAGTTGAAGTATGGTTTTGTACAATTGCAAGAATTTCATGACCAAAACCAGCCACTATTAAATATACACTATTATAGTTTGATTAATTTTGTGTTCAGACTCTAACCTATTTAAATGAGTTCTTCTCAGGATCAGGATAGTTATTGGAGAGTGATGCAAAAATATATTGGATTAGATGTCACATCCATGGTTACCCTCCTAGTCATAATTTATGAACCCATGACAATGCTTCAAAAGATGGCTGAGGTATAACACATCTGAAGTCAAAGTTGTAAATCTATGAAGTGATGATTATCTTAATTTGTTTTGACACTTTGCGTTGCAGTTAATGGAGCACTCTTATTTTCTAGATCTAGCAGATGAGTGTGAGGATCCCTATCTTAAGATGGTTTATGCATGTGAGTTTAATCATATTTTTAGTCTATTTTAACATAGTTTTTAAATTTTATTCTGTTTAAATATCTCATTTTGAAATTACCCTTCACTAGCCTAATGCAGTTTAAATGTATTATTTTGTCAGCATCATGGGCAATTTCTGTCTACTATGCATATTAGAGAACTTTGAAGCCTTTCAAACTAGATCTAATTGTTTATGGCCTGGTGACGTTCAGGGCTTTTGGGCTAACATCTTTCCTTCATTCCGAAGGATCTGCTTGCTTTATATAAGGAATCTATTAGTTTTGGCACATTGGGTCTTGATATTAATAGGGACATGATTAAATTAATTGCAAAAGGAATGTGATTGAAATTAAATAATAACAAAGGCCTACAATTCTTTCTTAAAGTACCTCACTATATACTCAAGGAATATTACATCAGGCTTCTCATAAGTCTAATAATACTTGTTCTGGTATATTATCCAGTGACTAATAAGGTTTTGAATAGGTAATTAGCAAGTAGATAACTGTTGGTAAATAATGTTTCATTTTGAGAAACGTATCTGGATCAACTGTGTTGTAGTTTTTGCTTCCAATGTTTTGAGTTTTTACTTTGATCCAATATTCTCTAAAGAAGAGTGTTGATCATATCATAGGAAGACTATCCTTTTGAAGTTGGTTTGGTACTTACAATTCATGTTTTTGTTGCCAATTGCTATGGAAGTGATAGACTTTGTCTAATGCTTGGTTAGGTCCAATTGTTGACTAGAAGTACTGATTTTGATTTTCATGGAGTCACATGATATCTTTGTTTGTGTCTAGATTAAGGTTGTTTGCAAGATCTTTGTAGATAAACACGATTTTTTTAATGTCATTTGAGGTTGCAAAACAGCTTTGAGAAATTCCTGTGTGAAAAATTAAGTACCATAAGTTGGAAAGAGCCCTAGGACAGAGTAGTTTCTAGGTTACACATTACAATTTAGTAGTTTCAACAAACTTAGAGGATCAAAATATAATTTGGTCCTGTATGAAGGAGATTTAATTTAGTAGCATGCCAAGTCACAACTCCTCAAGCAAGAGTACGACAAAACTTACAAATAAAATACGCAGTTTGACTTCAAATCGACCTTATTTTTATTTTTGAAAAGGGTTTTCTTTCTACACTCATAGAGTTTTCAAATGGCATATTCTATCATTCATTTCCATCTAATTACAATTTTGTATATTCTCTCAAGTCCCTCGGGCAAGTTAGGATGTTTGCATTGAACATTGGGAGCAAAAACAAGCCAAGTTACTGAAATCTGATGTACCTATCTGACCATATCTAACTACATATGTACTCAGAATGTTGTCACTCTTCTCTTGACTTTGATGAGCCAATCCATAAACTATCTTTACTCATTTAGTTTCTTTCATGTTTCTATCTATGTGATCTCTCTAACCACATGATTTTCTCTTGACCAAACCACTACTAGTGTTTAACCGGTGCACCCGCCTTGCAACTTTACTATACCATACCTGACAAAATATGACTTTTTGATGCCAAGCATCTTGCCCGGTTTTGACGTAGGACTGGCTTGATTTTGTTGACTTTAGTTAGTAACTTTATCAAGTATAACTTTTCTTTATAATGTTTAATGCCACAACTATCTATTAAAGTTTATGATGTTTAATGCTACAACTATTCATTAAATATGTTCTATGGATATTGCAAACATAATGTATTATCTACCCTGTTATTATTTTTACATTTTAAGGAGGAAATGTAATGTTTTAGTTCTTTACAGATACACTATTTTCTTTGCCACACAACAACTTTGCCACCTTCAAACTGTTCACACCTTTCTAGCATTTAGTAGGGACTGTAGCTGCCTTGCAGCCCTTGTTACTTATATTTTTTTTTAAATGTACACTGATAGCCTCAACTGTTGTTCTGCTATTGCCTGCCCGTATTTACTGCTTAGCCTGCATGTATTTACTATTCCTTTTTATATACTCTGAGTTTATTCAGAGTTACTGCCCACAAAACACCTTTATTATTGTGAAAATTCGTTCTTTAGTTTCTTGTTTGTATCATCTCCAACTCTGCTTGTAGGTGTTTTGAACTGTCTGAGGTCTATCTCAATTTATTGGAAACTCCCAATAAAGCCTATTTTCATGCTAAAATATCTCGCAGACCAAGCTAATGTCTAGGTTCTTGCTTGAGCGTCTAATAGCAAATACCATCCTTATTTTAATATTTTGAAAAGACTCGGAGGATTCAGGTAGCATTCATTTTTCTTTAAAGTAGGGCACAATGCTGAATCATGAAACATTCAAACACTAAGGAAGGGGTCTCATGGACCTGCTAGAGGATCTATTTTTGGGGAGTAAAGGGTGTAATGTGCCATACCTATTTGTATTTTAAAAAAATCTTTTAAATGTTATTTTTAATTTTTTAGAGTGTTCTTTCAAACTAGAGAGGAGATGCAGAATGGGTTTTAGTTTTCCTGCAAATGTGTGTTGTCGGAGCATACAATATACAACATATAATGCAAACCCAGAAATATGAAGAAAATATGAAAGACTTAGATCATAGAATAGTATATAATGAATTACTATGACATACCCATATGAGAATATGCAACTTTATACATGTGCCGACACTGGACCAACAACTGGGTAGCATAGAAGTCATTCAAACTCTATGACAATGAAAGTATCAAGCATACAATGAAGAATATCAATGATATAGGCCCTAGACGCCTCAAACAAAGAAAATATGTGGCTGCTAGCAAACAAGAATGAGACCCAGTAGACCCAACGTTCCTCCAGGCAAGGTTGTACGAACCAACAATGAAGTAATCGACAAATATAATTAGCGATAAATCTTTGCAAAGTCCTCCAAGACCTTCTAATCCTCACGCCAAAGGAGAGATGACTAAACTCAGCACTAAACACTCAAAAATCAGACTTTAAAGGGTACGGCTTCTACAAGCACTATACGGCTAGCAAGAAGAAATCACAGAGTTGGACAAAATATTTCAAATAGTAGCAATATCTACACAAATAAATATATTTCGCTGTCCTCTAATCTGCTCAATAAGAACTCATAAAAATTTGCAAAATATATCATGTTCTTCCACAAACTCTCATCAAAATGAATCCCAATGAAGCACAACTGCGAATACTAGATATATCCGCCTCAATAGTATTTGCTAATGGAGGTTTTCATCTCCAGAAGCCAAGATTAAACCCAATCTTGCAGAGGTTTTCATCTTAGCAAGTTCAGTCCAAACCCTCAAAGCTCTTCCAACTCCAAGAAACAAGAGAAGAAAATAATAATCCAAGCATATCCAAATGAGCTCACTTTTCCATCTTTTATTTCCTCTCTATTAGGGCGTTGGCATTAAGGAGGGAAAAGTTATATTTTTAATTCACTTAATTTTCCCCTGAGATGGGCGCCCAAGCTCTCCTTTAGTGACCCTTTTAATATTTATTTTTTTATAAGTCACTTAATATTTATAAAGCCCTGTCAATTAAATAAGTTATAACTTCAGACTTTAAAATAAATATGAAGATGAAGTCAGAATCCAAAGATCTATAGCTCGTTGGAATGGTCTTGACGAGACGAATCCAACCCCACCCTGAAAACCCCGATCTGGCACCGAACCTAAACTTACTAAAAATAGTAAGTGCGCCACAAAGCACCCAACTGTCACTGACAACTGCCAACTACCAAATGAGAAGCTAACAACACCAACATTGGGCTTTCTAAACACCATTATTAGCCTATGAGGACTCGATAGGCTAAACCACCAACTCTGATGCTCGCTAAAAAAGGGGACATTACAGTTTGCCCTCCCTGAAATTGCTTGTCCCCAAGCAATCACCACTGAATAGGAAAACATCTTTTCTTCAGAGGCCCAAGGAAATAACTGTAGGATGACCCACATGTCACCAAATAACTCAAACAACACCAGCATACACACCACTGCACAAAGATAAACATCATACCATTTGTCCAACTCATGCACACAAGATTTGTGCATCGAAATCAGCCCGTGTACCTGTGAATCAACGATGAACCTGTATGCATACCACACAATGTACATGCTGTAGAACTCATCAACAAACCCTGACCGGAGTCCTGATGCACAAGGAGGATCCTAAAGCAAACTATAGTGGGTCCAATAATATATCCCTAGGTCCCAAACCCAGAATGGAAGTTAGCCATACACATCACCCATTGACTTCCACTATGCTACTCTGATATAATCTTCACCATGCAGAGAGTGGTGAAGCAACACATCAAAATCCAACTGAACTGTCATGCCAAACCTGTCACCACCTGGATCCAAACACATCAGAACCACACATCCATCAATCATGAAGAGGTAATTAAACCTTGAAGTGTCCGAACCACAGCATCCCCTTTTTTCCTCTGCCAAACTCCTATGGATGTGTTGACTATCCAACATAGGTGTTGGAAGATATGAAACTGCTTCTCTCAAATTGAGGGAATGATAAAACTCTCCCCCATCACCACTATAAAAACTAAACATGCCATCATGCCTACTGACACTGCAACCTCTCTGAAGCCATGTCTCCAATGGAAATTTTTAAGACAAAGAAGTTGTAAACTCTATCTGGTACATATCACCATAATGGTACTCTGATCTCTGACCTTGCAAGTAATCCTTTGAATGTAGCTGAGTCAGCCACCTACAATCCCTACTTCCATCTTCCATAGATGGCAACCCTTCATCCCACAATGGATGGTATAAATCTTGAGCCAATCCACACTTACGCATCAACAAGGCATCCGTGTGTGGACTAAAGGAGAAATGATGAGCACTCCTCACTATGCAGTCAAAATAAAAGGCACCTGCCTGTGTCAATGGTTGACCGTCATAGTCATGGTGAACACACTCTTCATCACTCTCATCACTTGAATCAGATGATGGCTCATGTCTCTGATCCTAAATGGCTAATTGGGTAGATAACCTGCAAGTCCTCTCTGCATACCCAATAGCAAAGTCCTGATCTGAAAGCAATTGGAGGTATTTTGATTTAATCCACTCCATGGCATGTTGGATAGTTTGCAAATTAGATATAGAAGTGCCCGCTACTACCTCTATTTGCCTTTCCTCCAATTGTGCTATCCAAAAGAGGTCCTCCACAAACTTGTGGGTGCTGTCGATACGAGTTAAGGTTTGAACAACCTTACCCTCGGTAACCTTCAATTGATCTCTCCATCTCTGTGGCTCAATAAGTTGTCAATCAAAATTAGCTTCATGGGGCGTAATCTCTAATTTGCTTCTAAGAAAGGGAAACAAATCAACATGCGAACCGATCTTCCCACTAAATGATGCCTTGCATATCTCTAGTGAAAATGATGGAGTAGTGTGGTATTTTGTCACACAACCCCTGGGGAATCCACCAACTCCTCACATGAGCTACCAATAACTTGCTCTGCATCACCTGTCATGGGACTATCCTCAGAGACCCTTGATGCAACATCTAGTTCTCTGCTACTGTCAACCAAAGCACCCATCCCATCTATATCACCTGCACCTGCAACTGTAATGGATGTAACCACATCCATAAAGTGCTTACCACTATCCATGGGTGTATTCTCATCACCAGTAACCGTCATAAAAATCAGGACTGTAATTGCCGGAGATGAAGACTGCGCTAAGCTCAACTCCACGGTAAGCTCATCTATCTGTAACTTTGACTCTTGAAGGGTTGATTGAGCGCTCTTCAAAGAGTCTGTAGTGAAGTCAAGCTCATAGGTGAGCTCATCAACCTCCTCTTCCTTTCCCTTAAAAGAATCATAATAGTTACCATCAAGCATAAGAAGATGATCTCTATCTGACAATAGCTGTAGGTAATTATTCTTCATTACCCCAACTGCATCTCTAAGTGCCTGAAACTCAGCAAAGGAAAGTTCACTATCAAAGTGCTCATGTGTTTTTGGAATCTTCCAATAATAGTTTGCCAACAATTGCTGAGCAACATTAAAGTGTTCTATGGCTGTAGCAATCATACCTTCACTCACCTTCAGTTGTCCTGCCAAATGATGAGACCCCTATGACAAGTTGTCTCCACACAAATTTTCTGATTTGTAATCTGTACTATGGTAAGAGGCTGAATCATCATCATTCACTGGTTGGTAAGCATCCTCATGTGTGCTATCAACTTTGCACACATCCTCATCAAGTGTACTGCTATTATGAGCCTCTATGGATGGCTCAAATGACATGCTAGAGGCTGTTGATTTGCTAATATTAATGCACACCTCCCCTATCAAAATAGATGCACACACATCCGTCAAACAATCTTCAAAACTATCTCCATTAGGCCACTTTTCAGTTTTGTTCTCATCTTTTAAGGTCTGATTTACAAAATCAAACTTGTTGTGGCTTGAATCCACAACACCTATTACATCAATATCACCCGAAACTAGAGTGTCTACATTAGGTCTCTCCACACAACCATTATTCTTATTATAATGGCAGTAACCTCACGCTGATGCAAATAGATTAGACTGCTGTCACACAAATCAAAACTGTTATGGCTTGTATTTTCCTTGATTTCCTCATGTTTGACACTCATATCTTGTGTGCCAACATTAGAAGTCTCTTCTACAACATTTTCCTCATGTGCCATAACATTTAAATTATGACTATGCTCAAAAGAATGACAACTGTCATAAAAATCATAATTGTTGTCAAGGCTAATAACAACCTCTTGAGCGCTAAAAGTAACTTCAAGAGCTTCTGCCAAACCATCATCAAGCAGTGAGTCCTTTTTATCTCTGCATTGGTGATTAGGCTCCCAAAATTCTTTGCAAGAAAAGCATAGGCCTTGTCTCCTCATTTGGTTCTTGTTCATTATTGTAACCTGTAAATCACAAGCAATACATTCTTCTTCTGTCAAGAGATGTTTAATTTTCTCAATTTTCTGCTCAACCAATGTCTTTGACAACCAATGTGCTATAGGTGAAATGTGTTGTTCTTTTCTCCAAATACTAAGCAAGTTAGATAATAACAACTTGGAGATATCATCTTCATCTAAAATCAGAGAAGATATTTTGCATTGCTGCTTTAACATCATCCACATGATATTTTCTGATTTTATCAATGAAACAATGAAACATTTTGAGAATTAAATCCTCACACTTGAGATCAATCAAAAAGACCCATGACTTGACCTGAGCCATAATCCCTAACATTTTAGCAATCTTTTTAAAAGATAAGCTTCTAGTATCACCCATCCCATGAAAGCTTTCAATAATCATCTGTAACATCTCCTTCATTACGTCATCATTGTATGGTGTTTTAGGAGCTGTAATTCTCATAACTTCACTGATGCATGTAATAACTATCAATCTTACATTCTTATTTGGATGCTTCAACAACTCAGGTTCACACAACCAAGTCTTTGAAAGACTTAAATCTATCAGCATTACCCTAGGAGGTGATTGAAGAATTTTAGATAAACATTTCTCAACTTCTTCCACGATGCTGAGAAGACTCTCATCTGACCAATGCAAAGATCTTAGTTTCATTCCTGCATAAAAAATATTGTTGTTCAAAAGAGATGCCATGATCTCACATTCACTAATCAAAACCTTTCAACTGCCCAACTCTGAATACTCATGCAAGTGCTGATCACCCACATGCAAAGCTAAGAGTTTGTCCAACACTTGAAGACTTGCAAGAAAGGGGTAGCAACCCAAATAGGCTGCATGTCTCATTTTTTCATTTGCATGTTTGAATTTGACCTCACAGGATGGCAAGATCTTCTGCTCTGATACCACTGTAATGTGCCGTACCTGTTTGTATTTTTTAAAAATCTTTTTAGTGTTATTTTTGATTTTTTAGAGTGTTTTTTCATACTAGAGAAGAGATGCAGAAGGGGTTTTAGTTTTCATGCAGATGTGTGTTGCCGAAACATATAATATACAACATATAATGCAAACCTAGATAAGATTCAATAGATATGAAGGAAATATGAAAGACCCAGATCATAGAATAGTATATAATGAATTACTATGACATACCATATGAGAATATGCAACTTTATACATGTGTTAAAGCTGGACCAGCAATTGGGTAGCATAGAAGTCATTCAAACTCCATGACAATGAAAGTATCAAGCATACAATGAAGAATATCAATGATATAGGCCCTAGACGCCTCAAAAAAAGAAGATATGTGGCTGCTAGCAAACAAGAATGAGACCCAGCAGACCCAACGTTCCTCCAGGCAAGGTTGTACGACCCAACAATGAAGTAATCAACAAATATAATCAGCAATAAATCTCTGCAAAGTCCTCCAAGACCTTCTAATCCTCATGCCAAAGGAGAGATGACTAAACTCAACACTAAACACTCAAAAATCACACTTTAAAGGGTACGACTGCTATAAGCATTGTACGACCAACAAGAAGAAATCGTAGCCTTGGACAAAATGCTTCAAACAACAACAATATCTACACAAATAAATATATTTCACTGTCCTCTAATCTGCTCAATAAGAACTCATAAAAATATGCAAAATATTTCATGTTCTTCCACAAACTCTCACCAAAATGAATCCTAATGAAGCACTACTGTGAATACTAGATGCATCTCAATAGTATTTGCTAATAGAGGTTTTCGTCCCCAGAAGCCAAAATTAAATCTAATCTTACAGAGGTTTTCGTCTCAACAAGTTCAGTCCAAACCCTCAAAGCTCTTCCAGCTCCAAGCAACAAGAGAAGAAAACAATAATCCAAGCATATCCAAATGAGCTCACTTTTCCATCTTTTATTTCCTCTCTATTAGGGCATTGGCATTAAGGAAGGAAATGTTATATTTTTAATTCACTTAATTTCCCCCTAAGATGGGCGCCCAAGCTCTCCTTTAGTGACCCTTTTAATATTTGCTTTTTCATAAGTCACTTAATATTTATAAAGTCCCATCAATTAAATAAGTTATAACTTCGGACTTTAAAATAAATATGAAGATGAAGTCAGAATCCAAAGATCTATAGTTTGTTGGAATGGTCTCAACGAGACGAATCCAACCCCACTCTGAAAGCCCTGATCTGGCACCGAACCTAAACTTACTAAAAATAGTAAGTGCGCCGCAAAGCACCCAACTGTCACTGACAACTGCCACCCGATGATAGGCTAAACCACCAACTCTGATGCTCACTCAAAAAGGGGACATTACAAAGGGTACCATGAAACTCAAAAAAAATTGCTGTTTTCTACTAGTTTTTAGATTCCTTCCATTTAATTTAGCAAATATTTGGGAGATATAATTTATTATTTGATGATTTTTAATATTTTTATTGCTAAAATCTCTCCTAAATCAACTACAAAATTCATGGGACCGCTTGTTAATGCTCTTAAAATGGTTGACATAATTTGGGAAGCTCCCCTCCATGGGACCACATCCTAACATAATACAAGTTTTTGTCTGAAGTATTTTTAATGAAAGTAGGGCATATGAATGGTAAAACGTTCAAACCACAATAGAATATATGTCATTGTCCAAAATATAGCACCAAAAAGACGTTGAAATTTTAATAAACTTATTTTTTTGGATGTTTGGTCTTGTAAACCTAAATTGCAAATTTTTGTATGAAGTTCATTCTATATTCTTTCATAGGTTGTTAAATGTTGTTTTCTTGATTTCTTTTTTCTGATTTTTTTAAAGCTGTAATGCATTTCACAAATTTTTGAACCTCTTATATTGTAGAACAAGAATATTTTTTGAAAAAAATGTATGAAAGTTTTTAATTGATATTTTAGATCACATTATGCCCTATTTTGCTTGGGAATGCAATTTGGACATAAATGAACCGAATTTTGCAGTTAAAGAAGTCTATGCGAAGGCACTTTGGTGCTTTGCCTTAGTTGCTATCCTAGGAAAATTGGCCCTGGTTGATGTAGCTCGTGGCATGGCAGTAAAAATGAGGGCCATAATATAAAAAAGGCCCACAAGAATAACATGATGAAATATTCTAAACCAATTACACACAAAGGGTAAACCCAAAAAAGATCTTAACTGTAGAATATATATATATATATATATATTCTTTTTTCTAAAAATACATATACTAAAAAAATAATACAATAATTTATACTACTTATATCACCCATCTCTCTACATATTCCTTGCTATTGCTTGGTACTGCTGAGTGCCCATAATAACCTTGTTGCACCTTGTAATGTTGAGTGTCTCAAAGGGCTTCCATCCTCATGAGATGCCAATCTGAAGGACCCAGAGGGTTTTGTCTCTAGCAAACCTGCTGCTGTAACAACATCTAATTTTTGTAATGATAAATTGATTGCCTTTCATTTTCCCAGTGCTACCTATATAATCCTCTAACTCAAATGATTTACAATTAATAGAAGTTAATTCCTTTATTGGGGGTATCTAACTAAAACTGATTGAATGTATCTCTCCATAATTTTTAGCAGTTAAACTGCCTAGTTACTATCTCATACACTAGTGGGGACTACAACTACATTCAGTCAATGGTAGTTAATTACACCATTGGTGGTGTGTAATTAAAACTAACTAGGTATCTTACTAAAACTAACTCCTCTTAAATGTTGGCAATAACTGAACACAACTTCCTTAATTAGTTAAGATAATTGACAATACTAACTACAAACTAACTAAACACAAAATTGACAATGCTAACTAGGAACTAATTCGCCTTATTCTAGCTAAAGACTGAAGACTTAGTCCTAAATTTGACTTATCTGTTGACAGGACCTTTATTACCTAACTACTTGCTAATAGAAACTCTATTTAACCCTAATATTAAAAGGGGGACATCACAAGTCAATTCCTCTTGAGATTGCTTGTCTTCAAGCAAGACAAGGCTGGGTGATTGAGGCTATCAGCCCACTTCCAAATGACATCCTCCCTTTGGTGATGGAAGACCTATTACCAGGCTTATTAGTGATACCTCATGCCTCTCCACACTTTGTACCATCGTGAATGGCTCACACTTTCCCTCATCATCAGAGTATACCTCAATCAAATGTACTTGCCTCTTTCCTAAGCACCCAGTGTAGAGTTCCAAGGCTCTTTACAGTTAAAGCATAATTGTTTCCTTTGTATCTCATTGTAGGTCATCTCATTTGGTTGCAAACTCTTAAGGGCGTGCCCTACCTCCTAATTACCCATGGGTCGAGAGGGTGCAGCCCCCGATTGTTGTGAAAAAGATGTGTTGGGTCTTCTAATTTTTCTATGGTGCTCCTATATGCACACCTCCAATATTAGACTCTTGAAATAATCTGCAAGGTGTAATAGTATGCCATGCCAATGAGTTTAAGGAAGGAGAGAAGGCATTTAGATGGTTCCAATGTCAAGGCTCTTTTGATGGCTACTTGTAATGAATTTGGGCCAAGGGCCTTAACTAGAGCTCTAAGAGACTCTTTCAATTCTCCCATGAAAAGGAACACTAGGCACCTCTCTAATACATTAGGTACCATCACTGCTATCCTCTAAAATTCAACCACGTAATTGTCTAACCTTGTGTGAAATACACTTGCATTTATATTAAAAAATTGTTAAGATTTAAATAAACTACAACTAACTTAATATTTGTCGTAAGACATTTGATGGAAGATTATGAATTACTATTTAGAATTCTATCTTAGATGTCACCTTAGAAATTATATCGAATGTCTCCACAATGAAAGCTAAATGCTTTAACCACTGATCTCAATCCCTTGAATACAATAGCCTTATTCTCAAAAACACCTACATTTATTTATTAAAAAATTGTTAAGCAAAATAAACTTAACCTTCTTTTAACTTGACAATGGTGGATGTATTGCCATCATAACTTCATCATACTCATAAGATAGTTATGGTCTAGGAAGAATACACAAATGTTGTTTCCAACCTCATAAGTAGATCTAAGTACTCTGACCCTGTGTGAAATACACTTGCATTTATATTAGAAAAAATGTCAAGCAAAATAAATAATCTCAACTACAACTAACTTAACATTTGTTGTAAGAAATTTGATGGAAGATTAAGAATCACTACTTAGAATTCTATCTTAGATATCACTTTAGAAATTATATCAAATGTATCCACAATGAAAGTTAAATGCTTTAACCACTGATCTCAATTCCTTCGATACAATAGCTTTATTCTCCAAAACACTTGCATTTATATATAAAAAATTGTTAAGAAAAATAATCTCATCATACTCTTAAGACAATCAAGGTGTAGGTAGAATACACAAAATGTTGTTTCCAAACTCATAAGAAGATCTAAGTACTCCAACCTTGTGAAATACACAAAATGTTGTCTCTAGGACCATAACACAGTCAGAGCACAATTATAACAACATAGAGGACAAAAAGTAGGCCAGAAATAAGGACAAAATGATGAATAAGTAGTCATTAAACTGTTAACGATAGAAAGGAAGGTTATAAATGCAAGGAAATAGATCATAAAGGGGTAAAGTACAATAGTGCATTAGCTCCAAAATCTTTGTTTTTTCATAGTGAGTTAGTAGCACATCTTCTTGATCAACTACTTGTTTCCTACACCACAAATGACAAAGCATCAAATTTGTCATGATCATATGACACATTAGTCATGGGCTATGATAATATGAAAATATTGGTAGGAATAACAAGGTTGAGATGACAGTCCTCTATGGTGCCTAATAACACTTTTGCAAGACTATCCAAAGAGTATGATAGTCCTTACATGATGTGAATAAGAAAAGTTTAAAGTTGCTTAGGGTTGTTCACTAGTAAAATAATAGTGATCTTCAAGTTTATAGAACAACGTACTAGTTGCTTAACATCTTCACTAACAACCCCTTGCATGATCTTGGTCTTTCAAAAAAGTATTTAATAGTTTAGACTTTCATATGATAGTCTTAGGGTTCTTGATAGCAATTCCTTTAGGATTACCCACCTACTTGGTCTATTCATATTAATAGTACCCTTTGATGAAATTATATGATTTTCCTTGCACATTCTTTCAAAATTCATGGAAAACCTCATGATAGTCCTATAAAAGACCATTTACTAATAAAATTTTTTGATCAATTTTTATGACTATCATATTGCTAATATCATAATTGCGATGTGCCTTTATGATAGTCTTCCTCATGCTTTGATGACAAATGACAATGCTCTTATCACATTCATGTTGTTAACTTCATTGAGGGTTGATGACTTATAACAATGTCCTGACAAAATATCTTTGTTGATAACCTAGGGAATGATAATGACAGGGTTGCATGAGGCAATCTAGGATGGTCACCATAATCTCATAGCATCTTAATTCATTCTTTAATACTCATGAATAGAGTTTGAATTATTATGCGTTAGCTTCTTAGGTATTAGAAATTCCTTATGACTTCATAGCATATGCATGATGAGGTCCAAGTTTAAAATATTCTCTAATAGTCCTATTGTTGTCCATGACTGTCAGGATAATTAATTTGCTACCAATATTATTGTCTCGTCACTTTGTGATTTCATCCTAGGTACTAATATTGTCTCAATTTGGTGCCATGATTTTATTCACCTTACTGGCTAGCTTGAAGGGCTCTATAAAAGGACTCTTGATAATCATGATGATGATATTTTACCATTTGTGTGGCATATCAAAAGTCTAGACTTTCTTCAAGATTGAATTTAGCTTTTCATGCTCATTTTAAGAATCACTTTAACAACCTCACTCTACCTCATGAAAACTCTATAACAACCCATTAAGGCCTTAAGAGCATTCATTTATAGAGAGACTCATTTAGATTTATAGCAGTCCTAAGGGATGTTCAATGGTGCAACTTTCCTCTAGATCATTTAAATTTTGATAACCCTTATTTGGTGATAATTGCATTAGGTGAAACTAAGATGGAAATCTTATAATTATTTAATAGTAATTGCACTCCTTAGTAACCATCATTGGATCAATAATCTAGACTCCTTTAGTATGGAAAATAATGTTTATATTCATGATAGATTTGCATGAACAATAACTTGTTGGAATGACAATGTAGTACCTTAATTCAACAAAATTTTGCCCCTATGAGTAATTTATAGTAGGGGACTAGAATATATAACCAATTGTGGATTATACATTACATATTAATTTAACATGATGTAGCCTCCATGGCTAGACATACCAAGTTAGTACTAGAAAACACACCAAATAATTTGATAATATGATATTAAGTTAGAATATGAAAAGTATGGCCATTTCAAAACTTACTACATCAAAATTTTGCATTTAGTGTATATTATATCCCTTATATGACTCCTTTTAACTTAGCCTATTTCATATGCAATATAAACCCACAATACATAATCCACCTAAAATATGGCAATCAAATGTTCCCAAGTAAGATCTAGCACACATTTCTAATACATGATCTTATGCACCAGTGGTAGGACGTCTAATAAACATAGTTCCCTAAGGATGAATTGAGTAGGGACTCACTTATGTTTTGGTACAAGTCATTAAGAACTATTTAATCTATATATTGAAAATGCTAAAACTACACTAAACTAGAATATAGAAGTTAAGTTGTGTTTGAATGAGATAGAATGATTTGTTGCCAAAGGCTTGTTCCTTGATCACATGGGTAACCAAGTCTGACTTTAGATTTCAAATATTTACACATATTTAAGTCCTTATATGGATAATTAGGTATGCATTTAGAATCTGAAAAGCATGGTTGTATAATTATCCTTGGAATAAACTCCCAAATACTAGAAACATTCATAACTAAGCATTCTTCAATAATCCACAACTAAATGATAAAATCCCATATGATGCATCAAAAAGATTTGTTCAAATATAAAATTTGAAATGGTTTTACAAATTGTTACTGTTGTCACATAGAATTGCACCCTGCTTGGAGAGAGTCCAAACATTCTAATGACACAATGGGAATGATCTCGAAAGTGTGGGACTTTGCAAATTGAGATTAGACTTCTAGAGAAGGCTAGTTCCTCATTCTAAGCCTAATGCTTAGGGGAATATATCTAAACCTAGTGCTAATGCTTGCAGGGAAAAAGGGTTAGAAGGAAACTGAAATGAAGGGGGTGATACACTAGGTTGAATATAAGAACCCTCACAGAACTGAGAAAATACACAAAATAATTAGATACAACCAATAAACATACACAGATGAAGCTAATTTTAATAGAGGCAAGGAGCAAGAGATGATTAGAAGGAATTAAACATTCACAAACACATCATTCTTAGATCACACAGATTCAAAATAGCATGAAGAGGTAAAATAACCAACATGCATTTAATCAGAAGGCAAGGTTACAGTAGAGGAATGCTTTGTTTGGAATCAGAAGTATAGATTACTAAATCTTCCAACCCTCTTTACATCTCATGTTTATGCATATATAGCATTTTGCATTTGACCTAAGTTAGTTACATTGAATTCTCCCCATGGGCTCTATCAGAAAATATCATCGCCAGAAGGGACGTCCACCTACAAGAAGTTATGGAATAAAATTTCTGGAATAGGGCAGGTGGAAGATATTTTGGGCCTTGAATGTCAACAGTTCAAATATCTATCTTCAACAATGAATACATAAAATATCTGAAGCATGGAAGTTGAGAGATCAGATTTGTATTGATGGTGGATGGGACATATCACCCCTTGACAAAGCTTTTACAACACTTTAAATCTCTGACCCTTTGAATTCTTTGTATCTTCATCGATTCTGTGTTTAAGGGATCTCTATCAAACATAATTTGGCCACTAAGATGTCTTGTCGCCAAACACATGAAGATCTGCTAGCAAGACACACAACCCATACGCATTGAAGAGTGAAGCCATCTACCATGAATCCATCTGCAAAGCCTACCAACTGGAATAAATACAACAATATCAGCCCCCCTGCATATGCCAAATCGGTCGCTGAAACGTCTAATCAATTGAACCTGTAGATTTGCATCAATTCTAAAAGTGAAGACATCCTCCTCAAAGCCCGCCAGATGAAAGAGGAGGCAAAAACAAGCACATTTGCCTCTTGGAGAGTGCAAAAATTCCTCAGGATGAAGGAGATATGGGTGGTCAAAGTTACGGTCAACTGCATCTTGCATCTGTATATCGCTTTGCATCTGCAATTGTATATTGTTGTATCTTGCAATTGTATATACAATTGCACATGCACTTTTAGGTTCACTTGGTGCAACATATAAAATCTCCTTCGCTTTTCTACATATACAACTTTTGTATATATCAGGCTGTTGGGGAGACCTCAGAAAGTGCCTCACCGATGTGTATTTCATCTTGTATCGGCTGTTGTATATGCGACTTGAATCACCTTCTGAATGAGCCTCTGAATCTGCTTGACACGTGGCACTATCTAATTTGCCGCTGAGATGAACCAGGGAGGCATCGCTGAACATTTGCATCTTTATCGACCATCGGAGAGACCTCAAACTGAGCCGCCGATAAGGCCTATCTCGCCGAAAATCCTTTGTATGTGACTTTGTATATGCATTGTATATGAGATACAATCGCATGTACATACAATTGTGGAACTCAATGGATTATCAACCAGAATGGAACTTTAGAACAGGTTCGGCCTTGTATCCTTGCTTTTTTGCATATTGGCATATACATGCAATTCAACATACAACTGCGGACCCCACCACTGAGTTTGCCAAATTTAATTTTGCAGTTGGGTCCACATTGTATATCCCTGTTGTATCTAACTTTTGTATATGCAATTGTATATAGGATTGTATATGGGATGATACAATCGCATATACAAACGATAGGTGGAACCCAACTTTTGTATCTGCCACATTTAATTCTTCATTCGTGTCCAGATTGTATGTGTCCCCTCCTGCATCACCTTTTGTATATCGCATATACAATTCGAATATACAAACAAAACTACATACAATCATTCGTACATACAAACGTTGCATCTGACCTTTGCATGTGACTTTGTATCTGCCCTTTGTATCTGCAAATATACAATGCAAACATACATACAAAGATGCATACAACTGCATCTGCCTTCTTAAACCAAATTGCATATTCGTTTCGGGTCCGGAATTGTATATTTACTTTTGCATCATGCCTTGTATATGCAAATACATCAGCTGTCAGGGAGACCTTTAGCTGAGTCTCCGATATGCAAAGTCTCGCCGATGACACTTTGTATATGCAATTGTATATCGCACACATGCAATTCGATATACAATTTACAAGGGCGGAACTGAACCGCTATCTAATATGGCACGAAGGAATGGTCAGGTCCGGAATTGCATCTACCTCCTTTGCATCTTTTGTATATGCAATTGTATATGAGATACAATCGCCAAATATACAAAAGCGGACCTTACTTTTTGTATAACTTTTTGCATGTTGCCTTGTATATGACCTTGTATATGCAATTGTATGCACAATATGCAAACAAAGATACATACAAAAAATGCATATAAAGAACCCTATGTATAGTAAAACATTGTACATGACCCAGATACAAATAAAATTGTATCTGAGATACAAAATCGACTGAATGACAAAAAAACCCCCAAACAGAGGATGACATCATCATCATATACATGAAAAATGACTAAGTATAAAACTGAGAAATCTCTGTGATAGAAAACAATTGAAAACAAAATATTTCTGGGTTTTTCTAAGTTTTTGGCAAGGATTATCCAGACATTTTTGGAAAAAATGACAAAGTAGATCATGGGTAATTGAAAGATTTAAGCTTTGTAGGGTCATTTTCTAAAGGATATTCCAAGAATATACAAGGTGAACTATTTAACTCTAGACAAAGGAAAATAGGTCAACATTTTGGTGACTTCTCAGGGATGTTTGCCTACTAAACAATCAGACCAGTTGCCTTAAGCATCCATTGGGCATGGAGTCACACAAAGACTTAAAAATACCTTTGACAATCAATCCTGACCTCAGTAACTCAGTGTATAGCAATGAAGAACACTTGGAAGACCAAAACCAAAACAAAATGCTGAAAGCAACTCATCTAACTGTGCTAGACAACACTTAGGAAAAATAAAAAGGTATCTAAACTATTATGCAACAACACTTATTGAAAGCAAGAAACCTAATCTACTGTTTTACAAGGCAACTCATACCTCAAAACACCTCTTCAGGTGTATCCCATTGACTGGGATAGGCAAATTTTCTCCATCCATGTTTGATAACTAAAATGCATTGTGCTCCTTGCATTCAGTAATGATAAATGGGCCACTCCACATGCTGTCAAACTTGGAGTGCTTCCCTAGCCTACTTTTCAACTCATTCCATTTGAGTACCATATCACCCTCCCTAAAATTTCTGGGAGTTGCCTTCTTATCAAATTTTTTTTGTTTGAAGTTGATGATACTCCATAGCTTTCATAGCTTTATCTCTAATTTCTTCAAGCTCCATAAGTTGAGCATATCTGACAACCATGGGGTCTTCTTCTTCAAACATCTCCAGTTGATTCATGATATCAAGTGCTGGTAGCTCCACAGACACATGCAGTCTTGCCTCTTTTCCATAAACTAACATATATGGGGAGTTTCCAATAGACCTCTTGGGAGTTATTCTATCTGCCCATAAAGCAGATTTCAGATTGGTGTGCCAGGTTCTCTGGTTGTCCTCCATTGATCTTTTGATAATCGTTATGAGATTCTTATTTGTGGATTCAACCAAACCATTACCCTGTGGGTAATAATTTGATGAAGTGTTCAAATGGATTTCATTCTTCACAACTCAGTCAGTTACCTTCAATCCAACGAAGACTAAAGCATTGTCTGAGATAATTGACTCAGGTACTCCAAATCTAGATACCAAATCATAATAAAAGTTCAAAATAGCATTCTCATTGGCTTCCTTCAGAGCCACTGCTTCTGTCCACCTTGTGAAATAGTCTGTTGCTGTAAGTACGCACCTGTGGCCTGCACTTGACGGTGGGTTAATGGGACCTATAAAATCAATGCCCCATCTCATGAAGGGCTGTTCTACTTGAATCAGCTGCAGAGGTAAAGCTGGCAGCCTTTCTTTGCCTACAAAAATGGCACATTTTACACACTTTTTGGCCAATGCATGGGCATCCTTGAATAAGCTGGGTCAGTAATATCCAGCTCTCATTATTTTCCAAGCAGTAGTCCTTGGGCAAAATGACCCCCTGCTGTTCCATCATGAAACTCATGCAGCACCTTGTCAGTTTGATCATTATCAATGCATCTTAACAACACACCATTAAAATCTTTTCTGAAAAGGATATCATTAATTAAAACATACGGAATAGACTGCAGTCTAAAATATCTTCTCTTGGTTCTATCTAAACCTGCTAGACATTCACCAGTTTCTGCAAAAAATGAGTCATGTCATTAACCCAACCTACTCCAACTGCTGTTGTATCATCCTGATGTTCATCTTCAATGGTCAGAAGCACCTCTTCTTCCTTCTCTGTTTCATTTTCAAACCTAGTAGCAAGCTGTTCACTGAGTCCTCTACCTCTGATAAGCTTAGTTATCTTGATATCTACGTCATATTCCATGACTTTGGTAATCCAACCAACCCTTTTCTCATTAACATCCTTACGTAACAGAAACTCTTTCACACTAGGGTGAGCAACCATCAAACATACCTTATTGTTAGAAATGAGACGCCTAAACTTCTTGAGACTCTTTACCACTACAAGGACATATTTTTCAATGAAACTATACCTCTGTTCATACTCCTCCAGTCCTTGACTAAAGAAAGCAATTGGCTGCTCAAAGCCTTCACTTTGCTGCTTTACCAAAATTGTAGAAATTGTATCTAAACTACCATAAGCATACAAAACAAAATCTTTTGAGAAATCAGGATTTACTAGAGGTGGTGCAGCCGATAACGTTTCTTTTATAGACTCAAAGCTAAGTTTGCCCTCTTTTGTCCAACTGAAAATTGTATTTTTCTTTAACATAGAAGTCAATGGCTTCAATAAATTTGCAACGTCAGGTATAAATCTTCGCAGAAAATTAATTCTGCCAATAAAACTTTGTAGTCCTTTCTTGCGACTGGGTAAAGGCAGCTCCAAAATAGCTCTTACTCTTCTGTATCAATGGTAACTCCCTCTTTTGACAGAATGTGTCCTACAAGCTTGCCTTCATGTACAACAAAAATGCATTTCTTGGGATTGAGAGATATCCCAAACTCTTTACATCTCTTAAATACTTGTTTCAGGTGGGATAAATGTTTAGCTGCATCCTTAGAGAAAACTGTGATGTCATCAAGGTACACAAGTACCAATTTATAAAGTAAACATTTAAAAGCCATATCCATAGCTCTCTGAAAAGTAGAGCCAGCATTTGACAGATCAAAAGGCATCCTTTTGTAGGCCATGGTGCCCCATTTGGTGGTAAAAGTAGTTTTAAACTAATCTTCCTCCTTGACTAATACTTGATTATAATTTGAATATCCATCAAGTAAGGAGAATCTTTCTGAACTAGCCACTACTTGCAGAATTTGCTCCATTGAGGGCAGCGGGAAGTGGTCCTTCAGGGAGGCTCTATTAAGGTCTCTAAAGTCAACGCACAGCCTAATCTCTCCATTCTTTTTCCTCACAGGAACAAGATTTGAGACCCAAGAAGTATGCTTGATCGGAAAAATGATATTTCCCTCGATCAGCTTGGTTAATTCCTTAATCATCAGAGGCTCAAGTTTTGGATTTAAAGGTCTTTTTTTCTACCCTACAGGTTTTGCACTTGGCTCTAACTCTATAGTATGCTTAGCAATATGAGGGTCAAACCTCTTTAAGTTTGAGTATTCCCAAACAAACACAACCTCAAATTCTTGACAAAGAGCAATAAAAACTTTCCTATCCTCAGGTGAACAGATTTTACCAATTTTGAGAAGCTTACCTTTAAAAATTTCCAGCTCCTCATAATGTTCCTCTTTGACTTGCATGCTAATTTTGCTCTTTTTCAACTGATCATCAGTACCAAAAATAGATTCCAAGGTTATGAAGCCTCTGGATAGCTTATTGGTCCTTAACTGAACAACTTGATCATCACCATATTGTTGTTTGAGTTTGTTCTGATTCATCACAGATAACTCATCCTCTTCTAACAGGAAACGCAAAACCTGCTCATCACTCTCAAAAACCTGCCAATGAATGTTATTGTTAGGGATAGAGGGCCTATCAACTATTTTCACATGAGGCTGTACCTTTTCTCTTTGAATATCACTGGGAATATCGAACTGAGCCCCAACTGCAGCTAACCTATCTGCATGATTGTTTTGATTTCTTGGAATATAGATTAGATTGAAAGCGTCAAACTCCTCAATGATATCCCATACCCTATGTTTATAGAATTTCAAAGCATCATTCTTTGTAACATGCAGTCCCCTCACCTGATTTACAATAAGTTCGCTATCCCCATACACCTGCAAACAACCAATTTTCCTCTTCCTTGCCCAATGCAAACCTTGAATCAACCCTTCATACTCGGTAGTGTTATTTGTACATGAAAAAGCAAAACAGAAAGTAGAATAATATCTCACCTTGTGGAGACACAAGCATTGCACCACCACCAGATCCATTCCTATTCCTAGAGCCATCAAAGTACATTTGCCATACTTCATCTTGATGTTCTATCTACTATTTTGCATTCTTTACAAGGTTTGGAATTGCTGTTTCAGGTGTAGATTAGGAAAACAAAATGAAGTGAAAACACAAAGTTATACCTCACATGAAGACCCAATCTTATCAAGGGAGGAGGAAGCTTGCACCCAAGAGCTCCTAGATTAGCTGACCCAATTTGATTCAAATGTGAATTGCTCTTGCTTTTCAACACAATATGATGATAGTATGATGAAGAGATTTGAGAGAAATTTGGGCATGGTTTTGATGCAAGAAGTTGTATGAATAGCATGGGTGAGGGTTTCATTTATAGATTTTTGAAAAAGGAATGGAGGGTGAGGATCAAGAGTTGAGATCAAGGGCTCTCATTATTTGTGAATTTTAAATTCATAGTGGATGATTTAAAAATTTATTTTTAATGAGAGTGGATTATGACAAATTAAATTTTCAATTCAATTAGTGGAGGAGTAGAGGACAAATTGAATTTTCAATTCAATTAGTGGATGACAATTGAATTTTCAATTCCATTAGTGGAGGACAATTGAATTAAAAATTCAATTAGTGGAAGACAATTGAATTAAAAATTCATTTAGTGGAGGACAATTGAATTAAAAATTCAATTAGTGGAGGACAATTGAATTAAAAATTTATTTTTAGATAATGAAGGATATTAGCTAATTAAATATTAAGAATATTTAATTATATGTGCAACATGGTGAGGTGGAAGAGATGAGGTGGATTTAGGACTTGAGACATTAGAAGAATTTAGGGAATTTAATTAAATAAGATGATTTTATTTAAATAATTGGATAATGAACCAATCAAATAAACTTATAATATTTATTTAATTGACAGAAGAAAATAAAATGAATTTATTTAATTAATAGGAGGGATACCTTAGTGTAAAGGTAAGGGAAATTGATTTGTAGAGCAAGTCCATTTTAGGTGTCTACATCAGGTTTGTACAACATGTAAACCCCCATACCAGTTTCTTGAATGTGTCCCTCAGGATTATCTACAATATTTTCTAAGGCCAACTCCTTTAACAACACTTCTGGTATACTCTCAGCTTGTAGTTCTTGAATAGCCACAATTTTCAGGTTCTGATCCTCTTGTTGTAGCTTCTTCAGAGGTGGTTCTGATATGCTTGTAGGTGGTTCAACCCATTCAGGCGTTTCTCATCCAGTAGTTCCAGTTGATGCAACCTTGCAACTCTGTAGTCCTCATCAGAGATGATGTTTTGCAGGGATACTCGTAGAGATGGGAGCTCGACCTCAATAGGTAAAATGGCTTCAGATCCGAATACTAGGGAAAATGGAGTGGCACCTGTAGGAGTGTGGATGCTTGTGCGGTATGCCCATAGGGCGGGGTTTAGTTGGAGGTGCCAGTCATGGCCAGTTTCATTGACTGTCTTCTTGAGAATGTGGAGGATGGTTTTATTAGAAGCTTCTGCTTGACTATTTCCTTGAGGGTAATATGGTGTGGAGAAGTGGTGTTTGATGTCAAATTTTTTGCACAAGGTGCAAACTTCTTGGTTCTTGAATGGCTTTCGATTGTCGGTGACAATGGAATGAGGGATACCATAGCGGCAGATGATGTAGTGGAGGATGAATTTGTAGATTTGGGTGCCAGTGGTGAAGGTAAGTGGAATGGCTTCCACCCACTTTGTGAAGTATTCGGTAGCAGTGATTATGAACTTATGGCCATTGGAGGATGGGGGATGTATTTTCCCTACGAGGTCGAGTCCCCACTGGTAAAAAGGCCATGGCATTGTGATCGGTTGTAGCTCCTGTGCTGGTGCGTGGATGAGATCGCCATGCTGTTGACATGGGAGGAATTTCTTGATAAATTTGTGGGAATCTTGTTCCATTGTTGGCCAATAATATCCAGTCCTGAGGATCTTTTTAGACAGAGTGGGTCCACTTGAATGCGCCCCATAGATGCCTGCGTGTACCTCTTCCAAGGCTACTTCAGCTTCCCTAGAGTCTAAACATCATAGAAGCGTGCCATCAAGACTCCTTTTGTACAGGGTGTCGCCTACAAGGATGAAGCGGGAGGCTCGACGGATGAATGATTTTCTCTGTGATGTGGATCGGTTAGGGGGGATTATATTATCATGAAGGTATAGGTAGGTTTCCTGATACCACGGGGATAAGGGACCAATGACTTTGCACACTAGTTCGGATTGAGGAACATCGTATGCTGGGATGGGGAGTTCTTCAATCAGGAACTCACATTTCTTGCTGTCCTTCTTCATGTCCACCAGAGATCCGATGGTTGCCATGCCATCTGCTGCTTTGTTGTTGAGCCTTGGGATTTTCTCGAAGTGGATGTCATTGAAGTAGTCTTTGAAATCATCGACCATCTTCTTATAGGGAAGGAGCTTCTCATCCTTAGTTTTGTATTCATTATTTACCTGCCTGATGACCAGTTGAGAGTCTCCATACACAATTAGCTTTTCAATTTTCCATTGGATGGCCATTCGGAGACCTGTGATTAGGGCCTCATACTCTGCTACATTGTTGGTACATGGAAATGTGATCTTGAAGGATTTAGGGATTGTCACCTTGGGGGGTAACAAACAGGATGCCTGCCCCCGAGCCTCTGTGAGTGTATGATCCATCAAAATACATCTTCCATGTGTCTATGGCTGGTGTGATTGTCAAGATAGCCTCGTCAGGAAACTCCACTATTGTAGGATGTTCTGCCTGAATAGGTGCTTCAGCCAGTTGATCTGCTATAATTTGCCCTTTGATGGCCTTTCTCTCAGTGTATTCTATGTCAAATTCTGTGAGAATCATGACCCATTTAGCCATTCTCCCAGTAAGAGTAGCTCTGTTTAGCAGGTACTTTAGTGGGTTGATCTTGGCAATGAGCTTGGTCTTGTGATTGAGCATATAGTGTCTTAACTTTTGTGAAGTAAAGACGAGGGATAGACATGCTCGTTCGATTTGTGTGTAGTTGAGCTCATATGAGATCAAGGTGCGACTGATGTAGTAGATGGCTCTTTCTTTCTCCTGTTCAGCAAGTTGTGCTAGCAAGGCTCTGATAGCTGTCTCTGTTGCGGAGATGTAAAGCAGGAGGGGTTCACCTTGCCTTGGTGGAGTTAGCACAGGAGGATTAGCCAGGTATTCTTTTAGTTGGTCAAAGGCATCCTGATACTGAGTGTTCCAGACAAAAGATGTCTTTTCTGAGGAGATGATGGAATGGTTGGCACTTATCGGTAAGCTGGGCAATGAACCGACGAATAGACTGGAGTTTTCCTTGCAGACTTCTCAGCTATTTCAATGTT
Source organism: Cunninghamia lanceolata (assembly GCA_027924645.1). Lineage (NCBI taxonomy): Eukaryota > Viridiplantae > Streptophyta > Pinopsida > Cupressales > Cupressaceae > Cunninghamia > Cunninghamia lanceolata. Next base: position 13,997,305 of record BSBN01000233.1, on the reverse strand, counting down.
TTTAGAGGTGACATTTCAGTGATAGCCTTGGCCTTTGTGGGATCCACTTTGATTCCTCTTCTAGAGACTATGTATCCCAACAGTTTGCCCCAGGTGACCCCGAAGACACACTTCTTTGGATTTAGGCGAATGTTATATTGCTCTAATCGGTCGAATATCGTGGTCAATACATCCAGGTGTTCTTCTCTTGTCTTTAATTTCCCTAGCAAATCATCCACATAGTCTTCCATGATGTGGTGGAAGAGGTCGTGGAAGATGACAGTCATAACTCTTTGATATGTAGCTCCGGCATTCTTCAGGCCGAATGACATTACGACCCAACAGTATGTTCCCCATGGGAATATGAAGGCTGTCTTATGCTGATCCTCTTTGGCAATTTTGATTTGGTTATATCCTGAGAAACCATCCATGAGGGATAACATTTCATGTCCTGCCGTGAGGTCCACTATCATGTCAATGTTTGGTAGTGGGAAGTCATCTTTTGGGCAGGCTTTGTTGAGATCTCTGAAGTCGGTGCAACAGCGGATTCGACCATCTGGTTTGGCAACTGGTACTAGGTTTGAAACCCATTCAAGATAATCAATTGGGCAAATGAACCCAACATCTAGTAACTTTTTTAGTTCTGCCTTGACTAAGAGAGCCACCTGAGGATTCATTTTTCTGAGCTTATGCTTCACTGGTTTTGCATCAGAACGTACTGCAAGATGATGAACAACCAAGGCTGGATCTAGCCCTGGCATTTCTGCATAGGTCCATGCAAAATTGTGATTTCTACATGTGAAGAAGGACAAGAAGTTCTCTTGTTCCTGTATGCTGAGAGATTCTACTCTGTATGTGATTTTTGGCTCTTCCTCTGTCCCAAGATTCATTTCCTGAGCTGGTTCTACCAAGATGGGTGATCTATCTGGATATACTTTATCTACCTCGGGAAGGCCAATGCTTCCTATAGATGGGAATGTGAGATTCAATCAAATGAACAATATCAAAACCCAAATACCAACAGAATAATGAAAACAAGAAAGATAGAAGGAAATGAAGCAAATGAATAACAATGCAAACCTTCTTTGTTTCAAAGCTTCTGTTGTTTGCCTATTACAACTGTCCTTTGCTGATGAAGTAGGCCCTCAGTGAGTGCACTCTCTTAGCTGTGTTGTAGGATGTCGATGGTAAATGGCTACATGGATAGGTATTGCTATGAAGTAGAGCTTCAAAGCAAGAGGGTGATCTCAAGCAAATAGTATTGGGATGCCAAAGGTGTGTGAGTAGAATCCTGCAGAGTAACAATACAAATAACCTGGATGATTAGAATGGAGGGATGCAGCTTCTTTTATAGACTTGGAAGAATGAGGATCAACGGTTGAGAGAAGATATGAAGATCAATGGCTAGGAATAAAAGTGAATCTTTTATTCACAGTGGATTATGACATTTGAATTAAAAATTCAGAATGGGGGACAATGGGTTATGACAATTCAATTAAAAATTCAGAGTGGGGGACAATGGGTTATGACAATTGAATTAAAAATTCAGAGTGGAGGATAATGAGGAACATTGAATTAAAAATTCAATTTGTGGAGGATAATTGATTTAAAGATTTATTTTGAAAAATGGAGGATATTAGCTAATTAAATATTAAGAATATTCAATTATATGTGCAACATGGTGAGGTGGAAGAGATGAGGTGGATTGATGAGGTGGATTTTATGAGGTGGCTTTTGGACTTTAGAGCTTTAGAAGAATTTAGGGAATTTAATTAAATAAAATAATTTTATTTAATTGTAGGATAATGAATCGATTAAATAAATTTAGAATATTTATTTAATTGATAGAAGAATGGAATAAATAATTAGAATATTTATTTAGGATGAATCGTATCATTTTTAGGCGTATACATTTTGCCCCTCTTTGATGCAATGTTGTTTACAGCGTTGTTTCAAAGAAATCGATAGTCTGACAGTGATACATGCCCCAGTTTGCCCCTGGTACAAGTTTAATGACGATAGGATGCCCCCTCAGGAGATTGGACGGGAAGAAGGCAGGAGGCGTGAGACAGACAATCTCACGAAGACGAAGGGAAGCTAGGGTAGAGTGAAGAAATCGGTTGAAGAAAGAGTCGAATGATATGTGATGCAAGATGAAATGATGACACACACAAGCAAGCAAGCAAGTATGCACAAATGACACAAGAACAAACAAGGTATTGCCCCTGTCAAGCGGTAAACCAACGATATACTAATAACAATATACAACAATGTTGTCATGGCGGGGAACAATGTATCCCTAGACCAACACGGCAGGCGTGTTGTCATTGCGGGGAATGATAGATCCCTAGAGCAACATGAAGGATAGTGTCTGGTTTCAGGAAATGAAGCATGTCGTGTAAGACACGTGTATTGGTGTGATTTCGACAATGCGACATCCTGTATAAGACAATTGATTGATTAACTAATCGAGTTGGTTTACGACCATACAAGGATCAAGACCACTGATTGTGATTGGATCATTTGTGTAAGATTGACTTGACTTGATTGGTATGGATTAATGATGGACCTTGCATTTGGATCATTGCTCAGACTGATTGGACAAGGATGAAAGATATGATGATAGATAGAAATCTGATTGATAGAAGAAAGACTCGATAGAAGGACTCACAAGCTTTTATTTGTATTGATACTCTGCATTGGTGGATCTTTATTGCATGGGGTATGGTATGGATGTATAAATGGATATAGGATGGATGCTTTGCTATTGGAGTGCTTTATTTCATCATTGGGCGATTTATTTTTGGTACTTTTTCTGAAATGTTGCAAGTGAATACAAGCATCGAGGTATAATTGAACCGAGATGACCTGAGTATTGCTTCCATGGGTTTTGCTTTAGCAAGCTAATACAAGCATCTAGTCAAAATTGAATCTAGATGACCTGAGTACTTCTTGCGTTTCAACAAACAAGGATTGCCCTCGTTCATGTTAGACCTTTGGTGTCCTCGATGATCTTTTGCCGATCATGTCCTTAGACAAGGTGTTACATTACTAAAGCAAAATCCACAGATAGCAACCAAAGAAAATGATCATGCCTTCATCATGGCATCTCTAGCTTTTGGCATCATTGAGTAGCATAGGAGGACATGATAACAAAAATCAAGACTCTGTAACTTAACCATGATTTCAATCCACAAAACATTCTTGCATTTAGATGTGTTCATTTCCTACTGTAATTTGAGTAAAATCATTTAGAACACCTCGGGTACTTTGCCTTACGTTTGAATAGGTTAAGCTACATAAAGTCAGGGTTCTTGCTTGGAGCTTGGGTTCTGCTTGCACCTGCTTGCTTGGTGAGAAGAGATTCTTGCAATCTTTATTGGTGAGATGGACCCTAAGGGATTGACCTAGTGCCTCGGGGGCGCATTGCTAAATGGCCTTGCCTACGTGACGACGCAGAGGCAACGTAGTTCAGGGTAAACCCTAACGGACCTAAGACCTAGGCGAGAGAGAGTGGAGGTGGACTCAGCTGGATAGAATGACAAGATATGGAATGGATGGGACAATGGAAAGCCTCGGGGGCGCATTGGACTAACGGCCTTGCCTACGTGACGACGTAGAGGCAACGTAGTTCATGGACTCGGACCATAGAAATGGACGAGAGACACTATGCTAGGCTCACATTGAAGAGACGGTATGGGACAAAACCTTGGTTGACAAGGCCACAAAGAGGGAGAGTTATCAAGCCATGATAGGTACCTGCCAGGTGTTTATTATGGGATAGATATGGGTTGAATGAGATGCGAGTGAAGAAAGACTGGACTCAAAGTGAATGGATTCTCAGAGATGGAGAAGGCATTTTATCACAAGTAACGCCTGTTTACCAGGTTTTCATCACTTGTTTTTATTTGCACAAAAAGCTAGAAAGTAAACATGACGCCTGTTTGTCAGGTATTTATCATGATACCTATCCAAGGCACCTGTTTGCCAGGTTTTCACCAAAGGACGATTCTTTTGTATTTTCCTGATTTTTTGACTTTTTTGCTTTTGTTCCCTTTTTTGATTTTTTTGTATTTTTCTAATTTTTTGACTTTTTGGCTTTTGCCCCCCTTGCACTGGGATTCTCCTAGGTATAAAACCGGCGAAGGTGCATGCTGTTGATTGGATCATCGAACAAATCATCCTCTGATGTGGCCAACTGATATGCCCCCAATCCATAAGTAGCTACAATCACATAGGGCCCAAGCCAGTTAGGCTCAAACTTTCCTTTCTTTTCCCTATCCTGTTGATTGCGGGGATTTTCTTTAAGGACTAGATCTCCAACTTTGAAGATTCTTGGGCGAACTCTGTGGTTATAGCTTCTTGACATCATTTGTTGATATGCTTTGAGATGGTCAAAGGCTTTCTGTCTCCTTTCCTCCAGTAACTCTAGTTCTTGTAATCTGGAGACTCTGTATTCTTCGTCTGATATAAGACCTTTCAACGACACCCTGAGAGAGGGTAGTTCGACCTCAATGGGAAGGATGGCTTCTGAACCATAGATAAGGGCGTAGGGTGTAGCACATGTGGGAGTGCGTATATTGGTTCTGTAGGCCCACAGAGCGGGGTTGAGTTGGATGTGCCAATCATGGCCAGCATCATTGACAGTTTTCTTCAGGATTTTCAGAATGGTTTTATTCGATGCCTCAGCTTGGCCGTTACCTTGGGGGTAGTATGGAGAGGAGAAACGATGTTGGATTTTGAAATGCTCACAGAGTTCCTGGACATCCTGATTTTTGAAAGGTCTTCCGTTATCCGTTATGATGGATGAAGGAATGCCATATCTGCAGATAATGTAATTCAGAATGAAAGAGGAAATTTGTTTGCTTGTGACAGTGGTTAGGGGAACGACCTCAATCCACTTTGTGAAATACTCAGTGGCGGTTATGATGAATTTGTGGCTGTTGGAAGAGGGTGGATGAATCTTTCCCACGAGGTCAAGTCCCCACTGGCAAAAGGGCCAGGGTGTCGTTAAAGGTCTCAACTCTTGAGCAGGTGCATGAATTAGGTTCCCATGCATTTGACACTGCTTGCACTTCTTGACAAACTGATATGAATCCATTTCCATGTTCGGCCAGTAATAACCCAAGTGCATGAGTTTCTTGGCTAAGGAAGGACCACTAGAGTGTGTTCCACAAATCCCTTCGTGTATGTCTTGCAAAGCGGTTATGGATTCTTCTTGTTCTAAACAACGGAGTAAAGTACCATCTAGACCACGTCAGTATAGGGTATCGGAAATAATGGTATAGCAAGAGGTTTGGTGTATAAAGGTCCGTCGTTGGTTTGAAGATAGGTCAGGTGGGAAGGTGTTGTCCTTGATATAAGTATAAATCTTACCGTACCAAGGTGAATCAGACCCAACTAAAAGGCATATGGTATGGTTCTCTGGAAGATCATAAGCTGGTTGTCGAATAGTTTCTACTAAGAACTCATACCGTGACTCATTCTCTGGAATCTCAAGAAGGGATGCAATGGTTGCCATGGCATCTGCTACTTTGTTCTCAATTCAAGGTATATGCTCAAAAGAGATGATCACAAAGTATTCCTTAAAGTCATCGACCATTCGCTTGTAAGGGACAAGCTTTTCATCTTTGGTTTGGTAATCATTATTGACCTGATTTATCACTAGTTGAGCATCACCATAGACATGTAGCTCTCTGATTTTCCATTCAGTTGCCATCTTGATACCAATGACCAGGGCTTCATATTCAGCTATGTTGTTGGTGCATAGGAATAGCAAACGGTAAGACTTCAGGATAGTGTCTCCATGAGGGGTTGCAAACAAGATTCGTGCCCCCGATCCATGGTTTGTGTAGGACCCATCAAAGTAGAGCTTCCAGGAATGTGTTGAGATGTTGAATAAGGATTCATCTGGAAAGTCAAATTGCATTGGGGTGGTGTCTTGTAGCGGTGCCTCTGCTAACTGATCAACAATGACTTACCCTTTGATAGCTTTTCTATCTATATATTCAATGTCGTATTCACTTAGGAGCATTACCCATTTGGCTAGGCGACCTGTGAGAGCTGCTTTGCTTAGTAGGTATTTTAGTGGATCTATTTTTGCAATGAGTTTTACTGGATGTGCGAGCATGTAATGTCTGAGTTTTTGTGAAGCAAAAACTACCGCGAGACATGACCTTTCTACTTGTGAGTATTGCAACTCGTAGCCCACTAAGGATCGACTGATGTAGTATACAACTCTTTCCTTGTTCTCGTAATCTTGCTGTGCTAGAAGAGCTCCAAGAGCAGTAGGTGTAGCAGATATGTAGAGAATTAGAGGTTTTCCTTGGATTGGAGGCATGAGAATGGGTGGGTTCATAAGGTACTCCTTTAGCCTGTTGAATGCTTCTTCGCATTTCTCATCCCATTTGAATGGAATGTTCTTGTGTAGGAGATGACTGAATGGATGGCACTTGTCTGCCAGCTGTGAAATGAATCTACGGATTGCTTGCAGCTTGCCTTGTAGCGATCTTAGTTGCGTAAGAGTCTTAGGAGGTGCTGTGATAGCCTTGACTTTTGCGGGGTCCACCTCTATTCCATTTGCTGACACGATGAAACCTAGTAGCTTGCCTGAAGTGACTCCAAACACACATTTCTTTGGATTCAACTTGACTTTGAATTGGTCTAATCTCTGAAAGACTTTTTCTAACACATCCAGGTGTGATTCTCTTGTGAGTGACTTTGCTAGGATGTCATCGACATAGTCCTCCATGGTTACATGCATCATATCATGGAATATAGTTGTCATAGCACGTTGATATGTGGCCCTACGTTCTTTAGCCCAAATGGCATGACGTTCCAACAAAAAGTGCCCCACGGACAAGTGAAGGCTGTCTTGTGCTGGTCTTCTGGTGCTATCCTGATCTGATTATACGCTGAGAAACCGTCCATGAGAGATAACATGGTATGCCCTACTGTCAAGTCGACTATGATGTCTATATTCGGCAATGGAAAATCATCCTTGCAGAAAGCTTTGTTTAGGTCTCTGAAATCATTGCATAGTTAGACTTGGCCATCTGGTTTAGACACTGGCACAATGTTGGATATCCACTCTGGGTAGTCTATAGCTCTGATGAACCCTACATCCAGTAATTTCTTGAGTTCTTCTTTGACCAATAGTGCTATGTGTGGATGCATTTTTCTAAGCTTTTGTTTCACTAGTTTTACTCTTGGGTCTAACGAAAGATGGTGTAGAATCAAGTTTGGGTCTAGGCCTGGCATGTCTGCATATGACCACGCGAAGCTGCCCCTCTTTTCCTTGAAGAACGGCGCAAACCTAGTCTTTTCTGGTGGAGTAAGAGCTTTAGCAAAATGGATGATTTTAGGCTGTTCCTCTATACCAATGTTGACTGGCTCTGTAGGTTCCACAACAATCTGAGACTTCTCCTGATGCATGTCATCAGGGAGAGTGTTAAGCTTTCCATCATCAGGTGCCACAGTTGGGTTTTCACCTTCAGATGCGTCTTTTCTTTTTATTGTTTTGGGATTTGACACTGCCGCAGAACGGTTTTCATCGTCAGATCCCATTTTTATTTTGATATTTTTATGACTGGAAGGCTTGGCACCCTCTTCGAAATAAGCCACAGTATTAAGTTCAATAGAGAAACTAGCTTTATGATCTCCTTTGGGTAGGTGGTCCCTAAGTTCCATGTAGTCAATGTAAGCATCATTGTTTTGGAATATGTCTAGTTGGGGCGTTCCTCGCAGATCCCAGTCAATAAGCTCAGGATGCACAAGGGGGAGGGAGTCGGATGATGGACCTGATTCATTGATGGTATGAATGGAAAAGTTGGGAACATTGGTGGGGATTGTGGTCGGGATGGTACTTTCTTCCAAGTTGTTTATTGCGATGGAATTTGAACCTTCCTCGAAAGGCATAATCTCAGAGATGGGCACATCAGACTCCAGTGGTCTGTTCCATTGTGTTTGTCCCTCATGGTGGGGGTTAAAAGTTTGGATGATATCGACCTCTTTGTCATCATAGGAATGCTCTGTTAGCTCATCCCACTCATATTCATTAGAATCTGTGTCACTGTCTTCTTGGAGTGTTTGTATCATTTCTACAAGATAGGCATTTTCCTTGGCTTTACCTTTGCTTTTGTATCCTAGGCCAGTTGTGTTTCTAGCCGATGAGGATGAAGAAGGTCGAATAGGTTCAATGATTCCTTCTTTTCTGAGGCTGATGGGGCCTTGTCCTTCATATCCCATCTTGTGCAGAATAGTCTCACCTCGCCCATAGAGTTCTGTTGGGAGTCTAGGCGGATCTTGGGGTGTGTTTTCTTCTTTAGCATAAAGCCATTGCAGGAGATCTCGGTCCTCTGTTTCATCAGACAAGGTCCCCCATTTTACAAAGGGAGTTGCGGGAGCTATAGGAGGAGTAGATGGCTTTGGAAAATGTCTGGGTTGGCCAAAAGATCTAGGAGACAAAGGTAGCTTGGCAAGATTGAGACTGTGCTCAATTGAGTATTCTTCCACCTTGGTTTCTTTTATGGTAATCTTTTGCTCTTTTGGTTTTGAGGAGGAAGCTTTAGCGGTATGGTCCTGTCACGGGGTAGGGGACATGTATGCTTTGTTGTTGGGTATGACACATTCAGGTTTTGCACGGAAAGAATTGCAGTGTTGGTATGGGTCAGGGTCGCCTTGAATGGTGACTTGCTTGCCATTGTGCGGGAACTTAATGCATTGATGATAGGTTGAGGGGACAACCTTCATGGCGTGAATCCATGGTCTCCCTAGTAGGATATTGTAAGCGAGTTCCCGATCAAGGACTTGACACACCACATCTTTTATTACTGGTCCCACTTGAATGGGTAAGACAACTGTTCCCTTTGTGGTTCTTTCTTCCTTGTCGTATGCTTTGATGGTAATTTTCCTCCTTGGATCAACTGCTTGTTCGGAGAACCCCAGTGCAAGGACTAGCTTTAATGTGCAAATATTTAAACCAGCACCCCCATCAATAAGAACTCTCTTGATGCGGTGCTTGTGTATGAATGCGACAATGTGCAGGGGGGTGTTATGAGGTTGGGATACAGAGAGGTCATCTTGTTTAGTGAACGATATGGAGTTGGAGGATGTCAGATTGCCTACCATGGTCTGGAACTTTTCTTGGGCTAGATTAGTGGGGACAGTGGTTTCCACTAAGGATTTCTCAAGAATATCCTTATGAGAAGGAGATAGACGTAATAGCTCCAATATAGAAATGTGAGCTAGAGTTTTCTGTAACTGGTCGATGACATTGTACGGATGGAAATTGGATGGAGATGGTGACGACCTTGGAGGGGCAGTATTGAGCGTGACTTTACCACTGTGGGTAATTATGCTACAACCAGTTTTGTTAGGTCCTAGTTGTTGGTTGGGTGAGATGACATTGACTTGTGGAATTTGCTCAGAAATGCAGTTTATGGTGTAATCAAATGGCACACTTGCATAGTTGGCATTGCTAGTCCCGCTGTTTTGATTTTGCCGGTTGTGATTATTGTTGTTGTCGTTACTGTTGTTGTGGCTATTGTTATTGTAATTGTTATTGTTGTTGTGGCCATTGTTGTTGTTATATGGCCTGTTGTGATTCAGAAGTGGATCCCTGTAGGCCACATGAGATTCATTGGAGGTATGTTGTTGTGTCCCTCCCTGATTCTGATCTAGGATATCTTGTATGACATTTTTGAGGCGGATGCAATTGTTAGTTGTATGCCCCCTTCCTCGATGATATTCACAATAGTTTGTGTCCTTCCAGTAGGGAGGTTTGACTATAGGCTCGTAATCACTTGTTGGCGGTAAAGAAATTTCGTTGTTAGCCAACAACTTCCTTAGTGCAGACTCTTGGGACTTGCCTAATGGTGTGAATTTTCTCCTTGGATTTGAACTGAACCAAGGTCTGGGCTCCCTTGAGGGTGGTTTGTTGAGTGTACTATTGTTTGTTTCTCCCTTGAGAGTGAAAAGGGGTTGTTGCTTGGGAGCTACTGCCTTGGCATCCACTACCCCATCATTAACCACATTCTTGTTCTTGGTCCAAAACTTTGACCTATCTGTTGTGTAAGTGGAAGTAGGTGTGTCTTTGTATAGCTTGATAGTTCCTTTAGTGATCATAGCCTTTTCGATGAATAAGCCCATTTCAATGACCTTTGTGAATGATGTAGGGCATTGTATCTGTATTTGATAACTAAGATCAGTGTTTAGGTTGTGGACAAACATCTCCAATAGCTGCTTCTCAGGCATATCATAAGAACATTTACTAGCTAGTTGTCTCCATTGTTGTAAGAAGGTGGCGAATGACTCACCACTCTTTTGTTTGGTGTTATAGAGATTTAGCATCGATACCTCATGTTCGATGTTGTAAGAGAAGTGTGTTATAAATTTATTGACAAGTTCATCAAAAGTTCTGATTCCGGGTGGGAGACGCGAGAACCACTCCATAGCTTGACCACCTAAAGATCTTGGGAATAGTCTCATCAAGTAGGTGTCATTGTGAGCTACTTCTAAACATGCTGCATTGAATTTCGTGATATGATCTCTAGGGTCTCCCTTCCCTTTGTATTTGTCAAACTTGGGCACCTCGAACCTGTAGGGGAATGGTCTCATGTCCAAACGTTTGTCAAAGGGGTATGGTGCGACAGATATTTGTTGTGTGAGGCTCTCAAGTTGCTTCCTCATTTCTTCCATGGGAACGTTTCGATCCATAGGTTTTTTTCCCCTAGCATTTGCATGCGGGACTGTGTCATTTGTACCCCTCTCATGATCATTGTCTACATTTTCCATGATTGTACTTATATCAAAGTCTGCGGGGAGTTTAATTCCAAGACTAGCAAGGTGATGGAAATATTTTTGGGGGTTGTCACGGAGCACTTTATCTATGAAGCGTTGGAATTTCCTACTTTGGATGGTGTTCTGATATTCTTCGTCAGAAATTTCCTCATCACTATCGGGAGGTGTGAAGATGTAGTGGGATGAGCCGACCATTTCAAGTTGTTTTTTGTATTGAGATCGAGTAAGAACCATGCAAGGTGATGTGGGATGAGGTGGGATGGGGCAAGAGATTTTGGCCAGATGCCGACGGAGACTACTATGAATAGGATACCTAGGGCAGGACTTGGACAAAGGATTTTCTCGCTCAATGACTTCAAGTAAGACGGTTGACACACGATGGTAGCCACTAGTAAGGGTAGCTGGTACCTGTCTTACTGTGTAGGGACTAGTCGTTTCAACAAGACTACTAGTAAAGGTACTGTGACCTACTAGGCTTACGTGAATTCACTAATGATACGAAGAAAAAAGGGACCTGTGTCGAACCTAATATGGAATAGATTGACTTACACTTTGACAGGGGGTGAATGGGTGATTGACGGGGGAGAGACACTTTGGGTGAAACGGATGAAGACTGACTGCAAGGTTGAATCTGATCTCAGAAAGTGAAGCTAGGCTGAAATGGGTGCTCGAAATAGGTAAAAATATTTTCTGAAAAGTCGATACAAATGCACGGTAGAAAGTGAAGCTAGGCTGAATTTTTTTTTTTTTGGGGAAAATTTTGGATTTTTCTGTCGTTTTTTTTTTTTGGGAATGGGTAGAAAAACAGAAACAAAAACTTTTTTAGGAAGGGAAAATTTGGATTTGGGAAAAACTTAGATGGGTAATGGGGGTTTGACTAAGGTTTGGGCACTTTCTGATGGATATGGAAATAGAAAAATTGGGATTTCAGAAGTGGGGTGAAAGAATGAGAAAATCTATCAAAGAGGGACAATGGAGCAGAAATGAGAAATGAACACTGTGGCCAATTTTGAAGGTGCTTGGGTGAAAATTGAAGAAGTTAGGACAAACCCTAAAAATAGACAAATTTAGGATTTTGGGCTTCGATAAGGGGAATTTGGGATATGGTCCTCAAGGAAGGAAATGTGCAGAATGGAATTTCAGGGGTTCCGGTGAATTTTCAGAGGAAATGGAGTGAAAACAAGGAAGATATGGCAAAAAAATAGAATTTTTTTTACTCTTTTTTTGACTCTATTTTGGACTAAACTAAACAAAAGCAAGCACAAAGATCCTAGGCTAGAAATGGATTATAAGGGATTTTGGCCACTAGAACAAGAGGTATTTAATGCGGGCAACCGTTCAAGTGGTTACACATGCGGCGGCACTACTCTCCGTTGTGGAGTCTCCCAGCCTCAAAGGGTTGCGCCTGTGAGGGTTTTGGGGGAGGTTGGCTGTCGGTGTAACATAGCAGCACTTGTTGCAGGAAGTTTTCACCTCAAGCACAATTTATTTTAAGTGGCTTGGTAGGGCTTGGCTTTAGCCTGTTACCACTCAGGGTCATTCCCACTTGGACAAGCGTGCATCCAAGGGCAGGCCCCTCCTAAAGGTTAAACAGATAGAATGACAAGTCTGACACTCTGATCACCCAGTAAAGGGGAGAGCATAAGCCTATTATCATTCGTCAAGCATAGAAGACACTGATTAATCCAACCTATTTAAAATTAGAAAAACTAAATGGGCTAATCTACTCAAGCTCAGAACTTTGAAGTGATTTTAGCAAGATAACATTGGTTCAGTTTTATCCTCAGAAAGCAATGGTGAGTTCAATTTTAATCCTCGTAGCACGAAATAGTTAACTTTGAAGTTTTGGTCCAACGAGATAGCAGTAGTTCAATTTTAACCCCAAAATCAATGGTGAGTTTAGTTTTAATCCCAGATAGCAATAACTTGGAAAGTGTTGCAATGCAAGAAACAAATGATCTAGTTACTTCTTTCCTAATTAGAGCTAGGTGAGGATTTGAATGAACATCAGTTTTACTACCTCTTAGAAAATGAAGTGTGAACTATTTAGATGTAACTATATGGAACTAAACCTGAGCCTATCCTGCAAAACAACTCCAGAGAACACCTGCGAAAAGGTTAGCGTTAGCAACATTCCTAGAAAGCCCCAAAACCATTACTTATTTCAAATGCGCAGCATCAGTGACTGAATGCACAGAGACAGTCAATAGAAGTGCAGTAGAAACAGATGCGCCGCATGGACAAATGCGCAGTAACATTACTCAAATGCACCGCGTAGATGAATAGATGCGCAACAATGGTGAATGCGCAGTAACAGTGGACATATGCGCAGAAAGAATGCACGTATGCACGAAAACAACAAGAACGCTGTAACAGAGAACAAAAGCACTGTAATAGGAGGTATATGTGCCGCAGAAAGGAACGTATGCGCCGACGTAACCTGTGCGTGACTGTGCGCGACCTGTATGGAACCTGCCTTCAAAAACACTCAGAAAATGCTGAGAAAAAGGGGCAAGGCCCCACGGTGGGCGCCAAAATGTAGATGGGAATGTGAGTTTCAATCAAATGAACAATATCAAAACCCAAATACCAACAGAATAATGAAAACAAGAAAGATAGAAGGAAATGAAGCAAATGAATAACAATGCAAACCTTCCCTATTTCAAAGCTTCTGTTGTTTGCCTATTACAACCTTCCTTTGCTGATGAAGTAGGCCCTCAGTGAGTGCACTCTCTTAGCTGTGTTGTAGGATGTCGATGGTAAATGGCTACATGGATAGGTATTGCTATGAAGTAGAGCTTCAAAGCAAGAGGGTGATCTCAAGCAAATAGTATTGGGATGCCAAAGGTGTGAGTAGAATCCTGCAGAGTAACAATACAAATAACCTGGATGATTAGAATGGAGGGATGCAGCTTCTTTTATAGACTTGGAAGAATGAGGATCAACGGTTGAGAGAAGATATGAAGATCAATGGCTAGGAATAAAAGTGAATCTTTTATTCACAGTGGATTATGACATTTAAATTAAAAATTCAGAATGGGGGACAATGGGTTATGACAATTCAATTAAAAATTCAGAGTGGGAGACAATGGGTTATGACAATTGAATTAAAAATTTAGAGTGGAGGATAATGGGGAACATTGAATTAAAAATTCAATTTGTGGAGGATAATTGATTTAAAGATTTATTTTAGAAAATGGAGGATATTAGCTAATTAAATATTAAGAATATTTAATTATATGTGCAACATGGTGAGGTGGAAGAGATGAGGTGGATTTTATGAGGTGGATTTTGGACTTTAGAGCTTTAGAAGAATTTAGGGAATTTAATTAAATAAAATGATTTTATTTAATTATAGGATAGTGAATCGATTAAATAAATTTAGAATATTTATTTAATTGATATAAGAATGGAATAAATAATTAGAATATTTATTTAGGATGAATCGTGTCATTTTTAGGCGTATACACTTCCATCTCCTAGCACCTCATGGAGGTCTTCACCAGGAGATATGTCTTTTATTTTTATTTTTGTAGGATTTGATACTGTTGCGGAATGGTTTTCACCATCAGATCCATTTTTTATTTTTATGTTTTTATGACTGGAAGCAGGGGTTGTCTCCCCGAAATAGGCATCTGGATTGAGTTCCATGATGTATCTGGCTCTGTAATCTCCCAAAGGGAAATGATCTCTTACCCCCATCATTTCAATGATGGCCTCATTGTTAGGTGCGATGTCGAAGATAGGAGGTCCCCGTTGGTCCCAATCAATGAGGTCGGGATAAACTAGTGATAAGTCATTGGAGGGTGAAGCGAGAGTGGTGACTGAGTAGATGGTACAAATGGATGAGTCGAAGAAATCGACAAAGTCACTAAAGGAGTCTTGAAGGCCCGTTTCATTAACATTGTCGACGTCTAAGGAGACCGTAGCGACCTCGGCTAAGATACATTCACCGGTAGTGAGGATACGTTGTGGTTGACCGTACCCTAAGCCTTGAGTATAGGGATTCTTTGTTGCTTGCAGTGGTTCTACGATTCCCTGTTCATGAAGGCCAATACCACCTTGTCCTTTATAGCCCATGCTTTTGACAATTTCAGAGCCTTTGCCGTAGATTTCTGTTGGGATTGTGGGGGCTTCTTGCTCAGGTTCTTCATCCTTGTATAGCCAGGATGAGATATCTTCGAGTACATCCTGGTCTAAAAGGTGTTTCTTCTCAAAGATGGGCAAGGGTTTGCACCTAATGATGACTGTGTTGGTTGCCTCTATTTTTGGGATGCCAAATGTCTTAGGATTGGGTAATGTACCCACACAAAAGGTGCCGTGCAGGTCATATTCCCCACATCCCATGTCGGTTAGCTTGATCTTGACCTCGGATGGTGGAGGTTCTTGGGATGATGTGGTGGCAATGTTTGTGGGGTTGACATATGAGTTTGATGTTGTTGGATTGGATTTAGTGGTGGCTTTATTGTATGGGCAGAAGGTTTGGTTGTGGCCTTCCAGAAAACTAAAGTATTGGAAGGGGCGAGGATCGGCATAGATTGTGACTTCTGTGCCATTGTGAGGGAATTTGAGGCATTGATGGAAGGTGGATGGGACGGCTTGCATGGCATGGATCCATGGTCTACTGAGAAGGATGTTGTAGGGGAGGTCGAGATCAAGAATCTGACATTTTGTTTCCAATATTTTCTATCCCACTTGAATGGGAAGCTTGATAGTGCCTTCAGAGAGGCATTCGGTGTCATCATAGCCTTTGATCATGATGCACTCATTGGTGTCGACAACCACATCGGAGTACCCCAAGTGTTTTAGCATTTTTAGAGTGCATATGTTGAGGCCGAAGCCACCATCTATCAAGACTCTTTTAATGGTGTGTTTGTGGATACGGAGTTCGATGTGTAGGGCATCGTTATGTATGTGTTCAGAGGTGGGTAGGTCCATTTCTGAAAAGGTGAGATGGTGGGGTGCGGCGATGTGTCCTACCATGGCTTAGAATTGAGTTACATTCAAGTTGGCGGGGACTTGAGTCTGTAAAAGTGCTTTGTCGAGGATGTCCTTATGAAGGGGTGATGTATGGAGCAACTCAAGTATGGAGATTTGTGCGGGTGTCTTTCCTAGATGTTCTAGGAGGTTATACTGGTGGGTAGGTGATGGATGTGTGGTTGGATGAGGAGGTAGGGGATCAGATGTGGATGCAGGTGTTTGTTCAGTGGGAGGGGCTGTGCGGATGGATACATGGCCATGGTGGGTTGTAACAGCGCAATCAGGTGCTTGTGCCCGAATGGTGACTGTGTTGACATGGTGGGATGATGGTTCTATCTGCCCTACGATGGAGTCATATGATGTGGGTGGTGGGGTGACATTGTATGCTTGGTTGGATGTAGAGGCGTTATTATGGTTGGGGAGTGGATCCTTGCAAGCTCCGAGGTTGGCGTTTGGTGATGGTTGGGCACTTTGATCAAGGCTGACTTGATTTTGATCTATAAGGTCTTGGATGCAATGCTTTAGTTGCATGCAGTCAGCGGTTTTATGACCCACAATCCGGTGGTATTCGCAATAGTCATTTTCATTGTACCATGCCGCTTTGAGTTCATTCTCCTAGCGAGGTCTAACAGGTGGGAGTGTGATCAAACCTTTCTTGAGACATCTATAGAGGATGTCCTCGATGGGTTCCCCTAAGGGTGTAAATTGTCTTCTAGGTTTGCGTGGTTTAGCTTGCCCCCTTTGGTTATTTACATTGGTGGCATAGGTATGTGCAGGTGTTGGATTCTGTACATGTTGGACGGCTTTCACGTCTATGACGCCATCATTTAGATTGTTCTTGTTCTTCCCCCAATAACGTGATTTGTCATTTGATTGCGTATTGGTGTTGTTTGTATTGGGGGTATTGATGTGGGGTTTGTTGCTGTTGTTGCTGTTATTGTTGTTGTTGGATTTATAGTCGTACAGTTTGATGGAGCCCTTGGCAATGAGGGCTCATTCAATGGTGGTGCCTTTGTCGATGACCTCTTCAAAGGTAGACGCACAAAGGATTTGTAGATGGAACCCTAGTTCCTGATTGAGATTGGTCAAAAATAATGTGACAAGTTGTTTTTTAGGAATTGGCCATGGGAGTTTGCTTGCTAAGCTTCTCCACCTTTGCAAGAAAGAAGCAAAGGCTTCTCTGTTCTTTTGTTTGGTGTTGCAAAGGTTTGTCATAGACATTTCATGTTCAAAGTTGTAGGAGAAATGGTTTACAAATTTCTCCGCAAGCTCAGGGAATGTCCTAATTCCTGGGGGAAGATGTGCGAACCATTCGGCGGCTTGTCCACCGAGGCTTCTTGGAAATAGTCTCATAAGATATGTGTCATTATTTGAGATCTCTAAGCAAGCAATGTAAAACTCCCTAAAGTGATCTCTAGGGTCTCCCTTTCCCTTGTATTTGTCAAATTTAGGTGTCTTGAAGTTCTTGGGGAAAGGGGGCATTTACAATGTGCGATCGAATGGATAGGGGCAAATGTCCTCAAAGGAATAGTGTTTTCGTTTGCCCCAGTTTGTAGGTCATCCACCCTTTGGATCAAGGCTTGTACAACGTTTGTGAGATCTTGTGGTTGGATTGTGTAGGCTTGGTGATTGGTGAGATATTGGAGATGGGGTGGGATTTGATGTTGGGGATTTGTTTGATTGAGGTGTTGGTACTGCGAGTTGGCATTTTGGTTGATTGGTGATTGATGTTGTTGATATGTGTGGAGTTGTTGGAGAAGATGTGGTGGTATTTGGGGATTAGTTTGATGTTGTGTAGATGATGTTATGGGATTATGTGGATATGTGACAGTGGACAAGTTGACGTTGGATAGGTGTACGTTGGATGGGTTGGACGTATTGTGAGGTGGTTGTGAGAATAGTTGTCATAGGTATGCAATGGTTTGGGGGTTGGGTGGAGGCACACTTGTGGATGTACTTGCATGCGTGATGTTGCCTTGTATACCCAAGGTGATTTGTGGCATGGAAGGTTTTATGGTGGTTGTGGTAGTGGATGTGGTAACGGGTTGGGAGGTGGTAAGAGTGGAAGTACTTGTGGGAATTATGGATGTGGTAGCGGTAGAGGTTGTGTTGGCAGTAGATACGGTGGGTGTTGATGTTGGAGAGGTGGTGTTTTGGATGTTTGATGTGGATGCTTGGGTATTTGATTTGGAAGGAACGATTGTAGAGGTGGATGGTTGTGATGATGTCGTGATGGGGAGTTGAGCACCAATTTTGAGAAGATAATCCAGATATCTACTTGGGTCCGACCTTAGGATTTTATCTAGTAGGTCCATGTTATCGGCGTCTTGTGTCAAGCTCAAGACATCTAGATCATCTTGGGAAATGGTGGGGACATTTTGTATTGGTGGTGGTGGTGGTGATAGTTGTACTTGTTGTAAGTAATGAAAAAGATTTTTGTTGGGGCCATATGGGGGGATGTAAGAGTATGTAGGTGGGTTGTATGTTTGATAGATAGGTATGTTGTTGCTGCTGGTGTTAGGCATGTCAAATGGCCAAGATTCTGCCATCTTTTGATTCTTTTTGTGTTGTGATCTTGTGATGGGCATGTGCACGTATGGGTTTGATTAGAAGTAGAGTGAGATGGGGATGGAGACCTTAGAGGATTTGGATTAATTTGTTGGACCAAAAGATGAATGTGGTAGTGAGATGGAGTAGAAGAGATGTGGTGGAAGATCGTTATGTCTTTCTACAGTTTTCAATCTAAGGGTGGTATGAGTGGACGATATTGATTTTCTACACAATTTTGGACCAAAAGATAGGTGATGGATGACGTTTGTTTTGACGAGATTGTTGATGTTGATTTTAATGTTTGATATGGCAGATTTTGATGGTCAACAAATTGAGCTTAGGTAGGATCTAGATTTTTGGTTGCACAAATGGATGTTTTTCTTTGTTTGGGGTAGACTAATGACCTTACGCAAAGAGGGATGATTATTTCACTTGGAAGGTATACTATTGACTTTCCAAGCAAGATATGATGTGTAGGATGAAATCTAAATCAAGATTTAGCTCAAAAGGATGACAGATTTTGATGATGTTTTGATTTGGGAGATTTTAGGGATTTTTGGAATGATTTTCTTGTGACAAGGATTTGTTTGGTCCAAAAGGTATGCAAAAATTAATGAAGACAAGTGGATATGAAGTTGAGTGGGTTTGATATGGCAAATGGTCCAACAATGATGGTGATTAATCCTCTAAGGTCAAAGAGAAGGTGTGATTTTGGAAAATTTTGAAGAAAACAGATGGACTGTTGTCAGATTTTTGGAAGGTGAATATGGATTATTGCAGAGCAGATGGTGAAGATCACAACTGAATAGGTCTCTGTTTTAGGCAAGTCAATCTGAATATAGCGCTAATCCACAGGTGAAATGGCACCAAAATCAGACAGATATGGCACTAAAACAAGGCAGTGTTTGTCAAGGTCTTAGAAAGACAAATTTTTGATGGCAATTTTTTTTTGGATTTTCTTTGTTTGGAATGTGATCAAATGATTTGGTTTGTCTCTTGGTAATGTTGTTGCAAACAATTCAAGCACAATAATCACACAATAATCAAGATTTTGCTTTGTTTTGAAAAAAAAAGATGTGTGATTTTATTTAACAAGCACTTTGAACAACCTAGGGCGAAGGTGTGACAGTATTTGTTGATTCCCCTAGCTATGCCTATTCAAAGCGGGTAGCTCTAGGATCTTGGTAGCACTGGCTCCTCCTTACAATTTCACACACTTCTCATGCATACTAAGATCCAGGTTTCTTATAAGGTTTGTCCCTCACCAAACCTTTAGATTATCCCTGCTACCTCGGCTAAGAACCGCATGAATCGAGGCCGCTTCAAAGGTTTCCCTTATGTGTCAACAAATAGAAGGATTTTGGTTTGCTAAACAATGGTTTGTAGTAAGGGCATCCATTCAGATGGTTATACGTGCGGCAGTGCTACTCTCCGTTATGGAGTCTCCCAGTCTCCAAGGGTTATGCCTTGGAGGGTTTTGGGGGAGGTTGGCTATCGGTATAACAAAACAAGACCTGTTGTCTATGACTTTCGTCACAAACACCTTATTTTATATAGCGGCTTGGAAGAGCTTGGCTTTAGCTTGATGCCGCTTGGGTCGTTCCCACCTTTCAAAGCGGGGTGACAAGCCCTCTAAGGATTAACAAAAGCAACACAATCACAAAAATACTTTTGATCCCCAAGTTCATACAAAGATGCTAGGGGAGAGCATACATATTCTTTATGATTGCATCACACTAAACACGGTTCATTTTATTTCTTTGGATTATGTTGGGGGTGATTAATGCAAGTGTTATGAGAAGCTTTTGATTCCCAAGGTCACCAAATGGTGCGAGGGAAGAGCATACACTTCTCACGCTACTAACACAAATCACAAAAACACTTCACACAATTTAAGATGATTTTCTTGATTAAATGAGTGAAGAATGCAAGATTATTGTTTTTTTTAACCCCATTAATTCGTTGATGCAATTTGTTGGTTCTTTTTAAAACCCAAAATCAAAGTGTTTTGATTGTTTGTTGGCACACAATTTGTCAATTTTAGAACACCAAATTTTAAATGTTTAGCACACACACACAAAGATTTGTTTTTTGTTATTTGTTCAATTTTATTGCACCAAATCAAAATGTTGTGTAATCTAACATGCCAAAGGGGTTCATTTTTAGATTTCCACTTGAAGTGTTTTTGCTAAACTAGAGATTAAAAACATCCTGCAAAAGTTTGTTAGCATATGCAAAATGATAGTAAAGACCTGCAAAAACACTTGTCAGTACCTGCACAGACAGCTAAGTCAGTTTCAAAAATAGCGCTAAAACTGAAAAATATGCTTGGATTTTAGAAAAATTTCAGCATAACCTCCCCTTGTATTTTCTAATTTTCCTGCAAAACAGAGAGCATTTTAGGCACAAAAAGTAGCGGGAAGATTGTTAAAGAGAAGACATGTGAGTGGAAGTTAGAATAGAGAATGCTCCGCAGGGATGGCACTAAAATAGTGGATAGTGCTAATATCTGCCAGAGATAGCGCTACTACGTAGGGTTGATGGCGCTACACCTGCAAAAACACATAACTCACACCAAAAACTCACAAAAAAAGGATTAGATTCAAACCTTGAGGGTCCCACCGGGCGTGCCAATGTAGATTAGGAAAACAAAATGAAGTAAAAACACAAAGTTATACCTCACATGAAGACCCAATCTCATCAAGGGAGGAGGAAGCTTGCACCCAAGAGCTCCTAGATTAGATGACCCAATTTGATTCAAATGTGAATTGCTCTTGCTTTTCAACACAATATGATGATAGTATGATGAAGAGATTTGAGAGAAATTTGGGCATGGTTTTGATGCAAGAAGAAGTTGTATGAATGGCTTGGGTGAGGGTTTCATTTATAATTTTTGAAAAAGGAATGGAGGGTGAGGATCAAGAGTTGAGATCAAGGGCTCTCATTATTTGTGAATTTTAAATTCATAGTGGATGATTTATAAATTTATTTTTAATGAGAGTGGATTATGACAAATGAATTTTCAATTCAATTAGTGGAGGAGTGGAGGACAATTGAATTAAAAATTTATTTAGTGGAGGACAATTGAATTAAAAATTCAATTAGTGGAGGACAATTGAATTAAAAATTTATTTAGTGGAAGACAATTGAATTAAAAATTCAATTAGTGGAGGACAATTGAATTAAAAATTTATTTTTAGATAATGGAGGATATTAGCTAATTAAATATTAAGAATATTTAATTATATGTGCAACATGGTGGTGGAAGAGATGAGGTGGAAATATGAGGTGGATTTTGTGAGGTGGATTTAGGACTTGAGACATTAGAAGAATTTAGGGAATTTAATTAAATAAGATGATTTTATTTAATTATGGGATAATGAACCAATCAAATAAACTTATAATATTTATTTAATTAACAGAGGAAAATAAAATGAATTTATTTAATTAATAGGAGGGATACCTTAGTGTAAAGGTAAGGGAAATTGATTTGTAGAGCAAGTCTATTTTAGGTGTCTACATCAGGTTTGTACAACATGTAAACCCCCATACCAGTTTCTTGAATGTGTCCCTCAGGATTATCTACAATATTTTCTAAGGCCAACTCCTTTAACAATACTTCTGGTATACTCTCAGCTTGTAGTTCTTGAACAACCACAAGCTCAGGATCATCAGGAATAATGCAATTTGAATTAACAACACTTGGGATATAAGGCTCTATGTGATATTTGGCAAGCAATTCAGATTTTATAGTCATTTTTGTGCTATATCGGGTCCTAAAAAACATGTGGGACCAATCTGAGGATAAATATCCTCCTATCTTGGCTATGAACTCTCTTGACAAACACATGGCAAAATAAGGAGGTAAATCTATGATGAACACCTCTTGAGAAATGGAAACATTTGGATAGGTATGCAAAGTGAGACCTAGATCTTTTATCACACCTACAGTGTTAACAGCTGTGCCATCTAGTTGGAGCACACCCTTCTCAAGGGGCTAATATTTCAATCCTAGTTAGTCTGCAATCTGTTTTGGCATTACAGAACTACTTGCACCACTATCCACCATGCAGTTATGTACTAACTTGTCTCTTATTATTAATGACACAAAAAATGGAAGTGGTTTAACACTCTCATTTAGCTATTTACTGTTGTCCTGGGATGAATTGGTAAGAACAACCCTAGCTGGGTCAACAGTTGCATCATTTGACACTTTTAAATTAAACAAGGCAGATTGTAACATGTCCTTTTGACCTGGGATGGCTAAGGAATCCCACATAAATATTGTCACATTCATTTTCTTTATATTTTCAATGATATTAAAAGGTGAAGTGACGTTTACCTTCTGATGTGACTTTGCAGCAACAATATCAGCCTGCAAATGAGGCTATTCCCTAGTAGTTGCTTGAGTATTCCTTTGTAAAATATGGGGAATTTGGGATGTAGAAGGATTGGTAGGTCCTTTTCCTTTGTTTGCTACTTGATCTATCTCATAACCCCTTTTTTTAGCTCTCATATTTGCTGCAACTGAAGTATCATCTCTGTTTATGCCACAGAAATCATCTGCCTGCTAGTTTAGGAAGGCAATATCATTCTAAGGCTGTTCTTGCTGCTGTACAGCCCCATCGTTAAGTATGTTTGGCTATGAAACTGCAACATTTTGTACCATTAGTGCCTGATTTATCACTCCATTTGAACAGGTTGCCTGACTGTGTGGCTGATTGCATGGAAAACACCATTCATACTCAGCTGCAAGGTTATTTTGAACAGGGAAAAGGTCTCTAACTGCATTAATGGGTACGGGATTGTAAGGCTGGAAAGGCCTCTGGTTCACATTCTGCCTGGCACCCTGGTAATTGCTTTGATATGGAGGCCTATTGACTTGGTATGGCTGGTTTTGCCCCTGATAAGGCTGATTTTGCCCTTGGCTGTGTGGCTGATAAGGCTATTTATTTTGGGACTGCTATTTTTTGATATTCACCAGCTCATTCCCAAAAGTTTGCAAGATATTCTCTATTTTCTGTTGGCTATTTTTGATCTCTCTTAACTCTTGTGATGAGCTAGAAACAACAGTTTCAAGATTGACAGTACTTGGCCATGCTGCTGCAACAGGTAAAGGGGTAAAAGACAGGATTGAGAAAGGCATTGAAGCTTGAATCTTGAGAAAAATGGGCACTGGTGGTCTAGGTGCTATTTTCTGAGCCTGAATCAGGCTATTTTCTACTCTAATAGCTATTTCATATGCATTAGGTAAACTTGTAGCTCCCAACGATTGTATCATTACTGAAATGTCACTATTTAGAGCTTTCAAAAAATACAAAAATGCATATTTTGATGAAGGCCTTACCGTGGAAAGAATTCTGTTCCATGTCTTCTGAAACTAGAAATTGAAATCCATCATTTGCTCCTGGGGAGCTCTCTTTATTGTAGTCAGCTATTCAACCAACGATAAGTTATCTGACTTATCTTGAAATTGTTTGTTCAACTTATCACCTAGATCATCCCAAGTTCCAATAGTTTGCACTGGTAAACTCTTGAACCACTGTAATGCTTTTCCTTTAAACGAGGCAGCCAACATCCTGATAGCTACATTTTCTCGAGTTACATGATGAACACCATATAGAGAAGCTACGTCTCTAATGTGCTCGATTAGGATAGTTTGATCCTCCCCAGTGAAATAGGGTAGACTCTTTAAAGCTGCCATGGGTATATTATCATGCACTATCAAATTCAATGGGCTGCCCCCATCAAAAGGCACAAATGACTGATTCCTTGCCATTAGAACAGTTGGAGGTAGGTTTGCTTGAACCAATAGAGGAACTACAGGTACTACTGGCCTGAAACCTGGTGGGGTTTATTGTATTCTTTTTGAAATTGGTGTCCTTACCACAATTCTAATCTGTCTTCTAGGTGGAGACAACTACAAATAATAAAAAGAACTTGAACTCTGAGTTTGTATTTTTCTCGTAAAAAATGTAACAACACTGATCTACTTGTCCTTAGTATGAGTCGCCAGATATGCAGAAAACTACCTCTTAAAGGCCTGATAATGTTGGTAGCATATCAAAACCAATAATATGATTGTAACGTAACACTGTTCAAACTTGAACAGTCCCACTGGGCATGCCAGAAACTGTTGTCACATAGAATTGCACCCTGCTTGGAGAGAGTCTGAGCATTCTAATGACACAATGGGAATGATCTCAAAAGTGTGGGACTTTGCAAATGGAGATCAGACCTCCAGAGAAGGCTGGTTCCTCATTCTAAGCCTAATGCTTAGGGGAATATATCTAAACATGGTGCTAATGCTTGAAGGGGAAAAGGGTTAGAAGGAAACTGAAATGAAAGGGGTGATACACCAGGTTGAATATAAGAACCCTCACAGAATTGAGAAAATACACAAAATGACTAGATACAACCAATAAACATACATAGATCAAGCTAATTTTAATAGAGGCAAGGAGCAAGAGATGATTAGAAGGAATTAAACATTCACAAACACATCATTCTTAGATCACACAGAGTCAAAATAGCATGAAGAGGTAAAATAACCAGCATGTATTTAATCAGAAGGCAAGGTTACAATAGAGGAATGCTCTATTTGGAATCAGAAGCATAGATTACTAAATCTTCCAATCCTCTTTACATCTCATGTTTATGCATATATAGCATTTTGCATTTGACCTAAGTCGGTTACAATGAATTCTCCCCATGGGCTCTGTCAGAAAATATCATCGCCAGAAGGGACGTCCACCTACAAGAAGTTATGGAATAAAATTTCTGGAATAGGGCAGGTGGAAGATATTTTGGGCCTTGAATGTCAGCAGCTCAAACATCTATCTTCAACAATGAATACATAAAATATTTGAAGCATGGCAGTTGAGAGATCAGATTTGTATTAATGGTGGATGGGACATATTGCCCCTTAACAAAGCTTTTACAACACTTTAAATCTCTGACCCTTTGAATTATCTGTATCTTCATCGATTCTGTGTTTAAGGGATCTCTGCAAAACTTAATTTGGCCGCTAAGATGTCTTGTCGCCAAACACATGAAGATCTGCCAGCAAGATGTAGAGCCCATATGCATTGATGAGTGAAACCATCTACCATGAATCCTCCTGTAAAGCCTACCATCTGGAATAAATGTAACAATATCAGCCCCCTTGCATATGCCAAATCGATCGCTGAAACATCTAGTCGATCGAACCTGTAGATTTATATCAAATTCTAAAAGTGAAGATATCCTCCTCAAAGCTTGCCAGATGAAAGAGAAGGCAAAAACAAGCACATTTGCCTTTTGGAGCATGCAAAAATTCCTCAGGATGAAGGAGATATGGGCGGTCAAAGTTATGGTCAACTGCATCTTGCATCTGTATATCGCTTTGCATCTGCAATTGTATACTGTTGTATCTTGCAATTGTATATACAATTGCACATGCACTTTTAGGGTCACATGGTGCAACATACAAAATCTCCTTCACTTTTCTGCATATACAACTTTTGTATATATCAGGTTGTTGGGGAGACCTTGGAAAGCGCCTCATCGATGTGTATTTCATCTTGTATCGGCCGTTGTATATGCGACTTGAATCACCTTCTGAATGAGCCTCTGAATCTGCCTGACACGTGGCACTATCTAATTTGCCACTGAGATGAACCAGGGAGGCATCGCTGAACATTTGCATCTTTATCGACCATCGGAGAGACATCAAACTGAGCCGCCGATAAGGCCTATCTCGCCGAAAATCCTTTGTATGTGACTTTGTATATGCATTGTATATGAGATATAATCACATGTACATACAATTGTGGAACTCAATGGATTATCAACTAGAATGGAACTTTAGAACAGGTCTGGCCTTGTATCCTTGCTTTTTTGCATATTGGCATATACATGCACTTCAACATACAACTGCGGACCCCACCATTGAGTTTACCAAATTTAATTTCCCAGTCGGGTCCACATTGTATATCCCTGTTGTATCTAACTTTTGTATATGCAATTGTATATAGGATTGTATATGGGATGATACAATCGCATATACATACAATAGGTGGATCCCAACTTTTGTATCCGCCACATTTGATTCTTCATTCGCATCCAGATTGTATGTATCCCCTTCTGTATCACCTTTTGTATATCGCATTTACAATGCGAATATACAAACAAAACTACATACAACCATTTGTACATACAAACATTGCATTTGACCTTTGCATGTGACTTTGTATCTGCCCTTTGTATCTGCAAATATACAATGCGAACATACATACAAAGATGCATACAACCACATCTACCTTCTTAAACCAAATTGCATATTCCTTTCGGGTCCGGAATTGTATATTTACTTTTGCATCATGCCTTGTATATGCAAATACATTGGCTATTGGAGAGACCTTTAGCTGAGTCTCCGATATGCAAAGTCTTGTCGATGACACTTTGTATATGCAATTGTATATCGCACACATGCAATTCGATATACAATATACAAGGGCAGAATTGAACCGCTATCTAATATAGCACGAAGGAATGGTCGGGTTCGGAATTGCATCTACCTCCTTTGCATCTTTTGTATATGCAATTGTATATGAGATACAATTGTCAAATATACAAAAGAGGACCTTACTTTTTGTATAACTTTTTGCATGTTGCCTTGTATATGACCTTGTATATGCAATTGTATGCGCAATATGCAAACAAAGATACATAAAAAAAATGCATAGAAAGAACCTGATGTATAGTAAAACATTGTACATGACCCAGATACAAATAAAATTGTATTTGAGATACAAAATCGATTGAATGACAGAAAAACCCCCAAACAGAGGATGACATCATCATCATATACATGAAAAATGACTAAGTATAAAACTGAGAAATCTCTGTGATAGAAAACAATTGAAGACAAAAGATTTCTAGATTTTTCTGGGTTTTTGGCAAGGATTATCGAGACAAATTTTTGGGAAAAATGGTAGAGTAGATCATGGGTAATTGAAGGATTTAAGATTTGTAGGGTCATTTTCTAAAGGATATTCAAGGAATATACAAGGTGAACTATTTAACTCTAGACAGAGGAAAATATGTCAACAGTTACAAGGAGTAACTAATTAAAAGCAACAATCAAAAGTCATAATCAACCTAAAGGAACTAGTTAGATCTATCAAAACACTAGACTATGCATTCATAAATGGCTTAAACATTGGAAATAGAGAAATATCACATGCAAAACACTATCAAATCACCCTTCAATGCTATCGTACATGTTATTGAGGACTATCATGCATAAGGTCATATGTAACAACCATAGGAGGTTTAAAAGTAACCTTAGGAACAATAAATTTTTGTCACAGAGCATCTAGGACAGATTAGGTATGTATTCCAACTATTATACTAGCATATGTTGGTTATGCTAAACAATCTCATTACAACGACACTATGACACATGATTGGTAGGTCATCATAACAATTATGAATTGGCAAAATTTCTGTCGAGAGGCCATATGATAGACATAACAGTCTATGAGGGTGATTTTAGGTACTCTTTAAAACCAAAGTGATTCTTAAACCTACTCTTTGGCCTCAAACTAAAAAATAGACTATCTTTAATATCAAAATCAACACACAAAATGCTAGAAAGCAAAATGTTAACAAAATGTGAACATCAAAATTTTTAACACAAATGCACACTAAAAATTGTACATGGCATCTAGGATGCCATGGTAGATAACCTCATTCGTAGACTTGGACAATCAAAAGAATGCATTATAATTAAAGAAACAATATTTGTAAAGATCTGCTTATGAGGTTGGAAACAACATTTTGTGTATTCTACCTACACCATGACTATCTTAAGAGTATGACGAGATTATTTTTCTTAACAATTTTTTAATATAGGTGTTATGGGGAATAAAGCTATTGTATTGAAGGAATTGAGATCAGTTGTTAAAGCATTTAACTTTCATTGTGGATACATTTGATATAATTTCTAAAGTCATATCTAAGATAGAATTCTAAGTAGTGATTCTTAATCTTCCATCAAATTTCTTACAACAAATGTTAAGTTAGTTGTAGTTGATATTGTTTATTTTGCTTAACATTTTTTTAATATAAATGGAAGTGTATTTCACACAAGGTTGGAGTACTTAGATCTCCTTATGAGGTTGGAAACAACATTTATGTATTCTTCCTAGACCAAACTATCTTATGAGTATGATGAAGTTATGATGGCAATACATCCACCATTGTCAATTTAAAAGAAGGTTAAAGTTTATTTTGCTTATCCAATTTTTAATAAATAAATGCAGGTGTTTTTGAGAATAAAGCTATTATATTCAAGGGGTTGAGATTGATTGTGGAGACATTCAATATAATTTCTAAGTTGACATCTAAGATAGAATTTTAAATAGTAATTCATAATCTTCCATCAAATTTCTTACACCAAATGCTAAGTTAGTTGTTTATTTTTGTTAACAATTTTTATATAAATGCAAGTGTATTTCACACAAGGTTAGACAATTATGTGGTTGAATTTTAGAGGATAGCAGTGATGGTACCTAATGTATTAGAGAGGTACCTAGTGTTCCTTTTCATGGGAGAGTTGAAAGAGTCCCTTAGAGGTCTAGTTAAGGCCCTTGACCCAAATTCATTACAAGTAGCCATCAAAAGGGCCTTGACATTGGAACCATCTAAATGCCTTCTCTCCTTCCTTAAAATCATTAGCATGGCATACTATTACACCTAGCAAATTCTTTCAAGTGTTTAATATAGGAGGTGTGCATATAGGAGCACCATAGCAGCATTAGAATACCCAACACATCTTTTTCACAACATTCAGGTGCTGCACCCTCTCGACCCACAGGTCATTAGGTAGAATACACAAAATGTTGTTTCCAACCTTGTGTGAAATACACAAAATGCTATTTCTAGGACCATTGCACAGTCATGATAGTCATAGCACAACTATAATAGTAGAAAGGACAAAGATAAGGCTAAAAATAAGGACAAAATGATGAATAAGTAGTCATAAAACTATTATAACATCATAGAGGACAATCATAAATGCAAGGGACTATATCATAAAGGGGTAAAGTATAGTAGTGCATTAGCTCTAAAATCTTTGTTTTTCATAGTGAATTAGTAGTACATCATCTTGATCAGCGAATTGTTGCCTACAATCACAAATGACAAAGCATCACATTTGTCATGATCATAGGAAACATTAGTCGTGGCTATGATAATCTCAAAATATTGGTAGGAATAAGAAGGTTGAGATGACAGTACTTTATGATGCCTAATAACACTTTTGCAAGACTATCCAAAGGGTATGATAGTCCTAATATGATGTGAATAAGAAAAGTTTAAAGTTTCTTAGGGTTGTTCACTAGTAAAATAATAGTGATCTTCAGGTTTATAGAACAACCTACTAGTTTCTTAACATCTTCACTAATAGCCCATCAGATGATCTTGGAATTTCAACAAAGAATTTAATAGTTTAGACTTTCATATGATAGTCTTAGAGTTCTTGATAATAATTCCTTCAGGATTACCCACCTACTTGGTCTATTCATATATGCTTTTAATAATACCCTTTCATTATATTCTATGATTGTTCTTGTACATTCTTTCAACATTCATGGCAGACCTCATGATAGGCTTATAAAAGACCATTTACTAATAAATTGTTGATATCATAATTGTAATGTGCCTTTATGATAGTCTTCCTCATGGTTTAACGACAAATGACACTATTCTTGCAGAGGAGGAAAAATTACACCTTGGTCAAATATATTAACCAAGTGGATTTTCCACTAGAACTACACTAGGATCTATTTTAGTTTTTGCTATCTACTTATTTTCAACAGTCTAACATTATCATACCATTCTTGTGCTAACAGTTGAAAATAGAAATTATGCTACATGTTGGAAAGATAAAGGAACATTGACAAAACGTTGAAAATAAATTGTTATAGACAAATTTGAAAATTTCATATACAAAATGGAAAAGGAGGGATACAACGCGTCAGAGGATGTTTGCATGTCATGTTGTAGTTTTGAGATGCACGAAAAATAAGACTTTTGGTCTACTACACTTCCAGTCACTTGCACAACACAAAACCAGACAAAATACCAACCCAAAAGTCTCCAGGTGATAGAAACAAACTCTAATAGACAAGGAATGAAAGATACAACTCAAATAGATAAAAAAAGTAATAGAAATGAAGGGATTTAAGGAAAGAGCTCACAAAACCCACGAAGAGGGATGAAACTTTCCACTCAAATCTTTAACTTGTAAAAAGGAAAGAAAAATTTGTTTGGGCTGTTAGGGAGCTTGCCTTTAGGTTAAGCCCCTATTTTGGTCTTTCGACCTACATGGGCAACCAAGATGGAAAAATCTTTAAACAAGTTTGTGCTACTACTTTCTATGTGCAAATAGAATGGAATAATAGCAGTGGCAATATATTTACAAAAGTGAAATTGATCTAGTCAAGCCAAGGAGAGAAAACTAGTGTGATAACTTGAAATGAAGAAAAAAGAAGTAACCTACATGATGCAATAAGCAACAATGAATTACACTATGTCATGTCACCATTTTCGAAGTGGTCAATTTTGCATAGCATTTGGACTAATTTTGACATCTCGAGATTTTTGGGAGATGAATTGATCATGGAAAATGGATTATCATATCTTTCTCACAATATTGGTGTATTTCTTGCATATCAATAATTTGCTCTCATTGGAAAACAACCTATTGAAGGTAGAGAAATATAGAGATTAAAAATGTTTTCAAATCTTTAATTTGAAAAAATTATGTCAGCCTAGAATTGCTAAGTCGGCCCAAGTCAAGAAAGGTAGGTTGACTCTACATCTCTAGTTGGCCTCTTTGATAAAATAAAGATTAAAATCAAGTTTTTGGGGTAAAAAATATTTAAGGAGGTTGGCCCAGGTTGAAGGTGGTCAGCCAAGAGAAAGGGCTATTTAGGTTGGCCGTAAGAGAAATAAAAAAGAACCGTTTTTGAGTACCAAGATTCAAAATAGGCCAAGTGGGCCTTAGTAAAACAAAATTCTTTTAGAGCGCCTAGTTCAATATGGAGGTCAACCACTTTGATGAAGGCATATAAAATTAAATGAAAGGAATTCAAATAATTATTGGCACCAATATCCATTCTTGGTCGGCCTAGTTTAGTGTTTTAATGCAAGAAAAGAAGGAATTCAGATAGCTTAGAGAAAAAAGGGAATTCATGTATTTATACTAGGTTTGTGAAGGCATTTGGAAGATTATGAATCTAGTTTTATTTCTGATTTTCCCTTTATGGATCTGCAACTTTGTTGCATCTATTCCAAGGATGGAAACCCTTGCGAATACCAGGTGAGTTGGACATAAACCTAGCTCATTTTGAGGAGGATTCATGACAGAAGTCTAATTGTGCTTCATTAGAGAAGTTTGAAGGTTTCTTGAGCATCCATGTTACAATAGATTTATTGGATACATTTGGGTCAAGACATTGAAGGTTCATTACATATTTGAGCATCATTATTGAAGATCCTTTGCATCTAGGAGTGCCACATTTTGGAAGACATTGAAGAACATTTGCATTGCACCTTTGAGCGCTGATTTGGAGATTCAACCTTGTTGAAGTGTCATCCCTAGTGAGGATCCATGGCAGTTTACATATCTAGAT
Source organism: Cunninghamia lanceolata (assembly GCA_027924645.1). NCBI lineage: Eukaryota > Viridiplantae > Streptophyta > Pinopsida > Cupressales > Cupressaceae > Cunninghamia > Cunninghamia lanceolata. Next base: position 13,965,314 of record BSBN01000233.1, on the reverse strand, counting down.
TTGCCCTCATAGTAGCAGCTACTATTTGCAGATCTAGGTGTGATTATTACATCCTTGGGCACAGATTCTTAGGAGAATTCATTTACTTTTGGAGTACTGGACTTTGGGACAAGGTCACCCTTATTTTAAGCTGCCTTTTGATCATTATTATTTCAATTTGACATCATACAAGGAGGTTGATTAGTTACATGATATCAGGACAACAACTTTGGCATCACACACCATCATATTGAAGACTTATTTGTTATCGTTCCTCATCATGTTTTCTCAGAGTTGAATCTTTCTCCATCTTTGGACGTATCTGAGGTTAGCAATGCTGCTCTAGTTCCTCTTCCTCATGATAGCCGGTATGCTCCTCCTTTTAGCGGTGATCCTTGTGAGTCCATCATTCCTCATCAAGTTTTCTTAGAGATGAATCCTTCTCCAACTTTAGACAGGTCTAAGGTGAGTGATGCAGATAAGCCCATTTTGACTGTTGTTATCGATAACGTTCATGTTTTCCCATTTTGTTTAACGTCTTTTCCTGGAAATCAATTATCTTCCTCCAACGTCATTACCAACAACCCCCCCACCCTTCAGACCACCCCCTTGAAACCCGCGCTCTCACATCCGCATTCTTTCACCAATAATCTGCCCTTATTGCCTCCTCCCTCATACTGCACATCTCCTCTGCTGACCTAGAGTGATTCACCCAATCTTCTACCTAACTTCCCCTCTCCACCCTCCTTTATTGCTCACCACTCTTCCTTGACCTCGGTAGCTCCCTGCCCCTTTATTCCTCCTGCCACTACTTGCCCGTGCCAAGATTCTAATTCATCCTCTCTTCCCTCCAATTGCTATCAATCCCACGTACACTCTGTTCCTTCCTCTTATCTTCCCTCCTCTGGTCTCATCAGTTCAACCTTGAACCCCATGAAGCTTTGTCACCAGCCTCTAACCCCTAAAATTATTGAAGAATGGGAAAACAAATTGGTCCTCAACCTGTCCTCAATTTCTATCGATCCCTTTTCCATCAATGTTTTAAAAAGAGGCTTGGGTTTTTCTCTCGCCCCACCTTCCATCCCCAAGCTTGATTTCTTAGTAGAAATAGAGAATGCCATTTGGTCTCTCCCTAGCACCGTTGCCGATGAGATCCGTCAAGATTGTGCTATATCCCTCAAGTGTGCCAAACCCTCGAAGAGGAATGTTCCTAAAGAGGCACCTTCAAGAAACTTGTGAGACATAATAACGTTGTCATTGTCAAGGTGGACAAAGGAAATGCCACTATTTTTCTTGACAAGGCTGATTATGTCTCCAAAATGACCGACCATCTAACCAATAGTGGTAGCTACAAAGTCCTCCCCCTCAACCTAGTTTCCAAGGTCATGAGGTTAGTTAAGAATGCCATTGCTCAATCTTCTTTTGATGACATCACTAAGAAATACCTCATTCCTAATAAAGAGATCACACCACACATTTATGGCGTGCCTAAAATCCACAAACCTGGTATTCCCCTTAGACCTATAGTTGATACCACTCATTCCCCCACGTATAAGTTGGTTGCCTTCCTTGCTAAATTGATCTCTCCCTTAGTTAGGAAGTTAGATTCCTACATCAAAGACTCCACCCATTTTGTGGACTTCATATAGGACAATCATGTGGATGTTGATGATATCCTCGTCAGATTTGATGTGGTGTCTCTATTTACTAAAGTTCCCGTTCATGATTCCTTGGAAGTGATTAGGCATAAAACCAATGATGAAATTACTTCTCTGGTTGAGTTGTGCCTTCGTTCAACTTTCTTCACTTTCCAAGATGTAGTCTATGAACAGTCTTATGGGGTCTCCATGGGTTCCCCTCTTTCCCCAGTCGTAGCCAACCTTTATATGGAACATTTTGAGGAGATAGCTCTCAACTCCTTTCCCTTCAAGCCTAGGTGGTGGAAGCGTTATGTTGACGACACCAACATATGTTGGCCCCATTGCCATCAGAAATTAGTACTCTTCCACTCCCATCTAAATAGTTTGGTCGACTGTATTCAATTCACTAAAGAACTTGAGGCCAATAACCAACTTCCTTTCCTTGATGTCCTAATCATTCGGAAAAAGGATGGTTCTTTGGGTCACCGAGTCTATAGGAAATCCACCCACACTAATCTTTACCTCCATGCTTCCTCTCTTCACCATCCTAGCCAAAAGGCTGGTGTCCTTAAGACACTAGCCACTCGGGCGTACCTCATCTACAATAAGGAGCACATTGACCTAGAGCTCTCTCACCTATCTCAAGTTTTTAAACTTAATGGGTTCAGCAATAAATCCATCTCTAGAGGCTTTGCCACTACCAAATACCGCACTAGCTCTAAAACCAAACCTGATGCTTCCCCCTCCTCCTTCCTAACCACTCTCCCTTACATTGAAGGTCTCTTTAATAAGATCTCAAAGATTTTACGTAAGAAAGGCCTCATGTGCACCTTTAAACCCTTTTCTGTGGTTAGGAATCTCATCCCCTTTGTTAAGGATCCTAGACCTAAAATTCTCAACTCAGGAGTCTATAAAATTGTTTGCTCTTGCAAAACCCCATATATTGGTGAAATTGGCCGTTCAATCAGTACGAGGATCAAGGAACATTGTGCTGACATTAGACATGATCATATTTCAAAATCAGCCATTGCAGAGTAGTCTTTCCAAACCAAACACCACATATGTCTAGAGGACACCCAAGTTCTCATCAAAGAGGACAATTTCTTCAGGAGAAAACTCCTTGAAGCCATCTTCATTAGTAACCACCCAATGAATCTTAATCGCGATGAAGGTTGGAAATTTAGCCCTACGTGGCTTCCCCTGTTGAACTCTCTCTTGACCCCCCCTCATCAAACCTAATCCTTCTCTTCCTTCTCCTCTTTCCCACCTTGGCCTTACCAGTGTCCTCTTTCCCCCCTGCCTACCTCTCCCCTCCCCTTTCCTCTTCTTTACCTGTGTCCTTTCTTCTTTCTCCTGGTGTAAGTGTCTTTGGCTTTCAATTTCGCAGGTGGGTGGTCTATAGGTCTCCCAGATAGGGTGGGTTGTGCCTTCTCAGGTTGGTTGCCTCGGTGATGTTTTATATATATCCTTTCTTTATATTTTTGATTTATATCTTGTGATCTATTCCTATGGTTCTTCTTATTATATATAAATGTATTAGTTCTTCTCTCTTTGCTTCTTTTACTTTTTTGACCTTTTGTGCTACATATCATTCTCTTTATTTTATTATATTTATCATTTTGATTATATTGTGTTCCCTTTACTTCATATATTGGTGTAGTATATAATTTGTTATATGTTATAATTTGCTTGATTCATATTGTTTCGCAGCTTAATTTATTGCATTTTTATAGTCTCTTTCTCGGCACAGTTTTTTCAGGCCTTAATGTGTTATTTATTATATATGTTTTTTTAATATTTACAGCTATTCATTGTATATTTTTTGATATATATATATAACTATTCTTTATATATTTTGGTAGATATTATATTTTCCTCTTATTGTATTGTTCTTATTGTTTGATATTGATTTTATTATCTTATCATATATTAAATTACTATATCTTGTGACATTTTTATATATATTATTTCGGTATATAATTTGGTATTATTTATGTATTGCTCTATTCCTATTGTCTCGCTTCATTTTATATATTTTGAGTTTCTTTCCATGCATTGCTTGCCTTATTTGCCCTTATCGGTTCTTTATTTTTTAATTCAGTATGTTTATAGCTATTCATTATATATTTTTCTATCTAGGATATATCTATGCATTATATAACTATTCGTTATATCTATTTATTTGCTCTATTTATATTTTTCTCTTTCAATTTATTGATGTATTAGATTATCTTTCTTTACTTAGTTTACTTTGTTAACGTTTTGTGTGTTATATCATTTATATTAATCTATTATATAATTTAAGTTATTATTTCGTGTGCCTTCTATTATATATATTGTTCCAATATATAAATTGTTTTACTATTTATTTGCCCTTATTATTTTGTTTTGCTTCATATTTTATTGATTTTATAGTTCTTTCTCTATTATTTCTAGCCTATTTTGACCTTATTGTGATAAAATAATATATTTATATGTTCTCTCTTATATATATAGTTTTATTTATAAGTTTAGATGTATCATATTTATTGCTCCAATGATATTATCACGCACTATAATTTATGGATGCATTATATTTTATTTCACTTCTTAATTTGATTTTTGACTTTTTGTACTATATATCATATATATTAATCTATTATATATTATTGTGATATTTAATTGGTGTTATATTTATATTTTTATATTTATTGGTTTATTATACTACTACTTATTACAATATAATTCCTCTTAGTTTTTAGTTCTCCTATTTTTGACTTTTTACTAATTCTTTGGTTGGTAATTAATGAGTTGCTTTCCCTACAACCTTTCCAACCCTAATCCCCATCTCTCCTTTTTATAGGGCATATTTCTACAATCCTACTCTTAATTGTATCCTCTTCTCAATGATGGATCACTGAGTGTGATCCGAAACATTGAGACAAAAATACACATAGTGTAATCCAAAAGCTTTCTTCACATTTACTATGGACTATGGAAAACTCATGCCTACTATCATCCATCATTACAAGTGGTAGCGATCTGCGTAGGTTAAGAGCGGCCACCTTGTGGTGCAGGAGCACCCGTACATGATCAGGATATAGGTCCGCATGATGACATACATGATCAGGATATAGGATAATGATCAGCATGATGACAGGATAGTCTATTTTTAGTATGTTTGACTTTATCATGTAATAAGGTCCATTGGACCGATGCTATGTATTAGTTCAGCCTAGGAGTATGTGTAGGCAGTTAGAGATCGGGATAAGGTTATCTGAGCTGTCCTCTCTCCCAGCCGCTTGGAAGCTCCCAGCCGCTGGGAAGTGAGTTGGTAGTACTCGAAGGACTTTGTTATATATACCTTCGATCTGTTAGGGTTTAGACACAGTTCATATTGAGATTGATGTTGATAGATGTATCGGTGTTGTGTTGAGTTGAGATTCAGGAGAGCAGTTCAGACATTGTGAAGCTGTATTCAGGACATTTGAATTTCAATTGAATAAGATCTCATCTTTGCATTATCTGGTTGTATCAGTTGTATCTATTTTGATTTCCTTTCCGTTTTACAAGTTGATGGGTACTTTCAACCCTTCCACCGGTTGAACCTGCAAATCGGTGGAATGGTCCTGTATTATAGCTTAGTTTGCATTTGTGTTTTCTGTTTATGCATTGCATTGTTCAAGAGATCAGTTAGGAGCATGCTGTAAATCAGCCTAGCATCCTCATGTGCTAGGTATAGAAAGATAAACTGTTAGATTTTGGTTTGAAGGTGATCCGGCCCGGTCGTCACATTATCTTTGGGTAATGGAGCGGTTCTGAGTGTTTACATGCAGTGGACGGATACACAGGAGTCTGCATGTGCGTTTCCAGCCAGAGCAAGCCGCATCGTCATCTGCGAATGCATCGCCATCAGGATCGGGTCGTGAAACTGTTGAAGTTTGCAAGTTGCAAGTACATCAGGATGTTTTGAGTTGGATATATACTCAGTGTATATATCGCAGTCAGGATCATCTCTCGAAGAAGCTCATCATCCGCGTATCGCTAGCAGATGCGGGTGTGAAAGTTCAGTTTTTTTGACTAAGTGTTGAAGAGTTCATCAGGATATTGTATGACGTCATCGTCATCAGGATATTGAGATATCCCTCTATACGAGTTTATCCTGTTGTCGCTAAGTGGTTAGGTATCGGCATAGGCAGGAAGTTGTATTAACATCATTAGGAAGTTTCGAGGGAGCCGGATAAATTAGATCATGATGCTGTTGCTTGTATCGTCGGGTAGCGGGGCATCGAAGGGAAGGTGTTAAGTTGTCGTCATCAGGATATTTGGAGCAACCGGATATTTGGATATCCTGCTGACGAAGGTGGTGTCGAATATCATGATGATGCCGCTTGTGTTTGGCGCCCGATGAACAGTGCAACCGGAGGATGTTTGCGCCCGGCGAATATCATGATGATGATGATAGGCGACAGGCGGATGAGATGAACAGTAGTCGGCAGGAGGATAATTGTGAGCATCCGAAATATGATGTTGCAGTTGGTGTTTACAGGAAATATGATGATGATGCTGAGCCGATAAGGATTTTTATCAGGTTGTTTGTATACTTGGTTCCTCCTTCCTGTTAGGTAGCCTCCGTTGCGTTTCACTCTGCAACACCTTGAAAGACATTGACATCATCTAATTGTATCATTTGAAGACTCTCTTGATCATATCCATTATCTCTTAAGGGCAGATCTGAGTTGTGAAGGATTGCCTCATTTGCATTGTCATTTGTCACCATAATTGGTATGTTGGAATCCATCACTCTTTTTTGATTTGTAACAACAATGATCTGGAAGTTTGATGGCCATGTTGGGCCTAGGGTTTTGATGTAATTTCATTCCATGCAATTACTATTGTGTAGCAACAGATTGTTAATTCAAAAAATCATATTTGTTCCATCTATATATTTGTATCTTGATGTCATGTATTGTTGAATGAGTGCATGATTGAAGTCATCATCACAAGGGTTCATTATTGCTATGTTATTTTGAGCAATTGGTATGAATATGTGTTCGATGTCCATCATTGTTTGAATCAGAAAATTAGGGTTTCATCAGAAAATTAAGGTGCAGAAATTTAGGGCAGAAATTGAAGAGATAAATTAAGAAAATTTGGTCAAAACCTAGTTTAGAGATTGGATCCTTCTAGCCTGGAGGGTATTTGGGAAGAGACAAAAGTTAAGTCTTATCCTATTATCATTCATGAGCATAAGATCCAAAGTTAAATCCTCCTACACTGGGATGTGATTTGACTTGATTTTATCCTTGCATGTTATGTGGAAAAGGATCGACCTAGCTAGTGGGTTATAAATCAGCTTGGTTGCATATCTATTTGGGTATGAATTATGCCATCATTTAGTGAAGAAGATGTGAGAAAGAAGCTTCATATAGTAGGTAGTAGACTTGAAAATCTATCCCAGCCAAAAAATGCACTTCTCAACACTTTGGAGGAAGTAGAGGAATGTATTTACATGGTGGATTAGTCACCCTCTCTGGCAATGTGAGCAACTTTGGTCCCTACAAAATATTCCTTGGTTAAGAAAAGGTTGTTAAGACACAATGATAAGGAGATAAGACTTCTTGTTACTTCATGTTTGAGAGAAATCATGAGGATTTTAGTTCCTGAAGCTCCTTACAATGATAACACATTGAAAGAAGTAATTCAACTGATGGTGGATAGTTTCCAGGATCTTGATGATATCACATGTTCTCACTTTCTTAGAAAGATTGTTATACTCGAAACTTTTTCAAAGTTTAGATTGCATACTATCACATTGGTTTTGGGATTGAATGATTTAATCAAAATAATGTTTCTCCAGTTCTTTGCCACAGTTAGGGAAGAACATGCTGATAGTGTTATTGTTGCCATAGAAACCATTATGGTTTTGACTATTAAGGAGAGTGATGATGTGCCTTAATCACTTCTTTCTACTCTATTGGCTAATAGGAAGAAGGAAGACCATATCAAAAAGACCTTAGCCAAAAGGGTGCTTGTTGAGTGTAAGAAGAAGTTGAAACCTTTCTTGGTTAATGAGGAACAGGTGGATGAAGAGGAGTTCATAACAAAACATCTAGATGAAGAAGAACCACTTGATCATGACTTGCATGAGGAGAACAAAAATTAGTTAACATGCAACCCTAAAGATGTATACACAAGTTCACTCCGTCCCCGTGAGGACAAGATTGAAAAGGAATCACCTATTGAAGAGCACATGAGGACTGAAGAAGATACTGCTTTGGAGTTTGTCAAACAAGCCAAGTTAGATCAGCTACATGAGGATATGGGTTCCTTTGATGTTTCATTAATGGAGCCTAACATTGCTTCATCACCATTACATCATTTTGGCAAGGAATTAAATTGTGGTTTGGGTGTTCCTGAGTGGGACGTTGCTCATACCTATGTGAACAATTTAGAAAATTTAGTATATGGTGAACAAAGTGAAGTGGATAAGATTGCTTTAACATTGCATGATTTGAAGGATCCTTGGTGGTTAAGGAGGATATAGCGGTGCACACTCTTTTTGGATTAGACATGGTAGAAGGACATGATGTAGAAGATTCTACCCACTACTTTGGTGGTGACCCTTTGATGGAGTATGATGGTCTAGTTTTTACACATGGTATAATGAAGAAGAGGTCATGGAGGAAGCTGATTGGGAGAAGCATGTTTCTGTGGACCAATCAGAAAATGCATTTCAAGATGATGATTTAAAGACATGTAGTTTGAAGGATCAACTGAAAGTTACAGAGGACATGATTGTTGCATCCTTAGTACATTTTGATGAAAATCACAAGATCATTGGAGATCTCTATTGGAAGGCACAAATTGGGAGGAGATAGAAGGGCATGGATGGTGAATTTTCTCTTAAAGATTTACAGGTAATCAAAGAAGCTGTGGTACCAATGAAATCAAATTTCTTGCAATTACTTTCAGACATGGATCGTATCCTCAAGATTGATGGAGTGTATGCTAATGCTTTGAAAGAAAAAGAGGATGAAGTTTGTAATCTAACCTTGGAGCTTATAAGGAATACTAAGGAGGCTTTGGAGAATACACAAATGACCCTTGAAGAAGCAAAAGTTGGTTTTATGTAGCCAAACAATCCAGGGAGGAAGAGAATAAAGAAATGGTTGAGGAAATCAAACAATTGATTGAAGAGCTTGATAACATTCAAGTGGATTTTGATCTATCTCATATCTCTAGGAAATCAAAATGTGGAAGTTTAGATCAACAAGAAGATTGGATTGGGCATGAGGATAATGATAGTATTTAGTTTGTTGATAACCCATTGTTTGCGATGGATCCTAAAACAAATCTTAATAATCCACTCTTTGAGTCAGACAATGGAGATAATACAAGAGATATGTGGGATCTAGATGTGGTGGAACATGTTGACTTGTTTGATGGTTTGTTTTTTGTAGTGAACCTGATTGGATTGGATCATCATGGTTTGATGTTTGACTTTGTTGGATTACCATAAGGAAAGGTGTACTATTGTGGTTTTGTGTTTGATGGGGTGGAGACCATGGGTATTGAAGCTTCAAGCATCATTAGATACATGCTAGGTGGAGTCCACATGAAGATCATAGTAGTGTAGCATCAACATGGTGGAGTTTCTTTTGAAGTAAGTATCTATGCAAGGGATCATCTCTGTGGGCTATTAGTGACTAATGATGATGGAAGAAGCATACCTTGGATCAATGATAATACTATTGTCATATCTTTCTGCAATTATCTCATGAGTTCAATTGAATTCCTACAAGTGGATTGGAGGGAGATTTTAAGCAAGTTTCAGAGTTCTTCTGTATTGATAACTCTTGGAAGAATGTTTTCAAACACTAGTGTTGTAACTACATATGTAGATGGAGATATGGGTGATGTAAATTTGGTTTGGTCTTTGATCATTCATGGAGCACTTGGAGAGTTTACTTGTGATGAGTCTCAATATGTTGTTAACTCTTTGGCAGAGTTTGCAGCTACTCTATTTCAGAGAATTTTTATGATGACACTTGCCTTTCGTTAACATGCACTTGGGAGAATGGAAGTGCAGTGTAAATATGACACTAGGTATGGAGGCATTGCTATGATAATTGAATTTGAGTCTCTAATGTTTATGTTTCAGTTGGACTATGGTGTAGGGTTTGGAAGTCAGCATGATGGCATTGGTGTTCCAGCACTAGTTGATGGAGTTCTACTCCAAATTTGTTTGGAGTTGACTATCCTACTTCATGGAACATGGGTTTCTTACACAACTCTTGGAGGAAAGTGGTTGTTCAAGAGTTTGGAGGAGAGTTGCATCTTCTTTTCATCATTGGAGAGTGGTGGATTGATACTCTATCATCCTATGGCTTTGGCAGTGTTATTTGCATCCACATAGGTTTGATTTTCAGTTATGAGGTTGTTGTTCTATTCTATACCAGCAACTTAGGATGAGTTTTTATATATTTTCTTGCACCTATGTTGGGTAATCTTCACATACATGGGCGATCTATAGGAATTGGAGAGCTGTTTGGTGTTGCTAGTACTTTGAGTTGCTTCATGTTTTCCATATGTGATGACATGGTGATTTGGGATCCAGGTGGTGGCATGCTTGGCACATCACTCTATTGGGATCTTGATGAGTTGCTTCACAACTCATGAAATGCTGGTGTTGATTTGGACAAAGTAGAGTAGAAGAAGCTTGGAGTCTTGTGTTTGTGTTTCAGAGATCACATTCTTCATCACTTGTTGACAGACAGTTTTCTTCAGGACTTTGGATTGGTCTAGTGAGAGGTCCTTGATGGATTTAACATTTACAGATGGAGCTTCTGGAAACTTGGAGATTTTGGTGCTTGTGGTTGATAGCATTGCATTCTTTAAAGGATGGGGCCGAGTTGAGTTTGGGTGTGTATGGATTTTGCCACCAGAGCTCACTTCACATTGCACTCTTCATATCATTCTTAGGTTTTACAGCCATAGGTTAAGGTTTTGTGTGATCACATGACATTTGATTAGATGGAGATACTTTTCATTTGATAGTATGTTGCAGGATGTAGGATTGTCATTGCTTGAGGACAAGCAATCTTGAGAAGGGAGGATTGTCATGTCCCCATTTTCGGAGTGGTCACTTTTGTAGAGCAGTTGAACTAATTTTGACATCTCAAGATTTTTGGGATATGAATTGATCATGGAAAATGGATTATCATATCTTTCTCATAATATTGGTGTATTTCTTGCATATCAATAATTTGCTCTCATTGAAAGATGACCTATTGAAGGTAGAGAAATATAGAGATTAAAAATGTTTTCAAATCTTTAATTTGAAAAATCATGTCGGCCTAGAATTGCTAAGTCGGCCCAAGTCAAGAAAGGTAGGTCGACTCTACATCTGTAGTTGTCCTCTTTGATAAAATAAATATTAAAATCAAGTTTTTGGGGTCAAAAATATTTAAGGAGGTCAGCCCAGGTTGAAGGTGGTCGGCCAAGAGAAAGGGCTATTTAGGTCAGCCCTAAGAAAAATAAAATGAACCATTTTTTAGCACCAAGATTCAAAATAGGCCAAGTCGGCCTTAGTAAAATGAAATTCTTTTGGATTGCCTAGTTCAATATGGAGGTCAGCCACTTTGATGAAGGAGGATAAAATTAAATGAAAGGAATTCAAATAATTATTGGCACCAATATCTATTTTTGGTCCACCTAGTTTAGTGTTTTAATACAAGAAAAGAAGGAAGTCAGCCAACTTATAGGAAAAAAGGGAATTCATGTATTTATACAAGGTTTGTGAAGGCATTTGGAAGATTATGAATCTAGTTTTGTTTCTAATTTTCCCTTTTTGGATCCGCAACTTTGTTGCATCTATTCCAAGGATGAAATCCCTTGCGAATACTAGGTGAGTTGGATGAAAACCTAGCTCATCTTGAGGAGGCTTCATGATGGAAGTCTAATTGTGCTTCATTGGAGAATTTTTAAGGTTTCTTGAGCATCCATGTTACAATAGATTTATTGGAGATATTTGGTTGAAGACATTGAAGGTTCATTGTAGATTTGAGCATCATCATTAAAGATCCTTTGCATCTAGGAGCGCCACATTTTGGAAGACATTGAAGAACATTTGCATTGCACCTTTGAGCGTCGATTTGGAGATTCAACCTTGTTGGAGTGTCATCCCTAGTGACGATCCATGGTAGTTTAGATATTTGAATTCACCCTCATAGCAATAGCTATTATTTGTAGATCTAGGCGTGATTATTACATCCTTGGGCTTTGATCCTTAGGAGAATTCATTTACTTTTGGAGTGCTGGACTTTGGGAGGAGTTCACTATTATTTTAAGCTACCTTTTGATCATTATTATTTCATTTTGATATCATACAAGGAGGTTGATCAGTTAGCTGATATGAGGACAACAACTTTGGCATCACACACCATCATATTGAAGACTTGTTTGTTATCATCCATCATTAGAAGTGGCAGTGATCTGCATAGGAGAAGAGAGGCCACCTTGAAAGACATTGACGTCATCTAATTACATCATTTGAAGATTCTCTTGATCATATCCATTATCTCTTGAGGGCAGATCTGAGTTGTGAAGGATTGCCTCATTTGCATTATCATTTGTCACCATAATTGGTATGTTGGAATCCACCACTCTTTTTTGATTTGTAACAACAATGATGTGGAAGTTTGATGTACATGTTGGGCCTAGGGTTTTGATGTAATTTCATTCCATGTAATTACTATTGTGTAGCAATAGACTGTTAATTTAGAAAATCATATTTGTTCCATCTATATGTTTATATCTTGATGTCATGTATTGTTGAATGAGTTCATGATTGAAGTCATCATCATAAGGGTTCATTATTGCAATGTTATTTTGATCAATTGATATGCATATGTGTTTGATGTCCATCATTGTTTGAATAAAAAAAATAAACCAGAAAATTAGGGTTTCAGTAGAAAATTAAGGTGTAGAAATTTAGGGCAGAAATTGAAGAGATAAAATAAAAAATTTGGGTCAAAACCTAGTTCGGGACATTACACACTACCATAAGGAAATAAAAGAGGGTAAATGAAATCCAATCACCAATTTAATGGGGGTACAAACTATCCAGCTAAAGTAGAATAACCCATCAAGCAATGGTCTCATAAAATCTCCACGAAGAAGTCACATAACCCCAAGAGATCTCACATGAGCACACACATGCAATCACATAGCTACGAAAGATCCTTGAGAAAACACAATAAAATTCTAGAGATGATCGCAATGAGCGAAAAACTTCACAATATTCACCATGTTGCAGAAGAGAGCCATAGATTGAGTTCACCGATTTTCTTGAGAATGAGAGTAAGTTCAAAATCTAAAAGTTAGAGGAAAAAATGAGGAAAAGGGTCAAAGAAGGTTGTTTTGGGAGTTGTAAAAGTGTTATGAAGAATCTAGGACATCACTGAAGGTGGCCAATAATGGTCATTTGGTACCACATAGGTGTAGGATGCTAGCATGACATTCACATGTCGCACTAGCGTCCAAGTGACTCTAGTTCATGGTCACATGCAACATCATAGGACGAAGAGGATAACAAGGCACTAAAATAGATTTTGACAAAAATAAACACAAAGGTCTAAACACAACACAAACACATGTGTGGGTTAGGGAAAAAGGCTAAGGCAAGGCTAAATTGATCCTAAAAACATACTAGGGGAGCAAACACCAAAATGAGTGCAAAACATAATTTGAAATTGCAAGGGTATGCAATTTTTGATGCTACATTTAGCTCCCACTTTAGCGGGCTTATGACCCTAAGTGATATGCTATATTAAAGTACAGAAAGAAATAACATCATAAATATTACCTAAAAATGATATTGTAGAGGCCACAAAGGGTTCTTCGAGTGGAGGAATGAAGCCTCTAGATAAGAACCTACAAAACCACAATATTAGACAATACAAACTTGCATAAGAGGCAATGTCAAAACCACATATATGTAAAATCTATGCCAAAAAGGATTAGATCGGATATGATTTTCCTAAACATCAATGTTAGCAATTCATATAATCTAATGTGCATTCTACCAAAATCTATAATGATCTAACACAGATCACACACAAGAAAGAAAAGAAAGTAATACAAAAAGGGACATTTCTAGAACACTACGACAACTAGAAGGATGCCAAGTATGGTTCTAGGGATAGCAAGCTACAAGAGCTAGGAACCATACTAAACTCTTGTGGGTCACAAGGACTAACAAACTGCATTTTTAGGTGACTCACAAATGTAACAAAGTAGCAAAATGGAGAACAAAGAATACCACAAGTTTTGACAAAAATAAACACAAAGGTCTAAACACAACACATAAGCACATGTGTGGGTTAGGGAAAAAGGCTAAGGAAAGGCTAAATTGATCCTAAAAACATACTAGGGGAGCGAACACCAAAATCAGTATAGAACATAGCATGAAATTACAAGGGTATGCAATTTTTGACGCTATAGTTCTTATCACATTCATGTTGTTAACTTTGCTAAGGGTTGATGACTTATAACAATGTCCTAACAAAATATCTTTGTTGATAACCTAGGTAATGATAATGACAGGGTTGCATGAGGCAATCTAGGATGGTCATTGTAAGCTCATAACATCTTAATTCATTCTTGAATACCCATGAATAGAGTTTGAATGATTGTGTGTTAGCATCTTAGGTATTAAAAATTTCTTATGATTTCATAGCATATGCATGATGATGTCCAAGTTTAAAATATTCTCTAATAGTCCTATTGTTGTCCATGACTGTTAGGATAATTAATTTGCTAACAATATTATTGTCATGTCACTTTGTGACAACATCCTAGGTACTCATATTGTCTCAATTTGGTGCCATGATTTTATTCTCCTTACGAGCTAGCTTGAAGGGCTCTATAACAGACTCTTGATAACCATAATGATGATTTTTTACCATTCATGTGGCCTATCAAAAGTTTAGTCTTTCTTCAAGATTGTTTTTAGCTTTTCATGCTCATTTTAGGAATCACTTTAACAACCTCACTCTACCTCATGACAAATCTAGAACAACCCATTAAGGCCTTAAGAGCATTCATTTATAGAGTGAGACTCATTTAGATTTATAGCAGTCCTAAGGGATGTTCAATGGTGCAACTTTCCTCTAGATCATTTAAATTTTGATAACCCTTATTTGGTGATAATTGCATTAGGTGAAACTAAGATGGAAATCTTATAATTATTTAATAGTAATTGCACTCCTTAGTAACCATCATTGGGTCAATAATCTAGACCCCTTTAGTATGGAGAATAACATTTATATTCATGACATATCTACATGAACAATAACTTGTCGGAATAACAATGTTTTACCTTGATTCAACAAAATCTTGCTCCCATTGGTATGTGGGTAAAGTAAAATAGGGGACTAGAATATATAACCAAATGTAGATTATACATTACATATTAATTTAATGTGATCTACTAGAGAACACACCAAATGATTTGATAATATGATATTAAGTTAGAATATGAAAAGTATAGCCATTTCAAAACTTAGTACATCAAAATTTTACATTTAGTGTATATTATATCCCTTATATGAATCCCCTTAACTTAGCCTACTGCATATGCAATCTGAATCCACAATACATAATCCGCCTAAAGTATGGCAATCAAATGTTTCCAAGTAAGATCTAGCACACATTTCTAGTACATGATCTTATGCACTAGGGGCAGGACATCTAATAAACATAGTTCCCTAAGGAAGAATCAAGTAGGGACTCACTTATGTTTTGGTAAAAGTCATTAAGAACTATTTAATCTATATATTGAAAATGCTAAAACTATACTTAGCTAGAATGTAGAAGTTAAGTTGTGTTTGAATGAGATAGAATGATTTGTTGCCAAAGGCTTGTGCCTTGATCACATGGGTAACTAAGTCTAACTTTAGATTTCAAATACTAACACATATTTAAGTCCTTATATTGAGAATTGGGTATGCATTTGGAATCTAAAAAGTGTGGCTATATAATTACCCTTGGAATATGCTCCCAAATACTAGGAACCATTCATAATTGAGCATTCTTCAATAATCCACAACTGAATGATAAAATCCCTTATGATATATCAAAAAGATTTGTTCAAATATGTACTTTGAAATAGTATTACAAATTGTTGCAAGGACTAAATAATTAAAAGAAACAATCAAAAGTCATAATCAACCCAAAGGTTAGGTTAGTTACATCTATCAAAGCACTAGGCAATGCATTCATAAATGTCTTAAACACTGGCATCAAGGAACTATCACATACAAAACACTATTAAATCACCTTTCAATGTTATGATACACATTATTGAGGACTATCATGCATAAGGTCACATGTAACAACCATAGGAGGTTTAAAAGTAACCTCAGGAACAATAAATTGCTATCATAGAGCATCTAGGATAGATTAGATATGTATTCAAACTATTGTACCAACACATGTTGGTTATGATAAACAATCTCATTACAATGGCATTATAACACATGATTGGTAGGTCATCATAACAATTATGAATTAACAAAATTATTGTTAAGAGGCCATAAGATGGACATAACAATCTATGAGGGTGATGTTAGAGACTCTTTAAAATCAAAATTATTCTTAAACCTACACTTTGGTCTCAAACTAAAAAATAAACTATCTTTAATATAGAAATCAATACACAAAATGTTAGAAAGCAAAATATTAACAAAATGTGAACATCAAAATTGTACCTAACATCTCGGATGCCATGGTAGATAGCCTCATTCGTAGACTTGGACAATCAAAAACATGCATTATAATTAAAGAAACAAGATTTTCAATAAAACAATTCCAAAAAATGGAAAAAAATAAGAATCTCATTAAGATGAAGATTGCCATACCCATCCCATCTGGAAGTTTAGATGCTAGTCAAGCGTGCCTAAGGGGTCATCTCTTACCTTCAGAGTATCCAATATTGCTTCATGATTAGCATTACTAATTATCCATAGTTCTTTTGTTTTTGGTTTTGCATGATGTTTCAATAACTTAACATTTGTTGCTACAACTAGGTGCGAATACATGAGTGTGGTTTTGTGCATCACAAAGTCTTGAAATGTAGGTATGCCATTCTGTCTAATCATATATGTTTGCAACTAATTCCTAGCAATAATAGTTGATCTTGTAGGATATGTGAACCCATCATCATCTATCATAGCCTATGTTAGCTTTTGTTTTCCTTGTACGTGCATCGTGCTAACCAATAGTTTGATCTCTTTTCATTCCCATGTGGTGCAACAATATAAACATGACCTAGTTGTACAAGGTCTGAAAGATGTTCATAGTCAAACGAGCTCTCCATGTAATTGAGTAAAGATGAATGAGCTTGAGATAAAAGGGTTAGATATCATGGAACCCATGTATCTACCCACTCACTTGACTCCCAATGATCCCAGTCACATTAATACAACTCTAACAAAAAAAACTAATTCTTGTGTCTAAATAGTCCATGTATTTGCATCTGAGCTTTGAAATGAATGCATCTTTGATGATTCATTGATTCTCTAACAATCCAATTTCTCTCCCACTGTCCCCTTATCAACCAACCAAAAAACTTGTGCACTTCTAAATCAAGTGCCACTCCTTGTGACAATGCATAGTTACACTACTTAACAATAGAATTTGTATCACTGAATGTAGCACTACCTTGAATCTTTAGTTGTTATTTAACTAGAGCTCTCTTCATGCATGCACCAATTCTATCATGCTCCTCTTTTCCATGCTTAACTTAAAAAAAACTCCAAATATGAGGTATACCCTTCTCTGCATGAATTCTACTCAACCAATAGAACATACAAGCATTCTTGAATTGACCGGTGTAGTTATCTGACCAAATGAGATGTTGAACCATTCTAATATCTTTTTCCTACAAGACGTCATAAAATTGTTGAAAATAATATTACACATACTTTAATGAATGAGATCAATCATCACTCATCTAAAATGATATTATCTAACTATCTTTCTATTCTCTTATGTACTCTCAATGGCATGTCTATATGTGATGTGAATAAAAATAGCAATCTAAATAGAATTGTAGTACAAGGAGTGGACTTCATTTTGTGGCTGTAATGTGAAGTTTTCTGCAAAATCGACTATAGAGACAATAGTTCCAATCAATAATTTTTTTTTACATAACTTGCAATAGAGAATGCTTGCAACAGAGAGTAAAAAGGATTGGGATATAGTGAACATGGAAAATGCTTAAGTTGTCATTACCACATGCATTTTCTCTTTGTTCTTGTAGATTTTGTTTAAAGAAACGAGTTGTCTCTAAACAAAATTTAAAGCACATAAGGATTTTGAGCTCATGTATTTGATTTTGATGGGTTTCTCAAGTGATTAAAATGCCTGTGTATTTGTTATGCTTTGTTAAGGTTCTCAAGTCTTACGAAACTTCTTCCCTTTATCTTTGAGCTATAATGAGTTTTTTATGAAGTTGTAAAGATTGAAACCCTAATTGAAGTTTGAATGGTAAAACTTGTAATGAGGGTTTTGTTGGGTTACTTCATAATAGCTTTTTGATAGTCAAATGTGGCATGGGTATTTCATATATTTTGACCTGCTTAATATTTAGATATAGTGGCAGTTAGTTGGAATGATATGAAATGACTTTGAAAAATTTTTCTTTAAAATTTTGGGGTTTCTCCATTTTTGAAATAATCATGAATTGTTTGATGAATCTTGTTATATATAGAAGTAAAATGTCTGGCATTTCTTGCATACTACTTTTTGATTAGATAAATGCTTTAAAAAAATTTATTTAGGAGTTGATATCCATTTGGTTGTTATGATTTATCAGTCATATGCATGATATATCAAACATCTATTGAAAAGGAATCGTGACATGTTAACAACTGTATTGAATGGTGTTTGAGATGATGACAATGATTAAGATAAACTAAACAAGGATATATTTTAATGTGTTATCTATGCCATTTCTTAATGTTTTGGGCACTCAATGATATCTGGATATTCCTCTTTTTCTTTTCATTGTTGACTTCACTACTTTTGATGATGATTTTCATATTGAAATATTAAAAGGGAATATGATGAAAAGTTTAAACATTGTAGAGGGCCTTCATTCCTTGATTTCAATACTCTAATGCTTGGTGGATTTGATGCACACATTTTAATAATGATATCCAATTTTTAGTCAAAATATATTGATATGTTGAAAAAGGCAAAGACAAATGCAAATATTCAAATCTTCGTTGACTATGTTGACAATGAACAACTATAGTCACTATGAATAATATCTTGATATTTGTATGAGTTCAAAGCGTTGAATAATAAATTCTAAGGTTCACGAAGACTATTGGAAAAACTTGAAAGCATCTTAGGTCAAAGTTTATATTAAGTTTGTGTTTGAGATGTTAAAGCCATGAATTCATATACAATAGCAAACTTAAACTCATTCAATCAATCAAATTGCATTTTCTTCCTCATGTCTAGGGAACCTTGCACATTGGCCAAAGGACCAATAACAATTGATAGAGATTACTTCGTGTCTACTCTTGGTCTCCTCTTAATTCCTTTGGGCCATAATCATTATCACTACCAAGCCACATGTCAAATCTTGATTGACTTGAGCAACACCTTACAATTGTGAACTTGAGAGTACAAAGGGTTTGCAAGAAACCGGACAAGTGAATAATGAATGTAAAAATCCTTCTAGATTTCACTTATTAAAATTATATTTCAAGTCTAGAAGGTTTAGATGTCTATGGACCTAGACTTTACATTATTGAAGTTTATCAGGATTTTTTTGTCTAGTGATGTTTTGCATGTTTTTGGTAGAATGAGACTCTTATATATGTCATGGATCACTAGCAATCTCAGTTTTGTGGTGGTAAGTTTATTTCATGTCTAGAGGTGTCTATGAGCCTAGAATTTTATTTCAAAGGAGCTTGTTGAGAATTTTCACAATCAATGGGAAGCTCGAGTTGAATTTCATTGGTCATTCAAACCAATAGATTGGATCTTAATGCCAACAATGCAATTCAAATCCTTGTTTTGTACCTTTTGTATAGTGCATTGCATTCAAAAAGAATAAAAGTTGTGTGCTTCTTTACATTTATGTGGTTATTTATTACAATACACTACATAAAAGTACCTATCAGCGTGTCCATTGCACATGAAGTGAGCTTGCTAGTTTTAATATTTTGAAAAGACCTTGATGATTCAGTTGGCATTCACTTTTTCTTTAAAATAGGCACAATGGTGAATCGTGAAACATTCAAACACCAAATAATACAAGTTTCTATCTGAAGTATTTTTGTTGAAAGTAGGACATATAAACATCCAAACCACAATAAAATATATGTCATTGTCCAAAATATAGCACCAAAAAACCTTCAAATTATAAGAAACCTATTTTTTTGGATGCTTGTTCTCGTAAACCTAAATTAAATTTTTTTGTATGAAATTCCGTCTATGTGCTTTCATAGATTTTTAAATATTGTTTTCTTGATTTCTTTTGTTTTGAGTTTTTTTAATGTGTGACACATTTCTCAAATTTTTGAACTTCTTATATTGTGTAATAAGAATATTTTTTGAAAAAAATGTATGAAGGTTTTTTAAATGATATTTCAGATCACACTATGCCCTGTTTTTCTTGGATATGTAGGGTAAGTGCATGGAAATGGGGGACCAAAAGGGGGTCAAAAGTGGCCACTTTTTTCTGAAATAAAAAAAAGTTAATCTTGCATGAGGAATTGAAGATAGCCACACTCAAAATTAGAAGATGTGATAAGAACAATTTTTGTAGTGCTTTGAGTCTAGTTCCAAAACTACTAATTTTTTTAAAAAATGGTAGAGATTAAGATGTACAGATAGGGGGAGCA
Source organism: Cunninghamia lanceolata (assembly GCA_027924645.1). Taxonomy (NCBI): domain Eukaryota; kingdom Viridiplantae; phylum Streptophyta; class Pinopsida; order Cupressales; family Cupressaceae; genus Cunninghamia; species Cunninghamia lanceolata. The sequence continues at coordinate 13,944,790 of BSBN01000233.1, read as the reverse complement.
CACAAAGTGCTCTTATTTTTGTCGAAAAAATATAACATAGTGTTTGGTGTGCTCCCCCTAAAATGTTGACTTATTTTAAGTATTAGACAAAACGGTGGAAAATTAGCTAACACCATGTAGTTTATGCCTATTTTTTCTGTTAATTTTTTTTATGAATATATGAATTTTTTATGAATTTTCAAAGTGGACACATCCTAAAAAAAGAAAATTTGAGTGTGCTCCCCCCAATTTTTTTGAAAACTGATCAAAAATCATTTTTTTTCAATGTGTATAGAATTGAGTCTAGAATCTAAAAATATAATTTGTTTCAAATTTTGATAAACATGTAAAAATTAACACCAAAAATACTAGACATAGGTTTTCTAAAAAAAAAGAACACATTAGCAAAAGAACTTGAAGATGGAAACTTCAATGTTATCAGATCTTTGAAAAAATACATGGTTAGAAAGCTAATAAAAAACTTAAAGTCGTCGTGGCATTTTTTCGTATTGACATTGAAAAACATGTAAACCATAGGGGGAGCATGCACAATATTTGGTCAAAATTTTCAACTTTTGTGAAAAACACGTCCTTGGCATGCAAAAGCTACTCCAATACTTTGGGTTGGATGCCCAAGGCAAATCCAACCCTTCGGGTTGGAATTTCTTGTTGACGAATAGGATTGCACCCGTTATGCAGAGTTGTGAAACTCAACAATCCTATGTAACATGGGATCAAACTCAGGCTGTGGGTGACCTATGGCAAGATTGAACATCTAGATTATGGGTTGGTTCCCTTAAAATAGTCAATTGGATCTATGACTTTGATGTAGAAAAAGGGTTATAAAAGGTCTTCTAAAAGTATTAAAATTGTAATGTAAAAATATGGTGATGCACCTAAAATTGATTTAAAACTTAGCAATCTAACTCACAATAGATCTTAGAAAATCTATCCACACAAAACCACTTTCAGCAATTTGACCACATAAATAATTCTAAGGGAGGTTGAAAAGACTTTCTTCTTGAAGGAAAATGATTTTTCACAACAAAAAAAAAATTTCTCCAATTGAACAGCCTAAGACCTGTGATTTTCAAAGCTATCTAACACATGCAAGAATAAATGAGACAATGATTTTAAAAGGTTTTGATGTTTAAAAACAATAAAATCTCATCAAATCATTCACAACAACTATATTAATGGAAAGGTAGACACTTGATTCAGCTGAAAAATAAAAGAAATAATTGCATAAAGACAAAGTATAGAACCTGTAACCTGCTGTAATCTCTATAAATCTACAAAAGTGAGTTACAAAACCTTCTTTCTCTCTCAAAGTGTAAAGAGCAAAAAAGGCAAGAACTAGAAAAACCTAAGTTTTTCTTACAATATATAGTTTTCTCTCTCCAAGAGACCTAGAAAGGTCAACTGCAATCAGCTGCCTCTAAAAATAAGCTCTCCAAATTGATCCATGAGCAAACAATGAAATCCCTAAAATTAAGGGCCAAAATTGCCCCAAAATGAGCAAAAATAGCTCCAAACTGCTCCTCTCTATGTGTTTGACCAAAACTCTCCAATTTGTCCTCCAAACCACGCAAAAAGACCCCAAAGTCTTGAGTTAACTCAACTCCTCCATTTTGCATGATTTTGCATGTGTCAATAATGTGGACAAGGAATAAAGCAAATTTTTGCATAATTACTCTATTATGAGTTTCAATTTGTCTAATCTCCTTGATTTTACAACTTGTGACAAAATAATAAAGTAATTTATAATGATATTACTTTATTACTTGTTTACATTATTCATAGTTGTAAAATTATGCAAGAATGGATAAAAAAGAAAATAATACCTTATCCTTCCATCTTGGTTTACAAACTTTGCATGATTGCATTAATAATGATGCCAAACTAGGTCATCATGCATGCAAAAATAAAGAATATCTTCTTCTGATATCTCCCATGCATCGAATAGGTCACTTTATGTAAATTACATTATGCATCATCAAAAGAATGATAAATGCATTTATACAACCTTATTACTCCATGCAAAAAGAGAAAATACATTATTGCATTATACATGCATACAAGGTATAACAAAATACCACCTTATCACTCCATGCATTATCATACATTATCACATCTATCATACCTCTCACCATGCATTTGAGCTCCATATACCTTTTTCTTCATGCAAAATCAATAATCTTCATCCTCTCCTAAGGTAAATATATACATTATCATCACTTGTTTATGCCACTTTTGACTCCACATGCATCATTACCTTATCATTTACCTTGTCCACCTTATTACTCCATGTCTTTGAATTATTTCCTTTATTGACTTTCAATAGCACATTTATTTTGAAATGCATAAAGGATAAAGTATTTTGACCCTTTGTAAAGGTGCATAAGGCACTCCGACCTTGTCCTTCATATAGTCGATCATTATGGAAGAAAGAAAAGGTCTAAAACCTTACCTTATCATGATTTATTCTTTTGACTTTGCAAAGAAAATCAAATAAAAAAGGCAAAAAGATTCGGCCTCCAAGGCCCCCCTGTGCATTATCATTAGGTCACAAGACTTAAAAGTCTTGACCACGGCATCAGATAAGGTAATGATTTTTATCTTTTGGAGAGTCAAAAAAGAATAAGAAAAGTGGGATACCCATCGACCAAAAAGGAGTTTCAACCCTAAACTTAATCATTTTGCATTTTGTTATCACTGGGTTCACTCTCTGCAACTCCATGCTTGGTGGCTAGGGTTTGATGGCGATTCCTTCTTTTCTCTGCAACTTCTGATCCTACTTGGTCGATTTACTCTGCATTCTTCACATACAGATGAAGGGTAAGCTCTATGTGTAAAGAACTAGGCCATTTCCTTTGATTTTTTGTGACTGATTCTTTCACTAAGCCGCGGCCATATGGTCATTTATGAGTCTTTATGAGTTCTGCATTTCATTTTCTTACTGTGGTTTCTTCATCTCTCATGCATTCCTTGTTTGGCGACTATCTCCATCTGCAATTTTGAATGTTTAAAAAATACACAGGCACGACCTGTAGCTTTTTCTTTCTGCAAGAATACAAGGTAATGTTCCATCTTTGCTTCACCATTTGCATTCTTTCAACTGTGTCTTTTATACTAATAAGGGTTTTTCAAGAAATGATATGGGTGTTTGATTTATTTGAAGGAAAAGCTCTCTTTGTTATGGCCATGACTGTATCCCTTCTCTTGATTTATCTTCTTCTTCTTCAGACATGAATACATAAGGGTTTGTAGAAAAAATGTTCAGGGTTTTACATTTTTGAAAGAAAACATCATATTCTTGGCTGTGGCCATGCATGTATCTTCTTCTGTATCATTCTCCTCTTCTGCAAATATGAATGCATTAGGGTTTCAAGAAAAATGTTGAGGGTTTTTACAAAAAAACACCATATCTTTGGCTATGACCTATGCTATACTTCCTCTGTATCTGCACTTCTGAAAGAAAAAGAATCCTCTGTAAAAATGAGGAAAACCACAGGGGTTTGAAAAAAATGACATGGGTATTTTTTCTTTGAAAAAGGACTCTACTTTGGTCACAACCTGTAACTTTAAGATTCTTTACCTTTTGCATGATATGAACACTCAGAAACTGATCTTTGTATATGCTACCTCCTGTAGCTTTATTGTCCATGGATGCATCTTATCATTGCTATTCCAATCTAGCATAAATATGCTATGGTTGTACGCTGTTCCAGTCTCTTTTTATGTCCTTCTGTACATTTACTTCATGCAGTTCCACTTTAGGCTTTTCATATGGCTTGTAACTACATCTTATAAATGATGTAACTGCTCTCCTTATAAAGCTATTCCATATGCTTTTAAACTATTATCATGACCTCTTTGATTAAGAAGTATTGTATCCTCTCTTGATTTTAAGCATATACCTGGTGTAATATGAACTGCCCTTTACATGGCTGTATCTGATGACTGTCTTCTTGATTTGTATTTCTATCTGTGGCTGATATCTAACAACTGTTCCATAGTCTAGGAGACTACCATGACGATTGTTGTTATATGGTGAGCTCTTTAGGGATTATACTCTTTTACCTCCTGATTGTAATGCATATCATGAAATCTTCATGGAAAGTTGTCATAACTCCATCTTCATGAGGCATTGTTATAGTTCATATGGCTGTTCCTGACATGATAACTAATCTTTATTGGAGCTATGACTATCTTTGGATCAAGATTACTTGAACTTAATATACTTCCCTATCTCTCTTTGGTAGCTTTATGAGTTCATGATGACATACATGCTTGATGGTATATACTTTCCACTGCCATACATATTGTTCTTTTATGATCACTACATTGATTGTGCTGTTCTTTACTTGCTATCATGGCTCATGATAAGATAAGATTTCTTTTGACATAGAGAGCATGATATCTTATGATGAAATGATACATTATTCTTTCAATTCTGTAGCAACATCTAGTCTATTTTAATGTTGCTCCAATATATTGTCTCCTTTTACATTGCTATACCATTATTCAACTGTTCTATCTATGAAGTAGATCTGAACAACAAATTGATATTTCAATCACAACAAGAAGATGGGAAAAATACCTTCTATGGCTGTACTCCATTCTTCTGATCACTGTACTTCTATTCTTTGCATATTGAAAACTCTTGAATAAAACCACTGCTCATTCTGTAGCATGTGATGAAGCATTTTGACATGATTATCTGATTTTAACAAGCTCTTTCCTGTAGTGGGCATAGTTTATAGGGGCAACTGCTCACTTCACTTCTCTTATGATGACTTCACTTTATTTGAAGTGTTGACTAGTCTAATCCATAACATCTCTTGAATAGTGCATTCTATTTATTGCAATATGATGTCCTTCTTGAATGAATAAGAAGGAAGCATGCTGGACTCTACCCTTGTGGGAGCCACATTTTCTCCACATGCTTAAATGTCTTCAAATTAGCAACATTACTTTTCCTATACCTGCACAATGAACAAACAAGTTAGCATAAAACATACCTCTTGAAGTTGATTGATCTTTCATGATGATTTTATTTATTGCACATGTCTAATTTATCATATTAATGTACAATGTTGACAAGTTTTATATGTCTGTTGATAAAGCATATGATGAATCTACATATCCATAGCTTCTAAGAAAACCTTTCTTCAACCTTGTAGGTGCACTGTCCTGATCAGGAGCAAAAGATAAAGATATGAAGATCAAGCTGCCAACCAAGAAGATCAACCTTCAAAAAGGTAATGATGGATATACATTTTCCTCATATGTTCTTTTCTTTTCCTTTTGTCCATAGATGTATATCTTGCACAATGTTTGCATTGCTCAGTTTAGTCACTCTCACGGCTTGTGTGGGACACACTTAAACATTTTCTTAAATATGATCAGTTACTTTACCTTATGCAAATGATTTATATATGTTTTGCTTTTCTGAATCAAGTGCATAGGGTAGAATAATTGAATCAGATTTGAAACATATGTTCAAAACATGATAATGAAATGACAATTTATAAATACCTTTCCTTCATATTGAATTGTGATATTTGAATAATTCAACCACATCATGACTGAAAGATAAAACCAGTTAGATACCTATCTTTCACTAAATGCTTTATCTCTTGTCATCAGATAACTTCACTTGTTAGGATGGTTTGACAATTCTGATTGGACTATCACATTATCTTGACAAGTGATCCATTGGTGTTCTCTTGCCAAGATGTCATACATTCACTAATTGATCACACTTAAAATTTTTCTTTTATTCCTTTTGTGACAACTGCAACTTAGGCCTAACTAAACTAGGTGTGAACATAATTTAGTAACATTTCCCAAAGTAGGAAAAAATGTGTTGCATTATAAAATAGTTAAAATGAATTTTATTTCTCTCTCTCTCTCTCTCTCTCTCTCTCTCTCTCTCTCTCTCTCTCTCTCTCTCTCTCTCTCTCGTATCATTCATCTTCATCTCTTTGTTTCCATTTGACTTCTTTTTCCACCTCCTCCCCTCTTTTTCACCTCTTAACCCTAGCTTTCCTAGTTTTCCTTTTCCTTTCCAATTTTCCTTTAGATCCCACTAATTTTTCCCTAATTTACTATTTTCCACCTCTCCTCTCATCATTCTTCCCATCCAATCAACTTTCATTTTATCTTGTTTCCATTTCATCCTCATAGTTTATATCCTCATCCCTCTTTGCATGTCCTAGTTTTCTTGTTTCCTTTTGCTTTGTTGATGAGAGAGAGAGAGAGAGAGAGAGAGAGAGAGAGAGAGAGAGAGAGAGAGAGAGAGAGAGAGAGAGTTTCTTGTTTCCATTTTCTTTGTCGATAAGGGAGAGGGAGGGAGGGGGGAGATAGAGGGGAGAGATAGGGATATATAGGATAGGGGAGAGAGAGGTGAGAGATGAGATAGAGGGAGATATATAGGTAGAGAGAGGTGAGATAGATAAGGAGAGATAGGGAGATAGGGAGAGATAGAGGAGACAAAGGGGAGATATAGGGGATAGAGAATGAGGGAGATGTCCAAAGACATAGGGAGAGAGATTGAAAGGTAGAGGGATGATAGAGATAGGGAAATAGAGGTTTAGGGTTGTTCAGGTTTAGGGTTTAGGGGTTAGGGGGCATCATTTAGGGTTGAGAGAGAGAGAGAGAGAGTTATGTTGTAAAAAATTTCCCTATGACTTTTTACCTCCTAGTTTAGCTCCTAGGTCCCCTTAATTTCATTATGCATGTTTAAGACTTATCCCGGAGCAATTTTCCCTGAAACCCATGTCAAATGGGGCCTAGGTGTCCACTATAATGCTTAATCAAGACTCAAATCATGCCTTGGGACTTGGGCTCTAGGCTTATTTGCCAGGACCTAAATCTTAGATGTCAACATGGGACCTTTAAAAAGGTTTCCCTTTGTCAGCCTTTTCAATTTGAATTACAAAAGTTTGGTGGGAATGCATATATAAATAGGTTTATGATTTCATTTTACTCCTAGTTAATTAAGGCAAACTTATGATTATCAAGCAAAGATCATTCAAGGCATTCATTATGTTACAGAGTAGAATTGTGTTGTGTTTGTTGCAGATTTGGCTTCATCAACTCATCTCCTCATGGTTTGAAGGCTCTTCATCTCCATGAGGGTTTTCACCTCTAAGGTGACATCTATTTGTGCTTCAATCAATTTATCTTATCATTGGATTTGGCCTCTACTCTACAAGAGTATGCACTCTATCTAACAACAATGTTAGAAGGATCGAATGCCATTCCGGGGCTTAATCGAGGCAATATCCTAAGCACCACAACCACCAAACCCCTCTCTTTGTGATTGTAGGTTATAGGTGCGGGATTTGGTGAAGTGGAGTTGCAAAGAAGCAAATAATAGGATAGAGATTTGGGATTTGGAGAAAAAGTGCAGAGAATCAACCCTACTGGACTAGGGTGCCCACCCTGTAGTCCTCTTGATTGGCATTTCTAAAAACTTTGAAGCAGGTTGCAATCTAACACAGATCACTGTTCTAGATCCATAGAAAAGTTGCCCTATCAGACTTGGGTACCCGCCCCGTTGTCCCTAAAGTTTCCACCTTTGAAAATCTAAATCTTGGTATGTTTCTAATTTGTATTTAGTGCCTTCTTGTGTGATCATTTGTCATATTTCGTTCGTCTGTATATAGTTTCATATAATTAGGGTTTGAGGCTTAATTGAATTAGGGTTTGACAAATTCATCAATCTATTCTATCTTTCCTTATCATTCCATAGTGAAATCAAACATGTATCTAAGTCCTCTTGCATCAATAGTGACTTAGCTTAGTTTATGTCCTTGAATGTTAATGTGATAGGAGGGTTTGATTGAATCTATCTTAACTACATTTCAACTTTATCTTTCTTTTTACATATAACATTTTGGTGAAGCTGTGTTTTTACTGAAGTTGCATCTTGTTGAGTATTGTAATCAGTTTTTCATTCATCCATATCATATTCATCATCACACATTCAAAAATCTTGCATACATTTGAAAAAATAAGCATTCTAGGCTTGCATTAAGGCATAGTTTGCACTATTCTCATTGCATATCATTGAAAACATTTATTTTATGATATTTACATCAGATCTGAGATAAATTATAGTATTTAGTCATTTCATGATCTTTTACCTTGCATTTGCATATCTCATTTGCTAGGGTTTTACTTGAAACTTGCATTTTTTTTCATATAACCTAGTGTGAGGGTAAAATAGTGATCAATCAAATGAATAACAAATGACCCAAACATCAACAGAATAGAGAAATAAAGAAGATTCAAATGAACAAAGCAATGAACAAACACAGCAAACCTCTTCCGTTTCGAAACTTCTGTTGTTCGCCTATCACAAATCGTCCTTTCGCAGATGAGATGAGCCCTCAGAGAGTGCAATCTTTTAAAAGCTGTTTGAGGAAGTCGATGGTGAACGGCTATGGTGTGATGTGCAATGAAGGTGAGCTCCAATGCAACAATGGTGATCTCAAGCTTGTGGATGACGAATGGGTGCCAAAGGCGCGCTGGTGATATTTCTGCAGAGTAACGATGTCAAAAGCCTGGATGAATAGAATGGAGGGATGAAGCTTCATTTATAGACTCGGAGGAATAGGAATCAACAGTTGAGAGAAGATATGAAGATCAACGGCTGAGGATGGTTGAGGAATGTGCAACCAGTGGAAATGTGACAAGTGTCCCAGCTCCATCATGAAAGGTGGGATGTGACAAAACTGATTGGAGAGTTAACTCCATTGACTGGTCTGTTAACAGAATTGACTGATCAGTTAGAAGAGTGGATTGTGGAACTGACTGGGTTGATTGAGGATTTGACTCAACTGACAGGTTAGTTAACAGATTTGATTGATTGGTTAACTAACCTCTGATTGGAGAAGAAATAGGCCATGTGGGTGAGGGAAAATAAGATAATTAAATATTAAATATATTTAATTACATGTGCAACCTGATGAGGTGGACAAGGTGAGGTGTAAAGGTGATGTGGAATTTTGAATTTAGAACTTTAGGATAGAGGAAATAGGATTAATTAAATAATTTATGATTATTTAATTGTGAAGGACAAATAGAAGAATTTTAATTAAATAAATAGAATTTATTTAATTATGGAATAGTGAATTGATTAAATAAATTTAGAATATTTATTTAATTAATAGAAGAATGGAATAAATATTTAGAATATTTATTTAGGATAATTTGTGTCATTTTTAGGCGTATACATTTTGCCCCTCTTTGATGCAATGCAGTTTACGGCGTTGCTTCAAAGAAATTGATAGTCTGAGTGATGATACATGCCCCAGTTTGCCCCTGGTACAGGTTAAATGACGATAGGATGCCCCCTCGGGAGATTGGACGGGAAAAACGGCGAAAGTTTTAGAGACGGACGATCTCACGACGAGGAAGGGGTTAGGATAGGTTGGAGGAAAAGGGACGCGGTCAGGGATGCGGGAAGAAAACGGGAGGAAAAACGGACACGGGAAGTAGTCCACAGTCATCACCTAGCCAGAATTAGGGTTTGGAGGCTATAAATAGGAGCTGGGTCCACAAGAATAGTCATTTGCACACTTGGTTGATCTGGATTGGAGAAAGAGAGCTCAGAGCAAACTTAGAGCAGCATGGCGGCCAGAGCAGCAGACATTCCACGCGAGGAGCACCGATTTGAGCGAGTCCGACGATTCGGGCGGCCAGCAGAGGCAGGACCCCCGGTATGTGCTTTGAAAAATTTCTCCTAGGGTCGAGTTTAGGTGTCATAAATGCCCGTAGAAAATAGGTGAAATGAATGCGCCGAAATGCAGAACGGCGCATATGCCTCGCGAAGCTGCGCTTTTGTGATTTCGTGGCGCATATGCCTGTTTCAGCGGCGCATGCGTGAAAGCTGCGCATTTGTGCAGTCTAGTTGCGCTTTCGTAATTGGGCAGTGCTTTTGTATTTCTGCCGCGCATGCGTGAAATGTAGCAGCGCATTTGTTAAAGTTGCGCATATGTGGATTCTTGCGGCGCATGCGTAATTGCGCGGCGCATGCGTGGATTTCTGCGGCGCAGGCGTTAAAACGGCGCATATGTGCCCTGTAGCGGCGCATATGCGTTTTTGCGGCGCATATGTTGATTTTTGCGGCGCATATACCAGAAATGGTGCATTTACCACCTGTAGTGGTGCATTTGCTTGGGATGGCAAATTACTTAGCCAAATTGATTCGATTAGTGTCCTGTTTGACGTAGGAATCGATGAGCTATCTCCGAGATTGCAGGAATCTAGTCAAGAGATGTAGTGTGCTGTTTTGATCAATTTGAAATGCTAAGTTTAGTTGATATAGTTCAATAGATATGTTGAGTATGGTATATGCAGCTTGAGACTGACGCCTTGCATTGTGTGTTTTGCAGGAGGAGATACGAGAGACTCTGCAGTCGAGGGAGACGTTCCCTATGCCTTTATTGCAGAGATACATGCTGACAGAGGCTGACAGAGTGGCGCTTGGTGCCATGGGTCTAGATTATGTTTGCTTTATGCCCGAGGTGTGGGCGAACCGAGGACTGTTGACAGCTGCTGTGGAGAGATTCCACAGCGAGGACGGGACCTTCCACTTCCCTACTGGAGAGATGACTGTGACGCTGGAGGATGTCTACCGGATACTGCACTTGCTCGTAGTAGGCGAGTTGGTGGAGTACGATGCTCAGCGGGACGCGGGACTCGCCGAGTGTCAGCGAGTATTTGATGATCCTGAGCTGGTGGGGCAGGTCATCCCGTGGCAGGACATATATGACTGCTATGACTACTTCCCTGGGATTGTGGCTGGGCTGATTGGGAGCGTTGTATGCCCGGATAGGAGATCGCACGGGTTCCCCATTGGATGGGGCAGGATCATGGAGCGGATGCTGACTGAGGGCACCCGTTATGCGTGGGGGCCCTGTGTGCTGGCCCACCTCTACCATGACATGCATCAGGTGGTGTACCACCGCAGCACGAGTCTATCGGCTGGGGTGTTGCTGTTACAGTTCTGGTTGTGGGAGCACATAGCGGTGACCAGGCCGATATGCGTCTTCGCGAGGCAGAGGGGAGAGCCATATAGCTATGGCTATGCAGGAGTGATTTCCCAGCACAGGCTGGGGAAGCTAGAGTACTGGCGGCATACCTTGGATGGGGTAGATGTGGTCGTCTGGCGGCCATATCTGGATTGCGAGCCCTGGGATGACGAGGGAGATGAGCTACCCTTCTGCTTTCAGACCAGGTGGTTGATAGGCCGGACACGGCATATACTGGAGAGACAGATGGTGGGCCGAGTGCTGCGACAGTTTGGCAGGAGACAGGGCATGCCACAGGGACAGGCTATGTTTGCCCGGACTCATGCAGAGAGGGTCAGATGGGGGCCGATGGCTTCGTACGAGGAGGCCCTGGCAGAGTTCCAGCAGTTGCCTTACGTGGCATGGGACATGCGGAGGGAGATTGCAGATGCGGGGGTCACACAAGAGTACGAGGACTGGATTACTGCACATCCATTCCCGAGATATTCAGGACCTGGCATGCTGGTGCCTCGTATTGACGAGGCGGACTCAGAGGAGGAGGGAGAGGCTGGCCCAGGGCGGAGGGCCGCTAGAGGAGGACGAGGACGGGGTGGCCGAGCTGTAGAGAGGCTGAGGCAGCGGAGGAGGATAGACCGGGCTGGGCAGGCAGTGCCAGGACAGGGAGAGGGACAGCAGCAGGCACAGATGCCACCCCCCCAGCAGGTACCACCGCAGCAGGTACCACAGCAGCAGGTGCCCCAGCAGCAGGGGCTAGGACAGGCAGAGGCAGCACAGGGGCCGGTGCAGGGTGAGGCACATGAGAGGACCATAGCCAGCCTGAGAGGACAGGTGCGAGAGCTGCAGGCACAGCTGAGGAGAGTGGAGAGGATGCGAGATACAGATGCAGCGGTGATCGCTGGTTTGACTCGCGAGCGAGACATGGCAGATGCCCGGGTACGCCTGATCCGAGTAGAGAGGGACACAGCAGTAGCTGCCATGGGCACAGATGCAGCGAGTACATTTTTGGTTGGGCAGGTGCAGCAGGCACAGGCACAGGTAGGCCAGTTGCAGACGCAGTTGGCACAGGCACAGACAGACTTAGCCAGAGCGCAGCAGCAGGCACAGTATTACCGAGGCTTGTACCATGGGGTCGTATCCTCGAGCCAGAGGGCAGGGAGTTTCAGGAGTCAGTCTGGGGTGGCTCACAGAGCAGGTCCTTCGCAGTCAGGGGCATCCGTGATGGGACCTCAGCAGTCAGGAGCTGGCAGTGGTGGCCCACAGCAGCAGGGGTAGACACAGACCTGATTTTGTACATTTTTGGGACATGTATCACCGTCTATGTAGACGCATATTGTATATGACACTTTGATTTTGAGAGAGATGGTGATATTGTACATTTGGACCTCTTTGTATATGATAGTATGGATGATGATGCGGCTTTGTGTTTCTATTGCATGCGTGTATGAGATGATTATTTCTATTGCATGATTGTGATTCTATTGCATAGTTAGATGGTCTATATGATGCTATATGAGAAATACGTTGATATGCTGCTATATGATGTCTATATGATCTAATGTGACAAATGAATGCAAAATGTAATATGATGTCTATGTGATGATGCAAATGTATATGTATGGAACCTAATTTCTATGTTATGATGCTGTATAGATATGTGAGATGCTATTGGATGTTTATATGATGTAAAGCTTTGAATGTATGCAGTTGTAACATGAGTACTATGTGGTGATGCAACTATATATGTGATGCACTTAACTATGTTGTTTTGATTTTCTGGGCTTTTAAGATTAAGATGTGATGCAAATGTATTGGTGACCTAATGCATTGGATGGTGCATTCTACTAACCTACTCAGGTGCATGACTAGCTTCTACGAATGATATGATATGCTCCTATATGCCTTGTTTTTGTGATGTCCAAATGTACTCTATCGACCTAAGAATGACATGATGGATAGAGGAATGGTTGCGAAAGGATGACTTAGGAATTTTTCTTGATATCGTTATTCTGCATAGTTTGAATAATGAGGATTGTATGGATGGGTGTATGGATGTGTATATGGGTACAGGACGGATGTTTTGCTTTTAGACTGCTTTATTTCATCATTGGGCATTTTGTTTTTGGTACTTTTCTGAGATGTTGTAAGTGAATACAAGCATCGAGGTATAATTGAACCAAGATGACCTGAGTATCGCTTACATGGATTGTGATTGAGCAAGTTAATACAAGCATCTAGTCAAAATTTGAATCTAGATGACCTGAGTACCTCTTGCGTTTCAACAAGCAAGGATTGCCCCCGTTTATGTTAGACCTTTGATGTCCTCGATGATCTTTTGCCGATCACGTCCTAAGACAAGGCTTCACATTACTAAAGTTTAATCCCCAAATAGCAAACAGAGAAAGTAATCATGCCCCCATCATAGCATCTCTAGCTTTTGGCATCCTTGAGTAGCATAGGAAGGTATGATAGCAAAATCAAGACTCTGTAACTTAACCCTAGGTTCCAATCTACAAAAGCACATTTGCGTTGATATGTGTTTATTTCTTGCCTTAATTTGCATAAAATCATTTAGAAGACCTTGGGTATTTGCGTTGCATTGGATAGGTTAAGATGCTCATTGTCGGGATTTCTGCTTGAAGTGCGGGTGTTTGCTTGCATTTGCTTACCTGATGAGAAGGTTGCACTATCCTTATTGAGAAGACGGACCCTAAGGGACTGACCTAGTGCCTCGGGGGCTCATTGCTAAATGGCCTTGCCTACGTGACGACACAGAGGCAACGTAGTTCGGGGTAAACCCTAATGGACCTTGGATGGACTAGAAGAAAGACGACAAGAATGAAGACAAGAAAGGAGACGAATGGGACCTTGGTAGAGATGGAAGCCTCGGGGGCGCATTAGAATAATGGCCTTGCCTACGTGACAGCGCAGAGGCAACGTAGTTCACGGATTCGGACCACAGACCCTGACGAGAGACACTACACTAGGCTTACATTGAGGAGACGGTATGGGACAAAACCTCGGTTGACAAGGCCACAAGGTGAGTATCAAGCCATGATAGGTAACTGTCAAGCGTTTATCGTGGGATGGATATGGGTCGAATGAGAAAAATAGAGGGGGAATGGGCTCAAGGTGATTGGATTCCCAAAGATGGAGAATGCGGTTTGTTACAAGTAACGCCTGTTTACCAGGTTTTCATCACTTGCTTTTATTTGCACGAGAAGCTAGAAAGTAACATGACGCCTGATTGCCAGGTTTTCCCCATGATACCTATCCAAGGCGCCTGTTTGCCAGGTTTTCACCAAAGGACGATTTTTTTGTATGCTTGCTATTTTTCTCTGATTTTTTTGTATTTTCTCTTTGTAACTTTTTCTTGATTTTTTTTGATTTTTTGATTGATTTTTTTTTTTTATTACCCCCCCTGCATTGGGGTTCCCTTAGGTATAGAACCGGCGAAGGTGCATGCTGTTGATGGGGTCATCAAACAACTCACCTTCTGATGTGGCCAACTGATATGCCCCCGATCCGTAAGCTGCTACAATTACATAGGGTCCAAGCCAGTTAGGCTCGAACTTGCCTTTCTTTTCTCTGTCCTGCTGATTGCGAGGGTTCTCTCTTAGGACGAGGTCCCCAACCTTGAAGCATCTTGGTCTAACCTTGTGGTTGTAGCTTCTTGACATCATCTGTTGATAGGATTTGAGATGGTCAAAAGTTTTCTGGCGCCTTTCCTCTAGCAGTTCTAGCTCTTGTAGTCTGGAGACTCTGTACTCTTCGTCTGATATGAGACCTTTCAACGACACCCGAAGGGATGGGAGTTTGACCTCAATGGGAAGGATGGCTTCAGAACCATAGACGAGGGCGTAGGGTGTAGCACCTGTGGGAGTGCGTATGCTGGTTCGATAGGCCCACAGAGCGGGATTGAGTTGGACGTGCCAGTCGCGACCAGCTTCATTGACAGTCTTCTTTAGGATTCTCAGAATGGTTTTGTTCGATGCCTCAGCTTGGCCATTACCTTGGGGGTAATATGGAGTGGAGAAGCGGTGTTGGATCTTGAAATGTTCACAAAGTTCTTGGACATCCTGATTTTTGAAGGGTCTCCCGTTATCCGTTATGATGGATGAAGGGATGCCATATCGGCAGATAATGTAATTCAGAATGAAAGAGGAAATTTGCTTTCCTGTGACGGTTGATAAGGGAACGGCTTCAATCCACTTTGTAAAGTATTCAGTGGCGGTTATGATGAATTTATGGCCGTTGGAAGAGGGCGGATGAATCTTTCCCACGAGGTCAAGTCCCCACTGGCAAAAGGACCAGGGTGTCGTTAGAGGTCTCAACTCCTGAGCAGGTGCATGAATCAGGTTCCCATGTATCTGGCACTGTTTGCACTTTTTGACGAACTGATATGAATCCATTTCCATATTGGGCCAGTAATAACCCAAACGCATGAGTTTCTTAGCTAAGGAAGGACCGCTGGAGTGTGTTCCGCAGATCCCTTCATGCACGTCTCGCAAGGCAGTTATAGATTCTTCTTGTTCTAGACAACGGAGTAAAGTACCATCCAGACCACGGCGGTAAAGGGTATTGGCGATAATGGTGTAACGGGAGGCTTGTCGGATGAAAGTTCGTTTTTGGTTGGAAGAGAGGTCTAAAGGAAGGATATTGTCCTTGAGGTAAGTGTAGGTCTTACCGTACCAAGGCGAATCAGATCCTACTAGGTGGCAAATGGAATGGGTCTCAAGGAGATCATAGGCCGGTTGTCGAATTGTTTCTACTAAGAACTCATACCGTGACTCATGTTCAGGTATCTCAAGAAGAGAGGCTATGGTTGCCATTGCATCTGCTGCTTTGTTCTCTATCCTGGGTATTTGCTCAAACGAGATGGTCCCAAAATGTTCTTTGAGGTCGTCGACCATTCGCTTGTATGGGATGAGCTTCTCATCTTTGGTCTGATACTCGTCGTTGACCTGGTTTATGACAAGCTGAGAATCACCGTAGACACATAGTGTTTGGATTTTCCACTCAGTGGCCATCTTGAGACCAATTACCAAAGCCTCGTACTCTGCTATATTGTTAGTGCATGGGAATAACAACCTGTAGGACTTTGGAATTGTGTCGCCTTGGGCAGTGATGAACAAGATACCTGCCCCCGATCCATGGTTGGTGTAAGACCCGTCGAAGTAGAGTTTCCAAGGAGATGTTGACAGAGTGAATAAAGACTCATCTGGGAACTCAAACTGCATTGGTGAAGTGTCCTGTAATGGTGCCTCAGCTAGTTGGTCTGCGATGATTTGCCCCTTGATGGCTTTTCTATCCACATACTCTATATCATATTCGCTAAGAAGCATAACCCATTTGGCTAGTCGACCTGTGAGAGCCGCTTTGCTGAGAAGATATTTTAGTGGGTCGATCTTGGCAATGAGTTTGACAGGATGTGCCAACATGTAGTGTCAGAGTTTTTGTGAGGCAAAAACCACCGCAAGGCATGAACGTTCCACCTGTGAGTACTGCAACTCATAGCCCACTAAGGTTCGACTGATATAGTACACAGCTCTTTCCTTGTTCTCATAGTCTTGCTGCGCTAGGAGAGCCCCCAGAGCAGTAGGTGTAGCAGATATGTAGAGAATCAAAGGTTTTCCTTGGATCGGAGGCATGAGTATAGGAGGATTCATGAGGTACTCCTTGAGCTTGTTGAATGCCTCTTCGCACTGCTCATCCCATTTAAATGGAACGTTCTTATGTAGGAGGTGGCTGAAAGGATGGCACTTGTCTGCCAGCTGTGAGATGAACCTGCGGATGGCCTGTAGCTTGCCCTGTAAGGATCTCAACTGTGTTAGAGTTTTGGGCGGAGGCATGTCCATGATTGCTTTGACCTTGGCCGGGTCTACTTCTATGCCGTTTGCTGACACGATGAAGCCTAGCAGCTTGCCCGATGTTACCCCAAACACACATTTCTTAGGGTTCAATTTTACTTGGAATTGGTCCAGCCGTTGGAAGACTTTCTCTAATGTGTCCAGGTGTGAGTCCCTGGTGAGTGATTTTGCCAGGATGTCGTCAACATAATCTTCCATGGTCACATGCATCATGTCGTGAAATATAGTTGTCATGGCCCGCTGATATGTAGCACCTGCGTTTTTCAGCCCAAATGGCATGACATTCCAGCAAAAGGTACCCCATGGACAAGTGAAAGCGGTTTTGTGCTGATCCTCTGGTGCTATTTTGATCTGGTTGTACCCTGAGAATCCATCCATAAGTGACAGCATTGTGTGTCCTGCCGTGAGGTCGACTATGATATCGATGTTAGGCAAGGGAAAGTCATCTTTTCGGCATGCTTTGTTTAAATCTCTAAAATCGTTGCATAGTCGGACCCTGCCATCTGGTTTAGACACCGGCACAATATTAGATATCCATTCAGGGTAATCTATGGCTCTGATGAACCCCATGTCTAACAATTTCTTGAGTTCTTCCTTGACTAGGAGGGCAATATGGGGATGCATTTTTCTCAGTTTTTGCTTTACGGGCTTCACCCCTGGATCTAATGGCAAGTGATGTAGAATCAGGTTTGGGTCCAAACCTGGCATGTCGGCATATGACCAAGCAAAGCTGCCTCTCTTCTTCTTAAAGAATGGTACAAACTTGGTTTTCTCAGGCGGCGTGAGAGATTTTGCAAAGTGGATAATCTGAGGCCGCTCTTCGGTTCCAATGGTCATTGGCTCTGTTGGCTCTACCACGATCTGTGACCTTTCCTGATACATGTCACTTGGGAGGGTGTCAAGCAATCCATCGTCAGGTGCCACAGTTGGGTTTTCACCTTCAGATACGTCCTTTCTTTTTACTGTTTTATGATCTGACACTGCCGCATGGCGGTTTTCACCGTCAGATTCTTTTTTGATCTTTACATTTTTGCGACTAGAAGGCTTGGCACCCTCCCCGAAGTAAGCTACAGTATTGAGTTCGATAGCGAAACCGGCTTTATGATCTCCTTTTGGTAAATGATCTCTAAGTCCCATATAGTCAATGTCGGCATCATCGTTCTGGAACATATCTAATTGAGGGGTCCCTTGCAGGTTCCAGTCAATAAGCTCAGGGTGTAAGAGGGGAAGGGAGTCAGATGAAAGAACTGATTCATTGATAGTGTGGATGGAAATATTAGGAGCACCGGTGGGGGTAGTGTTCTGGGTGGTACTTTCTTCCAGGTTGTTTATCGCAATGGAATCGATACTTTCCTCGAAAGCCATAACTTCAGGGAGGGGCAAATCAGACTCCAGTGGTCTGTCCCGTTGCGTTTGTCTTCCATGATATGGGCTAAGGGTTTGGATGGTGTCAATCTCCTTGTCATCGTAGGAGTGCTCTGTCAGCTCGTCCCATTCATATTGATTGGAATCATCTGAATCTGCGTCACTGTCCGCTTGGAGTGTTTGAATTGTCTCCACTAGGCAGGCATTTTCTTTGGCTTTGCCCTTGCCTTTGTATCCCAAGCCAGTGGTGTTTCTAGCCGAAGAGGAAGAAGAAGGTTGTATAGGTTCGATGATCCCTTCTTTTCTGAGGCTGATAGGGCCTTGTCCTTCATATCCCATCCTATGCAAGATGGTTTCACCCCGTCCATAGAGTTCTGTAGGGAGTCTAGGTGGCTCTTGGGATGTGCTTTCTTCTTCGGCATAAAGCCATTGCAAAAGATCTCGCTCCTCTGATTCATCGGATAAGGTCCCCCATTTTACAAAGGGGTTTGCGGAAGTTGTAGGGGGAGCAGAGGGCTTTGGAAAATGCCTGGGTTGATGCTTGGGCTGGCCAAAGGAGCGAGGAGACAAGGGCATTTTTGCAAGGTTGAGGCTGTGCTCAATCTGGTATTCCCCCACGCCATTTTCTTTTATGGTGATTTTCATTGGTTTGGTCCGTGAAGAGGAAGCTTCGGCAGTATGGTCTTGTGGCGGAGTAGGGGAGATATGGGCTCGATTGTTGGGAATGACACATTCCGGTTTGGCTTGGAATGAGTTGCAATGCTGGTAGGGGTCGGGGTCGCCGTGTATGGTGACCTGCTTGCCATCATGTGGGAACTTTATGCATTGATGGTAGGTGGAGGGGACAGCTTTCATGGCGTGGATCCATGGTCTCCCTAGTAGAATATTGTAAGCAAGCTCCCGATCAAGGACTTGGCACACCACATCTTTAATTACCGGTCCCACTTGAATGGGTAGGACAACCGTGCCCTTGGTGGTTCGTTCCTCCTCGTCATAGGCTTTGATAGTAATTTTCCGTCTTGGATCTACTGCCTGTTCAGAGAACCCCAATGCAAGGACTAGCTTCAAAGCGCAAATATTCAAACCGGCACCCCCATCAATGAGAACCCTCTTGATGCGGTGCCTGTGTACGAATGCGACAATGTGTAGGGGAGTGTTGTGGGGTTGAGACATGGAAAGGTCATCTTGTTCGGTAAACGAGATGGAAGTGGAGGAAGTCAAATTACCCACCATGGTTTGAAACTTTTCTTGGGCTAGGTTAGTGGGGACAGTAGTTTCCACTAAGGCTTTCTCAAGAATCTCCTTATGAGAAGGAGATAGACGCAAGAGCTCCAGTATAGAAATGTGAGCCAGAGTCTTTTGCAATTGGTCGATGACATTATATGGACGGGAGTTAGACGGAGATGGCGACGACCTTGGAGGAGTGGTGTTGATCGTGACTCTACCACTGCGGGTAATTATACTACAACCAGTTCCGTTAGGTCTTGGTTGTTGGTTGGGGGATATGACGTTAACTTGCGGAACATGCTCAGAAATGCAGTTAATGGTGTACTCAAAGGGAACGCTTGCATAGTTAGCATTACTCGACCCACTGTTCTGGTTTGGCCTGTTGCGATTGTTGTCAGTATTGTTATGGCCATTGGAGTTGTTGCCATTGTGACCATTGTTGTGGTTGTAACCATTGTTGTTGTGATTGTTGTTATACGGCCGGTTGTGGTTTAGGAGAGGATCTCGGTAGGCCACATGAGATTCATTGGAGGTATGCTGTTGTGTTCCTCCCTGATTCTGGTCCAGTATATCTTGTATGACGTTCTTAAGATGGATGCAATTATTGGTTGTGTGCCCCCTTCCTCGATGATACTCGCAATAGTCTGTGTCCTTCCAATAGGGAGGTTTGACTATAGGCTCATAGTCACTTGTTGGCGGTAGAGAAATTTCATTGTTAGCCAACAACTTCTTGAGAGCCGACTCTTGAGATTCTCCTAACGGCGTGAATTTTCTCCTTGGATTTGAATTAAACCAAGGTCTAGATTCCCGAGGGGGTGGCTTGTTGAGTGCACCGTTATTTGCTTCTTCCTTAAGAGTGAATATGGGTTGTTGTTTAGGAGCTGCTGCCTTGGCATCCACTACTCCGTCGTTGACCACATTCTTGTTCTTGGTCCAAAAATTTGACTTGTCAGTTGTGTAATTGGAAGGAGGTGTGTCCTTGTAGAGCTTGAGAGTTCCTTTAGCGATCATAGCTTTCTCAATGAATAGCCCCATTTCAATGACTTTGGTGAATGAGGTAGGGCATTGTATCTGAATCTGATAGCTAAGATCAGGATTCAAATTGTGGACAAACATTTCCAATAGTTGTTTCTCAGGCATGTCGTAAGAACACTTGCTAGCTAGCTGTCTCCATCGTTGTAGGAAGGTGGCGAAAGACTCACCACCTTTTTGTTTGGTGTTGCATAGGTCTAGCATAGATACTTCGTGTTCTATGTTGTAAGAGAAGTGCGTTATGAATTTATTGACAAGCTCATCAAAAGTTTTGATTCCTGGTGGAAGACGCGAGAACCACTCCATAGCTTGACCTCCTAAAGATCTTGGGAAGAGTCTCATTAAGTAAGTCTCGTTGTGAGCTACTTCTAAACATGCTGCAGTGAATTCCCTGATATGATCTCTAGGGTCCCCCTGTTGACTTTTTCCCAGACTGGATGCTTATTCCCAGATTTCCCTACAAGGTAGCCATCAGTGATCAACAGGATCTCTGGGCCAGGGGGTCAACAGTGTAGGAGATAGACTCTATATTTTATCTCCTCTTCTTCTTCAGGCTCTGCAAGACCTAGGGGGTATTCCCTACTCAACATCCATGAGGATATGCATACAAGGCTGGGATGCTGACAGAAAGCAGATGAGTCCTCCTGTAAGTAGACCAAAACTGAAAGATAAGAGCAAAGGGGCTAGCTTTGGGCCTATTTGCAGTTGTAGACAGAGGACTGAGGTTCCTAAAACTAACTCTAATGTCCTAATGGTTGTTTTAGATTTTGATTTGGAGTTTAAGTGTGGATGCAAAGCTGGACATGGTTATAACACAAGAACAGAGCATGATTGGTGCCTATCCAGGGCCTGGAGTCAGTAGACATACACCTGTGAATGATCAGCATGAACAACTAGAACTGGATTTCAAGGGGATATATGTGATACCTGCCTTACAGGTATCTCCCAATACAAAGTGTTAGGTTATCTCTACTTATGGTATCCCTACTGCAGTATACCCTTCCCAATGTTCAACCTGAAAACAGTTTAATCTACCCCTTGAGCAGAAGTTAAAAGATCAGACATTCAACATAGGAATTCTATGCTCTAGAATCTAAACATTACTCAAATATCCAGATTCAGAAGAAGAATACATGCAATACTGGAGACAGAATTAACATAACACATGCCAAGATAGCATTTCTCATATAAGTTTAATCATGAAATCAGTGGGTTCATGCCAAAAACATATAACAAGAGATACATAAACTCACAGGTAAGCTGTACAGAGCAACCAGATCAGCTTGTTATGCATTACAGAGCCAAAAATCTTCAACTTTCAACAACCTTGAAATGAGCAACACAACCTGCTTATAACAGCCAGGTAGGTGCTCAGCAATTAATTACATGGTTGACCCAAAATCCCGCCAGATACACAGTATCAGAAGGATGGCGCTCAAACATTACCAGATTGGCGCCCAAACTTGAATGCAGCAGGTAGGGGAGGAGACAGGAAGATTTCTCGAGCCCTGCGCCACTGTCCGCTGATGTACACCTTCAGTCGGGTACCAGATCCGCCCACGCCATCGCCCATACCTCTACAACAATCGCCATTGATGGCGCACCAACCCGCGGCCTCGGGAAGAACATTGATTCTGCATCGCAACCACTTCCCGCCGAGATTCATCATCATGATATTTTGAATATGCAGGATAACATTATCCCACATGCACCCTGCGATGACCTCTTTGACACTTTATATACTAGGTCATGAGCATATATCATGTCGGTGCTTTTGCTCCTGACGACACTAGTATAAGACTTCATCATCATCATCCTCCAGCAGCATGATATCCTGTCGCCCGAAATATCACCCTGACGTCAGCATCATATCGCAATACAACTGCATGATATTCGCCTTCACCCGCACAACCGGATCCATCGGAGGAACATCCTCCTGCTGAGCTTATACCAAAAGTCTGGCCGATGAACATCCTGATGACATCATCATCATATCCTGCTGACGTCATCATCATATCTGCCTACTGCGCACCTCCTCATATCCGGATGACGTCATCATCATGTTTGCAAATATCGGGGGATCTCCTCAAGATGATCAGTGTTAGAAATATGACCCCCCCGGACCTTGATGACGTCATCAGCATATCGACATCAGGATGATATTCGGAAGACAACCGGATATTTGGAAATATCATCCTGATGTGCAAATATCAGGTTGCACTGTAGCTCCTCTGTAAGATCGGGGCGATAGATGAATATGATGATGCTCGAAAAGATCACCCCCACTAGATAGCGCACGAAGCTGGCAGGCGGATATCTCCTTGATATCAGCATCATCATGATGCTGGAACAAACACACACTCGAGTGATATGAAAATATCACCCCCTCCTTCAGAAATATCATGATGCAGATAGGCAGAAAGAAAGATATCACCCTGATATAAGGATGACGTTAGCATCATCAGGATGACAAAACAATCGAACAAGAAGTGATACAACATCATCAGGATGATATTGACCAAGATCATCCTGATGTTCAAAATATGATGACCCTAGTGAATATCGGGTCGCACTTGGAACTCTTCAACAACATCATCAGGATGATCATAACCAAGATCACCCGATGATAGAAATATCACCCCGGCGAGATATCATGATGCAGATAATATGATGACCCCTGCAAGCAACACGGTGATAACTGGAAATATGATGATGATGACGACCCTTAGGAAAAAACAAGTCAGGTCGAACAACTTAGAGAATAACCCCTTCAGAATAACGGGGCAACATCATCATCATGTTTGTGCAAGGTGATAAATGCAAGATCACCGGATACTTTGAAAAATCACCCTCGCAAGCAGATCAGGGTGCACTGTAGCTCATCAGCAGGATCAGGATAAAAACCAAACATCACCCGATAACTGAATATGATGATGACGATGAAAAACCAGTCGACGAAGAACATGATGATGCAGACCATCATCGAAGACAAGATGATGATGATGACCTCCTCCTCAGGAAAATATGATGCTGCAGCTGAAAAATGCTGAGGAGGTCCAACACTTAGAAAAAATGGGCAAGAAGATAAAGGGTTCAAATGAAGAAACCCCCTGATCATGACAAATCAACCCTAGGTCAAAATGAGTGCTAACAGTGGCTCCGAATGGGGACGTGCAGGTGAAAACCTGCAGCGAGAACCAGATCTCTGGGCAGACCAGACAAAAAGCCAAAAAACGCGAGCTGTACAAGGCATTTACACTACATACATATTTTTACAAATGTGCACAGCAACCAGTTATTCATGCAAAATAGAACTTAAGGAATTGGCCATGCACAGGCAATTCCAGAACTTCACCATCTAGGGCCTGGAGGAAATAAGAATCCTCCCCATGAGTATTGCAAACCTGATATGGGCCCATCCATAAGGGTTGAAATTTACCATGTTTACCCTTTTCCTGAACTTTAGCATTCCAAATAAGCACCAGATCATTGACTTGAAACTTCCTTTTTGTAGTTCTCCTGTCAAACTGATATTTCATATCCTGTTGTCTTTTGAGATTGATCTGGTGGGCTTTCCTTCTGTCTTCATCCAATGCAACCAGCTGATTCACTCTTTCTGTCATAGAATCTTCAATCTCCTCATCATTTTCTTGAATGAATCTGTAAACTGGTAGGAGATTGTTTATGGGCAGTCTAGCTGATGCACCATATACAAGCTCAAAAGGTGACTTCCCAATAGCCCTTTTCACTGTCACTCTGTCAGCCCATACTGCTAAGTTCAACTTTGAGTCCCAAGCTCTCTTGTTCTTGTCCAGTATCCTCTTGATAATTTTCATGATGCTCTTATTGCTTGATTCAGCTTGACCATTTCCTTGTGGGTGATATGGTGATGTATATGACAGATTTATCCCATACCTGTTGCAAAAATCAACAAATTCACCTGATCTGAAGCACATAGCATTATCAGTGATTATCTTAAATGGTACTCCAAACCTGATGATGATGTTTTCTAGTATGAAGTCTGTCACCACCTTACTTGTAGCTCTCTTAGTTGGAATGGCCTCAATCCATTTGGTAAAATAATCAGTTGCCACCAAAATCCAACTGTGTCCCCCACTTGATTTGTCTGCAATTTCCCCTATAAAGTCAATTCCCCATTGCTGGAATGGAGCATCCACAGGTACAGCTCTGAGGGGTAAAGCACCATCATATTTCAGCTTTCCTGCAAATCTTTGACAAGGGTCACACTTTCTCACTAACCTTTGTGCATCTGAAAAGAGAGTGGGCCACCAATATCCTGCCCTGAGAATTTTATGAGCTGTTGTTTGGGCAGTATAATGTCCACCACACAATCCTTTATGCATATCAATCAAAATATTGTTAGCCACATCCTCATCCACACATCTCAGCAGCACACCATCAGGGTTTTTCCAGTATAGCTCACCTTGAACAATAACATACCTGATTGCATGTAACCTTAGAGTCCTCTTTTGACAGTCACTGAAATGGGAAGGACAATTCAGATTTTGCAAGTAATAGATAATATCCTTGTACCATTCAGATCCTGATACATTTACACTCTCATCTTGGACTGCATTAACTTGGCATGCTTCCAAGTTTGACTGTGCCATCATCTTGGCTAATCCTTGTCCTCTTATCAACTTAGTAACTTGTATGTCTATGTTGAACTCCTGCAGTTTGTTTATCCATCTGCACCTTCTTCCAGTCACCTCCTGCTGAGTGAATATGTCTTTGACTGCTGCATGAGGTACATATGCAATGATATATGACCCTACCAGGTATGGTCTGAAACTTTTGATGGCTCTAACCAGTGCATATGCCTGTTTTTCCATAATATCATACTTCAACTCAGAGGCCTGCAGGGACATACTGAAGAAAGCGATGGGCTGTTCAAAACCATCTTCATTTTTCTGCAACAAACATGCAGCAACAGTATGAAAGGAAGCAAATGAGAACACTTGGAATGGCCTAGAAAAATCAGGAGATTTAAGAACAGGGGCCATCTTGATTGCCTCTTTGATATTCTGAAATGATTCTATTGCTTCCCTTTCCCAGTTGACAGTTGCATCCTTCTTCATCATCTTGGAAATGTTCCTTGTGGTTTCTGCAAAGTTGGGAACAAACCTTCTAACAAAATTTATCTGTCCAAAGAAGGACTGAACTCCTTTCACAGTTTTTGGCATTTGAATCCTGTCAATAGCAGCCACTCTCTCTGGATCTATCCTGACTCCATCCTTGGAAACAATATGTCCCAGAAGCTTTCCTTCAACTACTCCAAAGGCACACTTCTTTGGGTTTAAAGAAATACCATATTCAAGTGCTCTTATGAAAATCTGCTCCAGATGCAAACAATGCTGCTCTTCTTTCTTTGAGTAAGCGGTCAGGTCATCCTGATATACAGCCAGGATTGAATCTATCAACCCTGCAAAAGCAACATCCATTGCTCTTTGAAATGTAGCACCTGCATTTGTTAGTCCAAATGGCATTCTAACATACACATACGTTCCCCATGGAGTGGTAAAGGCAGTCTTATACTGTTCTGATTCCTTTACCTTTACCTGATTATATCCTGAAAATCCATCCATCATGGACAGGAGTTCACAACCAGTCACTCTCTACAACATAGCTTCCATATTAGGCAGTGGATAGTTATCCTTCAAAGAGGATACATTCAAGTTCCTGAAATCAACACAAAGCCTAATATCACCATTCTTTTTTCTGACTGGGACAAGGTTAGACACCCAAGTTGAATGTCTGATTGGCACAATTATTCCAGCTTCCCTGAGCCTTTTGAGTTCTTCTTGCATCTTGGGAGCTAAGGTAGGGTTAATAGGCCTTTGCCTTTGTGTAAATGGCTTAGCTTCAGGCTTCAATGGGATCTCATGCTGGAATAAGTCTTCCCTATAAGCTTTTAGGTCCTCATATGACCAAGCAAAAACATGTTTATACTTTCTCAGTAATGCAATCAGCATACTTCTAATGTGTGGTTTGAGCTGTTTACCAATATATACCTTCTGAGGGGCCTGAGATGTCCCCAAATTTATTTCTTCTAAATCCTCCTTATTTGTGGGGGATGTCTTTGTGACCATTTTGTCTTTACTGTCAAAAACTCTTTCCAAAGCTACCAACCCTCTAGGGATTTTATTAGTCCTCAACTGAATGATCTCTTTTCCCACAAGAGTTTCTTTTCCATCTACAGTCTCTACAAAAGCTTGGAAATCAATTTGTTGATTCTCATATTCATCTATGCAGTGCAAAAATTTCAATAAATCCCTATCATCATCAAACACTTGCCAACTGCATATGTTTTCTGGTATGGCAGGCCTAATTTTAACTTCTACATTTGTAACACCTGACAGAGTGATGTCATCTGGCCTTATTGCAACATTGGCTAAGAAATCAGCCATAACATTTTTTGACCTTTCTACCCAGCCAATTGAAAATGCATCAAAAAGTTCAATGGTATCCCAAACAACATGCTTGTATTGTTTCAGTCTTTTATTTTTTGCAGCATACTTATTTCTGATTTGGGATACAATCAGCTCAGAATCCCCAAATACTCTTAACATCTTAATCCCATGTTTGAGAGCAATATTTAGGCCTAAGAGTAAAGCCTCATATTCTGCAATATTGTTTGTGCAATCAAACCTCAGCAAGAAAGAGAATTTGAGGAGCTTACTAGTTGGAGACAGGAAAACAACTCCAGCTCCAGAGCCTTCTTTTGCACAAGCTCCATCAAAAAACATGGTCCATAAGCCTTGCTGATCCAGCTCTTCAATGCAGACATTTTTCTTTTTATCTTCTGTATCATCTGAGACAACCCTGAAGTTATCATAGTCAGTGTCTACAAAGCATACCTGTTCATTTGCTTCTTGGTCTTCCACTGTCTCTGATGATCTTTGCTCTCTGATTAGCTTGACATCCCTGCCATTCATTGGAATCATGGCATATGACAGGTCCAGCTGCATACTTCCACCAATTAGTGCTGCCCATCTTCTTGACAGCAACATACCATACTGTGGCTTGATGTCAACCACTGTTATATTCATTTTGTATCTTTTTTTAGGAAATGCTGCCAGCTTGAAATCTACATCCTTCATGATTCCAATAACTGGTACCTCTCTGGCATCCATAGCATAACATTTTCCACATGCCTTGTCAATTTTTAATCCAGTTTGTTGCATGATGGCCAAAGGCATGACATTTGTAGATGCTCCAGAGTCAAGCATACAATTTCTAATTATTTTTCCATTTATAACCAGGGAAACATAAAATGGTTCCACCTGTGAAGGACACTTTGTCATGGTCATTCCTAAATAGACTTCAGGAGTCTCATCTTCTTCATTACACATGACATGTTTCTCACCCTGGGTCTGATCATTTTGTTTAGCTTGAAAAGGTACCCCTGAGATTAGGGATATTGTCCTATTCTTGATCTCTTCCACTTTCATGAGTTCCATAAGTGGAACAGAGACCTTTACCTGAGAGAGGATCTGAGCTATATCAAATGGAGCATAGTTTTGTACAACAGTTGTAGCTTGCTCCACAATCTTGCTTTTATCCTGAGCTGATTTAGTTTTCATTTTCATAGTTCCCTGATCACCATTCTTGTCTTGGGAACCTCTACTTTGATCTTCAGCCTGAGGGGTTTTGTTTTCTGGTCCTTGAAATTCATGACCTGTTCTGTATCTAAAGTTCTGTTTATTATTTACCCACTGCCTTTTTTGTGGTTCAGTTCCTTTATGACCATGCACCAGCTGACCTGCAGAAATGTCTTCTAGCTGATGTGGGCTGCCTACTTGATTTTTACCTCTGAGATTGTAGTTGCTTTTGACTTGAGCAACTGCTGCAGCTGTGAAGGCTCTAATCTCCTCATCAGAAGGTCACTGTAGGTTACTCAGAAAATTGTGTGAGTTCTGAACATATACATAATTATCTTCATTATCTTCATCATATGGGGACTGTTGGCAGGCCTGAACTTGATGATCTGTATTGTCATCAGCATCATACAGAGTGTATCCATTGCCTATGGACATCATATTAACATCATCATCCTGCACATGATGTGGCTCATTGCATTCATTACAGGATGTAGCATTATCATACAAGGATTGAGCAATCATACACTGTGACTGTGAATGTGGCATCTGACAAATTATACACCACGGAGCATCATCAGCAATATTTATAGTTTTCTTTAGGGGATCAGGAGTTTCCTTGGCATGTTGAGCCCTCTGATTTGTGTTGTTACGTGGGAATACAGGCTTACCATTATGCCAATTGGTGTTATAAGGCATATCATGTAATGATGGCCTCTTTTCCTGCCTTTGATAGACTTGCCTATCAGGACCCATCCCTTTTTCACTTCTAGCTAATCTATAGCTTAGGTCCTTAACAACATTTGCCAGTTTGTCTATCTTATCTTCAGGAGCAGACGTACTACCTTGAGTGTTCTGAGGCTTGTTTGGGTTCTGCAGAATTTTTATATCATCCCTTCTATTTGTCTTGCCTGATGCTTTCCTATTGTTTTCAATATTCACTGCAATTCTGAAAGCATCCCTGAGAGTGGCAGGACCCTTATCTCTTAGTCCATATGCAGTCTTTGCATCAAAGGCATTGATATACAAAATTATGCACATTGGTTCATTTGGCCTCATGTGATGTGGCAATTTGTTCAACACTTTAGTAAATCTTGCATTAAAGTCTGCAACCTGCTCATTTGACCCTTTGGTGATACTGGTGAACTCATTTACAAAAAAGCTAGGGTCAGTTTTATCACCATATTGCTCCTTGAATATCCTTTTAAAATCATCCCATGATGAAATACTCCGGTCAGGCAGATTCCTGTACCATTCTCTTGCCTCATCTATTAAGGATTGCATGAATGACTTCATGAAAACATCCTCATGCTCAACCTCAAAATTATCCATGACATTTTGAAAGGCCTTTAGATGATCTTCTCCTGACACTGTGTTGTTTCCTAAAAATTTAGGCACTTGCAGCCTCAGATGCTTATCAATGGGGTTAGGATACCCAGGAATACCATCAAACACCAGCTGCCTGAATCTATCTAGCTGCATAGGCTGTCTGTTTGGCTGATTAACATTAACATTTCTGTTTGCATTCTGGTTTCCTGCATTGTTCAGTGGTATCCTAGCATCATTCACATTTTGCCTCTCATCATGATGCTGATGTTGCATTTCATATCTTTGCTGATGTCTTTGCACATTTGCATTCTCTAGGGTAGGAACTGAATCATTTTGGGCAGTTCTTAAGGCTTGCACTTTCTGCTTCATATCATCTCTGATTTTCATGGCTTGCAGGTATTCTAGTTCTGCTCTTAGACTTTTGATTTCTTCAGCCAATTGTTCATCCTTAGGTCTGGAGGTAGATGGTCTCATACCATTCTGGTCATCATCTTCATCATCCCTCAGAGACTCTGCCTCTTCAAACCTCTCACTTGGGTTTAGAAAAGGGTGTTCTTGGAACACCTCTGACCTCATTCTCATGCTACCACCCTGTTGCCTCTCATATGCACCTTGAATATCAGCTTCTGCATTTGAAAAATAAGGCGCATGCTGTCCTGATGGCCTAGGGTTATCTTGTGTATCATCACTTTTTCTGGGGGAACCCTCATGACTAACTGAGACAGTTCCCTTTCTTCTATACATCATTCTTTTTGTTAATGGTAACTCTTCAAATAGAGGATTTTGTTGGGATCTTCTCCCCTGCATATAAATTTTACTTTGACCGGTTGGGAGATTACTTCGGAGTCGCCACCTATTACTAGGAACTGTTTTCTTCTGAAAACCAGGGTTCTTTCACAAGGCTCCCCAGTGGAGTCGCCAATTTCTGTTGACTTTTTCCCAGACTGGATGCTTATTCCCAGATTTCCCTACAAGGTAGCCATCAGTGATCAACAGGATCTCTGGGCCAGGGGGTCAACAGTGTAGGAGATAGACTCTATATTTTATCTCCTCTTCTTCTTCAGGCTCTGCAAGACCTAGGGGGGTATTCCCTACTCAACATCCATGAGGATATGCATACAAGGCTGGGATGCTGACAGAAAGCAGATGAGTCCTCCTGTAAGTAGACCAAAACTGAAAGATAAGAGCAAAGGGGCTAGCTTTGGGCCTATTTGCAGTTGTAGACAGAGGACTGAGGTTCCTAAAACTAACTCTAATGTCCTAATGGTTGTTTTAGATTTTGATTTGGAGTTTAAGTGTGGATGCAAAGCTGGACATGGTTATAACACAAGAACAGAGCATGATTGGTGCCTATCCAGGGCCTGGAGTCAGTAGACATACACCTGTGAATGATCAGCATGAACAACTAGAACTGGATTTCAAGGGGATATATGTGATACCTGCCTTACAGGTATCTCCCAATACAAAGTGTTAGGTTATCTCTACTTATGGTATCCCTACTGCAGTATACCCTTCCCAATGTTCAACCTGAAAACAGTTTAATCTACCCCTTGAGCAGAAGTTAAAAGATCAGACATTCAACATAGGAATTCTATGCTCTAGAATCTAAACATTACTCAAATATCTAGATTCAGAAGAAGAATACATGCAATACTGGAGACAGAATTAACATAACACATGCCAAGATAGCATTTCTCATATAAGTTTAATCATGAAATCAGTGGGTTCATGCCAAAAACATATAACAAGAGATACATAAACTCACAGGTAAGCTGTACAGAGCAACCAGATCAGCTTGTTATGCATTACAGAGCCAAAAATCTTCAACTTTCAACAACCTTGAAATGAGCAACACAACCTACTTATAACAGCCAGGTAGGTGCTCAGCAATTAATTACATGGTTGACCCAAAATCCTGCCAGATACACAGTATCAGAAGGATGGCGCTCAAACATTACCAGATTGGTGCCCAAACTTGAATGCAGCAGGTAGGGGAGGAGACAGGAAGATTTCTCGAGCCCTGCGCCACTGTCCGCTGATGTACACCTTCAGTCGGGTACCAGATCCGCCCACGCCATCGCCCATACCTCTGCAACAATCGCCATTGATGGCGCACCAACCCGCGGCCTCGGGAAGAACATTGATTCTGCATCGCAACCACTTCCCGCCGAGATTCATCATCATGATATTTTGAATATGCAGGATAACATTATCCCACATGCACCCCGCGATGACCTCTTTGACACTTTATATACTAGGTCATGAGCATATATCATGTCGGTGCTTTTGCTCCTGACGACACTAGTATAAGACTTCATCATCATCATCCTCCAGCAGCATGATATCCTGTCGCCCGAAATATCACCCTGACGTCAGCATCATATCGCAATACAACTGCATGATATTCGCCTTCACCCGCACAACCGGATCCATCGGGGGAACATCCTCCTGCTGAGCTTATACCAAAAGTCTGGCCGATGAACATCCTGATGACATCATCATCATATCCTGCTGACGTCATCATCATATCTGCCTACTGCGCACCTCCTCATATTCGGATGACGTCATCATCATGTTTACAAATATCGGGGGATCTCCTCAAGATGATCAGTGTTAGAAATATGACCCCCCCGAACCTTGATGACGTCATCAGCATATCGACATCAGGATGATATTCGGAAGACAACCGGATATTTGGAAATATCATCCTGATGTGCAAATATCAGGTTGCACTGTAGCTCCTCTGTAAGATCGGGGCGATAGATGAATATGATGATGCTCGAAAAGATCACCCCCACTAGATAGCGCACGAAGCTGGCAGGCGGATATCTCCTTGATATCAGCATCATCATGATGCTGGAACAAACACACACTCGAGTGATATGAAAATATCACCCCCTCCTTCGGAAATATCATGATGCAGATAGGCAGAAAGAAAGATATCACCCTGATATAAGGATGACGTCAGCATCATCAGGATGACAAAACAATCGAACAAGAAGTGATACAACATCATCAGGATGATATTGACCAAGATCATCCTGATGTTCAAAATATGATGACCCTAGTGAATATCGGGTCGCACTTGGAACTCTTCAACAACATCATCAGGATGATCATAACCAAGATCACCCGATGATAGAAATATCACCCCGGCGAGATATCATGATGCAGATAATATGATGACCCCTGCAAGCAACACGGTGATAACTGGAAATATGATGATAATGACGACCCTTAGGAAAAAACAAGTCAGGTCGAACAACTTAGAGAATAACCCCTTCAGAATAACGGGGCAACATCATCATCATGTTTGCGCAAGGTGATAAATGCAAGATCACCGGATACTTTGAAAAATCACCCTCGCAAGCAGATCAGGGCGCACTGTAGCTCATCAGCAGGATCAGGATAAAAACCAAACATCACCCGATAACTGAATATGATGATGACGATGAAAAACCAGTCGACGAAGAACATGATGATGCAGACCATCATCGAAGACAAGATGATGATGATGACCTCCTCCTCAGGAAAATATGATGCTGCAGCTGAAAAATGCTGAGGAGGTCCAACACTTAGAAAAAATGGGCAAGAAGATAAAGGGTTCAAATGAAGAAACCCCTTGATCATGACAAATCAACCCTAGGTCAAAATGAGTGCTAACACCCCCTTCCCTTTGTATTTGTCAAATTTCGGGATTCCGAACTGAAAGGGGAATGGTTTCATGACCACACTTCTGTCAAAGGGGTATGGTGCTATATCTTCCAAGGAGTAGTTCTTGGAACTGGTGCCGATCTTAAGGTTGGAGATTTCTAGCTTTAGACTCTCAATTTGTTGTCTCACATCCGCCATAGGAGCATTTTGATCTATGTGTTGTTTTCCTCTCTCATTGGCCTGGGGGACCGTGTCATTTGTGCCTCTTTCATGTGCATTTGGGACTGTGTCATTTGTCTCCCTCTCACGTTCATTGTCTGCATTTTCCATGATGGAGCTAATGTCAAAGTCTGCGGGGAGTTTGATTCCGAGACTAGCAAGATGATGGAAATATTTGGTGGGGTCCTCAAGGAGCACTTTCTCCACTAGGCGTTGGAATTTGCTATCTTGCATGTGTGCCACTAATTCTTCACGAGAAATTTCTTCATCATCATCGCGTGGTGGGGCGATGTGATCGGAAGAGTCGGCCATTTCAGTTAGCTTGTTGTATTGGGATCGAGTAAGAACCATGCAAGGTGGGGGGGGATGAAATGGACTAGGATTAGAAATTTTGGCAAGGTGTCGACTAAGGCTGTAATGAATGGGATATCGAGGACAAGACTTGGACAAGGGGTTCTCTCGTTCAATGACTTCAGGTAAGACGGTTGACACCAGACTTTAGCCACTAGCAAGGGTAGTCGATACCAGTCTCACTGTGTAGGGCTTAGTCGTTCAACAAGACTACTAGCAAAAGGTACTGTGACCTACTAGGCTTACGTGAATTCACGAATGAGACGAAAAAGGACCTATGTCGACTCGGTATGGGACAGAATGACGTTGGGGCAAGAGTGACTAGGACAGAAGGTGATTGGGACGACCGTCGAAAGAGAGAGAAATGGGTGAAACGGATGAAGATTGACTGCAAGGTTGATTCTGACCTCGGAAAATGAAACTAGGCTGAAATGGGTACTCTGAACAGCTGATGAAAATTTCTCAAAAATCGGGCAGATGCTCACTGTCACACATGCGCAGAAACAAATGCGCAGCAAGAATGGGCAAATGCGCCGTAAGTCGCTGTATATGCGCCGCTCTGGTGAAGTATGTATGCGTAGCAACAGTGTGCAAATGCGCAGCAGAAAAGTATATGCGCAGCGGGTCGACGTATATGTGCAGCAAGTCGCTGCAAAAGCACAGCAGAACAGTGTATATGCGCAGCAGAAAGGTGTAAAAGCGCCGTAAGTCGGACAAAAGCACAACAAGTCGCTGTATATGCGCAGCAGAAAAGGGTATATGCGCAGTTCTGGTATTTTTTTGCAAAATTTTGGGATTTTGCTCTGTTTTTGGTATTCTTTGGCTGGAAAAAGGTCTTCCTGATCTGATATTATGAATTAATTTAGCAAGAAAGCACAGCACGCACAAAGAGTATTTTGTAGTTTTCCATTGTTTTTGTAGTTTTTCAACTCTATTTTGGACAAAAGCAAGTACAAAATCCTAGGCGAGAAATGGATTATAAGGGATTTGGGCCACTAAAACAAGAGGTAGTTAATTCGGGCAACCGTTCAAGTGGTTACACGTGCGGCGGCGCTACTCTCCGTTATGGAGTCTCCCAGCCTCACAGGGTTGCGCCTGAGAGGGTTTTGGGGGAGGTTGGCCGTCGGTGTAACATAACAGCACTCGTTGCAGGAGGTTTTCACCTTAAGCACAATTTATTTTAAGTGGCTCGGTAGGGCTTGGCGTTAGCCTGTTACCACTCAGGGTCGTTCCCGCTTGGACAAGCGTGCATCCAAGGGCAGGCCCCTCCTAAAGGTTAAACAAGTAGAATGACAAGTCTGTCACTCTGATCACCCAGAAGAGGGGAGAGCATAAGCCTATTGTCATTCGCAGGCACAGAATACACTGATTAATCCACCCTAGTTAAAAAGACAAAAACTAGATGGGCTAGGCTACTCAAACAAAACTTTGAAGTGATTTCAACAATATTGCAGTGGTTC
Source organism: Cunninghamia lanceolata (assembly GCA_027924645.1). Classification (NCBI taxonomy): domain Eukaryota; kingdom Viridiplantae; phylum Streptophyta; class Pinopsida; order Cupressales; family Cupressaceae; genus Cunninghamia; species Cunninghamia lanceolata. Next base: position 13,909,640 of record BSBN01000233.1, on the reverse strand, counting down.
GATTTTAAATCCCAGAAAGTAGTTGTGAGTTCAATTTTAAATCCACGTTGCACGAGATTTGTTAACTTTGAAATTCAGGTCTCACGATATAGCAATGGTTCATTTTAACTTCAGAAAGCAGTTGTGAGTTCAATTTTAAGTCCACGTTGCACGAGGTTGTTAACTTTGAAATTCAGGTCTCACGATATAGCAATGGTTCATTTTAACTGCAAGATCAGTGGTGAGTTCAAATTTTAAATCTTAGATAGCAATAACTTGGAAGTTTGTTTGCAATGCAAGCATGAAATAAACCAGTTATTTCCTCCCTAATTAAGACTAGATGAAGATTTGTGATGAACAACCATTTTACTCTTTCTCCGAAAATGAAATGTCAGCTAGTTAGATGCAACTACATGCAGCTAAACCCGAGCCTATCCTGCAAAACCGCTCCAGCAAACACCTACAAATGGGTTAGCGTTAGCAAAATACTCTAGAAAAGTACTAAAACCTGAGCCAGTTACAAATGCGCAGCTTCATTGATCAGATGCGCAGAAGTGATCAACAGAAGCGCAACATTAACGAATGCGTCGTAAAAATGAACAGATGCGCCGTTAAAATGAACATATGCGCAGTTTTAACGTATGCGCAACAACAGTCGTCATAAGCGCCGTAACAGTCAACAAATGCGCCGTTCTAACGTATGCGCAGCAACATTCTATGGAAGCGCAGTAACAGTCAACAAATGCGCAGTTTTAACGTATGCGCAGCAACATTCTATGGAAGCGCAGTAACAGTCAACAAATGCGCAGTTTTAACAAAAGCGCCATAACAATCTTCAAAAGCGCCGCAAGAATACACAGATGCGCAGGATTTTCAAAAGCGCCGTAACAGTCTTCAAAAGCGCCGTAAAAATGAACAGATGCGCTGAAAGAATCTGTGCGTGACTCTGCGGGGCCTGTATAGAACCTGCCTTCAAAAAAGCTCAAAAACGGTGAAATAAAGGGGCAACGGCCCCACGGTGGGCGCCAAAAATGTGAGGGTAAAATAGTGATCAATCAAATGAATAACAAATGACCCAAACATCAACAGAATAGAGAAATAAAGAAGATTCAAATGAACAAAGCAATGAACAAACACAGCAAACCTCTTCCGTTTCGAAACTTCTGTTGTTCGCCTATCATGAATCGTCCTTTCGCAGATGAGATGAGCCCTCAGAGAGTGCAATCTTTTAAAAGCTGTTTGAGGAAGTCGATGGTGAACGGCTATGGTGTGATGTGCAATGAAGGTGAGCTCCAATGCAACAATGGTGATCTCAAGCTTGTGGATGACGAATGGGTGCCAAAGGCGCGCTGGTGATATTTCTGCAGAGTAACGATGTCAAAAGCCTGGATGAATAGAATGGAGGGATGAAGCTTCATTTATAGACTTGGAGGAATAGGAATCAACGGTTGAGAGAAGATATGAAGATCAACGGCTGAGGATGGTTGAGGAATGTGCAACCAGTGGAAATGTGACAAGTGTCCCAGCTCCATCATGAAAGGTGGGATGTGACAAAACTGATTGGAGAGTTAACTCCATTGACTGGTCTGTTAACAGAATTGACTGATCAGTTAGAAGAGTGGATTGTGGAACTGACTAGGTTGATTGAGGATTTGACTCAACTGACAGGTTAGTTAACAGATTTGATTGATTGGTTAACTAACCTCTGATTGGAGAAGAAATAGGCCATGTGGGTGAGGGAAAATAAGATAATTAAATATTAAATATATTTAATTACATGTGCAACCTAATGAGGTGGACAAGGTGAGGTGTAAAGGTGATGTGGAATTTTGAATTTAGAACTTTAGGATAGAGGAAATAGGATTAATTAAATAATTTATGATTATTTAATTGTGAAGGACAAATAGAAGAATTTTAATTAAATAAATAGAATTTATTTAATTATGGAATAGTGAATTGATTAAATAAATTTAGAATATTTATTTAATTAATAGAAGAATGGAATAAATATTTAGAATATTTATTTAGGATAATTTGTGTCATTTTTAGGCGTATACACCTAGTAATTCCAAAAGCTAGGGTTTGTAGCTAAAATCTTATTTCAGATTTTACTACTCATTTAAACACTCTTTCAAATCTTATTTTGGACTATAGTGTTGCTGCATTGTAAGTTTTTGCATTTACATTTTCATCATTAGCACATTTAGATTAAAAAATGTGAAAAAATTGAGCATTTTAGGTTCATAAACAAGCATAGATTTGCATTGTTTCATTACATTTTTCATAAATATCTTTCATTTCAGACCTTGCATTTATTTTCAAGCATACATCCATTGGCCATTTGAAAAATTCACATCATTTCATATTATTGTGTGAAAATTGACATATTTTTTAATTACACAGTGTATATTTCAACACTAAGTGTTTACACACCTTATTTACATCCTTTTGATTAAACTTGTGAAACCACTTATTTTGCCTTGTTGTGTAGTACTTTTTCCTTCTACCCACTTTGTTTATTGTGAACTTCATGCATCTTTGATACCTTTTCAATAACCTGATTTTCCTCAAACAAGTGCTTTGGTGTGAAATAGTCTCACATCTATGGCTTACCATCGTAAAAACAATGCTATGGTCTCTCCCCGACTCTAAAAGAAAAGAAAGACCCTTGAACCGGAAATAATATTTACACCACTTGATAGAACAATTGGAGACAATGAGGGTCCCTTTTACATTACTATTAACATAATGGAGACTCCTACAAGAGGATCCATTATTGATCCAAATTGCATGACTAATATTGCTACGGAAGAGTTCCTTTATTCACAAAAATTGATACAAGAAATTTATGAGCCTATAGTCATGATGATAAAAAAACATATTGGAGCTTTCCTCCCAGCCATAGGGAAGATTAATTTAATGGTCTGAGTGCTTGATAATGCTTTAGATCAATTGTTTGATATCATCCCTACATCTAACCTCTTTTGTATAAAACTAGGCCATCCATGGCTCAAGGCTATGAAAGTTGTCCCTTCAACCATTCACGAATGCTTAAAATTTCCTCACCATGGGTCCATACAAGCTGTTCACCATAGTTGATGACAACCTATGGTTACTCGGAAAAACTTCATTCTTGATTACTTTTGGGTGGAACCTACTAAGAAACCTAAACCACGACAAGATCAAACTTTCTTGGGATATCGATGGTACAAAGCACAATTACTATCAAAATTGGTCAGACCCACTATTCAAAAAAAATAAATAAAGAACAACCTACATTACAAGAACCCCCTAGACCACAAGGTAAGGGGATATTTGTTGAGGTTCCTCCTGTATCATCCCTACAAAGATTTAGAGATACCCGTAGAAAACAAAGCAATGCATCAGTGAGAGTTAATCTCATGTCTTCTTCTTCTTTTGAGATGAAGACTATGGAAAACCATGAGATTCCTCTTGACAATATCACTAATAAAACATGAAGGAATACACTAGAAAGAGAAAGAAGAAAGAGAAGAAAAGCCTTAGCTCGAAACACATCACCTCAACAAGAGAACATTTCAAGTCATCTAACATTGAATCAAACAAAGAAGAGCTCAAGGCTAAAGAGTTAAAGGATAATGATTTAAGTTGAGCAATTTTACCTTATGCACCTCTTTCCTCTTGCATTCAAGATTGGGACAAAGATGACTTACTCGATGACAACCACTAGTTTGGTTGTGTACATAGGTAAGTATTTCTAACCCTTTTGATCACCTTTGTCATAACATATCTTTTCTCACTTATGTGGCCTCCTCTTATGTGTTGTGTTCCCCCGTGATGTGTTATGTGTTGTTTAGGTCTCTTAGGATGACCCTTGATACTCTTGTAAGGTCAAGGATATTGAGAGATCGCCTCTATTGTAACCATTCTTCTATTTGTTTCATCATTCTTCTATCTTGTACCTACTCTATTTTATTGTTGTGTGTTGTGATGTGGGGGCATAGCATTGCAGAGGGTGTTTTAGGGGTATCCTACGTGGTGTTCCTAAGGCACTTTGTCTCCTCTCTCTCAATTTGATTGTTTACCTTCTTTTGTGATCCTACCTAGTCAGTGGATGATGGAAACCAACAAATACTGATAAGGACCACGTGTCCCTTCAGTAAGAAAGCAAAAATGGACTTAGACCATATATGAAGATGGGGTTGATCTATATATATCCAATGCTTGACTAGTAGAGTCATTCCGTGTGATGTATCATCTTATGGTATTTCTTGTGACTAACATTTTACAATCCACTCAATCTACTCTTGTACACTTTGATTGGTATCTCACCTTGTTGCTACACTCAGTTCTGAGGTACCTATAGTATAGCCCAATGGTTATACTCGCTTTGAACCCGTGAGTATAGCCTTGGTCTTTGATGTGGCTGTTTTCATGCATAGATTTGGTTATTATCTTAGAACAAGATTTCTAACCTGTCTTGTTGTTTATCTTAGCAAATCATATCAATGTGTTTGTGGGAACGTTCTGTGATCATAAGCACATGTCACCTCGGGGGCATGGGCTTTGTGAGAGATCTTGTTCCCTTGCATGTTTTCTCTCTACCTTAATGTGCTTGATATCAGTAAGTGACATTAATCGCCTGTTAGGAATTGCATGCAGAAGATATCAATTAAATGTAAATAAAGATTAAACAAAGGAATGAAAAATACATGGAAATAATAACAACGAGAGACAATTTTTAATGTGGTTCACCCAAACTCGGGCTACATCCACGAACAAAGAGTCCAATATTATTATCCAACAAATCAAACTAATTACAACTAGCAATCCTTGCAACTCAATACCGCTGCAAATGCTACAATACAATATCAACGAAAACCCTAACCCTTAGCCATTTTTATCAAGATTTATGTCAGTTATAAATAGGGGTTTTTTATGTCAGCCAATAGAAAAATAACTCCCGATGCCTTTATAAAATAATAAAAGTCATTTGAGGTTTCAGGGGTGCTACCCCTCAACCTTGCCCTATATCGTGACAGGGATCGTGCGAGGGGCACTGCCCCTTGACCCTGTCTTGGGGGTGCTGCCCCCAAACCCCCATTAAATAATTTGGGGGGAAACCACATTGATAAAAGTGGGGAAAATTTAACATCTGAGTTTGATTAGGCTCCATATAACAATAATCTCCCACTTGAAGACTAATCAGACTCCACAACATATCACCACCTTAAGGTGGGGGAATATATAATGGTATCTGTTGCAAGTATGAGGATAACCAGTGTTGTCATTGATGTCAACATACTCATATTGCTCAATGAGAAGGATTGGATGAGCTGTGTGCTGAGGATATTGAAAAAATTAGTCTCAATCAGGAACAGTGCAGAATAGTGATGACATTAAGGTAAACGTCCAAGATAAGATGAAGCTCAGAGGATGCAGTTTAAAGGGTTTGTAGATATGAGTCTTGAGATGATCCAGTTAAGATTTCAGAGGTCCACATGAAGATATGAAGAAGTTGTGATCGATCAAGTAGAACCGGTTCCGGGAGATGCTCCGGAGTGACAAAGTGTTACAAAAAGGTCCAGTGAGATCCAGAAGTGCATTGTCCTATTCTGTGGATTGGAAGGAGTGTTTGGGATGTCCTTGTGATGTGTCATCTTGATTTGTACATAGTTTGAAGGTCCAGAAGAATCTAATCCTTTGTAACAGTCATGACAAACTATGTTCTTGAGGCACCAGAGGTAGGAGAGAAGAGATTCAAGTAGAGGAAGTGCGGATGTACCTGGTTATTCAGGCAAGCTTGTGAAGGTTCTTGGATCATGTTGAGATTGTGTTGTCAGTCTGCATTAGTGTTAGAGCCCAGAATTGGAGATATACTTCCGGATGAAGATGTTCTTCTTGTGACTGGCCGACTGGATGTGTTACACATCTTGTGAATGATCTTGTAGGTATTTGCCGACTTAGATGATTATTCCTAAGTCGATGCCTTGTATAAATAAGGGATTGTGAATTTATTTTGAAGTGTGTCTTGGTGCGGATAAGTGTGGTGTAGCGAAGAGAAGTGCGAAAGGCAGAGCAGGAGTTTTTGGGCTTAAATGGAACTGATCCAGGCATGGTAAAGATGTCAATCTCTAGTTCAAGTTTGTAATACTTGTTACTTTGTAGACAATGTGTCTCTTGTAGGTAGTGTGCCTCTTGTGAGCAGTGTGCTTGGGCAGTGAGCCCTAATTGGCATGTGCCATCTATTTTTTTCTTATTCTTCTAACAGAGAATAATCCTTGGGTTAATCACCCTGTGGTTTTTCCCTTGACCAAGTTTTCCACGTCAAAATCTTAGTGTCTCATGTGTTGATGTGTATCTGCTTTGGTGTTTATGCTTTATGCTTTCATGAATGATTAATTGATATGCTATTACATAATGAAGAGGATTTAAGTGTTTAAATTAGAAGCAAGTTTTGGACAACTGATTCACCCCCCCTCTCAGTTGTCTGTCCAGAATCCAACAATTGGTATCAGAGCCAAGTTCCTCTAAAAAGAGCTTAACCGCTTGAGGAGATCCAAGATGTCGTCATACAAGAAGGATAGTTCGAAGTTTGATGGAACCAACTTCTCTCTTTGGAAAGGTCGCATGAAATGTCACTTGGAGTGTATGGGAAAGGCGTACTTATCCATAGTCACAAAAGCATATGTACCTCCACAGGGTGGTCTGACAACTCTAAATGAAATCATAGATGCTGAAAACAATCTGTGGACCAAAGAAGCTCTTCTAAGTGCATTGACTAACTCAGAACTCTCAAATGTTATTGACCTACCAACTGCCTATGAGATCTAGGTTAAATTGGAACTTTTGCATGAAGGAGATGAGTATGTTAAGAGTGCAAGGCTGCAGAGTCTCAAAGGGAAATTTGAAAGACTGAAAATGAGAGATGATGAAAATATTACTACCTTTATGCCAAGAGTAAATGAGCTAGTGTGTGGAATTAGGAATGCTGGTGGAGTTTTGGATGAAAATGAGATTGTTGGCAAAATTCTCAGATCCCTTCCTGCTGTCTACAAAATTAAGGTTGCTGCCATTGATGAATTCAGAGCCCATACAACTGTCACAAGAGACCAATTGGCTGGGAAATTGGCTGCATTTGAAATGACCAAGTTTGGAGATGATCCCCCAAGACTGAATCTGCATTCAAAGCTAGTGCCTCTGTGAAAGGCAAACAAAGATTTGATTCGGGAGAAAACTCTTCAATGAAGCTGTCATGGTATGATCAAGCAAGCAGAGACATGGAAGAGGAAGAAGCAGAAACAACTCAACTTGAAGCCCTCATTGCAAAGAGACTGCCAAGAGGATCCGGTAAGTATGAAGGAAAATTACCCTTTAAATGCTTCAACTGCAATAAGATTGGTCATTTTGCTTCAAGATGTCTGGAAAGATCTGCAAGGTCAAATTCTAACAGACAAAGGTTCTAAAAGAACTGTTATTATGTTCATGAAGAAGATGATAATAAAGGAGTAACAGATGATGAATTAGAAATAGGAAACAAATCCGGAAATGAATGGGTGCTTATTGCCATCAAGGAAGAAGATCCAATATCCTCTGAATCTGTCAATCATAAGGTTGTAGAAAGAGCTTTGGCTGCCCAAGTTGAAGAAAAGGATGATTGGGTTATTGACAGTGGATGCTCTCACCATATGACAGGTGACAAAAACAAGTTCCTAGACTTGGAAAGGTATGAAGGAGGAATGGTAAAATTTGGTGATAATTCTACTGGTAGAATCAGAGGTAGGGGAACTATTTCTTTTGATGGAAAGAGCAAAACTGGTAATGTACTATATGTTGAAGGATTGAAGCACAATCTTCTCAGTGTTGGATAGTTGGTAGACAAAGGTTATGATCTCTGGTTCAAAAATGGAAGATGCAAGATCTTTGAAAGCTCCGAAACTGAGATTGCATCCGGTACTCAAACAAAAGGTAATATCTTCCATCTAGTTGGTTCTAATAAAAGTTGTTTGTTTGTTCAAGTTGATCAGAGTTGGTTATGGCATAGAAGGATGTGTCATGTAAATTTTGATAACATCATCAAGATAAGCAATGCTTAGGCTGTAAGAGATCTTCCAAAATTGGTGAAACCTACAAATAGCTTGTGCAAAGAATGTCAGCTGGGTAAACAGAGCAGAATCTCATTCAAAAGCAAGGATCAGTCCTCTACCAGATTATTGGAGTTAATTCATACTGATCTATGTGGTTCGACAAGAATCAAGAGTATGCAAGGTGATAGATATTTCATGTTACTGGTTGATGACCATTCCAGGATGATGTGGGTTACCTTTCTGAAAGAGAAATTAGAAGCTTTTGAGAAGTTCAAAATCTTCAAGGCTATGGTAGAAAATCAAACCGGACTGAAACTGAAATGTCTGAGGTCTGATAGAGGTGGTGAATTCACATCTGGTGAATTCATAGATTTTTGTGAGAAGCATGGTATAAAGAGACAGTTATCTGCTCCTAGGACTCCACAGTAGAATGGAGTAGTAGAGAGAAAGAACCGGACCATCTAGGAAGCATCCAGGATAATGATGATGGAAGTAAATGTTCCCCAGATGTTTTGGAGAGAAGCTGTCAGCACTGCAGTCTATACTCTCAATTAAGTTCAAATCAGAAGCAATACCGGTAAGACTCCTTATGAACTTTGGTTTGGTATCACTCCTACTGTGAGATATTTTAGAGTATTTGGTAGCAAATCTTACATTAAAAGAGATGAAGATCTAGGAAAGTTTGATGCTAGAAGTGATGAAGGAATTTTCTTGGGTTACTCCACTCAAAGCAAAGCATACCGGTATTACAATAAGAGACTGAGAAAGATGATAGAAAGTACAAATGTGAAGGTTGATGAAGGAATTGAGAAGCCCTCAAGGTTTTATGAATATGATGAAGATGATCAGAATGGTTCTCTGGTTCAAGGATCTCAATCTTCCTCTGAAAGTCAGATTCAGACTGATCCGGTAAATCAAGAAGAAGAGGTTTGTCTGAATGAGCCTGATCAAGAAACAGTAGTGCAAGAAACTCCCAAAGTTCCAAAGTATGTAATTCTAAACCACTTTGAAGATCAGATCATAGGTGACAAAAGCAAAGGTGTACAAACTAGAAGGAAAATTGCTCAAAATTCAGATGAATGTTGTCTGATCTCAAAGATTGAACCTAAGACAATAAATGAAGCCTGCAATGATGAAAATTGGACCAAAGCAATGGAGGAAGAGTTGATGAAAATTGAGAAAAATCACACTTGGGATCTTGTTTCTAGACCTAGAAAAAGGAATATGATTGGAACCAAATGGGTCTTCCGGAACAAACTAAATGAAGTTGGTGAAGTAATCAGAAATAAAGCCAGATTAGTCTGCAAAGGCTACTCTCAAATAGAAGGGATTGATTTTGAGGAAACCTTTGCTCCGGTGGCAAGAATTGAAGCAGTCAGACTATTTCTTGCATTTGCTGCCTTCAAAGATTTCAAAGTGTATCAGATGGATGTCAAATCTGCCTTCCTGAATGGTGACTTAGAAGAAGAGGTGTACATTGAACAACCAGATGGATTTTAGTTATTTGAGCATGGTGATATGGTCTGCAAATTAAATAAGGCACTGTATGGTCTAAAGCAAGCCCCAAGAACATGGTATGAGAGGCTGGACAAACATCTTTTGAAGATTGGTTTCAACAAAGGTACTACTGATAGTAATCTATATTTCCAAATAGATAATGAAAACATCTTGATTGTTGAAGTATTTGTTGATGATATCATCTTTGGAGGAAGAGACAGTATGTGTAAAACCTTTGCAAATCAAATGAAAAGTGAGTTTGAAATGTCAATGCTTGGTGAAATGAATTGCTTCTTGGGTCTGCAAATTACTCAGACAAAGAAAGGCATCTTTATCTCTCAGACCAAATATGTGAAAGAATTGTTGAGGAAATTTGGAATGGAAGATTCAAAGCTAATGAACACTCCTATGGCAACCAGATGTAAGTTGAGCAAAGGTGATGACTCTCCTAAGATAGATCAGACCAAGTACAGATCAATGATTGGAGGTTTATTGTATCTCACTCAGACTAGACCAGATATAATGCAGGCTGTTGGTCTTGTGGCAAGATTCCAGGCTGATCCCAGAGAATCTTATGTCATGGCAATCAAAAGAATTTTTAGGTACTTAAAAGGAACAATTGAGTATGGCCTATGGTATCCTAGAGATCAAGATTTTTCTCTTCATGCATATACAGATGCAGATTGGGCAGGAGATGTGGATGATAGGAAGAGTACAAGTGGAGGAGCATTCTTTTTGGGAAAAAGGTTGGTTTCTTGGCTAAGTAAGAAACAAGAGGCAATATCCCTATCTACAACTGAAGCAGAATACATTGCAGCAGCAGGAAGCTGCACTCAACTTTTGTGGATGAAGCAAATGCTAAGACATATTCAAATTGAATATGAGGAGCCTATCACAATTTTCTGTGATAATTCAAGTGTAATAAATATCTCTAAGAATCCGGTGTTGCATTCTAAGACCAAGCATATATCTATCAAATTTCACTTTCTGAGAGAGCAAGTGAACAAGGGTGAAGTCAGATTGGAGTATGTGCCCTCCAAGGATCAGCTTGCAGATATTTTTACTAAACCTCTTCCCAAGGACTCTTTTGAGTATCTCAGGTAGAAGTTAGGGGTTATTGCCCCTTCAGTGATGAACTAGGATGCACTGATGTGCATCGGTCCGGTGGATATCACAGTCATATCTTGTGATCCGGATTGGTGATGGGGAGCTGCTACTTAGGGGGAGCAGCTGGTATGATTCTGATGTGTTAAAGTTGCAAGTATGATTGATGTCAAAGGGGGATAGAAGACATGTGAAAAACAAGTGGTTGATTAAAGGGGAGTAGTAAAGAAAGAGAAGACATGTGAAGAGTTGTTGCTGATAGGGGGAGCCGTGACAGAAAGGAGAAGTTCTTGTCTTGATGGTTTTTCACATCACATGTTGCCATAAATGACAAAGGGGGAGATTGTTGCAAGTATGAGGCTAACCAGTGTTGTCATTGATGTCAACATACTCATATTGCTCAATGAGAAGGATTGGATGAGTTGTGTGCTAAGGATATTGAGAAAATTAGTCTCAATCAGGAACAATGTAGAACAATGATGACATTAAGGTAAAAGTCCAAGATAAAATGAAGCTCAGAGGATGCGGTTTAAAGGGTTTGTAGATATGAGTCTTGAGATGATCCAATTAAGGTTTCAGAGGTCTGCATGAAGATATGAAGAAGTTGTGGTCGATCAAGTAGAACCGGTTCTGGGAGATGCTCCAGAGTGACAGAGTGTTACAAAAAGGTTCGGTAAGATTCGGAAGTGCATTGTCCTATTCTGCAGATTGGAAGGAGTGTTTGGGATGTCCTTGTGATGTGTCATCTCAATTTGTACATAGTTTGAAGGTCTGGAAGAATCTACTCCTTTGTAACAGTCATGACAAACTATGTTCTTGAGGCACCGGAGGCAGGAGAGAAGAGATTCTAGTAAGTAGAGGAAGTGCAGATGTACCAGGTCATTCAGGCAAGCCTGTGAAGATTCTTGGATCATGTTGAGATTGTGTTGTTGGTCTGCATTAGTGTTAGAGCCCGGAATTAGAGATATACTTTCGGATGAAGATGTTCTTCTTGTGACTGGCCGACCGGATGTGTTACACGTCTTGCAAATGATCTTGTAGGTATTTGCTGACTTAGATGATTATTCCTAAGTTGATGCCTTATATAAATAAGGGATTGTGAATTCATTTTGAAGTGTGTCTTGGTGTGGATAAGTGTGGTGTAGTGAAGAGAAGTGCGAAAGGTAGAGCAGGAGTTTTTGGGCTTAAATGGAACTGATCCAGGCATGGTAAAGATGTCAATCTCCAGTTCAAGTTTGTAATACTTGTTACTTTGTAGACAGTGTGTCTCTTGTAGGCAGTGTGCCTCTTGTGAGTAGTGTGCTTGGGCAGTGAGCCCTAATTGGCATGTGTCATCTTTTCTTTATTCTTCTAACAGAGAATAATCCTTGGGTTAATCACCCTGTGGTTTTTCCCTTGACCGGGTTTTCCACGTCAAAATCTTAGTGTCTCATGTGTTGATGTGTATCTGCTCTGGTGTTTATGCTTTCATGAATGATTAATTGATATGCTATTACATAACGAAGAGGATTTAAGTTTTTAAATTAGAAGCAAGTTTTGGACAACTAATTCACCCCCCCTCTCAGTTGTCTGTCCAGAATCCAACAGTATCTACTTGATTATTTTAACACTAACAAAGCGTGTTTGTAAGCCCTCTTCATGAGGTAGGATGGTGTATGTCTTGAGCTAGTGGACATCCTTATTTAAAATTGCAATAAAAAAGCCCTCTCCATGAGGTGGGATAACATATCTCTTGGGCTAGTGCGTATCCTTTTATACAAAGCCCTTCTGCAGAAGGTGGGATGGTGTATCTCTTGAGCTAGTGCACATCCTTTTATACAAAGTCCTCATCACGAGGTGGGGTTGGATCTTGAGTCATCCTCCCTTAAGCATGTCTTTGGTGGTTGTGGTAGTGCAACTCAACCGTTAGGTGTGTTTGGCATGTTTTAGATGGTGGGACTTAGAATTAAGCTCCTTTCATCACTCATGTTTTTTGTGTACAAGACTTATAGTATGTCTATGACATGCTATACGATGGTCATGTTTTTTGTGTGTCTTTCTTATGTGTTTGCTATGTCTTCCCCTTGTGTGGTATCAAGGCACGTAGCGATGAGCTCCCCCCACACTCAAGTTTTGTTTGGCATGTCTTCCCCCTGGTGTAGTATTAAGGCACATAGTGATGAGCTCCCCCTACATTTTAGGTTTTGTATTGCATGTTTTTGGTGGTTTCAAGGCGCGTAGAGATGAGCTCCCCCCGCCCCTTAGTTAGGATTTTATTTCATATATAAAATGTTATATCAATGTATTCATTGTGTATTGCATGACTTCTCTCATGTCTTCATTATGTTTTTCATGCTTCCACTATATTCACTGTGTTTTGCATGCTTCATACTATATTCTTTGTGTCTTGCGTGTATTCAATGTGTCTTCTAGTGCTTACCTGAAATAGTTCCTCAATCCTTGTGTATGCCTTAGCTTCATGTGCCTGGCATGTTTGATGTGTTTTCAACAGTACTTTAATGCATGTATGGAATCATAAGATCATACATACATTAAAGTGGGGGCTAAATGTTATGTCATAAAAATTTTCCTATGACTTTTCACCTCCTAGTTTACCTCTAGGTCCCCTTAATTTCATTATGCATGTTTAAAACTTATCCTGGAGCAATTTCCCCCGAAACCCATGTCAAATGGGGCTTAGGGGTCTACTTTAATTCTTAATCAAGACTCAAATCATGCCTTGGGACTTGGGTGCCCGTGCCCAAGACCAGGCTGATTTATTAGGACCTAAATTTTAGATGTTAGCATGGGACCTTTAAAAAGGTTTCCCTTTGTCGGCCTTTTCAATTTAAATTACAAAAGTAATGCATATTTAAATAGGTTTATGACTTCATTTTACTCCTAGTTGATTAAGGTGAACTTATGATTATCAAGAAAAGAACATTTAAGGCATTCATTGTGTTGTAGAGTAGAATTGTGTTTTATTTGTTGCAGATTTGGCTTCATCAACTCATGTCCTCATGGTTTGAAGGCTCTTCATCTCCATGAGGGTTTTCACCTCTAAGGTGACATCTATTTGTACTTCAATCAATTTATCTTATCATTGGATTTGGCATCTGCCTTGCAAGGGCACACAATCTATCTAACAACAGTGTTGGAAATCTTGAATACCATTCCAGGGCTTGACCGAGGCAAGCTCCTAAACACCACAGCCGCAAAACTCCTCTCTTTGTGATTGCAGGTTACAGGTGTGGGATTTGGCAAAGTGAAGTTGCAGAGAAGCAAAGTAGAGGATAGAGATTCAGGATCTAGAGAAAAGTGCAGAGAATCAACCCTACTGGACTAGGGTGCCCACCTTGTAGTCCTCCCAACTGGCATTTTTGAAAACTCTGAAATAGGTTGCAATCTGACATAGATCACTGTCCCAGATCTGTAGAAAAGTTGCCCTATCAGACTTGGGTACCTGCCCTGTTGTCTCAGAACTCTCTGCCTTTGAAAATCTGAATCCTGGTATGTTTCTAATATGTATTTAGTTCCTTCCTGTGCGATCATCTATCATATTTCATTTGTCTATATACAATTTCATATAATTAGGGTTTGAGGCTTAGTTGAATTAGGGTTTGACAAATTCATCAATCTATTCTATCTTTCCTTATCATTCCATAGTGACATCAAACTTGTAGATGATTCCTTTTGCCTTAGTAGTGACTTAGCTCAGTTTATGTCCTTGAATGTTAATGTGAAAGGAGAGTTTGATTGAATCTATCTTAACTACATTTCAACTTTATCTTCCTTTTTACATATGAGAGAGAGAGAGGGGGGATATGGGAGAGATAGGGAGATAGAGGTTTAGGGTTGCTCAAGTTTATGGTTTAGGTGTTAGGGTTTAGGGGCATTATTTAGGGTTTAGGGGCTTAGGGTTTAGAGAGAGAGAGAGGGATGATAGAGATAGGGAGATAGGGGAGAGATAAGAAGATAGAGGTTTAGGGTTACTTAGGTTTAGGGTTTAGGGTTTAGGGGCATTAATTTAGGGTTAAGAGAGAGAGGCTGGGGTTTAGGGAACTTAGACCTACCCTAAATGTGGGGTGGGCATATTTAGGGAATTAAGAGATAGAGGGACGATAGAGATAGGGAGATAAAAGGTTTAGGGACAAATAGAAAGAGATAGAGAGTTAGAAAGAGATAGCTAGAGAGAGAGAGGAAGAGTTTGTGAAATAGTAGAAGAAAGGGATATAAATAGCATTTTAGCTAGTTTAAAACGTACTTGTGTTATAATGTGAATGCATTTTGAACTACTTAAAATGATGTCTAACAGCTTGCAAAAATTCATGCCGCGTGATTTTTGGTGCACATGCTCTGTTTTATTCCCTATTTTGTGCTTTTTTTGACATTAAAAGAGACTTTTCATGATTTTGAGGTTCTCCCATCATTGGTTGACAAAATTGATGCACTTTTTATTCTTGTTTTGGTGCACAAGATTCCAATTACATGTTTTAAATTCAAATTTGATATTGGAAAGCATTTTTTTCATTTTTTGAGGGATTGCAACACTAGATTGAATAAACTAACTAGTTTTTTGTTTTACATTGACAAAAAACAATGTAATTATGCATGTTTTGTATTATAACTTGATAAATTATAAGATAGTTTTTGTGTTCTTTTAACCATTGTTTTAGAGTGATATAGAATTCAATACAATGCCAAGGAAATGAGAAAAAAATCTAACACCGGAGGAGTGTGAAGCTGAGAATGAAAAGAAAAGAGAACAAATGAGACAACTTTGTGACAATAAGAAATTAAACTTCACAAATGAAGGTGAATTGTCCTTGCCGATTGAATTGGACGATGAAACATTGAAGAGAGAAAAGGAATTGCAGAAACAAAGGGAATGAATGAAAAAACTTCATGCAAGTAAGAAATCAAATGTGGGAGAACTTGAAGGTATGTCATCTTTGCCATCTCAATTAGATAACGTAGAAAATGTTCAATCTCCAATTGAAAATTATGATGCATTTGAAAATATTGTACTAGATGATACACCAATCAATCAAGTGTTTAGTGATCAAAATTTATCTTGTGAATCAAGTTTTCCATTAAAAACACCTCCTAGAATTTTGTGTAAAAAACCTAAGTTTTTTATTGAAATTGATGAGAATATTCTAAAACCAATGGTTGATAAAATTCCTGAACGTACTTGTAGAAGAAATGTGAATAAGATATGGAACATGTTTTTTCAAAACATAAGTGAAACTGGAAGATGCCAATTATTTGTTGAGATGATGAAAAATCTAAAGTTTAGGCCAGTCATGAAGATTCTTGGCCTAAGAACATCAAGTGCTAATAGTAAAAAAATATTGTAAGAAATCTAATCAATGCATATCAAAACATTGGTTCCACCTCACGCACCAAAGATAGTAATGCTACACGACATGTCATTACATCAACTATTGTGAGAAATCAAACAAAGAAACCTTGTTTGATAAGAAAAATAGGTCAAGCACTAAAGATAAATAGAAAAACTTTGATGAAATCCATTGGGAGGCATGAAAGAATTGAGGTCCCGAACAACAATGAACTATGGGCATTTTCTGGTAGATTCCCATGGAAAGATAAAGCCATAGTTGAAGCCTTAAAATCCCTAATTGAGGACTTCTGGTCCAATAACACAAAAGTATCTCCCAATCAAAGGGATGTTGTAAGAAGGAGAATTGGTTGTCAAAACCATGATCCACATCCAAAACATTTTTTAGATATGACTCAAACACAAATTCTCTCCAAATTTGTAGCTACTTATCCTCAAATTCAAATTAGTCAAAGGTATTTTGAAATGGCAAAACCTTTTTATGTCAAGATAAATCACACACACACAACTTGTTGTTATAGAGTTCACATGGAATTTTCTATGCATTATGATGTTTATAGACAAATATGCATATCTTTGCATACTAATGATGTTTTGCAGGAGTGTATGATAGAGGCTTCACCTAAATTGGCAAGAGATTTCATTTCAAGCATTTTTGTGAAATGGGAGATGGACAAATGTTTTATAAAACATCATGTTTGGATGTAACATGTGATAGTTGTAGTGGTTTGCAATGTTTGAGAACATGTGTACACATGGAGAGTGCACATGCAATTGGAAATGAATTAGTACCTTTTGGAAAATATAAGACAGTGGCATACAATCTAAAAGATGGTAAAGAAGTAAAAATGTAGGAATTGGTTAGTGAAGAAATACTAGTATCTGCATTTATGCCTATTTTTCAAGAAAAGATAGTTTATGAGTATGCAAGGCATACACAGAGCTCGATGGTTGGAATTGCAATTCAAGTTATGCAAGGACACATTTCCTCTTCGTATGATTGTGTCAATTGTTGACTTTGTAGAGAATTATACACTATAACCACAGAATGAGGTTCAATCACAATACTACAACTCCACTCAGGTTGCTATATTTGTGCATATAACATTCATTCATGCACCTAATAGTACAGAGGAAGATATAAATATATTGAGAGAGTATCATTTTTATATTAGTGATGATCGCACACATTCTACAGAGTTTGTACAAGGTTTCTTTCAGATGTTCTATGGTCATTTGAGTAGCATGAACATCATGCTTGATCAACATATCATATGGTTAGATAATTGTGCATCACAATTTAAGAATTTATGAATGTTCTTTTGGTTGAGTAGGATGCATATATTCAGTGATGTTCAACATATATGGAATTTCTTTGAGGCTGGGCATGGAAAAGGGGAGCATGATGGTGTTGGAGCATGTATTAAAAGAGCCTTAGCACAAGAAGAGTTGAAGTACCGGGACAATGCAAAGTTGTCAAATGCAGTATCCATCATCGAATGGTGCAAGTCTACAATGGGTCTAGGTAATGAAGGTAAGTCTATAGTTCATAGATTCTTTTGGTTGATAGAAGAAGCTAACATTGCAAAATATGAAGATTGTTGTACAGTGACCGGATCGAGTGAGTTCCACTCTTTTAGAAGCTCTAATGCAACTTTATGGACTATGACGATAGCCTACAACCTAGAGTGTCTGGGGTACTTGGTGCATGAGAAGAGTCCTCCTGTAGTATTTACCTGCCCACCCTAACATGTTGGCATAGTTCGTTGGGCCCCATGATGAGCAGGATGAAAAATATGGCTCTTGGCCAGGTTGTGTTGAATGCCACGGAAGCATTTTGCAAGAATGCATTTAATTTCAGCACGATCAAATAGATTGGAGTTGCCAAAAATAAAGAGAGGTTATTGTGGATGGACCCTACGTGCACCTGTAGGTCCAAACAAAACATTCCTAGGTGCCACGAATTTTGAGAACCACTCCATCAAGGTTTGGCAGTTTTTTGCTCTCAGAGATCTCAAGTGACTTTGTCGGTAGCTTGCAGCCTAGAATGTTTGGGGCACTTGGTGCAAGAAAATATCCCCTAGCATTTACCCACCCACCCCAACATGTTGGTGTAGTCAGTTGGGCCCCACAAGGTGTGGAATGCAAAATTTCACTCCTAGCACCTTTCCACTGCATGAAGCTGAAGTATTTTGGAAGAATGTGTTCCTTGCCACCACAGACAAACAAAATTGATTAAAAAATTGAGATAGGTACTTGTAGGTGAACCTAACATCCACCTTTACATGCAAATAAGATGTTCCTAGGTGTTACGGTTTGATGAAACATCCGGTCCAAAGTTTGACACCTTTTTGGTCTTAGGGCTCTTAATAGACTATCTTTGTTCAATGTAGCTAAGAATGACTGGGAGGCTTCACTACTAAAAGACACCTCCCCTAGAATTTAACCACCCACCCAGACATGTTGGCATCATCTGTTTGGCTCTAGGAGATGCTGAATACAAAAATTCAGTCCTAGCACCTCTCTAGTAGATGAAACAAACTAAAGGCTATGTTGTAATCTTCATTTTAGGTGTTTCCTCTACTCTCCTTAGGTTGATATGGTGTTCTCACTTGATCCAATGTGTTGTAGGGCATTAATAAAAGGTTCAAACAGTCTTGAAGATGATGAACCCATTCCAATCCATGTTAGCACAAGAAAAATGTATTAATGGGATAGATAACATCATCTAAAACAACAAAATATAATCTTGTAAGCACATGTATCTAGCGTTTAAGTAGACAAAACATAATGGTAAAACACATCTTAAAGAATGTGCTACAAAAATCACATGAAATGGTTATCAAACTAGGGTTTATGATATTTTTGGAAAAATGGAAGGATTTGTTGCTATTTTGACTACTGCAGCTATGGTAGAAGTTTCAAAATGGATTAAATTTCATCTTTTCATACTTACATTGTGGTTTCATGGTCTTCCATCCATATTTGCTTAATGTTTGTGTGTAGGGATATTACCTATGGCTGCTAGGGTTCTTGTCTTTAGTATTACATCATGGGCTTGCCTTTTTGTAATGAATCCATGAAGTTATCCTATTGAGTTAGTCATTAGATTGTCAAGGAAAGCATTATGACGATACTATGAGGGTGTCATGAGTGGAGGGTAACCTTATTGAGCATCCAAAACCCTCATTATCACTATCAAAAGCATGCAAAATTGTGACAGTCCTAAGATTGTAGCAGTAACAAGAAATTGTCTTATTCGTAAGCAAAGATCCTGGTTTTCATCAACGATGTTCTCACTATGTCTCTCTCCCTATGTGTTAAAGCACATTGGTCACTAATGTAGGTGCATAGAATGTGGGTAAGAATTCCATCTTTTGATACAAATTACAAAAGGAATAGGCATAAAGAACAAGATTGCAAATTACAAGTTCCATGAGTAATTTATATAAAAACAACCATTATGTATTTATGTCCAAAATGAACACCACACTAATAAAAGAACCACTCACCTAAGTCAATGTATGTTTTAGGGTGTTGTATCACCTGTATACTTTTTGTTAAGAACATATACAACTTGTAGTGGTTTATTGTCACATGTTGTAAGCCATGTATGTGAAGATGAAAACATAGTTTATCCATTTGCATGAGAAAGTAAGGGATATAACATGTATTGATGACATGAGAAACACCACTACATATTCTTAAGTGTTGTAAATATGCATCTTCTTATTTCATCATGTTGTGCTTCATTGTAGCATGAATTACTTGTTGTAAGCATGTACAATTATATAATGTTATGCACATCACAAATGAAGGAATATTATGCACATCACAAATTAAGGAATGCAATGATTGCAAGATGTGCAAAAAAAGGATTTTTTAACAAGTCTTGAAAGAAACTTTCAAGAAAATGCAATTGGTGGGTGTAAATCCAAATTCCACAACCTTATCTAGCATCCTCCTTGCCTATGCCAAAATGGGATGTTCGGAATAGGGTATGGACAACCATCAAAGCATAAAGGATATAGGAAGTTTGTCAGATGTTGTATTTGCAACTATCCTTGTAGACATGTATGCAAAGTATGGAAGATAGATAAGGCATGTGAATAGTTTGGAATAACACCTCAAAGAGATACCATCTCATGGAATGCAATGATTGCATGATATACACAAAATTTATTTTTTGAAAAGGCTTTATAAACTTTCAAGCAAATGCAATTGGCACGTGTAAAACCAAATTCCATAACCTTTGCAAGCATCCTCCCTGCCTGTGCCAAATTAGGATCTTTGGAACATGGTACGGACAACCATGAAAGAATAAAGGATATAGGAATTTTGTCAGATGTTGTATTTGCAACTGCCCTTGTAGACATGTATGCAACTTGTGTGGAAGCATAGACAATGCACGTGAACTGTTGGATATGATGCCTCAAAGGAATGTTGTCTCATGGAATGCAATGATTGCAAGAAATGAAAAAAATGGATTTTTTGATAAGGCTTGAAAGAAACTTTCAAGAAAATGCAATTGGCGGGTGTCAAGCCAAATTCCACAAACTTATCCAACATCCTCCTTGCCTATGCCAAAATGGGATCTTCATAACAGGGTGTGGAAAACCATCAAAGCATAAAGGATATAGGAATTTTATTAGATGTATTTGTAGCTACCCTTGTAGACATGTATGCAAAGTGTGGAAGCATAGACAAGGCATGTGAACAGTTTGGCATGACACCTCAAAGAGATGCCATCTCATGGAATGCAATGATTACAAGATATGCACAAAATGGATTTTTTGAAAAGGCTTTAGAACTTTCAAGCAAATGCAATTGACACGTGTAAAACCAAATTCCATAACCTTTGCAAGCATCCTCCCTGCCTGTGCCAAATTAGGATCTTTGGAATAGGGTATGGACAAGAAAGAATAAAGAATATAGGATTTTTTTTTTCAGATGTTGTATTTGCATATGCCTTGGTAGACATGTATGCAACTTGTGTGGAAGCATAGACAATGCACGTGAACTATATGACATGATGCCTCAAATGAATGTTGTCTCATGGAATGCAATAATTGCAAGATATGCAAAAAATGGATTTTTGATAAGGCTTGAAAGAAACTTTCAAGAAAATGCAATTGGCGGGTGTCAAGCCAAATTCCACAACCTTATCCAACATCCTCCTTGCCTATGCCAACACTAGTAGATATATGGCAAATATATGACCGGGTGACTAAAAATTTTAGTCACGTGACCAAACTTTTAATCACGTGACTAAAACTTTTTGCAACACAACTATAAATGACTAAATAATTGACTAATTTGGTCATCAATTGAAATCACTATTGAAATGACTAAATAAATGACCAAATAAATGACTAATTTGGTCATCGGGCAAAAAAACACAACTACAAATAAAATTAACTAAATAAATTCCTCTATTCTTTTTTCTTTCACTTTAGTTTTGGAGGGAATTAATGGAGGGATTGTGCGTTTATGAATTTTGAACAAAAGGTGAAACCTGTGAAGAAGCAAAGATTGGGCATTTAGCAGGAGAAGATTGTTCATGGCCATTGAGAATAGGGTATGCAGAGTAGTCAAATAGGAGAAGATTATTCATGGCCACCAAGAATAGGGTATGAGTAGTCAAACATGAGAAGATTGTTCATGACCGCCAAGAATATGGTATGAGTAGTTGAATAGGAGAAGATTGTTCATGGCCGTAGTTCTTTGAGTTTGGAAATAATTTTGAGATCATCATGTGAACGAAGAAAGGAGGGAATTTTGGGATTTCCAGCTATAGACAACAGATACCAAAGGAGCAGATAGACGGCAGATAATAAATGGTTTTATGAAGCAGAGGTAGGGTTTTTCACGTACCTCTATTCTTCTCTTAGCTTGCTCTAAAGTTTTGTATCTTTGAAAGCTTGGTGCTCTGTCATTAGTGACTGTTCTATCTCTTTCAATGACTGTATGAAGAGGTCTCATGGTTCTTTATTGATAAAGTTCTACTTTTTTCATTCATGATTTATATGTAGAATACCTTGGCATGAAGGAATTTGATGGTCTTCAACCTATGACTTAGACACTGCCCTTGTGTGTGTGATTCAACCTTTGAAAGATGATTGCATTTTCAAAATGATTGTCACAAAATAGAGAATGAAAGCTTGTTGTTGAGAATGCAAGACTATTCAATGATTTGTTTCATTCCTTAAATCTGCTCTTCACTATCTTTACTGTCTCTTACTGTTATCTTGATAGTAACCTTTGTCATGAAAACCTTGTTCATTTCTTCATACATGAACTGATCTTTGTTGTCCTATCATGAACTTGCCTACAAATTCCTTAATACAAAGATATCATTGATGATGACTGTCCTTTGTATGCAAAAATCTATCACGGTCACATTCCCTTTGTCCATCTACTGCTATGACTATCATATAGCTTATTAGCTTAATTTTGATAAACTTGAAGATTCTATTCATAGACTTTTGACTGTAAAAAATCCTCTCTGTTACTTTTGTTATTGATATGTGACATAGTTTTCACATAATTCACATTTGGATGCAAAAAGACTGTCAATATTCCACTGTCTTTTCTCTGCTGTTGTAGCCCACTTTGGTGACTGTGATTAGAGCATCTCTTTGAATGGATAGTGATCTCCTCTTCTCTTTTGTGGAATTGTACATTACTCTTTTTGATGACTAATTTCACTGTAAGTTTGATGACATGTCTGTCATCACTTTCAAAGGCACTTGTGTCACTATTTTAGCATCTATATAATGACTATCTTTGCCTGATAAAATCTTCAAGGATCAGTTAACTAATTAGATAAGGGTTTGTATTTTGACAAAAGTGTTTGGCTTCATGGATTTTGTATTTTCATCTTTTCAATGCTGCTATAGACTGTAATATTTGCCCCCTCCTTTGCAATCAAAGGCATGACTGTATTCTCTATGAGCTATTTTTCCTATTGTCATGATTGTCATTTGAAATGGTTGACATCTTGAGTCCTTTATTTGTGACTTTGCATATGATTTTGGCAAGTGATTTGCTGCTATGAATACTTCATTACAATAGTTATTTAATTGGGGTTTTAAAGTGTATCTTGATAAATTGTTTAGTATTTCTTCTAAATGCTATTTATCTATTGGTTTATATAGCTTGTCTATATTTCTAAATCAGACAACTTATAAAATGTATAATTGTCAGCATGAGAATGAAATTGAATTGTTGTTGATGTTTGTTATTCTCATGGACACGTATTGAATCACTTACTCTATCTAATGCATGTACCTGAAAAAATGTTTTAGGTGCATATAAGTGTAGCAACTACTTGCATGGGTGATAAAGCTTGTTTGGAGAGGACTTGGAAACTTTTGAAAAGGTGGACAAGGAATTCAGAGTTTGCTGTAACAAATTTGAAGTTGATGAGGCCCTCTATAGCAAATTTGAATTTGGGGATGCACTCTGCAGCAAATTCAAAGGTAATTCAAAACCCTCATTGCCAAAAGTGAATTGATATTTTCATGATATTTGGGGAAGCTGCTTGTGGGCGCCCCCCAGGAGATATTTTCATGATTGAAGCTTGAAAACTCAAAAGAAAATGTCATCTTCAGTATTTTTGAAGTTGATCCTTAACTGAGCCTTGAACTCAAATAAAACCACACCTCTACTTTGCATGATCTCCCTACATGATGACTAGCCCAAACTAAAGGAAAGGTTATCCTAGCTTGACCATATGCATGATTGAAGGTTACCTTTTAAGATTTTATATTTAAAGGCCTTCTAGGTGTAGGATAGCTTATTATACTAAATTAATACTGGAATGCACAATATTACAGATGGATCAACATCGAAGGTTGACTACGGATCATTATCATGCATATGATGAGAGAGTAGCCAAAGAGAGGGAAATGGAAAAATATCCATGTCCATGTAATGACTATCTTGGTGGAAGGGTGAGAAAAAGAAATGCAATTTATCGACATATGATAAGATATGGGCATAATGGTATAAGCCCTTGGGCTTACAATTATTATGAAGATATGATAGAATTGCAGACTGTGAGAGATGAAGAGGCAACAAACATAGATCAAGTGGCACCGAACATAGATGAAGAGGTAGAAATATTAGACGAAGGGTTTGAAGTTGAAAGAATGTTGAATGAGGGTCTAAATGATGGTTGGGCCAAGTCAATGGAGGATGCTTTAAAGCTTGTGTATGCTAATTGGAAGTTAAGTCATTTGACAACAATCATTCAAATTCTTAACTTGCAAGTGGTGCATGGTTGGACAAATGAGAGTGTAGATCAGTTATTGGCATTATTAAGTTCGTTGTTACCAGCTGACTCCACATTGCCAACAAAATGAAGTCAATGTAAAAAGAAGATTAGTAAGCTTAGCTTGGGGTATGAAAACATCCACACATGTGTTAATGGTTGTGTATTATTTCACAAAAATCTTGCAAGTGAGAGTGAATGTCTGAAATGTCATGAAGTAAGGCATAGACAAGGGTTGAAATCAGCTATGGTTCCTAGAAAGGTTCTTCGCCACTTTCTGATAATCCCACGATTACTCTGAATGTATAGGTGCACAGACATTGCTGAACTTATGCAGTGGCATGCCTAAAATAAGAGCATTGATGGAAAACAACGGCATGTGCCTGATTCTAAGATGTGGATGGAATTTGATAATAGATGGCCTGATTTTTCTCAAGATCCTCATAATATAAGGTTGGGTTTGGCTCTAGATGGGGTGAACCCATTCTCAGATCAAAGTACTAGATGGTCAACTTGGCCAGTGTTTTTAATAAATTATAACTTGCCTCCATGGTTAGCAACTAAACCATTTTTCTTAATGCTATCATTGATTATACCAGGAAAGAAAAGTGTGACTTCAGATACAATAGATGCCTATCTAGAGCCATTATATGATGAGCTAATGGAATTGTGGAAAGGAATTGAAGCAATTCAATCTTTAAGTGATGGTCAATCAATCAAATTCACTTTAAGAGCTTCCTTATTGGTTACGATTCATGATCTTCTTGCATATGGTACATTGTTTGGTCTCACTATTCATGGATACCATGGCAGTCTTGCTTGCAACTTTAAGGATTTTGCGAGGCACTCAAGAAGTTTGCGTAAGTGTATTTATTGTGGACATCGTGCTTACCTTAAAGTGGATCATCTATATCGTCGACAAAAAGCACATTTCAATGGTCAAGAAGAGAATCGTGAAGCACCTTTGCTAATAACAGGTGATTACATTATTGAGAATGGACAAAAAAGAATGTCATTTATTGAAAATGGTGGGATTGATGGTAGTAGATATGATCCCTGTAATGAAAGTGGTGTAAAACGGTTGTGCATATCCTATAAGTTGCCATACTTTAAGGATATAGCTATTAGGCATACTATTAACTTTATGCATATTGAGAAAAATATAGCCTATGTTATTATATAAACTCTTTTTGGTGCTTTTGATACTATTTCATCATGTGAAGACTTTTGAGAACTAAAGATTCATCAAAATCTTTGGGTTGAAAAATATGATGATCCAAAATATAGAAAACCCAGTGCTCCTTATGTCTGGACAAAGGAAAAACGTGCACAATTCTTACAGTTGATGTCTCAGACTCGCTTTCCCACTAGATATGTAAGTAGTACTATCAGAAGCCAAACTGACATTAATAGCTTAAGAGGCCTAAAGACCCATGACTATCATGTTATAATCAAAAATATTTTACCTATTGTGGTAAATATATCAAGTTTGGAAAAGGGTCCAAGATTGACAATTATAAGGTTGGGCCTAATATTAAAGAGAATGAGTTCATATGTATTAGATCGTTTGAACTTTGATAGTTTGAGGGAGGAGGTTGTTGAAGTCCTTTGTCTATTGGAATGGGAATTTCCAGGAACAATCTTTAACATTTCTATGCATCTTTTGATACATCTAGAATATGAACTAGAGCATTGTGGTCTAGTAAGAACGAGATGGATGTATCCTATAGAATGATATATGAAGGTTTTGAAAAAAATTGTTCGTACTAGAGAAAAACCAGAAGGCAACATGTTTGAGGGATATTCAATGCAAGAGGCCATTGGATTTTGCATAGAATATATGAAGGATTTTAAAAATGTTAATTGACATGTATGGGATGATGATGAAGATGAGAGAGTTGCAGGTGAGGTATTAGAAGGCAATGGATGTCACTTCAAGCTATCACATCAAGAAAGAAGTGCGATACATGCCTTTATTCTTCAAAACACATCTTCGTTCGATAAGTGGCATAGATTAAAAAAAATTACACAATTATTTATTTACACATATATATTATTAATCTTACTCAATTGCATTTACACATTTATATTATTAATCTTACTATTTGCACATTAATATTCTATGTAGAAAATATGAAGAAGAGAATCAAAGTTGGATGCAACATCGACCTCAAAAGCGCATACATCATGATTTGGTTGGAAGTGATTCTTTTCAAAAATTTGAAGAATGGATTGCTAATGCAGTTAGTGATGCAAAAGAAGAAGGTCAAGATATAACAATGAAGGAAAGTGAGATTTCACAACCTCCACATTTATGGGCTATGTGTTTTAGTGGAATGTGGGCCTATGGTAGCCATTTAAGAGTGGAGGAAACAGACAAAGGAAAGACAAATTGTGATTGTATTGTAAGTGCTGAATTTCTTCACGAAACTGAGAAGAAATTCTATGATGGATTCATCCAAGAAATTATTCAAGTGAATTTTGGTGAAAACAGTCCTATATTATTAAAATGTAAGTGGATCCGACCATCCACAGTACATTTTGATGAGTATGGATTTGTATGTGCAAATACAGGACAATTTTTATTAGAGAGGGATGAGCCCTATGTTTTCCCTTTTCAAATTAACCAATCATTTCTAATTGATGATGTAAGAATCCCAGGATGGTCGTATGTCATTCAAACAGAGTCTTGTTCAAAACAAAATTCATGGAAGTTGTTGATATAATGCTTGATGGGCAATATGTTAATTTACAAGAAATATTTGAAGAAGTGGATGAAGATGATGATGGAGTGTTTCGAGAAGATATTTTAACTACCAATGAAGAGAGTGGGAGAGAGAATGTATTGCATGATAGAGATGAGGATGAGGAAGAAAATCAAGCAGATGTAGACATGAGTGATCAGGATTCTGATCTTGCTGGCAATGTAGATGATTAGTGAAGGCATAAAGAAAATAGTGAGCTTGTAAAATGTAGTAGAGAAGCAGCAAGATAAGAAAGGGCATTAGTGTATAGAAATTTCTTCCACTTTGGGTTTTTCAGGGTAATCTCTTGTGTTGAGCTCTACTTTTTGTTGTTTTTCTAGTTCTTGTCTTGTTACAGGTCATGCATATAACTAGCTATATTTGTTCCAAAAATAAATTACTCATTTTTAAAGCACATATTAACTATTTTTGTTTACTTACATTTGTGTGTTCAGAATTTTTGCAGAATTATATAAGTAGAAATAATGAGGATTTTATAAGTAAAAATAATGAGGATTATATAAGTAGAAATAATGATGATTCACACTATCAGAAAGGCAATTAGTTTCTTCTCAAATAGAAGGATAAACAAATAGAGTTTCCTTTGGGTTTCAATATGTGTGCCACATTTACTTACTAAAATTTTGCTCCTCCATATAGTGCATCTTATATGCTATCATCCCATGTCATGTCACTTGTCATAGACTGTCTCCTCTAATTTCTAAGAATGCATATTATATGCTCTGTGAATGTATTTCATATGGGGACTGTCCTTATATACTGTATCATTCAAATGGAAATGAAATCCTTATATACTATGACTGCATTTGTTTATATGCTCTCATTGACTGAAAATAATGGCTTTGTTTATATTCCACTCTTGTTCTACTAATTCAAGTTGCTGATTTATATATTATTATTTATTTGGACTTCAGGAAATGAGGAAAAAGAGTTTGAGGCACAATTTAGATGATAGTGATCTTTTTGTTGAAGTTTCACTGACAGATTATGAGCACTTTTGTAAAGAACATGTGGCAAAGAATAGTGAATATTTGTCACATCTTGGTTTGACAAATAGACACGTTGTAAATGTTGGAAGTATGGGCCTAACCGGTGTTGTCATTGATGTCAACATACTCCTGTTACATTAATGATAAGGATTGGATGAGTTGTATGCTGAGGATATTGAGAAAATTAGTCATATCAGGAACAAAGAAGAACCGTGAAGTCAGTGAGGTAAAGATCCAAGATAAGATAAAGATCAGAGGATACACTTCAAAGGGTTTGTAGATATGTGTCTTAAGATGATCCAGTAAATATTTAAGAGGTCCGCATGAAGATCTGAAGAAGTTATGGCCACCTAAGTAAAATAGGTTCTGGCTGAAGTTCAGAGGTGACAAAGTGATACAGAAAGGTCCGGTGAGATCCAGAAATGAAATATCTTGTTCTGCGGATCTGGTGGAGTGTGTAGGAAGTCAATGTGAATTGGAAACTCAATTGGATCATGGTCTGGAGGTCCGCAAGCATTTATTCCATTATGACAGTGATGACAAACTGTGTTCTTGAGGTTCCAGATGAAGGAGAGAATGATTTCAATAAGCAGATGTAGTGTGAATGTTCTTGGTGATTCAGGAAAGATTGTGTGAGTCTTTGGATCATGTCCAGTTCATGTTGATGGTCCACATTGAAGTTTGATCTTGCAATTGAAGAATTACTTCTGGATGATGGTGTTCTTCATAAGTCTAGCTGACTGGATAAGTTACACCTCCTGCAGATGATCTTGAAGATGTTAAGTGAAGATTGGTGTGTTCCTAGAAGAAGATTGAGGTCTCAGTTTTGTGTGGCCGATAGTGTGTTGATCTGTGTGAAGTCTTTTGTAATTAGTCATGATGTATTTGTCTATTTTCTCTGTAATGTATGTTGACTTGGATGATTATTGCTAAGTCGATGTCTTGTATAAATAAGGGATTGTAAAGTCATTTCAAAAGTATCTTGTGGAGATGAGAGTGTGGTAGAGAGGAGGAGAGGGAAAGGTAGAGTAGAGGTATTGGGCTTAAATGGAACTGACTCAAGCATGATGAAGATGCTATTCTTCAGTTCAAGTATGTAATACTTATTATTTTGTAGATAGTGTGTCTCCTGTAGGTAGTGGGCCTCTTGTGAGCAGTGTGCTCGGGCAATGAGCCCGAATTGGCATGTGCCATTTTGTTCTTTCTATTCTTCTAATAGAGAATACAATCTTGGGTTAATCACCCCGTGGTTTTTCCCTTAATCGGGTTTTCCACGTCAAAAATCTTGGTGTCATATGTATGAATGTGTTTCTGCTCTTGAATTGTTGCATTAAGTTTCATGATTGATTTATTATTGTAATGCTGAATTAAGAAAAGGATTTAAGTAGTTAATTGCAAGAAAGTTTTGAACAACTGATTCATCCCCCCTCTTAGTTGTTTGTTCTAAATCCAACAATTGGTATCAAAGCTAAGTTCCTCTAAAAGATCTTAACCACTTGAGGAGATCCAGGATGTCGTCCTACAAGAATGATAGTACAAAGTTTGATGGAACCAATTTTAATCTTTGGAAAAGTTGCATGCAATGTATGGGAATGCAGTATTGGTCCATGGCTTCAACAAAGTACACTCCTCCACAGAATGGTCCAAAAAGCGCAAATGAAATCACAGATGTTGAAAACAACCTACAGACTAAAGAAGCTCTTCTAAGTGCCTTGTCTGATTCAGAGTTGTCAAATGTTGTTGACCTACAAATTGCTTTTGAGATTTGGGAAAAACTAGAACTTCTACATGAAGGAGACAAGTATTTTAAATGTGCCAGGCTACAAAGTCTAAAAGGAAAATTTGAAAATCTGAAGATGAGAGATGATGAAAATATCACTACTTTTATGCCAAGAGTAAATGAGCTTGTTTGTGGCATTAGATGTGCTGGTGGAGTCTTGGATGAAGATGAGATTGTTGGAAAAGTTCTCAAATCCCTTCTTGATTCTTACAAATACAAGGTTACTGCCATTGAAGAAATTAGAGCCCATTTAGGTGTCACAAGAGATCAATTGGTTGGTAAATTAGCTACATTTGAATTGATTGAGTTTGGAGATGCCCCCCCAAGATTGAATCTACATTCAAAGCTAGTGCATCTGTAAAAGACAAACAAAGGTTTGATTCAGGAGAGAACTCTTCAAGGAAACTATCATGGTATGAAAAAGCAAGAAAAGACCTGGAAGAAGAAGTAAAAACTGCTCAACTTAAAGCCCTTATTGCAAAAAGACTGCCAAGAGGATCCAGTAAGTATGAAGGGAAATTGTCTTTTAAGTGTTTGAACTGCAACAAGATTGGTCATTTTGCCTCAAGGTGTCCGAAAAGATTTTCAAGGCCAAATCCTAACAGATCAAGATTCCAAAATAAATGCTACTATGTTCATGAAGATAATGATGATGAAGGAGTAACAGATGATGAATCAAAGATAGGAAACAAATTCGGAAGTGATTGGGTGTTTATTGCCATCAAGGAAGAAGATCCAATGCCCTCTGAATCTGTCAATCATAAAATTGTGGAAAGAGCTCTGGCTGCCCAAGTTGAAGAAAATGATGATTGGGTCATTGATAGTGGATGCTCCCACCATATGATAGGTGACAAAAATAAGTTTATAGATTTGGAAAGGTATGAAGGAGGAGTTGTAAAATTTGGTGATAATTCTACTGGTAGAATCAGAGGTAGAGGAACTATTTATTTTGATGGAAAGAACAAAACTGGTAATGTACTGTATGTCGAAGGATTGAAGCACAATCTTCTCAGTGTTGGACAATTGGTGGACAAAGGCTACGATCTCCGATTCAAGAATGGAAAATGCAAGATCTTTGAAAGCTCTGGAATAGAGATTGCATCTGGTACTCAAACAAAAGGTAATATCTTCCATTTGGTTGGTATTGGTAAAAGTTGTCTATTTGTTCAAATTGATCAGAGTTGGCTATGGCATAGGAGAATGTGTCATGTGAATTTTGATAACATCATTAAGATAAGCAACACTCAGGCTGTAAGAGATCTTCCAAAATTGGTGAAACCTACAAATAGCTTGTGCAAAGAGTGTTAGTTGGGTAAACAAAGTAGAATCTCATTCAAAAGAAAAGAACAATCTTCTACCAGATTATTGGACTTAGTCCATACTAACCTATGTGGTCTGGTAAGAATCAGGAGTGTGCAAGGTGATAGATACTTCATGCTATTGATTGATGACTACTCCTGGATAATGTGGGTAAGTTTTCTGAAAGAGAAATCTGAAGCTCTTGAGAAATTCAAAATATTCAAGGCTATGGTAGAGAATGAAACCGGATTAAAATTGAAATGTCTGAGGTCTAATAGAGGTGGAGAATTCACATCCGGTGAATTCATAGAATTTTATGAGAAACATGGAATAAAAAGACAGTTGTTTGCTCCTAGGACTCCACAGCAGAATGGAGTAGTGGAGAGAAAGAACCGGACCATCTAGGGAGCATCTAGAACCATGATGATGGAAGCAAATGTTCCTCAGATCTATTGGATAGAAGTTGTAAGCACTGCAGTCTATACTCTCAATCAGGTACAAATAAGAAGCAATACTGGTAAGACTCCTTATGAACTTTGGTTTGGCATCACTCCCACTGTGATGTATTTCAGAGTTTTTGGTAGCAAATGTTACATTAAAAGAGATGAAGATCTAGGCAAATTTGATGCTAGAAGTGATGAAGGAATATTCTTGGGTTATTCTACTCAAAGCAAAGCATACCGGTGTTATAACAAGAGATTGAGAAAGATTATAGAAAGTACAAATGTGAAGGTTGATGAAGGGATTGAAAAACCCTCAAGGTTTTATGAATATGATGAAGATGATCAGAATAATGTTTTAATCCAAGGAGTCCAAGCCCCTTCTAAGATTTAGATTCAAACTGATCCGGTAAACCAGGAAGAAGAGATGAATTTGGATGAACCTGTTCAAGAGGTAGAAGTGCAAGAAAATCCCAAAACTCCTAGGTATGTAAAACTGAATCACTCTAAGGATTAGATCATAGGTGACAAAAGCAAAGGTGTACAAACAAGAAGAAGGATTGCTCAAGATTTAGAAGAGTATTATCTAATTTCAAAGATTGAACCTAAGACAGTGAATGAAGCTTACAATGATGAAAGCTGGACTAAAGCAATGGAGGAAGAGTTGATACAAATGGAGAAAAATCACACTTGGGATCTTGTTGCCAGACCTAGAAACAAGAATGTGATTGGAACCAAATGGGTCTTCCAAAACAAACTGAATCAAGTTGGTGAAGTAATTAGAAATAAAGCCAGATTGGTCTGCAAGGGTTACTCTCAAATAGAAGGAGTTGATTTTGAAGAAACTTTTACTCCGGTGGCAAGAATTGAAGTAGTCAGATTATTTCTTACTTTTGCTGCCTTCAAGGATTTCAAAGTATATCAGATGGATGTCAAGTCTGCCTTCCTGAATGGTAACTTGAAAGAAGAAGTATACATTGAGCAACCGGATGGATTTCAATTGTCTAATCATGGTGATATGGTTTGCAAGTTGAAGAAAGCACTGTATGGACTCAAGCAAGCCCCAAGAGCCTGGTATGAAAGATTGGATAAGCATCTTTTGAAGATTGGTTTCAACAAAGGTACTGCTGACAGTAATTTGTATTTCAAAATTGATCATTAAAACATCTTGATAGTTGAAGTGTTTGTTGATAATATTATTTTTGGAGGAAGAGATAGTATGTGCAAAACTTTTGCAAATCAAATGAAAAGTGAATTTGAAATGTCCATGCTTGGGGAAATGAATTTCTTCTTAGGTCTACAAATCACTCAAACAAAGAAAGGAATCTTCATTTCTCAGACCAAATATGTGAAATAATTGTTGAAGAAATTTGGGATGCAAGACTCAAAGCCAATGAATACTCCCATGGCAACTGGATGCAAATTAAGCAAAGATGATGACTCACCTAAGGTTGATTAGAAAAAGTATAGGTCAATGATTGGAGGATTGTTGTATCTCACTCAAACTAGACCTGACATTATGAATGCTGTTGGTCTTGTTGCTAGATCCCAAGCCGATCCTAGAGAATCTCATGTCATGGCAATCAAGAGGATTTTTAGATATCTAAAAGGGACAGTTGAGTATGGTTTGTTGTATCCTAGAGATCATGATTTCTCTCTTCATGCATATACAGATGTGGATTGGGTAGGAGATGTGGATGACCGGCAGAGTACCAGTGGTGGAGCATTCTTTTTGGGGAAGAGATTGGTTTCTTGGCTAAGCAAGAAATAAGAGGCAATATCTCTGTTCATAGTTGAAGCAGAATATATTGCAGCAATAGGTAGTTACAATCAAGTTTTGTGGATGAAGCAGATGCTAAGAGACATCAGAGTGGAGTATGAGGGACCTATCACAATCTTCTGTGATAACTCAAGTGTAATTAACATCTCAAAGAATCCGATGTTGCATTCAAAGACTAAACATATATCAATCAAGTTTCACTTTTTAAGAGAGCAAGTGAATAAGAATGAAGTCATATTGGAGTTTGTGCCCTCCAAGGATTAGATTGCAGATATATTTACAAAACCTCTACCTAAGGACTCTTTTGAATATCTCAGGGAGAAGTTAGGGGTTATTACCCCTCTGATGGTGAACTAAGGTGCATTGATGTGCATCAGTCCGGTGGATATCACAGTCATATCTTGTGGTCCGAATTGATATTGGGGAGCTACTACTCAAGGGGAGCAGTGTTAGATTCAGGACAGACAACTGAGAGGGGGGGTGAATCAGTTGTCCAAAACTTTCTTCCAATTTACACACTTAAGTTCACTTTGTAATTCAGTAGCATAATAATAATTCAATCATGGAAACATAATGCACTAAACCTAGAGCAACAACACATCAACACATTAGACACCAGGATTTTGACGTGGAAAACTCGATTAAGGGAAAAACCATGGGGTGATTAACCCAAGATTGTATTCTCTGTTAGAAGAATAGAAAGAACAAAATGGCACATGCTAATTAAGGCTCACTGCCTGAGCACATTGCTCACAAGAGGCTCGTTGCCTACAAGAGACACACTGTCTACAAAATAATAAGTATCACATACATGAACTGGAGAATAACATCTTCACCATGCTTGAGTTATTTCCATTTATTCCCAATACTTCTTCTCTGCCTTTCACTCTCCTCCTCACTACCACACACTCATCTCCACAAGACATACTTTGAAATGACTTCACAATTCCTTATTTATACAAGACATCGACTTAGGAATAATCATCTAAGTCGGCAAACAACTATAATATCATCCACAGGATGTGTAACTCACCCGGTCAGCCAATCTCAGGAAGAACACCTTCATCCGGAAGTAATTCATCAAATGCAAGCTTAAACTCCAATGCAGACCCCCAACATGAACTAGACATGATCCAAAGACCTCCACAAGCTTGCCTGAATCACCAAGAACATCCACACTTCATCTTCTTACTGAAATCCTTCTCCCCTTCATGCATAACCTCAAGAACACAGTCTGTCATTACTATCACAAAGGAATAGATGCTTACGGACCTTCAAACCATGAACCAAACGAGTTGACACTTCACAAGGACTTCCTAAACACTCCACCAAATCCGTAGAATAGGAATGCATTTCTGGATCTCACCGGACCTATCTTTATCACTCTGTCACCTCTAGATGCCTGTCGGAACTAGTTTTACTTGAGCAGCGACAACTTCTTCAGATCTTCATGCGGACCTTTGAAATATTTACTAGATCATCTTAAGACACATATCTACAAACCCTTTAAACCGCATCCTTTGATCCTTATCTTAGCTTGGACTTTTACCTTACTGTCTTCACTATTCTTCACTATTCCTGATATGACCAATTTTCTCAATATCATCAACAAATAGATCATCCAATCCTTATCATTAATGCAACAGGAGTATGTTGACATCAATGACAACACCAGTTAGGCCCATACTTGCAACAAGCAACTGGTATGATTATGAAGTGGTGGAGTTGCAAGTATGTGCCCTTTGCCATTGATGTCAAAGGGGGAGAGAAGATATGTGAAAAACAAGTGGTTGCTGATCAAAGGGGGAGCAGTAAAGGAAGAGAAGACATGTGATTGATAGGGGGAGTTGTGTCAGTAAAGAAAAGTTCTTGTCTTGATGATTAAAATAGTTTTCAAAATCTTATGTTGCCATCAATGACAAAGGGGGAGATTGTTGCAAGTATGGGCCTAACCGGTGTTGTCATTGATGTCAACATACTCATGTTGCATTAATGATAAGGATTGGATGAGTTGTATGTTGAGGATATTGAGAAAATTAGTCATATCAGGAACAAAGAAG
Organism: Cunninghamia lanceolata; assembly: GCA_027924645.1. Lineage (NCBI taxonomy): Eukaryota > Viridiplantae > Streptophyta > Pinopsida > Cupressales > Cupressaceae > Cunninghamia > Cunninghamia lanceolata. Next base: position 13,874,265 of record BSBN01000233.1, on the reverse strand, counting down.
AACCGTGAAGTCAATGAGGTAAAGATCCAAGATAAGATGAAGATTAGAGTATGCACTTCAAAGAGTTTGTAGATATGTGTCTTAAGATGATCCAGTAAAGATTTCAGAGGTCCGAATGAAGATCTGAAGAAGTTATGGCCACCTAAGTAAAACAAGTTTTGGCTGAAGTTCAGAGGTGACAGAGTGATACAGAAAGGTCTGGTGAGATCTGGAAATGAAATATCTTGTTCTACGGATCTGGTGGAGTGTGTAGGAAGTCAATGTGAATTGGCAACTCAATTGGTTTGTGGTCTAGAGGTCCGCAAGCATCTATTCCATTATGACAGTGATGACAGACTATGTTCTTGAGGTTTCAGATGAAGGAGAGAATGATTCTAGTAAGTAGATGTCGTGCGGATGTTCTTGGTGATTCAGGAAAGTTTGTGTGAGTCTTTGGATCATGTCCAGTTCGTGTTGATAGTCTGCATTAAAGTTTGAGCTTGCAATTGAAGAATTACTTCCGGATGATGGTGTTCTTCATAAGTTTGGCCGACTAGATAAGTTACACCTTCTGTGGATGATCTTGAAGATGTTATGTGAAGATTGGCGTGTTCCCAGAAGAAGATTGAAGTCTCAGTTCTGTGTGGCCGATAGTGTGTTGATCCGCGTTAAGTCTTTTGTAATTAGTCATGATGTATTTGTGTATTTGCTCTGTAATGTATGCCGACTTGGATGATTATTCCTAAGTCGATGTCTTGTATAAATAAGGGATTATAGAGTCATTTCAAAAGTATCTTGTGGAGATGAGAGTGTGGTAGAGAGGAGGAGAGCGAAATACAGAGTAGAGGTATTGGGCTTAAATGGAATTGACTCAAGCATGATGAAGATGCTATTCTTCAGTTCAAGTATGTAATACTTATTATTTTGTAGACAGTGTGTCTCCTGTAGGCAATGGGCCTCTTGTGAGCAGTGTGCTAGGGCAGTGAGCCCTAATTGGCATGTGCCATTTTGTTCTTTCTATTCTTCTAATAGAGAATACAATCTTAGGTTAATCACCCCGTGGTTTTTCCCTTAATTGGGTTTTCCACGTCAAAAATCTTGGTGTCATATGTATGAATGTGTTTCTGCTCTTGAATTGTTGCATTAAGTTTCATGATTGATTTATTATTGTAATGCGGAATTAAGAAAAGGATTTAAGTGGTTAATTACAAGAAACTTTTGAACAACTGATTCACCCCCCTTCTCAGTTGTTTGTCCTAAATCCAATAGTAAATCCACTAAGTAGTATATTATTTGTTTAATTGTGTTTATGAAATTTTATAGGCAAGAGGTTTATGTATATAAGACATAATATGATATTTTTTGTTTATAGGAAAGAAAAAGAGTGCAAAGAAAATGCAGACAGAAAACAAAAGGAAAGTAAAGATACAATGCTGCCAACTCGTAGAAGCCAATGCATTTGGGATTCAAGTACAAATACAGTTGGTGAAAAGAATAGTTGTGATGATGTGCAACTCGATATAACACATAGTGATGTGAAGCCTGATATAGCACATGGTGATGTGCAACATCGTGATGATCCCTTAGCACAGAGTCTAAGAGAGATTATTGAAAACAATGAGAGGAAAGGAACAATAAGTGATCTGCAGATGATTTATTCAAGATTAAAGGATGTGTTTGAAGTGAATTCTATAGAGACCAGTACTGATCTACCTACTCATGACACACCTGATGTGGCCAAGGACGATGAAGTTCTAGTTAATGAAAGTCATGAAGAGAGACCACTTGCATCTGATGTGCCTACTACAACTTTTGATGGAACTAGTGGATTGACAAAAAATATTGCTAGTGGTTTAATAGAAGATGTGCTTGCTACAAATTTTGATGGAACTAGTGGATCAACCAAAAATATTGCTAGTGGTTTAATAGAAGATGTGCCTACTTTTTTCAAAAGAAAAAGATTGAGTCAAGATTTATACAACTCTACAGAGAGGAATGCAAAACAAAGAAGATTAGAATGAAAGAATCCATTCTTAGTTGAGGTATCGAGAGATGGTGAGCCCATTGGGAAAAATGCTGCAAGATGGGCGTCTGAGTTGGGTGTGAGATGTAGGGCCTATTTGGATATTTGCAAACCAAATTTTGCAGAGCAAGATCCACAAAGTGTGGAAAATGTTATACAAAAAATGGAAAATGCTTTTGAGACTACTGGTGGACAAATCTCTAGAAGATATTACAAGCAAAAGATGAGACTTTTGATGAACAATTTTAAATACAATTGTAGAAAAATAATCTTGGAGGGAAAAGAGAGGTTAGAATCCCCTCTATCTCCTAAATAGTGGGAGGCATTGAAAGAAAATATGTGTTCTGAAGAATATTTGACAGAGTTATAAAGGAAAGAGGGCAAGTGATAATGTGGCAGCTGGATATACATTTGGCCGAGGCGGGTTGCAGGCCAAAATGGACAAACTTGGAGTAAGGGTATGGCTTTTTGGTTCCATTTACGTTGGTTATTTATTTTGATTTTTTATTTAACTGACTATATGTTGATATTGACATTGTATTTTAGGTGGAAAACAGTAATAGAGAAGAAGGTATGGAAGATATGCTTGATTATATGGAAGCACTAGATCCTAGTAAATCTAATAGTAGGATGAAGTGGAAATCTAGTTCGTCAACAGAGATTTTAGAGCCATCTGTTAGATGCCTAGTAAGAGCCTCTGCAGATCATGTCAACTCAAATGAAGGGTACCAACATACAATGAGTTGCTTACACAGTCTCACTGAGAAATTGTCGCAGTTGGCTTCCTCTATTAAGCCTATAGTTTCTACATGGAATGAGCATAATATTATGGATGCAAATGAGGTAAGAGGCTCTATTACACTATCCTTTCATTTTGTGTGCTTGTTATTTGGTAAACTTGTACCATGTTTTTGTTATACTTCCTTGTGATTGCATTTTTTGGATACTTCAATAGTTATCATAGCTCTTGGATACTGTAAACAAAGAATGAACCTATCCTCAACATGTAATACTACAATTTTATAACCTTAGCATTAATCCTTTACATAAATGCATTATCACGAATTGTCTCACTGTTCTACTTATAGAACCAAAAGAAACATGCAATACTGCAATTTACTAGGTTCTACTTCAAACCATTTTGCTTGAGTATTCACTTCATTATTGTTGTCCTTGTCATGTTTATGACATGCTCCTATGCTGCATTATGACATTTAACTCTATCATTCTAGACAATCACTTTGAGTATGTCTTACTACAGCTCTTAATCACTTATCCTAAAGTCAAGGCTATCATATCTGCTTTGTTGCTGTCATTCCAAGGGTTCTTGGTCACTGTCTAATGGTTTTGACAGTGCCTAAGTTATCTCTTCTCTTTGTTTGGTGAAACCCTACTAGCTATTGCATCTCTTTATCTTCTCCTATACCTTCCATGCTATGGACTGTCCTAAGATAGAGATTTGGACTACCATCTTACAACTTTTATTGTCTTCCTTATCATATGAAGGACTAGGACTATCCCTTCTTGTTGAAAATCTTATGCTCATGACTATAAGAATCCTCCTATAAACTAGAATCTATTGCTTACAATAAAGGAAGAATCTCACAACATACCTTGACTTAGTCATTTAAGAGTGGAAGAAAAATGTTATTTTGAACAAAAATTTATAGTTTTTTCATTATTTACTTGACTTATATTAATTTTTGCATGATGATTAAACGACATGTAGAGAAATTATATGAAAGTAGAATGAAAAGAAAAAGGCCCTGTCAATAGAGCTCCCTACAAAGCTGCACAACTTGAGAACAATGATGATAGTTGATGAGAATCTACATGATATTCAGAGTAGTAGTAGTGGTGTTGGAATTGAGGTGAGTGCTATTTATTGTTTTTGTCTTTCATGGTAGTCATTGTTGTTTTAACACACACATGCAAGTAAGTACTATTCAAGTAAGTTGTTTTAATTCTATTTGAAGGAAAACCCACCAATATGATTTACTTTAAAGGATTTAACTCTAGAGAGAGCAATAAATGTAAGTCACTTAAAGGGAATTACATCAACTTCTAATAGAAACCAATTAAAATCATCCACATAATGACAACAAATGTGCCTTGATCAATCTATTGATTTGAATAACTGGAAATAGCCAATATGGAGACAATCAAACAACTTATGAACTTGAATATTAACAGAAAATCAGAACACCATACATATCCACAAATTTAACCATCCTTGCCCATTATAATATTAAATTATCATAGAAGTGTAATATCTTGAATCTAAAATATGATTGGATAGATAATATTGGAATATATAAATTGTCTTGCTGAAAGATGACGATTGTCTAGGCCTTGGTTTCCCTTATAAATATGGGAAGCAACAAGCTTCAGGCCTGAACCAACACAACTATTCATAAATCACATCCTCTTGTAACTAAACATGTTTAATAAAGAGAAATTAAAGGCATAAGCAAGTTAACCAAGATCTGAATCTGTTAGTCATCATAGAGCACCCGTGACCTTAGGCCTGACAAGGTACTCATCTCCATGTTGCAGTATATGTTAAGTGTGTTGTGCCCCTGTCTATTATCACAAAAAAGTGTCAAAATTTTTTCCTTGTTCTCCATGTTGACACCAACAAAACTACTCGTTGCTCCTTTTGCACCTAAACCTGTAGTTGTACATCAATTTTTCAAGTATGTCTGCTCCCAATTATTGAATGTAAGGTCACTATGCCATTTGAATTCCTAAATTTAGAGCAGATTGGTCTGATGGTCCTTCCATCTTTTATCCAACATAGCTTTAACATTGAAATTACAAATTTTCCATATCCTGCATCTAGGGCTATGACCCTATCCAAAATCATGTTAAAGCTCAAAGTATCTATATCCTGCTCCTTTTTCAAGAATTCCAGAACCACAGACATTGTTGTTCTGAATTCTACCTACCAAGTATCAAGGCCTTTAACTAGGTTGGTTTCCTCTGTCATAATAGAGGGGATAAATTGATGCTTGAAAGTAGAAAAAGATTCAAGTTTGGTTTGCATCCTTTTGTCTTCACTGCTAGCATTTTGATGCTCTTTAATGATCATAGTGACCGTCTACTCTGTGGGCTTCAATTCAGCGGGAGCATCAGAATTTCTTTGAAGTATCCTGCAAAGCATGACTAAATTGTGCAAGGAAGGCTGCCATTTCTTGTACAGTGGCTCCAAAATGGAAAAGTTTGCTTGCAATTGTTTAATGGCCTGAGATAACATGGAGTACCAATCATGTACATCCCCAAGTTTATCCACAACTAGCTTTATCCTGTATGCCAAAATTTTCTCAAAGACTTCAAGGACCTTGATCCTTGCCTCATTTTTGGTTTCCTCATTTTGCTTCTTGAGGTCCTCAACTTCTTTTTCAAATTTTGTTCTCAAAGCATTAAACTCTTGCATTGTCATTGTGACATCACCAATTGTTGGTGGCATAGAAGGTTGATATGAAACTATTGTCAGACTCTGGGAAGAACCCACATCTTGCAATTGCTTTTTCAATTGCCTATTTTCAATGAACAACCTATTCACTTCATCATTCATATCGTGTTGTGTTTTCTCATAATCCTGCAATTTTTTTCCAACTTTTTTACAACTACATGGGTGAACATGGCAAAATGGACTGTAAGAGTAGAGGCCTCAATTCCTGAAGTATCTCGTAAGGTTTTCACCACAATAGATCCCCTCATTTCCTAAACAACATATAGCAACCTTGGTTTACTAGTGTTCTTCTATTTTGTCCATATGGCAAGAGTCTCTGTCTTTAGGTTGAAACCACATCCACTCATTCCCTCCTCATAATCAAATTTAGACACAAGATTAGGGTCATCTTGACTCCTAACTTGGTCAAGCAAGAATACTTTTTTCAACTCAAGCCCTGGGATGATCAACATGTTACTCTTCAAGACCATTTGTCTTGCTTCCTCAGGAGTCACATTGATTTCGTCAACTTTTAGTTCTTGGATTGTTCAGGTGGTTATTTGATGATACTGAGACTCATCAACACCCACCTTATTGATTTCCACCTTTTCATCAAATTCCTTCATCTTCATTTTTAACTAGAAATCTTGAAACTCTGGAGTCTTGATGAAATCATCATCTCAAATAAATCTTAATGATGCCACCACCCTTTCATCTTCCTATAGCTCTAGATCAATTTGGGCTTGTTCTTCCATTCTAGCCTCAGGCTTGTGTGCATCAGTTTCTTGACCAACCAATGGTTGATCAACTTCCTCTCCATCATGCAATTATGTCAAAATATTTGCAACTTCATCAGTATCCCCCACACCCTCAGACATCTCATATGGGACAAGAGGAGACATGCCTTCAGTTCTTTGCCTTTTATGTGGTGGTGATTTAGGGATCTGTAGATCTTGAATTGATATGAAATTAGGGGCAGGCTCATGAATCATAATTCCTGCACTCCTCTTCACTAGAAGTTTGGTAGCCTTGGTAGGCTATACTTCAGATTTAGCATAAATACTTTCAAAAATTTCAATCATTGTATTAATCCTCTTTAGAGGATCTTTCTCTTCAGAAAAAAAATCCTTCAAAAATTGGATTCTTTTCCTTTTTGTCATCTTCAATTTGCTTGAGGATCTCCCATTTCCTCTTCTTGTCATACACTTCATTAAAAGTAACCAAGTTCCTTATCACATCCTCATCATAAAGAATTTGATGCAAGATGCCCATCTTAGTCAAGATCACTTGTCTCACAAAGTTCATATGACCTTCAGGGTCACAAACTCTTTCAACACCAGATTCCAAAGAGTACTTGGCCTTCGAATAGGCCTACAGCTCCTCAAGAGTGTCTGAACCAACTGACCAATCTATAAAGATAGTGGTATTAGGCAAAAAGGTGCCTTTCTTCTACTTTTTCATCACTTCCTTTTCCCTCCACATCATTTGCCACATGAATTCCAAGAATGCAATTATGTCAGAAACAAACTTTGGCAATTTGTGAGGTGGTTGGGGGCAATCATATACCCTGATTATTGTGTGCTCTGGTAGGAAGAACCAATCAACATAATTGAAAGTATGACCTTGCTCTGGTTTATGTGCAAGAGTTTTCAGAATTACCCTAATTTTTGGTGACAATTTGGGGACCCAATTACCAAAAGAATTCATTATTTTCACAGAAAATTCATTATGAAATATATTATAGTTACCAGTCTGGAAATGAGAATCCCATATGTAACACCAAAATTGAGTAGACATTCTTTGCCTTGTCCTGTCAATCATGTTGATGTGCATTTTACTTGACCATTTAGTCCTATTTTGATATAGGTTCAGGTGGCAAACCAAAGAATAAAACTTGAAGTTCATGGGTTTCTTATCTTCCTTCACACTGATGAATCCATCATGTATTTTCTTTTCAAGATATGAGGCAAAATCATAGTCAATGTTCACCTCTAAATTTTGTATCTTCATAGCCATCATCATCAAATTAATTAGCATCCTCTGATCAACATCAATTCCCAGTACTTGGCATAATGCATAATAGGTCTATTTGAAATAGACTACAAAATCTTCCATAGGGAATGGTTTGATTGCATTGGAAGGAATATCAACTATCCTATTATTTTCACCTCTTCTCATAAATATCGGCAGCTCATCACTTCGGAGTGTTCTTCTCAAACTTTTGTATTCTTGTTCAATCTTTTGTAGGTCAATTTCGGTGAGAACTTGTTTGTTCAACATAAAACAGTCAATTATAGCATTTCTATCAATTCTCAACAGAGAAGCTCCATTTGGCAACCTTACTATTTTAATATCTGAGTGGTAGTGCAGTGCCAAAGTACGAAGTAGTTCCACATCCACGAATACATTTGAAACAATTAGCTTGGCTAAATTTAGCTCCCATGGATTGCCCATCGGTCCCTAACCATCCTTCTTCTGATAGAAGTACCAAAATAGTTTCCAGCCAGAAATGGGAATTATGGCATCCCTACAACCCTCAGCAACATCCCTAAATATTTTCTTTTGACCTTTGTCAATTGAATTGGGCAAAACATCTAGCAAAGATTGCTACAATGATCTTTTCTTAGGGGCAAGATCAGGCTTACTGGTCTTACTTGTGGATTCAAACTTCTTGGGTGCCATTATACAAATTAGGGTTTCACAACTTAAGCAAATGCATGGAGAATTGAAACAGAGCAAAGATTCTTCAAACTTTCTTGCAAAGAATGTAGAGATGGACTTACTTGAACAATTTGAATCTTGATAAGAACAAATCAAACTGGACACCTTCTCCAAGCCAATCTACAATCTCTGAACTGAGAAAATGCTGAGAGATTTCTAGATTTTATCAAGCTATAATGTTCATCATTCCACCATTATTTTTGGTTTGTGCCACGAGATTATAAAATCTCAGCATTCAATTCATTTCAAATATAAACCCTTGATCAAATTTGATCCAACAATCATATGAAATGACAAGATCTTTCAAATTTCTTGGTAATCACACACCCACACTGAGTATGTTTACTCATTTATTATCATTACCACACTACCGTGGAGCTTGTTTAAACCGGTCATGGGATGGTGATAAGCTTCAATGCCTTTTGTTCACTTTTCTTGATTACTGCCAACCCTTAGCCCTTATACTCAAACAAAGCGGGATCGCGGGGCTTATAGCCCCCTTTATTCCATTTTCTTCCATTACCGTCAACCCACAAGTGCCTGTTCTCATTACTGTGGTGAGATTATGTTGCCAACTTTAATTGCTTACCACCTTACCACAAACATTCTTTGAAAGCCATTGCAGGAGCCTGATAACTTGGACACTTACTACTGCCATGCCATGAACAACTTGCCGGACCAATGCGGGACAATGGGATCAATTTATATTGAACTCTCTTCCTTATTGCCAAGCTGCAACCAAGTGGTGAGACCTCTGAGGGACCGCGATATACCTGGTTGACTGAGCCCTTCCTACCGCCATGCCGTGAACAACTTGTATGTTTCCAGCGAGAGTGCGGTATACGTGATTCTTGTTGCTCTAGTTACCGCACTGCCACCAAGACAATGAGGTTGATCTACGAGATTGCAGTAAACTGCAAAAACACATAAATGATTAAGAATAACTGCATACTCCTCAAAATGACCATGTTATGTGACCCTGGGAAATAAATGGCATAAAATTTTAGCATGAATGTCTATTAATAAATGGTCATATACAAGTGAAAAGATCAATTAGGATGGAAATGTGCAAAATTTTTGAGAGGTCCTAACAGGTGAGACATTAGAATAGTTTATTTGGAATAATGGCAGGAATTAACAAAATTTTAAGGTTTTAAAATTTTGTTCCAACATAAGTAATGGTTGTTTTATTATGTAAATAAGGGTAATCCTTACCTATATAATAATTATTATGTATTTCAATATAATGCGTATTTTTTTTTATTTTTGTAGATATGTATTGATAAACTCCAAGAAGGGGATAAAGTTAGGGTGTTGGATACGTGTGATGGTGTTGTTGTGGGCATTGGGTGGATTCACTCACTATCTATTGTACATGGAGTCAAATTGAAAGGAACAGGAGATGCAAATGTAAATATTTTAAAGGTCACAAGTAGCATACAACTTGCTTATGAAGACAAAATAGATGGAGTTGTCCATCTGAAAGAGAAAGAAGGAACCTTCATAGGGTGGACACTAAAATATTTGCAAAAAATGCCATAGTTGATGTTTATCATGTACTTGTTAGACATATTGGCCCACTGCTTTCTGCAATATTTTGAATGTGTTGTAGGAGTCAAGGACAACACTGAGAGGGGGGTGAATCAGTGTTGTGTAAAATTTCTAATCTTTTTCAAACTTTAACTTGCAGAGTACAAGGAGAGAGAGCTATCATTGATTTCTCACATACATGTGCACATAACTGAGAATGAAAAACAAAATTCATGAGTAAAACATATATCCACAGAGAGAAGATCAAGACACAAGAATTGCACGAGTGGAAAACCCTCCAGGGGTAGAAAAACCACTCCAGAATTGCCTCACTGGCTTAACTGAAAAACATGCCTCACTGGCAATACAAATTGTATCTAGGAGCACCAACTCCTTATGGAGCACCAACTCCAATACCAAACAGAAGCACCCACTTCCAACACTAATATACCTCACTGGTAAACAAATAGGTCTCACTGACCTACAAGCCTCACTGGCTAATACAAGGCCTCACTGGCAAACTGAATCTTCACTGGAAGTAATAAACAAGTTCAGAGGGACACTCTGTTTCCATTCAATACAAAACATATGTCTGTCAAATGGCCATTCTATTTCATCAACCCAAATCATGTACCAACTCAGATATTCAAAATCAATCCTCTATATCCATCCACTCAACAACATTGCATCTTTTTATATATATTTACAAAACACCTGCATGACCAATGTATAAAGATTGAATGTCTTTTCATATTCCACAGAGCACCTGCAATAAAATTATAAACGAAAAGACTATTGGAATTCCTCTCCTCTGCATATCTTCAATCTGAAAACAAATAATCAATTTTCTCCTGTTGATAACTTTCAATGTTCCATCTTCTCTCTGCAATTTTCCTCTTCACATTTCTTTTACAAATGTCTTCAATAAATCTGCCTTCAAGTATGAACCTTCATATTCCTCATTTTCTTTTCAACAGGACTCTGCAAACATCTGTGTATAAACAAAAACAATTCATATTCTCTTTGCAATTTTTCACAAAAAATAAAATCCTTGATTTTCTCACATCATTCAATCCTTCAATCTTCCTCAGAAAACCTTTCATATATTCAATGATCTTTAATATATTGTTTTTGCCTTCATGACATTTCAAACCAAACACAATTTTTCTTCAATAAAATTCCTGCATAAAAAGAATCTTCAATATTGCCCCTATCAAAAACAATTTCTTTCAAAAAAGAACTTTTCATATATCTCTTTTCAATAAAATCATTCTGCCCAATCAAAAATAACTCTTCACCAATAAAAAATTTTCTCCAAGCTGTAAAGAATCAACTTCCTCAATCTGCAAATAAAATCATCTGCAAATAATCTTTACCAATTTGATCTTCTTATTTTGCACAATACCTCTCTCATTTATCTGGAAGAAAATATAAAAAGCCTCTCCAAAAACATTTAATCTTCTCACAAATAAAAATCATCCTTTTTGTGCCAAAAAAAATTTCTTTATAAAAACTCCTCAAAAAGTTTCTTTCCTTTAACAAAAGTTTTGTTTCCTTGCTTTTATAAAAGACTAAAAGATTCTGCCTTGAAAAAGAAATAAATCTTTTAAATAGAAATTCTTCAAAATCTTAACCTGCCCACCTTTTGCTTAAAGTATAATTAGAAATTATTTTTAATGTCATAAAATGACATAAGGAGGGACCAACCACTTTAGTGGTTTAAAAACAAAATTTCTAAAAAAACTAAACTAAAGCCATAAAGAGCTTAAAAATCGGGCTTCCTTCCTTTTGTAAATAAAGCACATTCAACACCATATTATACTTATCTCATACTAGTTTCATTTTTAGAAAAGACTTTAAATGCAACTTCATAAACCGCGCTCCCATTGTGACTTTTGAATTATCTATGCTTAAAGCATATCCTCCACGTGCTCCACATACTCATTCAATGGTCTTAATTAAGTATCTTTCCTTACTATAAAGGAGACAAGAAAATTGCATTTCATGCTTTAAACTTTTCATCGAATAAAAGCTTTATCTTGTAAAAAAAACTTCAAGACTGATTTCCCGCCTACTTCACAAGCAATATGGACCGATTCCATCGGTGGTGAGGAGAGGAGGGGCCGGTGTGCAACACGTTTGAAGACCCCTTCAAGCGGTAATGTTTAAGATATAACTTGCTATCCCAAGTCACATTTCGTTTAAAACATAAAGTGCAATTCACACTGCAGAGAAGGTATAGTATGCAAAAATAATTATCTTTTAAGACTTCAATTATAACTTTCAACCATACCTCCTTAATAAAAACTTAAGAACAAGAAGTACCAATAGGCAATAGGCATGGAGCATAGTAGGTATGAAATACCAACAGGAATATGATATGCATAACAGTATTATCTTCAAGATAATATCAAAATCAATGATCTCTTACCAACAACACCATACCTTTGATTTCATAAGAGTATCATTATGATGCAAAACCCTGATAGAACCTTGTTATGTCTAATGCAAGGATGTAGCAATGAAGACATAAAATAAATTGAACTGGATTGAAGATCACATTTGAATTTACCTCAACCTTTAACAGTTTCCTCAAACCATCTTCTTTATGAGAAGCTTCATCCTGTCATACATCCTGATTTCAACATTACATCTTGTTCTTACACATGATGCTAAGACATCCTGAAATATGACATGAGGATCAAACACCTTTTTGTCATCAATACAGTATGAACACCAAACCAACATTATGCCAATGAAGCACTTCTTGAGAGTGAGTTGATTTACTGATGTTCTTGTTCAAACTTCATGGAGATGAGTATATATCACTTAAATGAATCAAGACCATGACACCCTGAGATTGAGATCAATATATATAATGCAAGTTGTTCAACACTTCAATTAACACACCACATCATAGTCAACCTGTCAACAATGTCAACCTTAACATGCTTGGAGATATACTGATTGAGACCACATCTGTGAAGATCATGATAAATTGTGAACAGGGATTTCATCACACTGACCAAGCATACTAAACAAGCTATGATATGACAACTCCTGTCAATAACTTCACAAGAACATATGAAGCATCAACCTCTTGCACTTACCTCCTGCAAGACCTTTTTGACATCAATGACAATCTGACACCATCATGTGTTGTTTAGGGATCTTAATTTTCATGGTATATTTGAAAGAGTTGGAAACTCTTAGACAATTATGACATTTTTTTATTATATATATATATATATATATATATATATATATATATATACTCTTAGACAGTTTTGATATCTTATAACTTGATATATATATATTTGCATTATATTTTTTTATTGTAGATTACCTTTCTTTATCATGATGTTGAATCAATCTTTAAATTCTACCATGTTGTAGCTTGTTCATATATGTAATTTTTTTAAAAAAGTGCATTGAAAACATTACCTGCCTCTAGAATCATCATAGAAACTTTTTCAAAATGCCACGTCTATCTTGGAGTCATCAGGGTTCATACCTCAATGATTCCACACCATTTCAAGCCCAAAAAATCCCAACCATGCCCAATTCCATAGGTGATTCGATTCTGAATTTGATTCAGGGACGAATAGTACCTAGAAATGCCCTATTTTTCTGCCAATTAGGTAACTTAATAGATAATAAATGTTATATCCCAAAACTTGCACTGGAACTCTGGCAAAAGCTTACCATACTATAGCATCATCAAGTCAACCTTGGATATAGAAGTTGTTCAAAATAGAAAATAGTTTGTAAATATTGAATAGTCAGATAGTATGAGAAATTATAGGCACCAGAAGTTACCTTTTGAAACATCAAGACAAAGGGTGGATAACATTGATATATATGGTGTAAAAGCCAAGGGATTGCTTTTTGGTTTTAAGATCCATGTGACTTTGATCCTGATTTAAAATTTTCCTTACGAGTGGTCCATTGTGGTAACCTATAGAGTGGTATGTGATCTTCGAAGCCTTATGGTGCCATATTATTTAATGGAGTATATGTGGTGTTAAAAAAATTGAAATACTCTTTTATAGTAAAGGAGAATGGGTGGTATATGTGATCTACTATGCTAGAATACAATAATCTACACCTCAAATTTAGATTACTCAAACCATGTCACATTGATCATATTGTTAAAATAATATAGTATATTCCATAGCTTAAGATGTTTTTTGGTTTCAGGGATCTTATCAACATCATAAGGAGTTGAAGGCTGCACAAGGAATCAAGATAACTGCTCAGGTATCAAATTTCAAGCTAATAATTTTATGTATATGAGCATAAGTTTATCAAATATATGTGAACAGTGAAATTTAGCTACATTTTCTTGATTTTAGGGTCTTGAGCATGCCATAGCAGGAACTCAATTATATGTTGTTGGACCTGATGATGATTTAGAGGATATTAAGGAAGAAGCAATGCAAGATATCAATAATGTAATGTCTTGGATTGACAAGAGTGGGGGAGGAGTTTATGTTCAAGCTTCAACTCTTGGATCTTTGGAGGCTTTACTTGAGTTCTTGAAGACCCTAGCTATAAGCATCCCAGTTAGTGCAATTGGTATTGGGCCTGTACATAAAAAAGATGTCATGCATGTGAGTGTAATGCTTAAGAAAAAGAAGAAAGAGTATGCTGTAATTTTGGCATTTCATTTCAAAATTACTCCTGAAGCTCGGGAGCTTGCAGATGAAGTTGGTGTCAAGATATTTGCAGCAAACATTATTTATCATCTATTTGACCAGTTTAAAGCATATATGGACAATCTTAAGGAAGAAAGGAAAAAGGAGGCTGCAGAAGATGCTGTTTTCCCTTTTGTACTGAGCATTTTGCCAAATTGTATTTTTAACAAGAAGGATCCTATAATTGTTGGTGTTGATATTCTTGAAGGCATTGCAAGGGTCAGTATCTAAACCTAGTCTTTCGGTGTTATGACTTATGCATGTAAAAGATTGTTGTATCATTTTTGGTTTGTATAAAGCCATATGTGGTGATTGCATCTACAGATTGGCATGCCATTATGTGTTCCCACAAAAGATTTCATAGATATTGGCAAAATAACCTCAATTGAGATCAATCATAAATTTGTTGAAATGGCTAAGAAGGGTGAAAAAGTGGCCATGAAGGTATTTTGAGAAGTTGTCTTTGTTGTTAATAGTTTTATATGATTTTCGATGCTATTTTTTGAAATGTTTTTATTAATGAATTATCATACGAACTTTACGGATTGTTGGGAGCAACGCTGATGAAGCACAAAAAATGTTTGGTAGGCATTTTGAAATGGAGGATAAATTTGTGAGTCATCTCACTAAAAGATCCATAGATATATTGAAAGAAAACTATAGGGTAAGGCTATTTGATATCCACATTACGTAATTTTATAGTGTATTTACTATTATGCATTTTATACTAATTGAACATTTGTGTGTTTCATTTTTGGCTGATACAACAACTTTTTAATGTCTAAAATGGAATATTCTTCTTATTTTTTCAGGATGATTGGAAACTTGTGGTGAAATTGAAAAAGTTGTTAAAAATTCCTTGAGCTACTACTAATGATGCATTGTGCAATGGAACTTTGGATTGGAGCAAAACCTTCTGATGAAAATGGGAAAATGCACCCTGCAACATTACAAACACCACAATCAGGATAACAAATGGTGAACTTTGTTAATACCAGAACAGTAGCTTCTACATCATAAGCTTCTTCTATATGTTTTACTATGTGGTGTACGTGCTGCACCTCTGGCTACAATAAGACAATAGTGAACTTTAGATCCTATCTATGTAGGAGGTCATTTGAATGTCTACTATTTAGCTCATTTTCTATAAATTTAATAGTCTGAACGGACAAGTGCGGTATTTCCATGTGAGAAAGGGAAGAGATTGATTCCAAGAGTAGAGATTTTGTGTAATGATCTATTTTAAGATTTCTTGAGGTAATGAAGAAAATATCATGAAAATGTTGTTTTAAATAAATTCATATTTTACTGCAATTATACAAAACCAAAAACATTTCCATGTTGTCATCTTTAGCATGTTGTTGACTGGTTGGATTTCACTGTTTCAAGTGCTGCTTTTGCTTCAGCTATCTAGGACCATGTTATGGAAGGTTACATGGAATGGTGTGTTTTCTTGTTGCTACAGGGTCATTGCTACAGTGGCCTCTAAGTAGCATTCTCAGGTTGTTATTCAGATATTGTTCACAGTGGTTTAGGGTTGTTTGAATACACAGGTAATAGCTCAATGGCTTGTGTGAAGGAGAATATGGAATGCACCAAGGCTACAGTCAAAGCACCTGAACTGGTTAATAGAATGCTAAAAGAAATGATGTCTCATGGAATGCTCAGTGGCAACATCTCTTTTCTAAGTGTCAAAAGATGTGATGGCTTCATTGGTCCGACCTGCCTTTCCATTGTTTTGCTATTGTATCTAATGTGGTTGTTGAACTAGTTTTTTCTTCAGCCAGTCCTTGTAGTTTGTTGTACATGACAGAGCTGAATTGGTTTTTTCTAGTTATGGAAGCCTTGTGCTACTTTTTTATTATTTGTAATTCTTTTCCTGCATTGTTCCAATACAAAAATATTTATTTCCACTTTGCTTTGTCTTGTTTCATTTTCTTATTGGCTGATTCTCAAATAGAAAGTGTTGGCTCAAATTTATCAATCTTTACTTAGCAACATCATAAGATATATAGTTTTCCAAATTTATTTGCTTTTATGTTTTAATTCAAATTTAATAATATGCTTTTTCTGCATTATAAAATTTATGACCAGTATTTAATAAATTATTCATATCATGACTAAATTTACTACCAATTAATGGAAACTAGTAAATAAAAATGACTACCATGACTAAATAAATGACCAGTTAACAACAATCAATGATTAAATGATTACAATGACTAAATATACGTACTACCAAAGTGATGACTAAATATACTACCAAATTACCAAATATACTACCAAATTGTTGACTAAATATACTACCAAATTAATGACTAAAATTTGATTAGTCATAAATTTGGTCACGAGATAAATGACCAACAATAAACTACCAATGGTCACATGACTAAATATACTACCAAATTAATGACTAAATTGTTGGCAAGAGACACTATGTGGCTTCATGAGTGTTGTCATTGATGGCAACAAAGTCCATCCCACACATCCACAGGACATGGTGTGTCTATACTGGAAGTCAGATTGAAGAGTATTTTGGTTCGGTTACCAAGAACAGAGCATGCGGCAAGGTTCTACAGTCAGGTTTGGATCTCTCAGATGAAGTATCTTAGTAAAGCGCGGACTTGGGGAATTCAAGAGGAGTACCATGACTAACACATTCTAGAGATTGAGCCTCTGGTGATGAAAGAGTGAGAAGATATGAACACCTAAGTGTTGGGTTCCTATTTGGCAGAGTAGATTGAGGAAGAACTAACCGGCAGAGCATCAGACCTTTTTCCGGATGAGTTATAAATGGTGATCAAGTTTTTTGAGGGACCATTCATGTTTGGCTGACATGATTGATGACTTCTATAAGCATCTTTTTGATACGCATCACTCAATAAGCAATGATTCAACCGACAGACCAGAGTTTGGGAAAATGTTGAGTATTCCAAAAGCTGACTAGAAAGATGATTGAAATCATTGATGCGGATATATATACCAGATTGATTTCGGTATGAAGGTGGGTGTGGTGTGGTGTGTTGTGCGAAGAAAAGTAGAGAGCATTGTGGAAGCAGTAATATAGGTCCGGTATGTGACAGGACAACAGCACCAAAGAAGAGGAAGAATGAAGTGCAGTAGATCAATGTATTGAGCCTAACCAGAACCGAACCTTAGCATATGTGGATGCTTCTCATTAGTTCAAGTACCTAGTTACTTTCTTTATACCTTGTAGATAGTGAGTCTCTTGTAGGTAGTGAGCCTCTTGTGAGCAGTGTGCTCGGGTAGTGAGCCCTAATTGGCAAGTGCCATTTTGTACTTCTTTTCTTTTAACAAAGAATACAATCTTGGGTTAGTCACCCCATAGTTTTTCCCTTAATAGGGTTTTCCACGTCAAAATCAGTGTTATGTGTATTGATTTTGTTTCTACTTTCATGGTTATGGATGCTTATTTGTTCTGATGCTGTACTAGTTATTAAAGAAGAATAGAAAGTTAAATTAATTTAGATAACTGATTCACCCCCCTCTTAGTTATCAACAATTGGTATTAGAGCTAAGTTCCTCCAAACAGAGCCTAACAACTTGAGGAAGATCTGAGAATCTCAATGGATATGTATGGTATGAGGGAACAACTTCAGTCTGCCCTAGATGATCTTGAACAGTCTCACTTTGAAGTAAATAACTTAAGGGAAAGACTCAAACAAGTTGATGATTTCATAAATGAACTTAAGGAGAAACTGAGTATCTCTATGAAAAAGAGAAAGGAACTACTTCAGCAATTAGCAAGTCAGAATGAAGCCAATGATGCAAATGAAGATCTGAATGAGAAGAACAAATTATGTGAGAAGCTATCAAAAGAGGTCATTATGGTAAGACATGAAATGGAATTAGGGGTTATGAAATTCACCCAAGAAATTGAAGAGAAGAGAAAAATTGAAGATAATCTAAAATAATCTCTCAAAGAGAAATCAGAAGACTGCCACAAAATGGATAGAATAATCAGGCATTTGGAATCTGATCTAGAAGAAGCTAGAGATAATGAAGAACAACTTGAAAATCAGATTGACACTCTAAAAAGAGATCTTCAAACAACAAATGAATACAAAGAGAAATTCAAGATAAGCTCTGCTCAGCTTGAAGTTCTTCTTGAAAGCCAAAAGAGAGTAGATGACAAGCAAGGCTTGGGGTATGAGAAAGGTGAAAGCTCCAGATCTGGTTAGAAGAACTCTGGATTAGGAAATCTAAGGAACAAGCCTAGAAGACCTCCAGTAAGGCAACCTAATGCTCAAAGATATCTATCCTTTAATGGATATTGCCACAATTGCAATAACTTTGGTCATAAAGTAAATCAGTACAGAAGAAGAATGAATCAGACTAATTCATCCTTCTCCGGACAATGTTTTAATTGCAAAAGGTATGGTCACAAATCTCATGAGTGTAGAAATATGCAAATGAACAATTCATTCAATGGTAGATGCTTTGCATGCAATAGAATGGGACATATGGCTAATCAGTGTAGATCAAGAGGATATCAGTCAAATATGCAAAGAAATGTTGTTTTCTACAATTGCAATAGATCCGGTCATATTGCCAAAATCTGCAGAAGTAAGAATCAAGACAAAAAGGGTCCGGTGCATCATAATCAAAACCAAGACAAAGGAAAAGGAAAAGTAGATGCGGATGAAATTCAAAGGGAGATGAACAAGATTTGGGTAAAGAGGAGTACATAAAATGTTGGGGATGGATTTGCACCAGAATCTGGTGATGATATTCCTTCTGGAAACTAAATAGATGAGCTCTGGCTCAGGGGGAGTCTCAAAAGAAAACAAGTTCCCCCAACCAGTCAATTGGTGCCTGAAATTGGCACATGGAAAGTTGTGGATTAAAGGGTTCTCAGAGAAACATCTAAATGAGCCTTGGTAAAGATATGGAAGATCCGCAAGAAGTTTAGAAGAGGTTAATCTTCCTAGATTAATCTGGTTTAACAGTCATTCGATAAGAATAGGATTCTCATAGTTAGATCCAGTATGACTCAAATTTGAGGTATCTTGATCTGTGGATAAGTGGAATGATTTGGGAAAGATCGATAAACAACTAATAGTGCATACCAGTGATTCGGAAAGATCTCTCTCAGAACAAGGAAATCAAGGCAACCAGAATAACCTAGGTTGTGCATTTATTGCAAAATGGAATTAGGGTTTACGTAGAAATAAAAGGGTTATTTGGTTCATTATTTGCACATTTGCATTCAAAAAGAAAGAGAAAAGGAGCTCTGCAACAAGTTATCTCAATCCTCTCAAAGATCAAACCGTAGAAGTCGATTCATCCAAGCAACTTGATCAGGCTCATATCGTGAACCCTAGAAGTGTAAGAGGTATTTTATGCTCTTGAAATCTCTCTCTGAATCTTTGAAAGATGGCTACTCTGAATGTTGTGAAGATTACTGATAGGCCACGCCCTAAATTCAAGAAACATCCCTATAAATCCCTAGAAGTTGATCCCCTAGGCGCATTTTCAAGCATTCTGCATGGGGTTTTGCATGTAGAAGATGTTAGGGCATATATTCATGCAAACATTGAGGAATTTGGAGAATCCAAGCTAATGGATATCTATCACAATCAGTTAATAGATGATGCTTTTGAACTCAAACCTCAGTACAAGGCTATCTAGGACAAGCATTTTGGACATTGTACCCTTTTCCCCTATTTTGCAGAAGATGAATGGGTCCGGTATGTTTTGAGTAGAGTGCATGACAACTTCATGTGGTTGAATAGACCATTTAAGATCACAAAAGATGCTATTAGGGTGGTAATCGGTTTGCACTCATCCAGAGGATTACCTATTCTCAAATCGGTCAAAAACCAAACTATGAGTGAGGCTACCAGATCAAAATTTAACAAGAGAGCAATGACAATAGAAGATATCACTGATCCAGATATCAAGTTTGCCTCCATGATAATTGGTTACAAGATATATCACTCTAGCAGGAAAAATTCAGTACCCAGAACTGCAATTTACACTACTTATCAGATGCTAAGAGATAATGCTTACTATGATCTTTGTGAGCTTCTCTTGAATCAATTGTTGGAGAACTTGCAGAAAATTAAGAAGGTTAAAAAGAATTCATTCAAGTATGGTGGCTTGATACTTTGTGTATTCTTCTATTATATGAATGAGCTACCCAGAACTAGTGGTTGGATATGGCAAAATAACAGACCAGTAGCCATACAAATTAGAGATTATTTGCATGGAATTGGTGATGCCAAGGCACAAAATACAACACTCTGGGGATACTTCAAGAATTTTTAGAGTATGATGCAAGCTAGAGAAAGAATCCCTCAATCATTAGTTGAAAAGTAGAAGGATACATTGTGCTTTATGGTGGACACTGATCAATGCCTGATGGAGGCAGTGGAACCTAGAATAGTGTGGATCATGCCAATGGGGTATGAAGTTGATGAGAAAATCCTAGAGCTACACATCCAACACCTGCTAAGTCAACCCAAGGATCCTAAGGTAGAAAGGTTTGGAACCTACCAAGAGCTGAGTGTAAAAGTTCATGTTGAACTTAGACAGCTAGAGATCAAGAGATAAGTAAGAAGGGAAGTAGAAGAATTTGCCAAGAAGCATGGAATATCAAAAGAGGCAGTTGATGCCAACAAAGAGAAGATGGAAAGGGCAGAGAAAGAGAAACAAGATGCAAAAAAGGAAAGTGATCTGGTGCAAACCCCTTCTCGGACCAGATCCTCCAAAAGCTCTGCACTTGCCACCTCTAAGAGCCAAAAGGCATCAAAACTAGAAGCCCAGACATCTGGAAAGGGAGAGAAAAGAATAAAGAAAAAGGCAACAAGATCCTATACAAGTAAGAAGGTTGATGAAGAAACTAAAACCGATGAGGAAGTCAAGAAAATGAAGAAGAAAACATCCAGTGAACCCTCTACCGGTCAAGAAAAGGAAGAGAAGGCAGAAGAATTTGTTGAAAAGCCTCCTCTTCGCATTGATGATATAATCAAATCAGTCACTGTGGATGGGAACTTGAAACCAATGACTGATTTTTATGATGATTATAGTGAAACTAATCAGAAGATCCTGTAAGAAGCTACAGTCAGGTATTTAAACATCTACAACAAAGAATTCATTGAAATTATATCTCTGATTCCTAAAAGTCTAGAAAAGGAACTTGAAATAAGAAAGAACAATGCCATGGCAAAAGACCTAGAAATTTGGGAGCAGATTGCTATCCAACTTTATCCCTCCATCACTCCAAAGCAAATTAACATGGTCTTCAAAGATTGCAAGGATGAGTTCTGAAGCAAAGCTAGAATGAATCAGCTTATGCTTGGAGAAATTGACAAAGTGGCAAAAGAAACAGAAGATATCCTCTGGAATGCTTTTAAAAGATTCAATCTTCCTGTTATAGAGGACTTAGGTGATGAACCCTCTACCATGGATGACAAAGGAGAATCTACTGAGACAGTTGCAGAAGAGACAAAGGAAGGTGAGGAGAAAACTGAGGATCTAGATTCCTCTGTTCCAGAAGAGGAAGTCCTTAAAGAAGCAAATATCTCTCATCTAGTTTTCCTTGCAGACTCTGGATCTAAAGGAGAAGAAATAATAGAGGAGAAAAGCAGTCAAGAAAAAGAAGTAAAGAAAAGGGAACAAGACCAAACATAGAAGACCCCAGGAGATAGTTCCGAGACTGCAGAAGGGAAGAAGACTTTGTCTCCGGCAAGAGATACTGCAGAAACTGTCAAAGATTTCTTGACCAAAGAGATGATGGAATTTGATGAACCAGAACTGCTTCAAGGACCATTCAATTTTGATTCCCTCTGCTCGGTTCAAACCATGAAGATAGCATCCTTTACTCAAGCAAAGGCAAAAGAAAAACTTCTGAAGTCTCACATGGAAGCCTGTGAGCTCATAGAAACTGCATCTGGTGTATTGGAGAAGATCATGCCATCCTTTCAGAAGGATCTCTCGGCCTCCTCATCTGGTAATCTAAAATCTCTTGTAAATTCTGTTCATACATATTTTGATTCCTTAGAGAAGTCAGCAAAAGAAAAGGTCCGGAAGAAGTTTTTGGGAAAGAGATTCTTTGAAATACAAGGACTAATAACAAATGATAGAAGAAATTTGGATATTGGAATAAAGAGCCTAGAGAATGCTCTTAAAGATGGTGGTGATCTATACAAATTTTGTTTGTCTTGGTCCACCGTAACAGCAGACATCATCAAGAAAGTGAAAGAACAAGAGAGCAAACTATCAAGTTTATCTCAAGGTTTTGATCCTCTCACTTCTTCCATAATAAATCAAGAGTGTTAGACTATTGCAGTCATAAATGAAATAAAGAAGCTTGAGAAGGAGAAGAAAAATAGAATAAGCAGGTTAAGTGAACTTAGAGGGATAATTATCCCTAAGTTAGAGGCAATGCATGAGGCCCTATCCAATGCTCAGACCACAGCCCGGACCAGTGATCCGACAGATCTAAAGAGGGCATAAGCTTTTGCATTCCTATTGAGTGGTCACATCTCAATTTTGGACATGATGAAGCAGAGTTGGGCAACAAAATTCGTCCAATTGAAGACAACTTTTGTAGATATACTTTAGTTTATGTAAGTATAACATATATATACTTATGCAGCTAAGTATAATTGAATTTTGGGAATTTTTGGTGTGCAGATTCTACCCTTTGCCATTGATGTCAAAGGGGGAGTGAGTAGCAGTGAAAAATATGGAATCTAGCTAAAGGGGAGCTCCGGTAAAGTGTACATTAGAACAGAGCATCAGCAAAGGGTGAGTGTAGTGTGACAATCATTTTTCACTAAGTGTTGCTATCAATGCCAAAGGGGGAGATTGTTGGCAAGAGACACTGTGTGGATTCATGAGTGTTGTCATTGATGGCAACAAAGTCCATCCCACACATCCGTAGGACATGGTGTGTCTATACCAGAAGTCAGATTGAAGAGTATTTTGGTCTGGTGACCAAGAATAGAGCATGCAACAAGGTTCGACAGTCAAGTCTGGATCTCTCAGAGGAAGTATCTCAGTAAAGCGTGGACTTGGGGAAGTCAAGAGGAGTACCATGACTAACACATTCCAGAGATTAAGACTCCAGTGATGAAAGAGTGAGAAGATATGAACACCTAAGTGTTGGGTTCCTGTTTGGCAGAGTAGACTGAGGAAGAACTGACCGGCAGAGCATCAGACCTTTTTTCAGATGAGTTATCGATGGTGATCAAGTTTCTTAAGGGATCATTCATGGTTGGTTGACATGGTTGATGACTTCTATAAGCATCTTTTTGATACACATCACTCAATAAGCAAGGATTTAGCCAACAGACTAGAGTTTGGGAAAATGTTGAGTATTCCGGATGCCGACTAGAAAGATGATTGAAATCATTGATGCAGATATATATACCAGATTAATTTCGGTATGAAGGTGGGTGTGGTGTGGTGTGTTGTGCGAAGAAAAGTAGAGAGCACTGTGGAAGCAGTAATACAGGTCCAGTATGTGACAGGACAACAGCACCAAAGAAGAGGAAGAATGAAGTGCAGTAGATCAGTGTATTGAGCCTAACCGGAACTGAACCTTAGCATATGTGGATGCTTCTCATTAGTTCAAGTACCTAGTTACTTTCTTTGTACCTTATAGATAGTGAGTCTCTTGTAGGCAATGAACCTCTTGTGAGCAGTGTGCTCGGGCAGTGAGCCCTCATTGGCAAGTGCCATTTTGTACTTCTATTCTTTTAACAAAGAATACAATCTTGGGTTAGTCACCCCGTGGTTTTTCCCTTAACAGGGTTTTCCACGTCAAAATCATTGTGTTATGTGTATTGATTTTGTTTCTACTTTCATGGTTATGGATGCTTATTTGTTCTAATGCTACACTAGTTGTTAAAGAAGAACAGAAAGTTAAGTTAATTTAGATAACTGATTCACCCCCCCTCTCAGTTATCACCATAAATATACTACCAAATTACCAAATATACTACCAAATTGATGACTAAATATACTACCAAATTTATGACTAAATATACTACCAAATTAATGACTAAATATACTACCAAATTAATGACTAAATATACTACCAGATTAATGACTAAAATTTGTTTGGTCATAAATTTGGCCGTGAGATTAATGACTGAAAATAAACTACCAATGGTCACGTGACCAACTACTGATCACATGACCAATTTTTGGTAGTTTTTTTAGTCATTTATTTATGTTTTTCTACTAGTACAAAATGGGATCTTTGGAGCAGGGTGTGGACAGTCATCAAAGCATAAAGGATATAGGAATTTTTTTAGATGTTGGATTTGTAGCTGCCCTTGTAGACATATATGCAAAGTGTGGAAGCATATACAAGGCATGTGAACAGTTTGACATGACACCTCAAAGAGATGCCATCTCATGGAATGCAATGATTGCAAGATATGCACAAAATGGATTTTTTGAAAAGGTTTTAGAAACTTTCAAGAAAATGCAATTGGAACGTGTAAAACCAAATTCCGTAACCTTTGCAAGCATTCTCCCTGCCTGTGCCAAATTATGATCTTTGGAATAGGGTATGGAAAACCATGAAAGAATAAAGGATATAGGAATTTTGTCATATGTTGTATTTGCAACTGCCCTTGTAGACATGTATGCAACTTGTGTGGAAGCATAGACAATGCACATGAACTATTTGACATGATGCCTCAAAGGAATACTATCTCATGGAATGCAATGATTACAAGATATGCACAAAATCAATTCTTGATAAGGCTTGAAAGAAACTTTCAAGAAAATGCAATTGGCAGGTGTCAAGCCAAATTCCAAAACCTTATCCAACATCATCCTCGCCTATGCCAAAATCAGATCTTTGGAATAGGGTGTGGACAACCATCAAAGCATAAAGGATAAAGGAATTTTGTCAAATGTTGTATTTGCAGCTGTCCTTGTCGACATGTATGCAAAGTGTGGAAGCATAGACAAGGCATGTGAATAGTTTGGCATGAAACCTTAAAGAGATCCAATCTCATGGAATGCAATGATTGAAAGATATGCACAAAATTGATTTTTTGGAAAGGCTTTAGAAACTTTCAAGAAAATGCAATTAGAAAGTGTAAAACCAAATTCCATAACCTTTGCAAGCATCCTCCTTGCCTGTGCCAAATTAGGATCTTTGGAACATGGTATGGACAGCCATAAAAGAATAAAGGATATTGGAATTTTGTCAGATCTTGTATTTGTAACTACCCTTGTAGACATGTATGCAACTTGTGTGGAAGCATAAACAATTCACGTGAACTATTTGACATGATGCCTCAAAGGAATGTTGTCTCATGGAATGCAATGATTGCAAGATATGCACAAAATGGATTTTTGATAAGGGTTGAAGAAACTTTCAAGAAAATGCAATTGGTGGGTGTCAAGACAAATTCCACAACCTTATCCAACATCCTCCTTGCCTATACCAAAATGGTATCTTTGAAACAGGGTGTGGACAAACATCAAAGCATAAAGGATAAAGGAATTTTGTCAGATGTTGTATTTGTAGTTGCCCTCATAGACATGTATGCAAAGTGTGGAAGCATAGACAAGGCATGTGAACAGTTTGTCATGACACCTCAAAGAGATGACATCTCATGGAATGTAATGATTGCAAGATATGAACAAAATGTATTTTGCAAGGATGTTGTCAACATATTTATATAATGTCAATTGTTAGAGGATGTAATATAATGTATTTTACAAAGATGCTATGAGAGGTTATGACGAGAACCTCTCCAAGTGATTTGCTAAATCTTGGGATATCAACCGACAGGTTCATGTTGGGGGTATCAATTTCAAATTGTTGGAGGAGGTAATTGGGTAGGCCATTGGTATACCTACCAGAGGAAAGAAGCATTGCCGAAGGACTAAGGCACCAGACCTAGAGAACATGGGGCTATTTTTCAAAGAGGGAGAAGTCGCGGTCAAGCTCTAGGGTGGTTTCAAGAGGGAGAAGCTGCTAGCACCGTGGGACTAGGTTTGTCTTAGGATAATGAAATACTTCACTCTTGAGGGGTGCTTTAGGGTTTTTACCACTATCATTATGCTTTGTTCAACCATTTTAGGCATAGCTTGGAGTTAAGCCTTCCCTTCTTCCTGTTGTCATATTTGGAAAGCTCCATCTAGTCTACCAAAGATATTTATTCTAAAAACCCTAATTATCTAGTTATTCCCCTTCACCAGGGGCTAATTCTCTAGCTCTACCACTTTCATTTATCTTTGTGCCCTCCTAAGCAAATCAAAGTCAGCCTCTTGGATGATTCCCCTCTGATCTAGACCTCTACTGCTAAGGGTAAGGGTAAAAAAACTATCGGGACCCCTAAAATCATGACAGCTAGCGGCCCCAAGGAGGGCCTATGAATTGAAGAGGTCCGTAAGTCAACTCCATTGGGCACCCCTATTCCCAAATCAAACTCCAAACCTAAAAATACCCCTAAAAAATCTAGCAAGAGGAACAAGTCCCCTGCCTAAGAAATTGAGAAGGAAGCTATTGTTGTGGGGAAGAGAGACCTAGCTATTGGGGAAGAGGAGGAGATTCAGCACTATAAAAAGGCTAAAACTGGGAAGACAAAAGCACTGAAAGATGTGGTTGCTTCGAAGGTTATTGATTTGGAGACTGGTACTAAATAGGGGGAGGGTGGTGAGTTGAAAGCAACTGGAAATCTTGTTCAGGGTGTTCGAAGGTCTAGTCAGATTGATGGCATCCCTTCTGCAGGGTATGGAATTGTTTAGGGATACTTAATTTGTGGAAGATACTTTGGGTGAAGGGGAGGATGAGACTCCCATGGAGTCATATCACGAACAAGAGGGAACTAGCCACTTCCTAGAGCTGAACTTACCTTATTCTAAGGATGAAGAGGAGGAACCAGGAGAAGATCAGGAGCAAAAGGATGACAATGTAGGTTGCTCTATTTGCAACAAAACTAATGAGGATGTTTCTAAGCTTAGGACAAAGATGAGGAAGCTCCAGAAAAAAGTGGCAGGTTATGGCAAAGTTCGCTGCTAAGGCTCTTCACCGGGTGACATCTATTTTTTCTGCAGTCAAAGAATTTGATGATCAGGTTAAGGGAATCAAGGTTGATGGCCTGGGAGATTACAAGGACATGCTTAAGTTCTTGTCCAAGTATGAGATTTCTAAGAATCCCTAGCTAGTTTCTGGGTCTCTTAGTTGTTTCTTATTATAGTCTATTTATTTTTTGGTGTTGTTCTTCAGCTGTCAATGAATTGGTAATGTGCTATTTTTGGCTTGTTTAAGGCCTTGTTTTTCCCTTAGAGTTGTTTTGTATAGGGATCTGGACCCTCTTTTCCAGCTAGCTTAATCAAAAACATATATATAATGTCATGAAAAAATATATATATATATACACACACACATATATATATCTATATATATATATATATGTATATAGATATAGATATATATATACATACACACACACACACACACACACACACACACACACACACACACACACACACACACACACACACACACACACACACACACACACACATATATATATATATAATGTCATAAAAATATACATAATCTCATATATACATAATGCCATGAAAATAACATATAGTGTATATATCAAGCCATATAGGTATGTACAAATAAAACCATGTGAGCATATACAACAATATACATCGATAACATACAAAAGTATGTTTACAAAGCTAAATAGGCATATGTAACAAAATATACCAAAATCAAATCTCCTATGAGCTACTATCAAATAATCGATGGGTCTTGCTAGGCTGTGAAGATGGTGAACCATTCAATGACATCCTCTATAGGTCTCCTCGATAGAGATTTTTGAAGTTCCACCTATTAATATAATCAAACAATATCCACATTAATATAGAAAATATTCAAAATATATAACATGACATAAGTAATCAATCACTTACCGCCAACTGGTGATCCCTCTTGATCATTTGTTGTCTCTCTTGTTCTGTAGCTAGATGGGTAGGAGTGGTGAAGTCCTGTGAGAAGTATGAAGAAGTAAATTTAAGTAAACATGAATATCATTTATGTGCATTAAATGATGTGAGATAAAACAAGAAATATAAAATGACACTTACATGTTACTGGGTCATACCTCGGTCAAATGATTTATAGACAAAACAACTGTAGCAATGCCCACCTCCATTGACTGACGAAGATGAGGAGGAGTCTGCATATTCAACATCTGAAAATAGAGTTCAAGGTTGTTTGAGAAAAATAGATACATAGCATTATTTAACTGCATAATGATTTGAAATGATAAAATATACCTCAATGAAAGTGGCTTTGCCCAGGGACCAAGGAAATTGTCTTCAAGGTGATGCTCGAACATCCACCTGGTCATCATCAAATTGTAACTAAATAAGATTACCATTGATATATGATAAATTTTACATGTACTATATTTACGATCTTGTGATAAATTGCATACTTGTTGACTAGAGCTCCTCTCATAACCCTACACTGGATGGCTTACAAATGCATGATGAATTCTTTGACCCTGGAATTTCATAGTGTAGACAATTACATACATTAATTTTGACTTATAATATCTACTCATATAATTTGTTAGGTCTCAGAAATGCAGGTTGTCAATCCTAAGGGGATGCCAAGCTCTATGTTTAGATTGGCAACGTTTCTGAACTAACTTGACGAAATCAACCTTCAAGGGTAGTTGATTTCCTTCGCTTCAGGTCCTGCTACACCTAGGTGGGTAAACCTTGGAAAATTAAAGCAGATTGAATGTGAATGCGTGGACTAACTAAATCTATCTACAGTGGCACAAGATGTAGGATAGATGAAATACTTGCTAACTGACTTTAGGTTTAATGTCTAATGAGTAATTGGTAGAAATTGTATAAGCAATATCAAGGTAAAAGGTTTTAAGTAAAGTAAGACTAGTGCCTTATTGGGTAACAGAGTCAGTTTGAAGGACCAGGACTAATGGTTTCTTAATGGTAATAATTCTAGTTGTTCGGCACAGTTTTGGTTTATAACTTGTATAAACGTGCAAGTAAATGACTGCCAAACTCTCCTTGATAATCCAACCAAATAAAATCAGATATCTTATAATTCACCAGAAGGTACTTTAATCCTTACTTGAAGGAACCAAATGAAATGAATAGACAAGATTAACAGATAATATTTACTGGAGACAGAATGGCAATCTAATTGTATGGCCCTACTTAGTAATCCAAGCTTAATACTTCCAGGCTACTGTAATTAAATCAGAAGGGTTTAATTCCTCAAATGGATACCAACCTATTTAATCACACAGATATAGCAAATGTGTATTGACAGATCAAATATATACTTGATATGTTTAATCTGAATATCAAGGAAATGCAGAAATGGAGACAGCCACACAATTTGATAATCTTAACAAACAACTGATACCAAAGCAGAACCACTAAATCAGAGAACTTCAAACTTCTTCTTCAAATAAAATATGCAATATAGTCATTTTGAAACATTGTATATATGATGTATCTGAATATATTCTACTACTGATGATCTCTCAGCATCAATTGTTTGGACTTATATAGATATTTCTATGAAGAGTCATAACTCTTCAATAAGTCTTTTGAGAACTTTAACAAACATTAACAATTATAACATAATTATGATTAGGCTCTATTTAGCCACAAGTAGACTTTTGCCAAGTAATCCAAGTAATCCTGCTCACGATGAGAATCAGTAAGGTGAACAACACTTCTGGTAATTATGTCAAGTGTAATCATGCTCTCCAATTGGTTGCAAACTTCTTTAGACGCAGAGGCTTTGTCTTTCAGAGCTCCTGTGGCGTTGTGTAATATACTTTGACAATCAATAATCCATTCCTCCTTGCTCTTTAACTCTCCATTGTCTTTAAATATCCTGGGCACTCCTGCGTTTGAGGCATCATTTCCTTCCTTAGCATCAGCTTTAAGTTTGTCATAATAATTTTGATGCTGTTTGAGAAATGCTTTTGCATCAGAGATATCTGTACTATCAGCAGTACTTCTATTTTGTAGCTCAGTCAATTTTTCTCATATTCTCTTTTCAAGTCTTTCATGTTCTTGAACTGCTTTATGATTCTCTGAGAAATTATCCCAAAACTGGTTTAACCACCGCACCATGTTTCCATACCTGCTCTGCAGTATTGTAACAAATGCATCTATCTGAATTTGGGTTGCCTGATCAGGGGATAACACTTGAATGCCCTGTGAACTTTCACCTTGAGTTATTCTTTTTGTAGACTGGCCAAAAGTACTCTTAACAGCGTCCTTCAAGTAATCATTTTCTTTTGTCAATCTTTCACAATTCAATTTGTATGCATCCCTTTCTTTGATCAACATTTGGGCTTGTGCTTTATTCAATTTGGCAACATTGATACCAATGTCTGCTGTAACTATAGGGTCAGTTTCCCCTGCTTTTAAAGTCATAACGTGGCCAAAAGTCTTTTCAGTATCAATGATGGCCGTCTTCTTATGGGGAGGGTACACCGCCCATATCATCAAGGAATTTTCATCATTATTATACCTTGTTCCCATATATACTTCATTAACTCCTTCTGGAGTAAGTTTATACTTATCATCTGTGTTATTCAGAAAACTATCAAAAACCAAAGCAGAATTTAAATCCAGACCAGGAAAAATCATGACCCCTGCATCTTTAAGCAACTGTCTACCCTTGCTAGGTGTCATGTCTTGCATCTCATTATCTACTGTTTCCTTCAGTGTATCTAATAATTATTTTTCATTATCAGCAGAGACATCATCTACTGACTCTCTGATTTCTTTCCCTTTGTATTTATACAAAAATGATTTAAATTCCTTTGATTGAATAAACTTATCATCTGAAATGAAAGAATCATAGGCTGTTTGACGTGGATCCTCATCAGCAGACCCCTCCTCATCATGTAGTACAACAGGAGGCTGATATTGTTGCATTTTCCTCTTGGACATCTCTACCTTTTTATCTAGTGGTTGTTCTTGCCCTGCCAGTTCCTCATCTTCAGAGGATACACCCTCAATTTCTGCTAACTGCTTTTTCTTTTCATCTAGATCCCTGTTATATTTTTCTACCACCAATTCGACTTCTGCTTCTTCTAAATTTCTAATGACATCATCATGTGGATAATGTATGTGCATGTATCCACTGAGATTCTGTTTTCTTCTTGTAGAATCAATAAAGCCTTCAGGGTCAAATCCTTTTCTTATCTCAGCAATCATCATGTTATAATGCATCAATTTATCCATAATGAGATTGTAACCTTCTTTTGAAACTAAGTAAAATCTCCAAAACATAAGGTGCTGGGCATAAACGATTGTTTGTCATGTGAACTCAAATGCATCACATTTGAACAATGCATTTGCCTGATTATCTCCAGATATGCAAGCCTGTCAGGGACAGTCTTGGGCAATATGAATGGAGCATCTTCAAAACCATAAACTCTGATCATAGTAGCATCCTCAAAGCAATACCAGTCTCCCTAATTATGAGTGACAGTAGGGGGGCCACCAAAATCTTTTGGTCTGAGGAATCTTTTTATTTCAATTGAAATTGAATATTCATAGGGGTGATTAAAATATCTATACAGTACTTTTACACAATGCTCTTCAAATTGAGCATAGCTGGAATGGGCATATCTACTTTCCCAAATTCTGGTCCACAGTTGTACAGGTATCTTTTCCCCTTTCTTATCTGCAGCAACAACTTGAAACTCACTTGGCCACAACCCTACCTCCTGGCCATAATATAACACCATGTGCATAAGCATGGAATAATGCTCAAAAGAGCATGCTGGAGCACTATTTTTTATTGCAAATAGACCAGAGTCCATTCTATTAGCAATATAGGAAGCATAATCAAATTGCCTTGCATTATGACACTGAATTTCAGAGGCTATGACCATCAGAGGAATAGTCATTAACTCAGGGACCTCTGAACCCAGGATTTGGCCTACAGAGAAATAGGTATACTGTATATATGGTTCAAATATGGCCGAAAGGGAGGGCCATCATTTTCAGTTAAGGGCATCACTTCTCCTCCAACCCTGGGCCTATGAATGGGCAACCTCCATCCATTGTAAGTTGTGTCCATTCTCCAATACTCCTTATCCAGATCTTCATAAATGATAGGGACAGTGCATAAATCATCTAAATCAAAAACCTCACAAATAGCATTTTTTGACAAATGCACAATTAGTTCTCCCTGTGGGTTGCAGATGGCTTTAAGGTTTGAATTATAATGTCTGGCAAGCAATTGAAGGAGTTCCACATTCAGGAATACATTGGGTACAACCAGTTTTCCTAAATTCATGTGCCATGGGTTTGACACAGGAGCATTCCTAAACCTTCTATTGTAGTGGAATCTGAAAAGTTCATATCCCCGAATTGGGGTCCAGATATCTCCCAGGCGTTTGTGTTTATCTTCTAATTTCTCCACTTCTGCCCTGAGTTGGGCAGACCTTCTAGCCTTGGGAGTTGACCCAGGCAATTGGTCAATTAGGTCCTGGTTCAGTTTTCTTTCTTTTACTTTCTCCTCAAGGGTTTGTTCAGTTTTTTGTTTCTTGGGCTTACTGGTTTCCCCTTGTAACTTTCTACCTTTTCCCTTCCCAGGAGTTTCCATTTTAAAACTTTGACAGAGAATTTAAATACAGGCTATATAATGGTTTGTGTCTATGTACCTGTCGTTTGGTGGCTGGAATTGGAATCCTCTGCTTTCGCCTTAAGAGTTCTTCTGTATTCTCTTCTCGGACGGTTTTTTGCAACTATAATGATCATAGAAATTTCATAGCCGTTTGTATTTAATCATCTGATCAATTCAATGTTCATCGTTGTGAAATGTCACATCGCCATAACTCCTCTTATCGGCGTGAATTTTGAAATGTCTGGGCGACCTTAATGCTTTTATGGCGCGAATAGTCAATCGGCGTGACCCCTCATTTGTATTCCCGACGCTATGTAATGTCATATCTTCAAGTGGGCGCGACCATCAGCATGACTTCCTTCATTGCCATGTGATTTAGATTTCACTCCGAAGTAATGAGTCTTACCGATATGATTTTTTTTTTATCGGGGTGATTAATACTATCGGGATAACATAATTATGTTTCCCTGACTTTTGTTGTCCCACCGATAGTCATGTTACTTTGGATCGGAATGACTGTTTTAATGTCTTACCACTAGAGTATACCCATCGGAGTGAAACATACTATCAGGATAGCTTTCAAAAGATAACCCAATCCGAATCATCTCACCGATGGTTCTTTCATATTCTTTATCGGGCAGAGTATGTTAGAGTGTCACCGATACCTTTTGATCGCCGTGACTTGTGAATCGGCGAGACTTAATTCCCTTGTCCCGATATGTTGAGTCATCCTGATAGATTTTGTATCGCTGTGAGTCTCACCGAAGACCCTCTTTTCGCCAAGACCTTGAGTATCGGAGACTTATTTGTTTATCATCCCGATAACTTACTTCTTGCTGATAGCTATTTGTTTCATTGCCCCCGCAGGATGTTCGGTGAAACTGTTACCGAAATACTTCATCGGTATGATATATACCGTTGGGGCAGCTTTCGAAGGATCCTCCGATAGTTATTAGTCATACCGATCGGTATGACTACTTGGTTATCTTACCGATGTAAGGTCATCGGTATTACTTACTCCATCGGTAACTTCTATAAATCTCTTTCCGATCTCTATTCTCATGCCGATGGTTATTTTCAAATGATTCCTTATGTATCGGTGTAGACAAAAAATATATATATATATCTTGCCGATAAATTGACCTTGAAGAAATTTAACACTGCTCATCTATAGACACCTTGTGAGATGAATTAAATTTTTATTATGATTTTTTGGGATATTTTTTTAGGATTTTGTTCAAATATGATGGAGTGAGAAGACAGTAAAATTTTTAAATTTTTACTGTCCTAACATAATTAATTAGAGATTTCAAATACAAATATAATAAATTTTAGAACCTTGCAAAAAATTACCTGGGAGTTAATACCAAATGTATGCTATAAGAGGTCATATGTGAGAATAATATTATCTAATATGGATGTGTCCATCACCTGCTGCTACTCCTACATCACATCATCCTAACTAACACTATGGAATGTCTACATCTGGGGTAGCATCCTGGGTCCCAACATCACACAATGCCCCACATGATCCGCAAAGATGGGGGGACTGACGATGCATACTGCTCTCACCCTCTCCAACCTACGAAAGATCACTGCCATGCTATGCTAAAGTTGGGGCGAGGGAACTCAGGGAATGCAGTTTCTCCACCTCAACATTCTCCTTCAAAGTCAAAGGGAGTGAGACATTCTGTGGCCTCATAATGGGTCTCAGTGGATGGTTCTAGGCACTATGTTCACCCTCTTTATCCTGTGCAAAGCCACCGCCTCTGCCCTAGAACTCCTGGATGTCAAAGTATTTTGGGATGTCCTTGAGAACAAACTCACAATAGAGTTTCCTCAAAAAATATTGGGGGACCTCATTATTATTACAAGGGAGGTCATCAAAAATCATGTACCTGTAAGCACCAAAATCACACACAGCCTCCACGAGGACCCCGTGATGACTCACAATCCTTGTCACATACATGTAAGTATGAAATAATGCCCTGTTAGTAGTGATTCTCTTGATAGCATTTGGTTTTGTCCTCCTCTTGTTGTTTCCCCTTTGTCGTACCAACCTTCTCCCCACTTTCGCCACTTTTTGACACTTGTTGATTCATGATTCTTGTGCTTGTGACTTCGTCCCTAAGCATTGTATTCATCTATTTGTTGTGATTTGACCTTTCACTAGTGTTTTTCATCCATTCCCACTCCTAGGAGCCCTCTAAAGGACCTCCCAAGCCATCTCCAACTTTCAATTTTGGTCAACCAATCCAAATCTCCCCATATTATTTCAGGATCTCCCTTAGGAGATTTGACTTTTCCAAGTGGAGATTTAGATTTTGACCCCCCTTTTAACCAGTTTTCAGAGGCAATTCACCTCCTTTTCACCTGAATAACAATCTCCAACCCTACTTTCCTACCTAGGACCTTCCCTCTATGGGTCAGCTAAGGCCCCAAATGACTTGGACTGGCAAAAGGGGCGACCCATGGGTGACCTTGTCATCTTTTCCAACCATGGAAAAGCTTGAGTTTTGGACGCAAAAAAGCTTTGTTTTGACCCATTTTTCTTTCTGTTTGCATGATTTTTTGGTCTAAACATAGAGTTAACTATTCCAAGCCTCCAAGAATGCATAATTAGCTCATTTTTATCTCAACTCATCAACTCATGCATTCATGCTAACTCCATTTTTGCTTCAATGATAATTTGTATTGGCTTGTTCACTCCCTAATTAGCCCAGATCACTCCTTGGTCTTCTGAGTTAACTCTCCATCCTTTCCCATCTCTCTTATCCTCTTTCAACCTATAAATACCCTCTCCCTCAAGCACAAAGGGTGGTAATTTCATTTGTGCATCCAGTCTTTGCAGGATTTTTCTCTCCAACTAGCATCCATATGCTCATACATGACATTTGAGCCTTTTGATTTCATTTTGACTTCATCTAAGATTTGCTAAAAGCTTCATATCATGTTGATACACTGCCTAAATCACAAGCCATAGTGCTCATTAGCTCACATTGAGCTCACATTTTAAGATTTCAAAAGCTCTTTTACATCCCTTTCCTATTGTTGCCAAGAGGATATCCCTACTGCTATAAGAGGACAAAGAGATTACTGACACAAGGATTCTTGAGGGTAGTGGAGGCTCACACATCTCATATTCTAGGTTCTTTAGTGTTTTGTTTATATAGCAATTAGAAAATCTAAATTTGCTCTTGGGAATAGTAATTTAATATTGTAATTTCCTTGATAGAGTAAATAGGATTTTCATTGTTAGATTAGTTTTCTTTGAAAGTTATTTAGATTAGTTTATTTCAAAGAAATTTCATTTTCCTAGAGTAATTGATCCAAAAATCTAAAAAATTAAACAAAAACATAGATTAGATTGCATTAATTAAATACATTCTAGATTGCATACATATTTCAATTCCTAGATTTTAAAAAAATACTTTGTTTTCATAAATTCCAAAAAGAACAAAAATATTGCTTTGCACTCATATAGGTTTGCATGCATCGAAAAACAAAAAAACACAAAAACATTAGTATCACAAGAAGATCGCAAACCCTATTTTCCAACACAAGGTCAACATTAGGGGTGAGGGCAATCCTTGAATAGATTGAGGAAATTCACCCTAGACCGCAACACGATCAACAAATGATTCATGAACAACACAAGTGTAAATTATTCCAAATACAAGTCATCATCCAACAATTTGAAGAACAACTCCAACTCAATAGAAGCATCAATGAGAACAATCGTCAACCTACACAATGTTGGAGTCTTCAGAATCCAAACAGGAGAACAATGACTAGTGACCCTTTGGGTCATATAGTTATTTCAACCATGATAGTCACATAACATCAGATCAAAACCAACACACAAGAAAGGTCCATGATTGGCCGACCACTCTCAGCAAAGTCCAACTCTCAAGCAAGCAGGACCAACTCCATGTCTCACCTCCTCTCGAATAGCTACTTCCACGAGAGTGAGAGTGACGTGGAGGTTCACCCTGTGGCAAGGGGGGGTCCATTTTCTCGCCAAATCTGATTCAATCGCCCCTAGTCTACATGAACACATTAGAATTGAACAAGATAAGGGGGCATCTCAGAATCCCCCTTACCTCAACTATTACTCATGAAATGGGAGTAATGACACATTACCAAATGGGAATCCTCCTATTCAAAACACTCAAACAATATAGGGAAATCAAGAAAATCAAGAAATGACATTGGACTATCAAAACCCACCCATGGGGTTAATGGTGTCAACTCCACAATTGCATAGTGCCTTCTTAGGTACATACTTGGAGTATTTAAAAGAGCCACTCGACATGGCCATAAGAAGTGTTCAATTACTGCGACCATTGTTGGATCTCCCAAAGTTCAAGGGAGAAGGAGATCCTAACTCACACATCAAGGAATATACAACCACTATAAGATAACTCCTCCCTTGGGATAGGGTGGTTGCAAAAATCTTCCCAAAAATGTTAGAAGGAATAGCCCTGGATTGGTATTATCACCTGCAAGAGACTTTGATACACTCATTCAGATAGTTAATAGGAGAGTTTGTCATGCCTTTTGACATGAATAAAATTGTAAAGACAAGAATTTGAGAATTTCTGACCATGAAGCAAGAACCCAATGAGTCAGTGGCCCATTCTTAGTGGAGACAAGTTTTCTACTCTTCAATAAGTGCTTTGAATATGGATCAGTGTGAGTTATGCGATCTCTTCCTACACGCTTTGAATAGGGATAAAAGGGAAGAAGTTCAAAAAATGCCTTACAAGTCTTATGAAGAGGCTTTGGAAAGTGTCTTATATGAATTAATCAAGCAACCATTGATAGTGGCCGAAGGACCTATGCATCAAAAGAGTAGTTGATAAATAAGGATACTGGAAATAATGTGCATACCATTAAGATCCTTAAGAACAACAGAAACACAATGACAGATGGAGTGACAGATCAACCCCTAGTCAAGAAAGTGAGGGATGATTACAATGGAAGAGACTATCATCCTAGGAATGTAATGTAGTTGATCTCCCTCAAAATAACACATACTATCCAATGGATAACTATCAATCATGGAATCAAAATGGAAATGGGAATGATGGAAGATTCAAAAGGCCCCCCTACAAGTATAATCATTTTTTTTCCTTTCACAGGACAAGGGGGCACAACACAGAGTCTTGTAGGGAGTATAATAGGTTCATAGTGAGGTTGCGAGAAGACCAACAATAGTTATTCATAGATATGTTCCTAAATCTACAAGAGATCACATCAGACAACAACAAAGGACCACCAAGGAAAACACAAGCGTTGATACTCTGCAAAACGCAGATATGAAAATCTATCAAGACCCATTCCCCACGCATAGAGACACATAAATGATTGGTCAAAACAATGTAGTCCAAGGTACAGATGCAAGTATACCTCCACAACTAGGGTAGAAAGGAGAATTCAGGATGTTAGGATTGGTGGAAATATTACATGACAAAGAAGAAGGAGAACTCAACAACGAGCAAAAAGAGATGCATGAAAGAATGGTCTTTGTAGTGGAACCGATACCAGCGCCAGTTGGGCCCTATGAACTAATTGAGGACTTAAATAAAATGTATGCACACATCTCATTCGTTGACCTCCTTAAAAACTCTCCTTCACATTGCTCATCATTACTAAAAGCGAGAGGACTAAAATACCTAGATCAAATAATGCCTTAACAATATTATCCAAAAGTCAGTAGTTTGGCTTTGCAACTTTCCCACTTTGAATAGTGTTTGAACCTACTTTTCTCATGGAGGTCGTCAGCCTAGGGGGGCCCCTGCCCCCCTCTGGGCCCGCAGGAGATTCCTGCCGATGTCTGTATTGTCTTGGTCAGTACTAATGAGACCATTTCCCCAGCCTTGGGCTTAGACCCCAAGGCTTGGAAACAAGCCCTGCTAGGGGAGTCTAGTAGGCCTGTAGAAGCTTCTAAAGACCCAGTGCAATCAGAACTTGAGAATGGAATAGACTTCCAGATCCCAGACCGGATGATGGACAAAATAACTTCCTTCTTGGAACTCTCCTTGGTTGGTAAGTTCCAAGCTCTAAGGCCCAACATTGAAATGGTTAGACATTGGGTGACCACTCGATGGCACCTAAAAGGTAGTGTGGTGACTAGTGCCATGTTGGGTGGCCTATTCCTCTTTAAGTTCATGGCTAGAGAAGACTTACTCATGATATTGGTAGGAGGGCCATGGATGTATGATAAACACAGCCTCTGTCTAGGGCGTTGGAAATTAGGTTTTGATGCAGCAATGGAGCTTTGTAGGTCAGCCCAGTATGGGTCAGACTCCCTAGACTTCCCCTAGAATTCTAGGATGAGGAGATTTTCACTTGGATTGGCAACTCTTTTGGGCATTTTATTGCTCTGGACAATACCACCAAACACAAAAATAGGTTGGTATTTGCTAGATTTTGTGTTAGTGTAGACATACATAAGACTCTACCTAATACTATTAAGATAAAGTCTAAATATGGTTGCTAGGAGCAACAACTAACATATGAAAACTCTACTACCTTCTAACAAAATTGCTCTAAAAAGGGGCACCTTATTAATGAATGCAAAAAACCAAGGCCTCATAAAAATAAATAGGTCTTGGAAGACGAGAACGTTGTGGAAGATTACCCATTCAAAGAGGACTAGCTTAAAATTATTAAGTCCCCCATCAAGACTATGGTTTTGGATGGGAACCAGGGTCTGGGTGACTCAATGGAAGTCCCTCTTACTCCTCCCAGTGAGCCCCATCAACCCAAGTTACAATAGGATCTTGAAGTAGATCTACAAGAGCAGATGAAGGACTCCCCCTGGACTCGAATGAGACCGAAGATGGAGAAATCATAACCCCCAACAAGAAAACCCCTCCCTTGTCCAGAGAAGAAAGGGCTGCTCAAGGACAGTCAGTTGGTCTGGAGGCTTTGATGACAGAAGGAACTCAAACTGTTGTCCAGGGAAGTATAGAGAAGTCTATCATATCGCCCTACAGGGTCCTTTCCCGGGGGACTAGTACTAGTAACCAAGAGGGATGGATCACTCCCAAGAAGAAAGGGAAAGGACACAATAAGAAATCTACAAATGTGGGGAATGAAGGAAGGGTAGGGAGGTTATCCCTACGAGAAACTAGAACCAGGGAAGTGACCAAGGAAATTGCCTATGGGAGACAAAGCACTCTAGAGGCTATCTCTAGAAGACCCCGCAAATGAAGATTATCACTTGGAATGTGAGAGGGCTCAATAGCCCCCATAAACATCTCATGATAAGGAGTTGTATCTTTGATAATAAGGTGGATTTCATTCTTCTTCAAGAAGTTAAAATGTCTGAGGAAAAATTTAGAAAAATAGCCAATAATATCTGCCTATGGCCGACTACATTATCAGTCCCTCTACAAGAGCTTGTGGAGGTCTGGTTACCATGTGGAACAAATACAACTCTTCGGGGTGTTACTACTTGCATAGTAAGTATAGCTTGGAAATTGAATCGACAATGAACAAGAAAACTTGGAAGTTGATCAACATTTATGCCCCCAACACTAGAAATGCTAGGAACTATGGAAAGGTCTAAGCTCCAAAATAAATGATGAGAGGACTTTGTGGATGTTAGGGGGAGATTTCAACACCCCTCTTTACCCCTCGAAAAAATTAGGGGGCAATATGGACTACTCTAATAGCATGGTGGACCTGGTGGACTTCCTAAGGTAGACTGGGCTTATGGATTTGGAGGTTAATAACCAACCCTATTCTT
Organism: Cunninghamia lanceolata; assembly: GCA_027924645.1. Classification (NCBI taxonomy): domain Eukaryota; kingdom Viridiplantae; phylum Streptophyta; class Pinopsida; order Cupressales; family Cupressaceae; genus Cunninghamia; species Cunninghamia lanceolata. The sequence goes on along the minus strand of BSBN01000233.1, from coordinate 13,833,444 downwards.
GGACCAATAGAAGACGGGGAGATCAAATGATTTAGGTAAAGTTGGACAAGATGTTGGTTTCTTCTAACTAGGATTTGGTTCAAAACTCTACCCTCTCAGCTCTTCCTCGCACCATTTTTTATCATAACATCCTCCTTCTTTTGTGGACTGAAGGTGGCCCTAAGGGTCCTTTCCCTTTCAGGTATGAAATAATGTGGGCCTCTCACCCTAACTTTAAAAATTGCATTGCGGAATGGTGGAGAATCTTAGTTCATGGATCTCCTATGTTTAGACTCACCCAAAAGCTTATATATGTCAAAAATAAAGTTAAGGGTTGGAACAAATTCTACTTTGGCAATGTGTTGCACCAGAAAAAACACTTCACTGAAGGCCTTATGGAAGTTCAAGATAAGATGGCTAAGGGGGACAGGAGTGAGGGCACGTATAAAACTGAAGAGAAGTTAATCAAAAACCTCAAGGACATTATCAGTAAGGAATAAATCTTCTAGAAATAGAAGTCTAGGGTGTAATGGCTGAAGGAGGGAGATAGGAACTTGACCTTCTTTCACCAGTCAACTATGAAACACAGAAAGAGGAACAAAATCACTAAGTTGCTTGATGAAAATAATAGGGAAGTTGATGATGATAGAGAAATGAGTTATCTTGCATCTAATTACTTTAGCGGAGCAGAAAAATAGAACTGATAGTATATAGGAAAATAATCTTCTGGACAATATTCCCTCTATGCTTTCAGAGGAAGACAACAAGGGGCTGCTAAATCCTATCACTGAGGAGGAAGTCAAGATGGTTGTGTTCTTGATGGTGGCTTTCAAAGTACTAGGGCTAGATGGGTTCCCCCTACCTTCTTCCAAGAATTCTGGGAGATAGTGGGTTACGATGTGATGACTGCTGTCAAGGACTTTTTAAAGATTGGTAAAATTCTCAAGAAGATCAATGCCACATTCATTGTGTTGATTCCCAAGAAAAGTAACACTGAAACTATGGTTGATTTCCATCCTATTAGCCTTTGCAACACCATATATAAAATTATCACCAAGACTTTTGTCCTAAGACTTCAACTTCTATTGGATAGTCTCATCTTGGATTGCCAGAAAGGCTTTGTCCTAGGAAGACAGATTATGGATGCTGCTATCTCAACCCATGAGATCATCCACTCGATGGAAAGAAGTAACAGTTTGAGTATGGCTCTTAAACTGGACATATCTAAAGCCTATGACAGAATCTCCTGGGACTTCCTGCTCAAAGTCCTTAGGAAGTTTGGGTTCAATGACATAATGCTCAACCTGGTTAAAGAATGTGTCATCACTATCAAGTATTCAGTTTTAGTGAATGGTACTCCTTGAGGGTTTTTTGATGCTGGTAGGGGTATCTGATAGGGGGACCCCCTTTCCCCATATCTATTCATAATGTTGGCCAAAGTTCTGGGAAGAAACATCCTTTCCCACTTGGATAGTCACACCCTCTCTGGTGTCAAAGTGGCGTCCACCTTAAGACCGTCGGCTGTCCAATAGTTCATTGATGATACTATGCTTTTCAGGGTGGCTTCGGTGGTGGAGACCACAAGATGGAAGAACTTGCTAAACACTTATGTAGAGGTGTCTGGGTAATGCATCAATTATGAAAAACTAATGTGTTTTTCTTCAACACTAAGTTGGATCTGCAAGTTAAGGTGAGAAATATTCTTTAGTGCAACCAGGCTGCCCTCCCAGCCACTTACCTGGGTTTACCCCTCACGATCAAAGATGTGACCCTGACTTTCTAGAATACTATCCTGGAACGTATCCAAAAGAAAATGGAGGGGTGGAAAGGTAAACTTCTTAGCCAAGCTGGTAAACACCAACTTTTAAAGGCTTCCTTACAAGGCATCCCCACCTATTTTCTTTCCTTGTTTAAAATTCCCAGGTACATGGCAAAAAAAATAGAAAGGATCTAGAGAACCTTCCTATGGAATGGAGGAAAAGAAGAGGATTTTGCTGGTTGGTGGGGACAGAGTCTGTCTACCCAAGATGCAAGGGGGATTGGGAATCATAAAAATTTAGGGAATGAATAAAGCCTTACTTACCAAAATTGGATGGACTTTCCTTAAGGAGGAGAAAGATTGGGTTCATATTATGAAAGCTAAATACGTACAAAATGGCCCCAATTTAGGTATTTTAGATAGAGATACACTTCCCAAAGGTTCTATCATTGGGAACAAAATGACCAAAACCAAAAATACGCTTTCCCAAGGGATCAGATGGAAGTTGGGTAAGGGGGATAAAATTAGAATCTAGAAGGATAACTGGTTAAGGGATGGCCCTCTGTCTAACGAAAAGAACAAGACCACTAACGAGAGAGCGATTAGTTTTTTTGGCAACTTGGTCTATAACTACATCTCTAGCCATTCCCACAGCTAAAGAAGATGGAAGAACCTCTTGGATTGTTGTAATACCCAGGCTGAGAAGTTGGAGTTTTAAATTCTGCAAAATGAGTGGACAAGCACAAAATCCCAATTTTTTAAAGGGAAGAGGAAATTCTATGGGGACAAGATCAAAAAGGAAAATTCTTGGTAAAATTGGCTTACCACCTACTGGCAAACAATGGATTGGAGATTCAGTTCTGGAAGAGCATATGGAATAATAAATTGTTACCTAAAGTCAACTTCTTATGGTGGACTATGGCTCACAATAAAGTTCTATCCATTGATAATCTCAATAAAAGGGGCTTCCAATTGGTTAATAGATGTGTTTTGTGCCTTAAAGAACAAGAGACTATGCAACACCTTCTCTTCCACTGTGAGTTTTCTAAAAAATTATGGGGGAAAACTCTTGAGAATCTCAACTTGGAATGGGTTTTCCAGGAAAACTTAATGGACTTCACACAAAGTTGGAGCTCTCCCTTCTCTCACCCCAGGATAAGGGAAATCTGGAGACAGATATCCCCCCACTTTGGATGGAGTGTTTGGAAGGAGAGAAACAACCATATCTTTAGAGAAAAAGCTTGATTTTCTATTGAGGTTTTCTTCTCCTTTTGTAGGGCGGTGGCTGAGAACTTGTCCTCCTACACTCTACACATGGCCAAGAAACCCCCTACCCCGGTGGAAGTCCAGATTGCCAAGAATTCATGTTTGAATGCTAACATGAACAAGCTGGACAATTCCAAAAAGATGGCTAGACTCAACACTCTTTAGAAACCCCCTCCCAGAGATTGGATCAAGCTTAATTTTGATGGTGCGGAAAAAAAGAATACCGGGCTGGCTAGCGGTGGTGGGATTTTCAAAGACTACCATGGAGCCTTCATTGCGTCTTATGCGGGGGGTTTAGGTATCCAATCCAATAATGTTGCTAGGGGATTGGCTTTGTTAAAGGGCCTAAAAATTGCCCTCTATGTGAATAGACAATCTAGAAGTGGAAGGGGACTCAAAAATCATTATAGATGCAGTCCTTGGAAGGTCTATCAATGGTTGGAAAATGAAGAGCATTACGGAAGATATTGTCTACTTATTATCTGGATTCAAATAGAGGGAGGTTGGGCATGTGTACTGTGAGGGAAATAAAGTGGCGGATGGTCTGGCTAACCTGTGAAAAAACATGGACACTTGGCATTGCTGGAGAATTAAGAATAACCTACCGCAGTAGATTCAAAACCTTATTGACAAGGAGCTATGTCCCACCACTAGTCACCCATGTTTATAAACCCTTATCCTAGGGAGAGCTTGGGGGACCAGCTAGAATCCTGTATCAACTACCAGCTGGACCCACGTTCCAAAGATTGGGGTGCCATGAATTTGTTGTGCCAGATCACTCTTTTCAGGGATGTGTCACATCTTCGTCATAAAGTGATCTTGGATGGTCAGTTGGGATTCTGTGTTAACTACCAACTAGACTTATGGCTTAGAGGTTGGGATACCAAGAGGTTGATGGGCTAGATCAATATTGTTAGTATGGGATTTCATCTTTGTAACAAAGGTTACATTTGTACCATGCTGAGATGGAGGCCTGAGGAGGGGTCTGGCATACCCAAGCATGTGAATTTTCGTGACTCCATCACAACGCCACCTAGCATGAATTATAATGATGAGCATTCTTGGTTCATTATTTATAACAAGAAAGAGAAAGATTGTTCACTTATGGTGAATATTAGTAAGTATACTACCTACAACATGCGAAGGGACGCAATTATCATTGATTTGATATTTATTAGTAAAGTGAGGGAGTTGAGTTGTATCTCTAAGTTTAAAACTGATGTCTGCATTGCTAAGTGCTTTTCTGCTTCCTCCATTGCTATTTTGAATCAAAGCCACTAGTGTAATATGAGAGGAGATAGGTCACACACGGAGCCAGAAACTTGTGAAGAATTCAAAAGAAACCAAACCCTTTGGCATATTTGCCAAGAGGGTGAGGTTGTTTCTTACCTAGAGTGTTTACAAGGCCATGATGAAAGCCTTTCTATTCAGTTTCTGCGCTCCTACGAGGACATGAAGGTCAAGATCGGAGCTGTGAGTTTTGATATTTCAGAAGAAGTGATTGGGTTAGCGATGGGGATGCCCATTGATCAAACTAAACACCCTAGGAAAAGTAAAGTGTAGGACACTGAAGGTATGATAACTTTTCTCAAGCCTAGGGAGGTTTTGGACAGCCTTCAGGGGGGATTCGACGGACAACTTCTACCTCAACCGTGGGATGAGGTATGTTATATGATCATGAAGTACTTCACTTTAGATGGAAGATTTAAGAGATTATTCCATTACCATATCACACTGCTGAATCATTTTAGGCATAGAAAATTCATAAGCTTTCCTTTTTATTTACTCTCATCTCTAGAAACTTCCATTGTGACTGTTAAAGAACAACATGCTTTAGACTCTAGCAAGCCTGAGATCCCGCTCCACCAAGGGCTTATAATGAGACTTTACAAATTCCATCTCACTCTTTTCCCTCCTAAATCCCTCACTCCTGTTAGGGTTGAACCCCCTCAGTCACCTAATTCTACCCAGGGGAAGGTTAAACCGGTTATAATAACAGAAGTCACCCCTGATTCTTATGCCACCTCCATAAAAACTGGCAAGAAAAAGTCTACTGTGGCCAAAAGCTCTGAGCCCACCATGGAAGACATCACTCCCAAATCTCCTGTGACGACCGTTGCTAAAAGAAAAAATTTACAAGGCAACCCTACCCAGGTGACTCCACAAAAGAAGCAGGGTAGCCTTGACGAAGAGAGTGGCACTAACAGTGGGATTAAGGCTACTAAGGCTACTATGGTGGTGGAGGAAGTCAGCTCAGAGGAGGGAAGCGAGGGTTTAGACAGCATTGGTGAGGACTATATTGTCACCGATTGTAAACCTAGAGTTTCATTGACTAGGAGGTTGACGAGACTCGTAGCCAAGCCTGCCTCTACTCCCTAGAGGAGGGCTACCTTGGTGGTGGAAGTTGATACGGTGGAGTTGTAGCATGAGGAATGGTCTGAAGGAAATAACAAGGAGGATTCAATGGAACCGCAGAGGGATAAAGGTTTTGAAGATGAAAATAAGATGGTTTTTGTTGAGCAGTAGGGTGTGGATTTGGAGGGTTACAATAAAATGGATATGGTGGTGGCTAAAATGGAACAAATGGAGGGATAATTCTTGGTGAACAAGGATAAAAAAATGATAAGATGGAGGTTGACGATGAGGGTCCCAGTAATTTTCCTGAGTTCAACGTTCAAAGTTTGGACTCTGTCAGCTCTGAAAAGGGGAAAAAGGGAACATGTAAAAATAAAAAAGGTGGAAAGAAGACCAGTAAAGACAAAGAAATCGAAACCCTTTCAGCTAGAATCAACGATCTGAAATGGAATTTCAACATTATGGCTAAGTTCTTGGCTAAAGTGATACATAGGTCATCCACCACTTTGGTAGTACTTCAAGGTGAGGAGCTTACGGGCCAAGGGATAAAGGACAAAAATCTGAAAGAGTACCAGGATGTTTTCTAGTTCCTGGTGGACGACTGGGATAAGATGTTCGGTTAGCCTTTGGAGGCTTGGTCTGATGTCAGTCTACTATCTTTCTGTTGTGTCTGTGGTTTCCTGTTGCTTTTTGTCTTTATGTTTTATTTGCTTAAACTATAATGGTTTTGCTTAAACTGTAATAGTTTTTGGTGTGCCTTTTTGGCTGTTCTATAATGGGATTGGTACCCTTTTATGTCAGTTATCTTATCAAAAACAATATTATCCAATATGGATGTAAATCAACCAAATTTTGAATTGAAAGATCTAGGGTTTTTTTTTGACTTAAAGCAAATGTCTTCTGAGGCAGAATTAACAAAAAAAGGAGATCTCGCACTATACTTACAAGTGTGGATTTACGACACATGCATCAAAGGAACACTAATCGACGATGGAGTAGCAATGAATATAGTTATGTTCTCTCTTTTAGAGAGGATATGTTATGGACACACCAACATCACTACATCACGAGACACATTAAGCAGATACGACTACTTAATGGCCATGATGATAGGGAAAATCACACTTCCAATATCTTTAGGACCAAAACCTATCCCAACCACATTCTACATTATTGATAAGGATACAAGATATAATATTCTCCTTGGGAGACCTTGGATACACAGAATAAAAGTTGTGCCATCCACCTTATTCCAATAAGTTTGATTTTTACACCTTGGGAAGGTTTATGTTGCAAAAGGGGATCCAGAGCCTTTCAGTATGGTAAAGTCTAATACAACAAACAAGAAAATAGGCATCCCCATTGATCATGAGCTTCCCATGAATAAGATTTCTATTCCTAGTCCTACACCACAATCAATATGTATCAAGAGGATAGAAATTCTGCCAAATACAATAAATAATGCAAAAATGAAAGACTTGTAAAATGAGGCACCATCAAAATAGAAGGAGGTCATCCCTAAGGAAACTACAATGAAAATCATGGAATGGATTGAAAAGGATGGACCCCTTCAGTTCCCTTTACAAATCCTTATGATTAATGTGAAGTCAGCCTATAAACTCTTCCCTTGCATAGGAGAGAAACCTCATAGAACTGAAGGACCGATATTTGAAACAACTACACCAGATCTAAGAACATTAGACCCACACGTTTGCTTAGACCCCAAGGAAGACTTAGAAAAAATTTATACTCCATTGACACCACCAAGCGAGTCATGTGTCCCCAAAACACTAAAGAAAGTGAATCCTATGAACCACTCATGCCATTGGAGGATTCATACAAACCAATGACACCATTGGGGGAAGTAAATTCCATAGACAACAAATCAACCAATATAGTAGGAAACCTCTGAAGAGTGTTCATAGTTTCTCAACCCCAAGCACGATCTGTTGCCTTTGGTTCAGTCCAATGAAATAAGCTTGGTGAATGGGAAGCACCCTTAGTATATATTGAGGTGGTTGAGAGACTCTCGGATAAAGATGAGGAAAGTGAGGGAGTGTTTAACAAAGAATGGAAGATGTGAGTGAGAGTTGGGAGAGATGATCCTATCATCTTTGAGTTGCCAAGAAGTTACATGGGATATTCCACAGATTTGAGAACTAAGCCCAATGGAAGAACAAGTATAAGCTTTGTTCCTCCTGATGAGAAAAGAGATCCTGAGACTTCTTTCGAGTTATTCTAGTTTCTCCAAAACATTCAAGATTGGTAGGAAGTAAAGATTTAAATGAAGGACCAATTTGATATGCTTATGGAGTTATTAATATGTGACAGTCTTGTATTGGACTCCCTTACACCAACAAGATTTCCAAGATTTACTCCATCTCACATTACCAAGAGAAGCCTTGGAATTAGGTGTGCCAAAGCCAAATGATATCATGAAACCCTATAGTATAAGAGATCTTGTCTTAAGAAGAGGTAGCACAAAGAACAAGAAATGAAGACAAAAAAGGAAATTTACTGAGGACTAGAAAGGTCCCTACATGGTTAAAGAAGATGCCGGTAATGGTGTCTATCTCTTGTGCACAATGGAAGGTGAGGAATTTGGTGAAACAGTCAATGCCTTTCACCTTAAAAAGTATTATGTCTAAAAAACCATAAAAATCATAAAACACAAAAAAATCAAATATTCCAAAAAAAACATAAAAATCAAATATTTCAAAAAAATAAAAAATTATTTATTGCATTTCAACATCATTCTGTCCATCTTGCACTTTAGTGAATGAATCGCTCTTGTATTATTTTCAATTTAGTAAGGAGTCTTGGGTTGCCTAGGTGTAGGTGATCCTTTTAGGTTTTAAGATTCCCCTATTTTCACAATCACCATTCTCCCCCTTCATTCCCAATGATTCTAATCAAAGCCTACCTTTTAGCTTTACACTAATCCCAGTCTTAATGATTCATGTTGTTGAGTCTAAGAAAAGTCACTATTCAAACCCACAGTGTTCAAAGGAAGCTTGCAAGTAGACCTCCCCAATTCTTCCCTAACAAGAAGGAAGTCTGACTGGATTACAAAAACTTTTGGTGGCACTCAACCCCTTATTTTTCCTGGCCAAAAATGTTAGGATGATGAAAACTTTGAAGGAAGAAATCTAAAATATGAGTGAATAAAAAAAAGAGTAATTATAACGTCAAAAAATGTCCCCTTGGGGGATTTTCCCTCAAAAGGTTTAGCTCCCGAGTCTTTAGTGTGCATTTAGGACATATTACATCATAATTCAACATCCCAATAAAATGAACCCTGGGTATCATGACAAATGGGGCCTAGGGGGACCCCTTGAACCTAACCCTATCCAAAATAGGGGGGAGGACTTGGGCGCCCGCACCCTAGTCCTGCCCTATTTTGGGTCAAGCCCAAATTTGAAGTGTTAGTTTATGACCATTATTTGGTCCCTAGGCCGACACAGTAAGTTTGAATTTACAAAATCTTGGCGGGAATGTTTGTAGTTGCATATATAAGCATGTTTAGGCATTCATTTGTAAACTAGATGGCTATTGTGAAGTTTATGCATTCAAGAAGTGATTCGAGGATTTCATTATGTTGCAAGAGCATATTTGTGTTGTCTATGTGTTTATGTTTGTAGATTAGAGAATCCATCTCCTCATGGAATGAAGAACTTCTTCCTCCTGTGAGATCTTCACTACAAGGTGATATCTATTATGATTATTGATCATTTATCATTTGGTTTTTGCCTCTGCCTCCCAAGGCACTCACTCTCTATCTGACAACAGTGTTCAGAAGACTTGAATGTCTCTCCGGTGCTTGACTGAGGCAAGCCTCTAAACACCACAACCCCCTCCTAAAGTTTTCATGATTATAGGTTACAGGTTGGAGTTGCAAACAAAGTGAAGTTGCAGGAGGGTACAACAGTGTCAGGATTGCAGATCAGTGAAAGAAATAGCTACCTGGACTTGGGCGCCCGCTCATTAGTCCTCAAATTTCTGTAACAGGAAAATCTCTAATACAACAAACACAAGTTGCAAACCTTGTTTCTAGATCTTGACAAAAACTAGGGCATTGGACTTGGGTGTCTACTCTTTAGTCCCTAACTTTTTTGCCTCAGAACCCTGAAAATAGGTACACATTTATTTGATATTTTACATCTTTCTACAGAAGCATTTTCCGTAATTCATCTGTTTACTGTCGTATTTGCATAATTAGGGTTTAAGGTATAATTGAGAATAGGAGAAGAAAATTGTCTATCTAATCATAAAAATCCAAGTTTACCTACTTCTCAATAGTGACCTAGGGTATGATAGTACATTACAACTTGACCCTAGGTCCTTGAATGTAAGGGTGAAAGGAGGATATACACCAAAACTACCAAAAACCTAACATCCAAAATCACCCTTTACATTTTGGTGAACCTGTGTTATTGGACTTGTTGGCACCTTTCTGAGTGTTGTACTTCATATTTTCTTTGATTTTATTCATTCATATATTCATTCATCTTATTGCATTAGAAAATTTACAAAAAAATTGAAAATTTTGAAAAATTTGAAAAAAAAATGGCATTTTAGGGTTTGCATGTTGCATGAATTAATTTGAATTTCATAAAATTTCTAATTTTTGCATTAGATCTGATTTAAATTATAGAAAATTACAAATATTAAATATCTTGCATTGTATTTTCATCATAAAATTGCTAGGATTTTGTTGAAAATTGTGAATTTTGCATATAACCTAGTAATTCCAAAATCTAGGGTTTGTAGGTAAAATCTTATTTCAGATTTTTCTGTTGATCTTAGAGACTCATTAAAATTTTCATTTGGCTGTAGTCTTGTATTTTGGAACAAATTTGCATTTAGATTTTTAAAATTTGTATTATTGCATAGAAAAAGTCAACAAAAAAACTAGCATTTTCATTGATTTTCATTAGATTTGCACTTGCATTTTGCATTTTAGAGCATGGAAATTATTTTCAGATCTGAGAGCATGTAATTTTCATCATATACCAGCTTGCAAAACATTCATATAGCATTTTGTGTCAAGATCTCAAACCTAGGGCTTCAAAAACATTGATTTTCACTAAATTTGGCCTTATCGACTCTCCAAATTTGCACCATATGTGTGTTGTGAAGGATATTTTTGCACTAATTGGTTGTTATCAGGGTAATCATTTTCTTCCCCTCCTAAAAATCTTCACAACACCTTTTTAACGGGCTCTTGTATTGAGAATTCGGTGAAAAACCACACATTTTGGTTATTTTTGCCCTAGGGTTTGGCCTAGTTTACACTCCATGTGTGTTGTATAAAATTTTATGGATTGAGGTGACTAATATCATCAGTATTATTTTCTGCACCTCCTAAAATTCTTTACAACACCCCTTTTGCTAGGTCTTGGAATTGAAAAACCATGAAAAATTGTCTATTTTTGCTACATTTTCACTAGGGTTTGACCTTGAGTGGCATTAAAAGCGTGTTGTGACTAATATTTTGGCATTAAGTGGTTTTCATTACTGATATAATTTGTTTTCCATCATCATTTTCCTCACAACACCCTTTTTCATGCTCTTTTGTATTAAGATTTGGTGAAAAATCGCATATTTTAGTGTATTTTCACTATATTTTGACTTGGCATCATCTTAGATTTGCATCAAGAGTGTGTTGTGACAGATCTTATTACTATATTGGACTAATATCAGACATATAATTTTCTTCCCCTAATCAAAATCCTTACAACACCTTTGTTTTCACTCAATTGCATTGAAAAAGTACCCAAAAAAAATCAAGCATTCATGACTTCTCCTAAGGACTCACCTTTGGAAGATCTATTTGAGTACATTATGAATTATGATAATTTTTGCAAATTCACTGATCAACACCCTCAAGTTTTGCATCAAATAGCATACATCTATGGCAATGACATGAGCAAAAGCACCACTTGCGATAGCCTTCAAACAATAGCATATTTTGATAGCTTTCTTGCGACTGTGGATGTTTTTCCTTCAATCATAGAGAATCTCACTAATTTTATGGCTTAAAACAATCATGGGGAAAGTAGTGATGAGAACATTGTTCCCTCTCTCCCTTTGTTTCATGATGATATAATGAAAATCCTTTCTGAGACCTATGAGAATGATATAGCAATGGGTGATCTATCAAACAAAGACACTTGTCCCAACATAACCCCACTTAGTGAGGATATATTGGCACAAGAAGAAGAAATCATTAACACATTTATCCATACTACTCTGCCATCCCTTCCCACTCTCCCTAATCAGGACAAAGCTTTGGATGATGCAGACTCTCTTTGTGACCATTTGCTTCAATCTAAGGAAAATTTACAACCAAATGTCCAAGAACTTCTCAACTACATGTTAAACAAAGAAACAAATCAGACATTCTTACTTGAACATTCACATACCTTGGAAAACAATAAAATTCTACATGATATAGAAGAACAAACCATTCCCCAAACTCAAGGTATTCCAGCACCCTATATAAGGACTAAAATGGGCACTTATCAGATTCCTCAACAATCTCATTCAAATGATCCTATAACTGACATATAAAATGACAACATCCCCTCTCAACCATCATTAAGGGATGCCTTTCCTACATGGTTACCCTCACAAACTCATGAACCTGCAGAAGAGAGAAGAAGTGATAACGCCTTAACCATTGAGATAAAAATCCATGACAACCGCTAGCTCGACGACCCTACCAGGTAAGTATCTCTGACCCTTTATCTCTCTTGTGATGTGCTTCCCCCATGATGTGTTATGTGTTGTTTAGGCCTCCTAGGATGACGCTTGATTCTCTTGTAAGGTCCGGAATACCAAGAGACTGCCTCTGTTGTGACCTTCTATTTGTATCATCATTCTTCTATATCACCTCTCTCTCTGATTTCATTGTTGTGTGTTGTGTCTTGCGGACATAGCGTTGCGGTTGGTGACCTGGGGGCACCCTCCTATGTGATTGTCCCTAAAACACTTGTTTCTCCTCTCTTATTTATTGTTTCCCTTCCTCTAGTGTTTCTATCTAGCGGGCAGATGATGAAAAACATTTATACTGATGCAGACCTAGCATCCCTTTCGTGAGAAATAAAAAATTGGACTTAGTTCCTAATATGACGATGGGGTTGCATATCTTATCTGACGCTTGGCTAGTGGAAGCACTCATTCTTTCTGTGTAGTGATTTTGATGGTGTTCTATATCATTTACAAATCATAACAATACTACTGCTCCGTGCACTTTGTCTATCTTGAATCTTGTATGCCTCAAATTTCATATGCATCGATGTTGTTGATTATCATGATTTTGTAGACACTAACATGTTTCTTGTAGGGATGTGTTTGTGGGAACATTTGGTGATCGTAAAGTACATGTCACCTCCAGGGGCATGGGCTTTCCAAAGGTCTATGTTCCCTTGTGTGTTTTCTTCCTACCTTAACGTGCTTGATATCGATGCATGATATCAACCACCTTAAGGTGGTGGCATATATAAGGTAAGTTGTTTGTTGTAGATGTTAGCAATGTGTTTGTCCTCGGGTGTAGTTTAAAGACCTACGCGATGAGTGCATCCTGCATCTTGAGTTTGTTTACAATCAATCAATCATGTAATCCCTCTGCGTAGGTGAGATATCGAGCATATCATTTTTCTTAAGCCCTTTGCAGAGGCGGGGGTGGTGTATTTCTCAGAGCAGATTACACCATCTGTCATTTTCAAAAGCCCTCTGCGAAGGCGGGGAGTAGTTCTGTGACTAAATCAACCCTTAAGTGTGTCTTCAGCAATTGTTGTGGCGAAGCCCAATCCTTGGTGTGTGCCTGTAATGTGCCTGAGATGGTGTTGAACCTAGAATAGGGACACTCCATCGCTTGTCTGTCATGTTTTCTTCGTGTCTTCAAAGTGTGTGTTTTGGCGTGCTTGCTTTGTGTGGCGTGTTTGTTGCCCCATATGCAGTTTAAAGACCTACGCGATGAGTGCATCCTGCATTTTGGGAGGTTTTGTGTGTCTTGTGTGTGTTTCCCCATATACAGTTTAAAGACCTGTGTGATGAGTGCATCCTGTATTATGGGAGGTTTGTTTACTTTCTTGTACTTGCATTTGCATTTCATATATATGAGAAAAAGAAAAGAAAATAAATCATTCTTGTCTTCCATGCATTAATGTGTCTTCTATGCATTCAATGTATTCTCCATGTTTTGCATGATTGTAACTGTCTTCTCCATGTTTTGTGTGCCTATCATTGTCTTCAATGTTCTTGGCATGTCTTCTCCATGTTTGGCGTGTTTGCTATGCTTGTTTATCGTACTTTAATGCATGTATTGGCCTCTTGTTTATACATACATTAAAGTGGGGGCTAAATGTAAACTATATGGCTATTGTGAAGTTTATGCATTCAAGAAGTGATTCAAGGCTTTCATTGTGTTGCAAGAGTAGATTTGTGTTGTTTATGTGTTTGTGTTTACAGATTAGAGTATCCATCTCCTCATGAAATGAAGAGCTTCTTCCTCCCATGAGATCTTCACTACAAGGTGATATCTATTGTGATTATTGAGCATTTATCATTTGGTTTTTGCCTCTGCCTCCCAAGGCACACACTCTCTATATGACAACGGTGTTCAGAAGATTTGAATGTCTCTCCAGGGCTTGAATAAGGCAAGCCTCTAAACACCACAACCGCCTCCCAACGTTTTCATGATTGCAGGTTAGAGGTTGGAGTTGTAGACAAAGTGAAGTTGCAAGAGGGTACAACAAAGTGTCAAGATTGCAGATCAGTGCAAGAAACATCTACTTGGACTTGGGTGCCCGCTCATTAGTCCTCAAAGTTCCACAATAGGAAAATCTCTAATACAATAGATACAGGTTGCAGACCTTGTTTCTAGATCTCGACAAAAAGTAGGGCACTAGACTTGGGCACCCGCTCTTTAGTCCCCAACTTTTCTGCCTCAGAACCCTAAAAATAGGTACATTGTAATTCATCTGTTTACTTGCATAATTAGGGTTTTAAGGTATAATTGAGCATAAGAGAAGGAAATTGTCAATCTAATCATAAAAATCCAAGTTTCCCTACATCTCAATAGTGACCTAGGGTATGATAGTACATTACAACTCAACCCTAGGTCCTTGAATGTAAGGGTGAAAGGAGGATATACACCTAAACTACCAAAATCAAACTATCCAAAAATCATCCTTTACAGTAATGAGAAGAGAGAGAATAGAGAGATCAAATTATTGTGCATCCAAAGATCAAAAACATTCATTTTCATAAAAGTCAAAAATTCAAGAAAATGGGAAAATCAAGTGAGGCATTCCAAAAGATACAAAAAAAAAGAGAAATATCAAAAAACAAAGTTACGAAGAAAGAGTGATAGAGAGAAGATTGTTGAGTGTTTGTACCCATGGGTGGAGATAAATCTAAGCTCAAAGCTTCAGGGGTGACATTCTATTAGAGAAAGTGAGAAAGAAAGGTACAAAGCACACACTCTCACTACATGAGCAAAGCCAACAATCTAATAGTCTTTAGGGCCATTTTCTACTTAGGGACCCTAATTCATCCCCATTTTTCCGTACCCCAGGTCTATCTTGCTTTCCATCTACGACCTAAGTCCAGTGGACGCCAATAAAATTTGTTGCTTATCTAAGTTGAAAGCTTATCAAAATGTCTCATCTAGGTAAGGATCAGTGTTTAGCCTTTAGCAAAGCCCAAAATTTAGAAACACTCCATCTCCTCCTTGTTCCCCACTTGAGTTATGAATCCCTTTCTCACAAACTTGAATAGGTCTCCAACACCAGGATAACCCACAATCCCTTGGATTGAAAATCATACTAGAGTGGTCATAGTGTTGTTTCCATAATGCATTCATATCAAAATCAGAAAAAAGAGATCCAAAGCAATAAAATTTAGTATCACATGGCATTCCATAAAAGTAGAAGTTTATTCTAGCATCACTTTTGTTCTTGCATTGCATCTGTCCCTTGCATTCACATATATTCCAAAAAGAACCAAAAACATATCATTGTCATCATGTATGCATTCTTAGAGTTAAGGGTCTACACAACCAAAAAGTTCAAAAAACTTCCAAAGTACACAAGATTTTAGCATTCATACGATAGTGGTAATCATGAAGAGATAGTTTTTCATAGACATATCAAAGGTTCAAAATTCTACAAGAGTATAAAGAGCTTAGACAAAATGCTCTCAAGAGAAGTAAGGCTCCCAATGCAAGGGGGAACAATAATGAAGAAAATAGGAAAAAACCTTAGGGATGACTCCCTCTAACTTAACCATTAGGGCCCCTACTCCTATGCCTTTAAACGACACTAGAATCTCCATGAGATCTATGGGAATGAGGAAGCCTACTATGATCCCAAGAATGAGAAGGACATGTTGTGCTCAAATCAAGACATCGGATCCCAAGAGGAGCCATCTCTTGAAGAATGGAATTCTCACTCCTAAGAGTGAGATTCTTTTCTCTCAAAGAGGCGTTCTCCTTGCTCCCATGGTAGGAAAGAGAGAAGATATCAATGTGTCAAACAGCTCTAGTAGATACCCCAGGATCAACAAGAAGTCGCTCTCGTGATAGACCCATAAAAGGACCAACCAAATCAACAGAAGTGTCATGAAAGAAGGTACTTCATTCCTCAACATTACCTAAAAAACAAAGAAATAAGGAATGATGATTCATGATTTTAAAAAAGAGGAACAATGCAAAACATGAAAAACAAATGTAAACTTACGAGGATTGTCAGGCTACTAGGTGGGATCAATGTACCACATCTCATCATCAAAAAGAGGAGGTCTAGGAACTAAAGAAGTAGTCCCTGGTATCTCTTCCTCATTTGAGTCAACACCTTGGTTGTCTCCAACTGAGCCATCATCTAACTAATCATCTCCCTCAGGATTGTAGTCCTCGTCGGTAGAATTGGTGTCCTCCAAAACAATGAGTCCTTGGGAAGAAGCTTCTCTCCCTCCCCTCTATCCACCTCTTAGGGTCTTAGAGGTTTTGGTAATCAAAACCCCAGGAGTCAAAGGATTCCAAACAATAGGTCTCTGATTGACTTCACCCATCTCCTGGACAAATTGGTAGCAAGTAGGAATCAAGGGCAAGTCCTCTGGAAAGTCATCTCCTAGCTGCTGAAGAACCCTCTCAACGTGATGAGCCTCGACAAAGCCATTATGATTAGAAAGCTTGAAAACACTATGACAATAGTCTCAAACTTGTCTATCATGAGACCAAGTTCCCTCCATATCCACATAAGGGTCAAAATCATGTTTGCATCAGTGAGAGTAGACACAACACGTAACAAAGTATCAAAGTGGACCACACGAGCCCATCTAGTAGCTCGTGGAAATCTAGGATCAGGAAGTGGAAGATCCTTCTGATATGGCCTGATGTGCTCATAAATCTAAGTCATGATCAGAGTGGAGTGGATGAATGCAAGAGACCCCAAGTGAGCAATATGATAGAAGTCATGGTAAACCATAGAGAGGATGTCGATACCCCATGCAAAAATTGTACCCTGCTCAATACACTGAATGATGGGTTCCCAACACCATCTGAGATGAGCCAAGGCCTTGTCTCTAGATGTAGCCTCGATGTAATCAACGCAATAAGGAACTTCCTCAAGAGAGGAATGCGAAGCTATGGTATTGTAGTGATCTGAACTCCTGTCTACTCCTCGGGAAGACTCGCCCCAATTATCAAAGCCCAGGATTCCTTGTCCTTAGTGGACTCGCTAGTAGGAAGAACAAGTGGGTGTCCTCTAATAAGGACTCTTAGGATGCGGTAAACATCATACAAAGTAATGGTCCACTCCCTTGAAACCCGGGGGAACTTGAATGCGTTCCTATTGGCATCCCAATAGGTCAGGATATCACAACAGATGTGAGAGGTAGGATGTACAATTGGAATCTGACAAATCCTCTCCAAGCCTGCCCTCTTCAGGACAACAAGATCACTAGGAGATAAGAAATCATACTCTCAGGTAACCACAACTACTCTTAGTTTGCATTTCAACAAATACACATATCCTTTCATCAGAAAAGAACTTTCAATTAGATCCCATCAAACTCAAAAAATCCAAAAATATCATATAACTTGCAAAAATTTCATTAAAAAAGCATATAAAACCTTCAAAATTGCAATAAATTGACAAATTCAGTGTTCAAATTAGACCAAAACGAAGTGTACTAAATGTATGAAAACTTCAAGTTTCGGTCAAAATTGAACTGGTTGGGTTGCCCCTTTCATCAGGTCAATTCTCCCCTAAGCGACCCAGATGTACAACATGATCTCCCTTGGGTGACCCTGCTGCATAACTAGATCTCCCCTGGATGACCTAGACTGGCAAAAGGGGCGACCCTATTTCACATCCCCTCATGCCAAAAATGCTCTAAAAACTACAAATTTGACTGGTTTCAATAAACGAAAGATCAATCCTACTCTAAACGACGAGACAAGCACAATGCAATAAGAAAAATTGACAAAAATAGACACTTTCACAAGATTTTTTACAAAAAGAAAACTAGGGCTAAAAGAAGGGTTTTTTACTAATTGTGCACCTGATTATCAATGGCAGAAGAAGCATCAACCATCTTTGTGATCACCTCGGTTATGTCCTTCCAATGAATGCTTGCATGACCAATTTCATCAACGTTTCACTCTGTTCACTCTAATTTCTCCATTCTTTTCTTCTCTTAGTTTAGTTCATTTTATGTATTTTCAAACTAGTTGTTACTTTTATGCATCTTTCGTGCTCTCATTTTACATGCTTTCATCCCTACAAGTCTCCTTGACAAAGGAAAACAATTAGGCAAACTCACAGATCTATGGTATGTTTGTCATTTCAGTTTTCATTACTTGTTTTGATATATTTAAATGTCAAACTAATGCTAGTTATTGAAGGTTCTATTGCAGAAAAATTGACAATAGGTAAGGCCTATTTCAGGAACGATACCTACCCTTCATGTAGACTACCATCCCCGAGGGGGCAAATATTTAAGCACCAAAATCACACACAGCCTCCACAAGGGCCCCATGATGAATCACAATCCTTGTCACATACATGTAAGCGTGAAATGATATGGTCCTCTCAGTAGTGATTCTCATAGTAGAATTTGGGTTTTTCATCTTCTTGTTGTTTCCCCTTTGTCGTACTAACCTTCTCTCTGCTTCCATCAATTTTTTACGATTGTTAATTCTTGTTTCCTATGCTTGCAACTTCGTCCCTAAGCCTTCTATTTGTCTAATTGTTGTGATTTGACCTTTCCCTAGTGTTTTTCATCCATTCCCACCCCTATGAGCCCTCTAAAAGACCTCCCAAGCCATCTCCAACTTTCAGTTTTTAGTTTTGGTCAACCAATCCAAATCTCCCCCTATTATTTCAAGATCTCCCTCAGGAGATTTCACTTTTGCAATTGGAGATTTGGATTTTGACCCCCTTTCGACAAGTTTTGGGAGGTAGTTCACCTCCTTTTCACCTAACTAACAATCTCTAACCCTACTTTCCAACCTAGGACCTCCCCTCTATGAGTCACCAATGGGTCGCCCCTGGGTGACCTAGACTAGCAAAAGGGGTGACCCATGGGCCAAATTAGCATCTTTGGAATAAGGTATGGAAAACCATGAAAGAATAAAGGATATAGGAATTTTTTCATATGTTTTATTTACAACTGCCCTTGTAGACACGAATGCAACTTGTGTGGAAGCATAGACAATGCATGTGAATTGTTTAACATGATGCCTAAAAGGAATGATGTCTCATGGAATGCAATGATTTCAACATATGCACAAAATGGATTTTTGATAAGGTTTAAAAGAAAATTTCAAGAAAATGCAATTGGCGGGTGTTAAGCCAAATTTCAAAACCTTATCCAACATCCTCCTTGCCTATGCCAAAATGGGATCTTCAGAACAGGGTGTGGACAACCATCAAAGCATAAAGGCTATAGGAATTTTGTCAAATGGTGTATTTGCAGCTGTCCTTTGTAGGCATGTATGTATAGTGTGGAAGCATAGACAGGGCATGTGAATAGTTTGGCATGACACCTCAAAGAGATGCAATCTCATGGAATACAATGATTCCAAGATATGCACAAAACGGATTTTTTTAAAAGGCTTTAGAAACTTTCAAGCAAATGCAATGGGAACGTGTAAAACTAGATTCCATAACCTTTGCAAGCATCCTCCTTTTCTATGCCAAATTAGGATCTTTGGAATAGGGTATGGACAACCACGAAAGAATAAAGGATATAGGAATTTTGTCAGATGTTGTATTTGCAACTGCCCTTGTAGACATGTATGCAACTTGTGTGGAAGCATAGACAATGCACGTGAACTGTTTCACATGATGCCTCAAAGAAATGTTGTCTCATGGAATTTAATGATTGCAAGATATGCACAAAATGGATTTTTTGATAAGGATTGAAAGAAACTTTCAAGCAAGTGCAATTGGTGACTATCAAGCCAAATTCCACAACCTTATCCAACATCCTCCTTGCCTATGCCAAAATGGGATTTTCAAAACAGAGTGTGGACAACCATCAAAGCATAAAGGATATAGGAATTTTGTCAAATGTTGTATTTGTAGCTGCCCTTGTAGACATGTATGCAAAGTGTGGAAGCATAGACAAGGCACATGAATTGTTTGACATGATGCCTCAAAGAATTGTAGTCTAATGGAATACAATGATTGCAATATATGCACAAAATGTATTTTGCAAGGATGTTGTCAACATATATAATGTCATGAAATATATATATATTGTCATAAAAATAACATATAGTGTATATATCAAGCCATATAGGCATGTACAAATAAAGTCATATGAGAATATACAATGATATACATCGATAGCATACAAAAATATGTTTACAAATCCATATAAGCATATGTAACAAAATGTCTCAAAATCAAATCTCCTATGAACTGCTATCAAATAATTGACGGCTCTTACTAGGCCGTGAATATGGTGAACTACTCAATGACTCATCCTCTATAGACCTCCTCGATAGAGATTTTTGAAGTTCCACCTGTTAATACAATCAAACAATATCCACTTTAATATAGAAAATATTCAAAATATATAACATGACATAATAATCAATCACTTACCGCCAACTGGTGATCCCTCTTGATCATTTGCTGTCTCTCTTCTTCTGTAGCTGGATGGGTAGGAGTTGTGACGACCTGTGAGAAGCATGAAGAAGCAAATTTAAGTAAACATGAATATCATTTATGTACATTAAATGATGTGAGATAAAATAATAAATATAAAATGGCATTTGTATGTTACTGGCTCATACCTCGGTCAAAGGATTTGCAAACAAAACAATTGCAACAATGCCCACCTTCACTGACTAACGAAGAGTAGAAGTCTACATATTCAACATCTAAAAGTAGAGTTCAAGGTTATTTGAGAAAAATAGATACATAACATTATTTAAATGCATAATGATTACAAATGATAAAATTTACCTCAATGAAAGTGGCTCTTCCCGGGGACCAAGGAAATCATCCTGATCGTGATGCTCCAGTATCCATGTGTTCATCATCAAATTGTAATTAAATAAGATTACTATTGATATATGACAAAAATTTTACATGTACTATATTTATGATCTTGTGATATAAATTACATCCCTGTTGACCGAACCTCCTCTCATAACCCCACACTAGACGACTTATAGACATGGGATGAATACTTTGACCCTATAATTTCATAGTGTAGACAATTACATACATTAATTTTGACTCATAATATCTACTCATATAATTAATTAGGGATTTCAAATACAAATATATTAAATTGTAGAACCTTGTAAAAAATTACCTAGGAGTCAATACCAAATGTATATTGTCAGAGGTCATCTATGAGAATAATATTATCCAATATGGATGTGTCCATCACTTGTTGCTGCCCCTACATCACATCATCCTAACACTCTGGGATGTCTGCATCTAGGGTAGCGTCTTGGGTCCCAACATCACATAATGCCCCACATGACCCACAAAGATGGGGGGCATGACGACGCGTACTGCTCTCACCCTCTCCAACCTACGAAAGATCACTGCCATGCTATGCTAAAGTCTGGGTGAGGGAACTCAAGGAATGCAGTGTCTCCACCTCAACACTGTCCTTCAAAGTCAAAAGGAGACATTATGTGTCTTCATAATAAGTCTCAATGGATGGTTCTGGTCATGATGTGCACCCTCTCTATCTTGTGTAGAGCCACCGCCTCTTCCCTGGAACTCCTAGATGTCAAAGTAGTTTGGGATGTCCTTGAGGATAAACTCACAATAGAGTTTCCTCAAAAAATGTTAGGGGACCTCATTATTATAAGGGAGGTCATCAAAAACCATGTACCTATAAGCACCAAAATCACGCACAGCCTCCATGAGGACCCCATGATGACTCACAATCCTTGTCACATACATGTAAGCATGAAATAATGTCCTCAACAGTAATTCTCTGATAGCATTTGGCTTTTTCCTCCTCTTGTTGTTTCCCCTTTTTCGTACTAACCTTCTCCCCACTTTCATCACTTTTCAACACTTGTCGATTCGTGTTTACTATGCTTGTGACTTCGTCCCTAAGCCTTGTATTCATCTATTTCTTATAATTTGACCTTTCCCTAGTGTTTTTCATCCATTCCCACCCCTAGGAGCCCTCTAAAGGACCTCTCAAGCCATCTCCAACTTTTAATTTTTAGTTTTGGTCAACCAATCTAAATCTTCCCCTATTATTTTAGGATCTCCCCTAGGAGATTTAACTTTTCCAAGTGGAGATTTTAATTTTGACTAGTTTCTGAAGGTAGTTCACCTCCTTTTCACCAGACTAACAATCTCCAACCCTGATTTCCAACCTAGGACCTCCCCTCTATGGGTCGCCCATGGGTCACCACCAGGTGACCTGGACTGACAGAAGGGGTGACCCATGGGCGACCCTATCGTCTTTTCCAGCTATAGAAAAACTTGAGTTTTGGATACAAAAAAACTCTGTTTTGACCCATTTTTCTTCTTCTTTGCATGAGTTTTTAGTCTAAACATAGATTTAAACTATTCCAAGCCTCCAAGCATGCATAATTAGCTCCTTTTTATATCAACTTGTCAACTCATGCATTCATGCTAACTCTATTTTTGCTTCAATGATAAGCTATATTGGCTTGTTCACTCCCTAATTATCCTAGATCACTCCTTGGTCTTCTGAGTTAACTCTTCAATCAGGGGAGTTAACTCTCCATCCTCTCCCACCTCTCTTAGCCTCTTTCAACCTATAAATACCCCCTCCCTCAAGCACAAAGGAAGGCAATTTCATTTGTGCATCCAGTCTTTGCAAGTTTTTTCTCTCCAAATAGCATCCATATGCTCATACAAGACATTTGAGCCTTTTGCTTTCATTGTTATTTCATCTAAGATTTGCTAAAAGCTTCATATCACATCGATACGCTACCCAAATCACAAGCCATGGTGCTCATTAGCTCACACTGAGCTCACATTTCAAGCTTTCAAAAGCTCTTTTATATCCCTTTCATGTTGTTGCCAAGAGGATATCTTCGCTGCTACAAGAGGACAAAGAGGTTGCTGACACAAGGATTCCTGAGGGTAGTGGAGGCTCAAACATGTCATATTCTAGGTTCTTTAGTGCTTTTTTAATAGAGTAATTAGAAAATCTAAATTTGCTCTTGGGAATAGTAATTGAATATTGCAATTTCCTTGATAGGCTAAATAGGATTTACATTGTTAGATTAGTTTTCTTTCAAAGTTCTTTAGATTATTTTATTTCAAAGAAAATTCATTTTCCTAGAGTAATTGATCCAAAAATCTAGAAAATCAAACAAAAACATAGATCAGATTGCATTAGTTAAATAAATTCTAGATTGCATACATATTTCAATTCCTAGATTAAAAACAACACTTTGTTTTCATAAATTCCAAAAAAGCACAAAAATATTGTTTTGCACTCATATAGGCTTGCATGCATCCAAAAACCAAAAAAAAGCACAAAAACATTAGTATCACAAGAAGAACGCAAACTCTTGATTCTAACAGAAGGTCAACATTAGTCAAACCCTTGATTCCAACACAAGGTCAAATGCATGGTCAAACCTTAGGTCAACAAACCCTAAGTCAAATCAAGGTTAACTCCAACCAACTCCCTCTTGGTTTGGGCTCATGAATGTGCCTTGGGATTAGAGGTGAGTGGGTGAGGGAAATCCTTGAAGAGATTGAGTAAATTTACCCTAGACCACAACACGATCAACAAATGATTCAGGAACAACAACATAGGTTGAGGTTATTCAAAACACAAGTCATCATCCAACAATTTGAAGAACAACTCCAACTCAACAGAAGCATCAATGAGAACAATCATCAACCTACGCAACATTGGAATTTTTGAAATCCAAACAAGAGAATAATGAATAGTGACCCTTCGGGTCATATAGTTATTTCAACCATGACAATCATAGAACATTAGATTAAAATCAACACACAAGAAAGGCCCCAGGACCGGTCAACCACTCTATGTAAAGTCCAGCTGTCAAGCGAGAAAGACTACCCCCATGTCTCACCTCCTCTCAACTGGCTACTTCTATGAGAGTGAGAGTGACGTGGAGGTTCACCCCATGGCAAGGAGAGGGGTCCATGTGCTCACCAAAGCTGACTCAACTGCCCTGCGCTACTGAGTCATGTTTTTGAGTGTACAGTACCATCTATCTCAAAAAATTTGGGATATTTCTTCATTTGCACACCAATGAATTGGAAATCATTTTCAACTCCCATGTAATGGCTATTGCGTTCTAGGATCGATTAATTAAGTATTTTGAAATTTTCTTATCTTTGATTTATTTGAATGATAATTTATCGACTTAGAATTGTCGACACTCCTCCCTATAGTCCTTCCAATCGGTGATTTACTTTGTACCTGAGTCGATATGAGAAATAATCGACTCTAGTGAAGTGGCATGGGTTCTCCTATGATTGTTGCTTGTATTCAGATTTTTCAATGTTTCAACTAAGGATTGAAGTTGTTTTTTTTTTGTTCAATTTAGCTTATATAATTTTCTTGGGTGTCAGGTGGAGGGTGAGGATGTGAAGGCAGAGTTTGAGGGTTTTGAGGTTACTCTTTAACAGGAATTTCAACATCTGGATCAGGGTTTTGCAATGGTTCATTAACTAAAAAATTAAAAAGAAAAATTCAATTAAAACAATGAAAATAACTTCATTTTGTTTTTAAATGATGAAAATTGATAAAACCCCACCTTCTTCAGTTTCCTAGACTTTGTTTCCCTCATCCATAGTGGGATTAGCGAGGTGACATTGTGTTTGATGGTTTTCTCCTTCAAATCTTTCAACACATGCTTGATTTAAAGCCCTAGTTATGTTTTGGGAGAAATGGGAAAATAAAAATGAAAAACATAGGCAGCGGGACTGTGTTTTTTACTTTATTTAGCAAGAAATAATGTGATCATGTTTTATACTGAGCCTAAATGCA
Organism: Cunninghamia lanceolata; assembly: GCA_027924645.1. Taxonomy (NCBI): domain Eukaryota; kingdom Viridiplantae; phylum Streptophyta; class Pinopsida; order Cupressales; family Cupressaceae; genus Cunninghamia; species Cunninghamia lanceolata. Next base: position 13,808,582 of record BSBN01000233.1, on the reverse strand, counting down.
ATCGTGTTATAATGCAATCGCGTTTAGGTTTCCTAGAAATAAAAAAGTGGGGTGGCTACTTTTTGGCCCCCCATCTTGATGCACACGCCTGTTTTAGGATATATCATTCCCGTATCAACAATTCTATCATCATCATCAATCATCATTGAGATATATCATTCCCAATTCTTGTGTTGTTCTCAAGATTTATTGTTCCCACATCAACAACACTATCCTCATCATCAATCAATCAATCATCAATTTTCAACTTGATAGGGGCAACAAATTTGTTTGTCTTTATATCATTTGTGCAAGCTTTCTTGCTTGTGTGTGTTATCATTTTTCTTTCATTTGCATTATCCTTGCAACATATTGCCACAACATCATGGTATTCCATATCATGGTGCCATATGACATATGATTGTTTGCAACCTTTTTCTTTTGAAAGAGTGTTATGCACAAGACACATCATCGCCCTAGTCTTTATACCTTGGTTCATAATGTCTAGTGTTATATCAAACTATATGGTTGCTCACCCAATGCATCATGATGTATCATTCACCCATTTCATCTATCCCCTCTCTTTCCTCTATTCCCTCAATCAATCAGTTTCATCCATTTCAAGAGAATACCCATGTTCTTCAAACATGCCTATTCTCTCAAGGGGGCATCCCATCCCTACATCATTCCTCCTTGTCACTCCTCTGTGTGGCTAGGTCATCTGTTTCAAATCATCCTTACCTTATCTTATTTGAAATGATGTTACTTCTTTTAGTCGCAACATCATCTCAAAGAGGGGCAAAATGTAGACACCTGAAATTGACCATGTCCTAATGACACATCTAACACCACTTTCAACACCTTTCGACACTAATCTCAACCTAAATACATTCATCCTAGCACTAATTAATTAGATAAATATAATTTATCTAATTAATTAGGATTATCCCTTCTACCCATTTCATTATTAGATTAATTAAATTATATTCATTTGATTAATCTAATTTTCCCACATCCTTCTTCATTAATTAATTAATTAAACAATTTTTTTGTTTTATTAATTAATCCAAAAATCATAATTCCCATTTTAATCCTCCATTTGTCATAATTAAATCCCATCCTTATCTATTATCCGCAAATAAATGAATTAAAAGTTTAAAAAGTCACATGACTAACCAAAAGTTATCTAGATTCATTGAAATTGGACACTCTCATAAAATTTAAACCAACTTTATATCTCCACCACTCATTTCCATACTACAGCTTTTAATCCTAGCCATTCACATAAGGATAAGCCCTAGAAACTTCCATCCTTGCCCTAATTCCTCTTATTCAATCCTATCCATCCATTCATCTTTAATCTCAACCATGCATCCTTATGGAATGCCCTAGAAGCCTCCATTCTTGCCCTAATTTATCTCATTCAATCCTAGCCATCCATTTGTAATCAAATGTTATCCATTCATCCTATCATCCAAAAATCTATAAATTAATCCTCAGTCAAGTAATTTTTAAGAGACAAGTTGAAGGTAATGTTATGATGTCCAAATGAGCAATTAACAATCAATCTCATTATCAACAATCCATTGGAGCACAACCACTATTTCTTGGTGCAACAAGGGCTAGCTTGGTGAGATCTTTTCATGTTTTCATTTGATTTTGCTAACTATTTTCTCAATCGGAGGTGTTGTTAGATATGGAATAGGTACTTTGATTTGATGCATTGTTCCTTATTTTGTTTCATATTTTAGCATACACAAGTTGAGCCAGATAAGGGAGGATAGAATATAGAATATATAATATAGATAGAGAACAGTTTTGTTGTTAAGCTATAGTCTTTTAGATAAGAAAAAGACTTCTGAGTTATAATATGTTATGTAATTTTTTTTAATCAAACCTAAATTCAATGACTTACATCAATTTGTGCATACTATATGAGTTATCGGTTATGAGTAATTCCATGTGAGTTTAAGAATGTTCTTGTTCTTCTAAAGGAGCGGGCCAATCACCTAGGAGAAAGAAGAACCAATCTATGTGTTGTAGATAAGTCTTTCTTTTCTATTATTTTCTTATTTGCATATGTGAATGTTCAAGTGTGAGTTCATGTGTTAATTACTTCCATGGTATATGTGTTTTAACCTACAAGTCAATCCTTCAATTATTCCTTAAAAAGTGTTCTTTTCATTATGATGTTGGAAAATTGTTATCATAGTAAATACAAAAAAATTTGCAAGGTCTTTCATTTCAAAAAGTTTTAGTTTTTAATTAGTGTAAGAATTAAATTTCCAAGGTTAGTTTCCTTCAAGCAAGTTTCTTTCAAAACCATAAGTATTTATTTTCTTAATATAGTTTCAATTCACTATAAATTCTAGAATTTCAATTTGGAGTGTGCAAACATGTTTCATAGAATAGGCAAACTCTTAGATTCCTAAGATTCCTATTGCAGAAAGCCATGGACACCACCTAGGTTGAAAAAGGATGACTAATAGATTAAATTGAAGAGGATTACAATGACCCTCAATAAAATGATTACAAGTTAACATACAAAAAACATGCAAACTTCAAAGAGCATAAATGGCACAAAGTTTAGAAATATTCTTCAAGTTTGTTCATAATTTATTTCTCAAAAGTCTTTTTAGAATTTTTGTTTTGCGGTGGTATTGAGAGGAAAAACCTCAAAGAAAAAAGAACCCTTAACAATTGAAAACACCTTGTATATATAGTTTTTCTCTCTCCTAACTAACATGTAACTATTTTCTAACCACTCTCTTTTGAAATAATAAACATATCTTATGTTTTAAAGTTTACTTTTTTAATTCATAAAAATGACTTAAGTTACAAATTTAGAAAAAGTATAATGAGAAAATAAAACATAAATGGAAACTTTATGGTGCTTACAAAGAGGCAAAAGAGGATTTGTCTCTTATGAAACTTTGATCTTTCAGTGTTGTTGTTGGAAGTTATCGTTGCTACTATGGAGAAGATTTCAACTTATAGATTATGAACTGATGAACAATTAGAGACATTCTTTTTCTTTTGAGAATGATGGGGGTCAGCTCACAATATTGTGTCCCACATTTTGGCCAAAGTGCGATATTGAAATCAACATTTTTTAATCAAATCTTCACTTTGTGACACCTATAGAAGCTAAACCATTAAGAATTTGAAGATGATGCGAACTAGTGAATTGTGAGGTTTTGTATGTAGATTCTAAATATATATATTTTTAAAATTTTAGAAATAAATTATGAATTTATTTATGTAATATTTAATAACTTTTTTTTTAGTAAACAATATTTTTAAAAAGTGGCGTTTATGTCGTAATGCATAACTTTTTATTAGGAAGGATAAAATTTTAATTTTTAAAATATAGATTTGTAACACCAATATCTAGGGCATGGATTTTTTTCATAATTTTTTGTTGCATATTTTTTTAATTAATTTTGAAGTGAGATTAATTATAATTTGGACACAGGTTTATGTTGTAACACATAACTTGTTTTGTATGTATCAAAATTTAAACTTTTTTTTTTGTTGAAACAAGGACATCAATACCTAGGGCACAGTTATTTTTTAGAATTTTTTCTCTATTTTTTAATTTTTCCACTTATGTGGAATAGAGACCTTGTTGTTCTGTGAAAAACTTATGTTCAATAGAAAATAGAAAATAAATATAATAATCAAATTAAAGTATTCAAAATTATACTTTTTGGAAAGTGTATACAAGGGCTACATAATTAAAAAATATAATTTATAAATGACTTCATTTGACCCACTAAAAGGTGAAGCAAAGTTGGTTTTTACCAACATTTTGATAGGTGCAGAGGAGACTCCATCGAGGGTTTAATTTAAGACTAGGGGGGTTCTATCCAAGGGGGTTTGGTCTAAGGGGGTTTTATCTAACTCCTTTCAATTAAACCCCTTTAGATGGAACCCCTCAAGATTAAATCATTAATTTTTCTAAAAATATGTGATTTCAGGCAAAAATAAGGATGTCCCATAAGTGGGACATAGTAAATTTAATGAATCATTTGTTTCCCCAATTTAGTTTAGGAACGTAGAAAATCCATGTGGTATTCAATAAGCACAGAAGCAATAGTGCTTAGTTTCTTTATAGCCTCAAGATTATAAACTTCTTTATTGAATAATTCTTCCATGATCATCTTTTGGGAAAAAAAATTGATTTCAAATGAATCTAAAAGTTTGACTTCATCTTCTTTCATTAATTTAGAGTAAATTGACCAAAAATTAACTCAAATTTTAGATTTAATTTTGTTATATAATTTTTCAAGTCTCTGATATTCTTCAAGTGCTCCTTTAAGAATTGACAACTCCCATTCAACACTCTTGAACCAAATTTGTAAAATATTTTCTTTTGCTTTGGCAAAAATCTACTCAACCACAAGTAAATTTTTATCTTTGTAGTCATTTCTTGAAGATCCTTTATTATGTTTTTCCACAATAATTTTCCTTTTTAGCTATTTGTACTTTGTCACCAATTTTCTTCTTATCAATCTTGCTCAAAATATAAATTTTCCCTACCTGTTTGACAATCTTGAGGTTATCATTAGTTATTCCACCCAAGTCTCAATAATTTTTCCATAGCTATGATACTTGCTAATCTTAACAATGGTATCTTTATTAATATCACTGCTAAAAGCAACTATTGTGATAGAAGAAAGAGGAGTCACATTTAAAGATTTTTCATCTATATCCATAATTGACTTGATATATGGAGTCAAGGTGTGAACTTGTTCCTCTAACTGTTCTCTAGTTTTCTTATGTTCTTTTGACCAGCTTGGCACTTGACATCTAGAAATTGTTGATGTCACCTTCATGTGTAGATAGATGAGGGTCCACTCTAGTAATATTATAATTAGTTATTTTCATGTCCTCTTCATTTTTATCAACAATTGGTTTAGCAATTTCCACATATTGTGTATCTGTAGAAGGATCAATCATTAACCTCAATGTAGTTTTGGATATTTTAGGGGTCAAGGTTATTTGGAGGAGATTGACAATGACATCAAAACTAGATGTTATCACTTTCATAACTTTTCTTTTCTTAGCCACCATTTATTGAATCCAAGGTGAAGGTGAGATAGAAACAAGAATTTGATAATCTAGAGTAGTAGCTATGAAAATACAAGAAAGCACTTGTTGGGTAGCAATGGTAGAGTCTCCAATGATATCAACTTATTTTGGGGGTGAAGTGGGAATGTGTGGAGGAGAAGGTGAGTAGGAAAGGATGGAATGGATGGTGAAATAAAAACTTGATGTGGGGAGGGTGATCTTGAAGGGGATGGAATGGAAGACAATACACAAATGGGGTCTAATGGCATGTTGGAACCTACCAAAAAATCTCTAAAAAATTCTAACTATGGTGCCTCTTTGTTGCCTTGGAAATACTTTTGCCCATCATTGATAACCGATTTGAGAGATCTTAAATGGGTTCCCACTAGGTCAAATTCTGTATTGAAATGGTGCTTTGCCTTTCCCATGTTCATATTATATATTGAAGTTGCCAAAAGGTCCAAAAATTTCTATGTTTGGGGTGTTCTAAGTTATTTTTAAAGTTTTAGTAGTTTTGTGGAAGTTTAGTGCTTATTAGACCAAATATGTTCACCTCTCATCTAGTATCCACCTTCTATTCTACACAGAATCCCCATAGAACTCATCATTTATTCACTTTCCTTTCATTTTCCTTCTTTCTTCCTTTTGCAAAACCCCATCTGGCTACCTGTTGTGTGGTTACACAACACGCCCCATTTTGACTTGGTAAAACAGGGGCCCAACTTTTGCTTGGCTTGTTTTTGTGCTTTCTGGCGGTTTTGGTAAAAAGTAAGTCATGCAGATCATCATGCATGGGAGGCTGGGTAAGTCATCATCATGAGGTCAGTTTGTCAAAGTTCATATTTCATTCCAGTAACCTCATATTTAGGAAGAGCATCAAATTTCATGCAAGCTTGCCTTTTGCATCACCCTGATATTCGCTAGGGTGTGAAAATTATGAACGGTCAAAGTTTGAGTCAAATTTGATATTCATAGGATGAGGATCATATTTCATCATCATCATCATATTACAGAGGATTATCCTGATCTAATTTATCACCCGATAAATCATGCGGTTCACATATCCGGGCGTCAATTTTAGGTGATAGTGACCTTTACCCATCAACAGCCTTATGTATTTCGCGAGGATCATATTTCTCAATGTAACCCGATTTCCAAACATCCTCCTGCCGCGAAATATCCCCCTAGCCATTATCCTGATGATGTCATTCAAGTCCGATAAACAATGAAACAGTCATGGCGATGACGTAATCATCATATTTTCCTCTCGAGGAGGATGATCATGATCCTGCTCGCATAATATGACGATGACGTCATAGTGCCATAACGCTGAACCAAGTTGATATCCTGATGACATCATCATGATATTTCGACACTGGGTCATTTTAGTCCAGGGAATCATCATCTTGAAACATCACCCGACATTTCTACATCACCGGATCTTTTGATGTAGGTTTCCCCGCTCAGAGGCGGATGGTCATATTACACCAAGGGGATCATCATATTTGAACATCACCTGATATCCAAATATCACCCTACCGCAGAATATTACTCTGATCTGCTAACATGACGATGACGTCATAATGACATAGCGATAAATGAGGTCTTCCATCTGCTGACGTCCTCCTGATATTTTCCAAGGGGGTCATTTTAGTTGCGGGGGTCATATTTCAGATCCTCCTGATTTCTTAGCATGACCATGACGTCAGCCTTTCATATTTTAATGAAGCCTGTCCATGATGATGACATCATCATCATATCCTGATCTATGAAGAGAGTCATATTAGTTAATATCCCTCATATTAGCTAATGTGCATACCCGGACCCGATAGTGTTATTCAATGGAATTTAGTGAACAGAAGCGCATGTATTGCATATGCATGATCTTATGCATGCGATAACTGAAAATGTAAGGCTTGCATATCATATGAAAGGTCCCCATCACCCTTGGAATACAAAAAAGGCTACCGGAAGGTGGAACTATTTGCAAAATTCAGAGAAACTCAAAAAATTAGGAAATTTTTGACCTTCCCCTTGGCAGGGTCATAACTCCTAGCCATGTTATCAGAATTTGAACTTTTTGGACTCATTGGAAAGATAAACTAGTTATCTAGTTTGAGTTTCCTGGTCACTTAGGCTTAGCGCCAAGTTACCGAGAACATGTTGAGCCCTAATTTCGCTCCGAAGGCCTCCAAAAATGTAATTTACTAAGATGTAGAAAATACGAAAAAAATTACATTTTCGATATTTTTATCAAAAATTGCTCAAATGACCCTGGCTGGACCTGATCAGATATTGAAACTATTTTAGGGCCTGACAGCATATTTTCCAGTCAACGATAGTCACCCGGACCCTCTTGACCACCTATGGGCATTTAGTTGCGCGAATTTTCTCAGATGCTCAATATTCATAACCCGATATATATAGGTTTGCACATTCACAGCCTGATAAAATGTAAATGTTTATTTTCCTGCTAGTTATTAAATGATGATGCTTAATTCTTGTCTGTTTGTTGCAGGATGTTGGAGCTGTATGAAGTGGCTGAAAATTGCCAACTGGCAGGCAACATGAACCGGAGCTGGGGAGGATATTATCAAATATGTTGTATGCCAACTGGAAGGTGGACTGAGTCAAAGATACCGGAATATGCTCTACCAGCTGTGTATTTGCCAACTGGCAGGCACGTGCCGTTCATCTGGACCGTTGATTATTCTGAGAAGGATCCTAATCCTTGGATGATTGTAACTGTTTTCTGGCCTTTGTTCTATAAAAAGGCAGAACTTCTCTTCATTGCTAAGGGGAATATCTGGCAAAATAAGGCCAATTACTATAGAATCAAATAGGAGATCGGATTACTGAGACTAATGAGGATTGAATTGTTGAAATGTCAAGGTTCTTTCTTCAGATCATTGTAAATGCACTTATTCTAAAGCATACTGAATGGAGATGAAGCTTCAGATTACATCTTGATTGTAAACTTTACGTAATCTTGAAGTTGATTTCTGGATATGTAATGGTGAATGTTGTGTTCAAATAGAAGCGCCTTCATTTCATTGCATGTTGTTGTCAACTTTTCCTTTGAAGATTTGCACTGGATCATGCGGATTTGTGGAATGTCCTGGTGAAGTATGATTTCTAGTTTTCTTCTCTTCATTGCTGTATGGGAACATGTATGTGGATCAGTGATCTCAGTTAAGTAATTTTGGGAATCTCATTCTCTAACCCTTTTTCTCATTTTAATTTCATTGAAATCACTTCCATAACTGCAAATCATGATAAATAATAAGCAGAACAGAGAAATATGCTGACATCTCGTAGATAATTGAAAATCCTTAGCATATTTGAGCAAAATGCATGTAGTGTTGAAAATATCATGCAAAGAATTGCAAATAATAGTAGAAATCATGCAAATATCAACCTATAAGCACATTATTTGACTAAATTCACAGTGTAGAGGTAGAATTATTGGAGATTTATGCAGAGCAGACATATAGAGCAGGATATTTGGAGAAATAATGATGAACTTTGCAGAAATTACTGAAGAATGTAAGGCCCCTGAATGATTAACAGCAACACACATCAACCACTGAGTAACGTCAGTAGATTATGAACTAATTAACGGAGACTTGGGATCATGAATTCTTTGAATTCATCGTATCTTTCAAGATGAATAAAAGGTTAATGTGTACTTTTATTCTATGCTTGTTTATGACTAACATCATGACCAACATAAATTGGCGCTAGAAGGAGGGCATGAACAAGCAAATTTCTGGATTTCTGCAAATATTGCATAAATATTTCATCATTTGAGTTAAATGTCTGCAAATATCTCTTATCTGAGAGGTTGTGGTTGCACCTTTACAAAGATCTAGCTTAGAGCCTCAAAGATTTGTTTGATTTTCTGAGCTTTCAAGTTTTATTCTGAGATATGATGGATCTCCTTAAAATTTCAAAATCTTAAAAATTGAAATAGAGTCTCATTTTGATGGATGCATATGAAGGCAATTGTCAAATTAACATTCCTTTATTTCAAGAAACTTTGAATAGGCAGCTTTACCCTCACAGTTTGTCTAACTTTGGTTTATCCACCTGTTGCAGGATACACCAGACTGTGGAACACAGTGAAATAAATTGTTTAACTTTCCTTACAAGGTTGGATTTATATTTGAAAGGACTAATATTCTTCCCAGATGTGTTCAGGGCTGAAATTTGCCAGCGAAATGAGGAAATTCTGGAACAACAAGCAGAGACAGCACCAGAAGTTATTAGTTGTCCAGACACTGAAGTGGATCATTCTGAAGATTTTGAATTATATTTGTCTAGAAACATACAATGTAGTCAAATATTAGGTTTATCCATTGAGGATGTCTTGATTGAAAGCTAGTGCAGATTACATGATGAAGAGCATTCAGAGAGAGATTGCTACCCTTGCTTGGTCATGTTGAAGAAGATTCTAGAAAATGCAATAGCTGAACCGGTCTTAGAGGTTAAAAACAGTGAAACGTCTTTCCTTGAGTCATTTTATGGTGATATTGATAGGAATTGTCTACTTCCTAATACAAGTAAGGACCAGTCAGTATGCAGGTATGAATCCTGTGAAAATTCTAGAGAAGAAAACACTCATCAGGATAATATTTTTGATTCTGATCGTAATACTTTTGATAAAGAAGATGAAACATCTTTCCTGGAGTCTTTCTATGGTAAAGAGAAGTGTAAACAGATAGTAGAACAATTTAAATGCACTACTGATGATGAAGTTCCTATGATAGTAACTCAGGGAGTCATAGAAAAGAAGATAAATGCTGATTTACTGCCTAACTGGGTTGAATTGAATGGTCAAATACAAGAATGTTGCAGGTTAATGGAACCAGGCACTTTACTGGATAAAAGATGTGAATTATTTAATGAACACTTCCTGAAGGATGAAAATGCAGAAGACTTTGGAGTTGTTGTGCATGATCAGACGTCACTCCAGAAAATTTTTGAAAATGAAATAGGGAAGTATTCTTATCAGTTGAATGCCAATTCTCCTTTACAGTCAAGTGATTTAGAGATGATAAATTTCTATATGTCAGGTTATGATGATAAGGATACTCATTTAGATGCTGATGTGCAGGAAATTAAAGAAAATATTGAGAAGTTTCCTAAACTAGAGGATAAATTGAACGTCCAGAATGGAGGAATAAATATGGATAAAGATGAAGAAATAATGCATCAAGAGTCATACATCCTTCAAAATGAAGTGAGACTAAATATTGAGCCAAGCAATGAAAATATAATGACAAATGGAAGATCAGCTGGCAATGAACAAGCATGTTCAACAGGACCAGAGATACATCAGGTTGTATTTTTCCTTTCCACAGTAAATGATGTTGATTATTGCTTTGATTATGGAAATTCAAGAGATAAGACATGCATATGGATTAATCATGAACATGATGAGCTTCCTCAGTTGCTGATCATCAAGGGTTATTCTGTTAAACATAATGAATTAAGAATACAAGGATATTTTTCAGAATATAAAGATAAATCTGCTAGGTTGAGAACCATAACTAATACCCTAATGCTCCTACACAATCAAAAGAAGTATGCAAATACAGGTGTATTTGGGTCCTTTTCTAGTTTTTGTTTGCCTAGTAGTGGTTTGTATATAATTTTGTAGGTTAGTTGTTTGTACAGTTTGCTTGTTTTGCTTTCTGTTGTTTCCTTTTTGTAGGTTAGTTGTTTGTACAGGTTGCTTTGTGTTTTGTGTTGTTGAGCTTTTGTTTTGGTTGGGCAAAATTGGTGCACCTTGTTACTTAAGAACACTGCAGAAATTGTTAGAATTCAAAAGTTGGATATAAGTTTCTCTATAGGTTGTAACTCGTATCAGTGTAGGTATTCTTGATCAGGTCTGTGGTATCATATTCATCAGTACTACTTTTCTTGAATCAAGGTGATCTGTTAGGACAGTAAAAATTTAAAAAATTTACTGTCCTCTCACTCCATCATATTTGAACAAAATCCTAAAAAATATCCCAAAAAATCATAATAAAAATTTAATTCATCTCACAAGGTGTCTACAGATGAGCAGTGCTAAATTTCTTCAAGGTCAATCTATCGGCAAGATGTTGTGTTGCTTACACCGATACATAAGGAATCATTTGAAAATAACCATCGGCATGAGAATAGAGATCGGAAAGAGATTTATAGAAGTTGCCGATGGAGTAAGTAATACCGATGACCTTACATCGGCAAGATAACCAAGTAGTCATACCGATCGGTATGACTAATAACTATCAGAGGATCCTTCGAAAGCTGCCCCGACGGTATATATCATACCGATGAAGTCTTTCGGCAACAGTTTCACCGAACATCCTGCGAGGGTAATGAAACAAATAGCTATCAGAAAGAAATAAGTTATCGGGATGAGAAACAAATAAGTCTCCGATACTCAAGGTCTTGGCGAAAAGAGGGCCTTCGGTGAGACTCACAGCGATACAAAATCTATCGGGATGACTCAACACATCGGGACAAGGGAATTAAGTCTCGCCGATTCACAAGTCACGGCGATCAAAAGGTATCGGTGACACTCTAATGTACTCTGCCCGATAAAGAATATGAAAGAACCATCGGTGAGATGATTCGGATCGGGTTATCTTTTGAAAGCTATCCCGATAGTGTGTTTCATTACAATGGGTATACTCTAGCGGCAAGACATTAAAATAGTCATTCCAATCCAAAGTAATATGACTATCGGTGGGACAACAAGAGTCGGGGAAACATAATTATGTTATCCCGATAGTATTAATCACCCCGATAAACAAATCATATCGGTAAGACTCATTACTTCGGAGTGAAATCTAAATCATATGGCGATGAAGGAAGTCATGCCGATGGTCGCGCCCACTTGAAGATATGACATTACATAGCGTCGGGAATACAAACAAGGGGTCACGCCGATTGATTGTTCGCGCCATAAAAACATTAAGGTCGCCCAGACATTTCAAAATTCACGCCGATGAGAGGAGTTATGGTGATGTGACATTTCACAGCGATGAACATTGAATTAATAAGATGATTAAATACAAACGGCTACGAAATTTCTATGATCATTATAGTTGCAAAAAACTGTCTGAGAAGAGAATACAGAAGAACTCTTAAGGCAAAAGCAAAGGATTCCAATTCCAGCCACCAAACGACAGGTACATATACACAAACCACTGTATAGCCTGTGTTTAAATTCTCTGCCAAAGTTTTAAAATGGAAACTCCGGGGAAGGGAAAAGGCAGAAAGTTACAAGGGGAAACCAGTAAGCCCAAGAAACAAAAAACTGAACAAACCCCTGAGGAGAGAGTAAAAGAAAGAAAACTGAACCAGGACCTAATTGACCAATTGCCTGGGTCAACTCCCAAGGCCAGAAGGTCTGCCCAACTCAGGGCAGAAGTGGAGAAATTAGAAGATAAACATAAACGCCTGGGAGATATCTGGACCCCAATTCGGGGATATGAACTTTTTAGATTCCACTACAATAGAAGGTTTAGGAATGCTCCTGTGTCAAACCCATGGCACATGAATTTAGGAAAACTGGTTGTACCCAATGTATTCCTGAATGTGGAACTCCTTCAATTGCTTGCCAGACATTATAATTCAAACCTTAAAGCCATATGCAACCCACAGGGAGAACCAATTGTGCATTTGTCAAAAAATGCTATTTGTGAGGTTTTTGATTTAGATGATTTATGCACTGTCCCTATCATTTATGAAGATCTGGATAAGGAGTATTGGAGAATGGACACAACTTACAATGGATGGAGGTTGCCCATTCATAGGCCCAGGGTTGGAGGAGAAGTGATGCCCTTAACTGAAAATGATGGCCCTCCCTTTCATGTGGCCATATTTGAACCATATATACAATATACCTATTTCTCTGTAGGCCAAATCCTGGGTTCAGAGGTCCCTGAGTTCATGACTATTCCTCTGATGGTCATAGCCTCTGACATTCAGTGTCATAATGCAAGGCAATTTGATTATGCTTCCTATATTGCTAATAGAATGGACTCTGGTCTATTTGCAATAAAAAATAGTGCTCCAGCATGCTCTTTTGAGCATTACTCAATGCTTATGCACATGGTGTTATATTATGGCTAGGAGGTAGGGTTATGGCCAACTGAGTTTCAAGTTGTTGCTGCAGATAAGAAAGGGGAAAAGATACCTGTACAACTGTGGACCAGAATTTGGGAAAGTAGATATGCCCATTCCAGCTATGCTCAATTTGAAGAGCATTGTGTAAAAGTACTGTATAGGTATTTTAATCACCCCTGTGAATATTCAATTTCAACTGAAATAAAAAGATTCCTCAGACCAAAAGATTTTGGTGGCCCCCCTACTGTCACTCATAATTGGGGAGACTGGTATTGCTTTGAGGATGCTACTATGATCAGAGTTTATGGTTTTGAAGATGCTCCATTCATATTGCCCAAGACTGTCCCTGACAGGCTTGCATATCTGGAGATAATCAGGCAAATGCATTGTTCAAATGTGATGCATTTGAGTTCACATGACAAACAATCGTTTATGCCCAGCACCTTATGTTTTGGAGATTTTACTGTAGTTTCAAAAGAAGGTTACAATCTCATTCTGGATAAATTGATGCATTATAACATGATGACTACTGAGATGAGGAAAGGATTTGACCCTGAAGGCTTTATTGACTCTGCAAGAAGAAAACAGAATCTCAGTGGATACATGCACATACATTATCCACATGATGATGTCATTAGAAATTTAGAAGAAGCAGAAGTCGAATTGGTGGTAGAAAAATATAACAGGGATCTAAATGAAAAGAAAAAGCAATTAGCAGAAATTGAGGTTGTGTCCTCTGAAGATGAAGAACTGGCAGAGCAAGAACAGCCACCAGATAAAAAGATAGAGGTGTCCAAGAGGAAAATGCAACAATATCAGACTCCTGTTATACTACATGATGAGGAGGGGTCTGCTGATGAGGATCCACGCCAAGTAGCCTATGATTCTTTCATTTCATATGATAAGTTCATTCAATCAAAGGAATTTAAATCATTTTTGTATAAATACAAAGGGAAAGAAATCAGAGAGTCAGTAGATGATGTCTCTGCTGATAATGAAAAACAACTATTAGACATGCTGAAGGAAACAATAGATAAAGAGATGCAAGACATGACACCTAGCAAGGGTAGACAGTTACTTAAAGATGCAGGGGTCATGATTTTTCCTGGTCTAGATTTAAATTCTGCTTTGGTTTTTGACAGTTTTCTGAATAACACAGATGATAAGTATAAACTTACTCCAGAAGGAGTTAATGAAGTATATATGGGAACAAGGTATAACAATGATAAAAATTCCCTGATGATATGGGCGTTATACCCTCCCCACAAGAAGACGGCCATCATTGATACTGAAAAGACTTTTGGCCACGTTATGACTTTGAAAGCAAGGGAAACTGACCCTATAATTACAGCAGACATTGGTATCAATGTTGCCAAATTGAATAAAGCACAAGCTCAAATGTTGATCAAAGAAAGGGATGCATACAAATTGAATTGTGAAAGACTGACAAAAGAAAATGATTACTTGAAGGATGCTGTTAAGAGTACTTTTGGCCAGTCCACAAAAAGAATAACTCAAGGTGAGAGATCACAGGGCATTCAAGTGTTATCCCCTGATCAGGCAACCCAAATTCAGATGGATGCATTTGTTACAATACTGCAGAGCAGGTATGCAAACATGGTGCGGTGGTTAAACCAGTTTTTGGATAACTTCTCAGAGAATCATAAAGCAGTTCAAGAACATGAAAGACTTGAAAAGAGAATACGAGAAAAATTGACTGAGATACAAAACAGAAGTACTGCGAATAGTACGGATATCTCTGATGCAAAAGCATTTCTCAAACAACATCAAAATTATTATGACAAACTTAAAGCTGATGCTAAGGAAGGAGATGATGCCTCAAACGCAGGAGTGCCCAGGATATTTAAAGACAATGGAGAGGTGAAGAGCAAGGAAGAATGGATTATTGATTGTCAAAGTATATTACACAAAGCCACAGGAGCTCTGAAAGACAAAGCCTCTGCGTCTAAAGAAGTTTGCAAACAATTGGAGAGCATGATTACACTTGACATAATTACCAGAAGTGTTGTTCACCTTACTGATTCTCATCGTGAGCAGGATTACTTGGATTACTTGGCAAAAGTCTACTTGTGGCTAAATAGAGCCTAATCATAATTATGTTATAAATTGTTAATGTTTGTTAAAGTTCCCAAAAGACTTATTGAAGAGTTATGACTCTTCATAGAAATATCTATATAAGTCCCAACAATCGATGTTGAGAGATCATCAGCAGTAGAATATATTCAGATACATCATATATACAATGTTTCAAAATGACTATGTTGCATATTTTATTTAAAGAAGAAGTTTGAAGTTCTCTGATTCAGTGGTTCTGCTTTGGTATCAGTTGTTTGTTAAGATTATCAAATTGTGTGGTTGTCTCCATTTCTGCATTTCCTTGATATTCAGATTAAACGTATCAAGTATATATTTGATCTGTCAATACACATTCGTTGTATCTGTGTGATTAAATAGATTGGTATCCATTTGAGGAATTAAACCCTTCTGATTTAGTTACAGTAGCCTGGAAGTATTAAGCTTGGATTACTAAGTAGGGCCATACAATTAGACTGCCATTCTGTCTCCAGTAAAATATTATCTGTTAATCTTGTTCATTCATTTCATTTGGTTCTTTCAAGTAAAGATTAAAATACCTTCTGGTGAATTATAAGATATCTGATTTTATTTGGTTAGATTATCAAGAAGAGTTTGTCAGCCATTTACTTGCATGTTTATACAAGTTATAAACTAAAATTGTGCCAAACAACAAGAATTATTGCCATTAGGAAACCATTAGTCCTGGTCCTTCAAACTGACTCTGTTACCCAACAAGACAGTAGTCATACTTTACTTAAAACCTTTTACCTTGATATTGCTTATACAATTTCTACCAATTACTCATTAGACATTAAACCTAAAGTCAGTTAGCAAGCATTTCATCTATCCTACATCTTGTGCCACTGTAGATAGATTTAGTTAGCCCACGCATTCACATTCAATCTGCTTTAATTTTCCAAGGTTTACCCACCTAGGTGTAGCAGGACCTAAAGTGAAGGAAATCATTTAACCTTGAAGGTTGATTTCGTCGAGTTAGTTTAGAAACGTTGCCAGTCTAAACATAGAGCTTGGCATCCCCTTAGGATTGGCAACTTGCATTTCTGAGACCTAACAGTGATCCTCACGATGACACACCTAACAACCTTGGGTTTATTGAACATATCAGTGTAGGTGTTAAGTGAAAAATCTAAAGGTTGCCCTTGCTACCATTGCAATCCTCAACTTAATCTTAGCAAGTGACCACTCCTTGCATCATGAAGCTATAACTGTTATATCTTATGAAATCAATTTCAAAATAAAATAAATAAAATAAAATAAAATAAAAAATGGATCTTCTGGAATCCAGATTAAGTCATCTAAATAACTCTACCGGAGCTATAGACGCTTGCTGGCAGTGGAGCTCTACTTAGGAGAATTGCAACGATAACCTTGCCGGGGCTATAGACGCCTGCCGGCAGCAAGGCTCTATCTGGTTGGCTATGAGGGATGAACCAAACTATGTAGCCTAACACCAGTCACTGGTTTATTCAACTCACTTTCAAGACGAGTATATGAATCACATGCACACAATCGATCCCTTATCAATTCATTGTTACATTGATGAACATGATACCAGCTAGAGAAGATTAGGATGCTCATGCTCAATAGGAGTTGGAAATCTATGTTTTAACTTATCCTCACCTTTTGGATTATTTGAATTTTGTTGTTTTCTTTGGTGGCAAGTTGTTGTGTGGTTACACAACACGCCCCATTTTGACTTGGTAAAATAGGGGCCCAACTTTTGCTTGGCTTGTTTTTGTGCTTTCTGGCGGTTTTGGTAAAAAGTAAGTCATGCAGATCATCATGGATGGGAGGCTGGGTAAGTCATCATCATGAGGTTAGTTTGTCAAAGTTCATATTTCATTCCAGTAACCTCATATTTAGGAAGAGCATCAAATTTCATGCAGGCTTGCCTTTTGCATCACCCTGATATTCGCTAGGGTGTGAAAATTATGAATGGTCAAAGTTTGAGTCAAACCTAATATTCATAGGATGAGGATCATATTTCATCATCATCATCATATTACAGAGGATTATCCTGATCTAATTTATCACCTGATAAATCATGCGGTCCACATATCCGGACGTCAATTTTAGGTGATAGTGACCTTTACCCATCAACAGCCTTATGTATTTCGCGAGGATCATATTTCTCAATGTAACCCGATTTCCAAACATCCTCCTGCCGCGAAATATCCCCCTAGCCATTATCTTGATGATGTCATTCAAGTCCGATAAACAATGAAATAGTCATGGCGATGACATAATCATCATATTTTCCTCTCGAGGAGGATGATCATGATCCTGCTCGCATAATATGACGATGACGTCATAGTGCCATAACGCTGAACCAAGTCGATATCCTGATGACATCATCATGATATTTCGACACTGGGTCATTTTAGTCCAGGGGATCATCATCTTGAAACATCACCTGACATTTCTACATCACCGGATCTTTCGATGTAGGTTTTCCCGCTCAGAGGCGGATGGTCATATTACACCAAGGGGATCATCATATTTGAACATCACCCGATATCCAAATATCACCCTGCCGCAGAATATTACTCCGATCTGCTAACATGACGATGACATCATAATGACATAGCGATAAATGAGGTCTTCCATCTGCTGACGTCCTCCTGATATTTTCCAGGGGGGTCATTTTAGTTGCGGGGGTCATATTTCAGATCCTCCTGATTTCTTAGCATGACCATGACGTCAGCCTTTCATATTTTAACAAAGCCTGTCCATGATGATGACATCATCATCATATCCTGATCTATGAAGAGAGTCATATTAGTTAATATCCCTCATATTAGCTAATGTGCATACCCAGACCGATAGTGTTATTCAATGGAATTTAGTGAACAAAAGCGCATGTATTGCATATGCATGATCTTATGCATGCGATAACTGAAAATGTAAGGCTTGCATATCGTATGAAAGGTCCCCATCACCCTTGGAATACAAAAAAGGCTACCGGAAGGTGGAACTATTTGCAAAATTCAGAGAAACTCAGAAAGTTAGGAAATTTTTGACCTTCCCCTTGGCAAGGTCATAACTCCTAGCCATGTTATCAGAATTTGAACTTTTTGGACTCATTGGAAAGATAAACTAGTTATCTAGTTTGAGTTTCCCAGTCACTTAGGCTTAGTGCCAAGTTACCGAGAACGTGTTGAGCCCTAATTTCACTCCGGAGGCCTCCGAAAATGCAATTTACTAAGATGTAGAAAATACGAAAAAAATTACATTTTCGATATTTTTATCGAAAATCGCTCAAATGACCCTGGCTGGACCTGATCAGATATTGAAACTATTTTAGGGCCTGACAGCATGTTTTCCAGTCAACGATAGTCACCCGGACCCTCTTGACCACCTATGGGCATTTAGTTGCGCGAATTTTCTCAGATGCTCAATATTCATAACCCGATATATATAGGTTTGCACATTCACAGCCTGATAAAATGTAAATGTTTATTTTCCTGCTAGTTATTAAATGATGATGCTTAATTCTTGTATGTTTGTTGCAGGATGTTGGAGCTATATGAAGTGGCTGAAAATTGCCAACTGGCAGGCAACATGAACCGGAGCTGGGGAGGATATTATCAAATATGTTGTATGCCAACTGGAAGGTGGACTGAGTCAAAGATACCGGAATATGCTCTACCAGCTGTGTATTTGCCAACTGGCAGGCACGTGCCGTTCATCTGGACCGTTGATTATTCTGAGAAGGATCCTAATCCTTGGATGATTGTAACTGTTTTCTGGCCTTTATTCTATAAAGGGGCAGAACTTCTCTTCATTGCTAAGGGGAATATCTGGCAAAATAAGGCCAATTACTATAGAATCAAATAGGAGATCGGATTACTGAGACTAATGAGGATTGAATTATTGAAATGTCAAGGTTCTTTCTTCAGATCATTGTAAATGCACTTATTCTAAAGCATACTGAATGGAGATGAAGCTTCAGATTACATCTTGATTGTAAACTTTACGTAATCTTGAAGTTGATTTCTGGATATGTAATGGTGAATGTTGTGTTCAAATAGAAGCGCCTTCATTTCATTGCATGTTGTTGTCAACTTTTCCTTTGAAGATTTGCACTGGATCATGCGGATTTGTGGAATGTCCTGGTGAAGTATGATTTCTAGTTTTCTTCTCTTCATTGCTGTATGGGAACATGTATGTGGATCAGTGATCTCAGTTAAGTAATTTTGGGAATCTCATTCTCTAACCCTTTTTCTCATTTTAATTTCATTGAAATCACTTCCATAACTGCAAATCATGATAAATAATAAGCAGAACAGAGAAATATGCTAACATCTCGTAGATAATTGAAAATCCTTAGCATATTTGAGCAAAATGCATGTAGTGTTGAAAATATCATGCAAAGAATTGCAAATAATAGTATAAATCATGCAAATATCAACCTGTAAGCACATTATTTGACTAAATTCACAGTGCAGAGGTAGAATTATTGGAGATTTATGCAGAGCAAACATATAGAGCAGGATATTTGGAGAAATAATGATGAACTTTGCAGAAATTACTGAAGAATGTAAGGCCCCTGAATGATTAACAGCAACACACATCAACCACTGAGTAACGTCAGTAGATTATGAACTAATTAACGGAGACTTGGGATCATGAATTCTTTGAATTCATCGTATCTTTCAAGATGAATAAAAGGTTAATGTGTACTTTTATTCTATGCTTGTTTATGACTAACATCATGACCAACACTACCATATTTTACATCTTCACCCCCATATCCTATATCTAATTTGTCTTTTGCATAAAAATCCCACCTAATTATTATCAGTCCTTAGTTTTTTCACATTTTCCATTTCCTCCACTCTACCAGATCCCACTAGAGTACCAAATTTCACTTTGTGAGTTTCAGTATTCACTTCCTACATCTAGTTCCCCCTCCCTCTTCTACATTCATTCTAACCTTTTTTCCCTTTTCTACATTCTTCGCTTTATATTCCATTCCTATTGGTATAATTTCCTTTTCAGACTAGATATTCTCATATGTGTGGCCTCCATCTAGTTCTCCTATCCATTTCCAACTTCTAGTCCCTCATTTGTTCTTCACATTCTCCCCAATCCCTTTTGCAGGAATTCTCTTCACTTCTAGATCTCATATGTTTCTCCCATCTATTTCATTTATATGGTTCCCTTTCATTTCCCCACATTCCTTACATCCCTTTTTCGAGAAACCTTCAAACTTCTACACATCCTTTTCTCTTTCCATATACGCTTCCTACATCTGATCCCACATTGTTCTCTTGCAATTTCTATTCCTTATTATCTTCCGCCCCCTCCACTTTGTAGAAGATGGATTGAATTTTGCATATGATTTCTCCCATCCCACATCCCGTCCTAAAATCTTGTTCCCTAATGTTTTTCTTCCTGTCACTCCAAACCACTCATTTCCTTCATTTGTAAAAACTTGATAGGTTCCCAGATCTCTTTCACACATTTGCCTAAATTTCAAAGTTCCTCCTATCTCCATTTCCCACATCCACATATGGTTCAATCCCTCCTTTTTTCCTTCTTCAAATCTTGTCTTGTATTGAATTTTTACTTCTTAAGATAGCTTCATCTACCTTAACAACTCCCCTACATGACCTAGAACCACCATTAATGGCCTCATTTGGACTCAATAATATGGGGGATTGCCTTCACATGCCTCATAACACTAGTGTACCCCCAATGCATAGGTGAATCATCTAAATGAGCATGGTCTTTAGGTGCGATCCATGTGAAAGTGATGCAAGCAAGCATGAGCAACCATTTCACTTGCAGATGACCCTTCCTCTAAGATGACTTGCTAATGTGGGATGAGGTATACATTGTAGTTTATCATTCATAACATGAGATGGAAAAACTAGTTGCAAAGAAGAGATGAAGAAAAACAAAGAAGAACAAGCATAAACCTCTACAATTTTCTTCCAACGATAGATTTTAGAGCATTTTCATTATAACTTTCTTGGGATTTCTCGCAAGGGATATAATAGGGCATTGTACTCCAAAAATAATTAATTAAATGTGTAGATTTAGCATTTTATTGAGTGTATCCACAAGCATTGCATTATTTTTTGGTGATTTGGCAAATCCCTTAATCAAATTTGTTGATTTGATTATTATTCTTAACTAGTTGGTTAACTAGAAGACTGTAAAAGTCCTTGTAAAGCTTTTTGCAAGTTATCTTATCAGGATAATATAGGAAATTTATGGGTCTATTTGTGGATTATTAAGGTATGCTCAGTTATGATATTCTACAATTTCATGTATCTACCTACTTGTATGCATAAAGCCTAGCTTATGTATAGAATCTACAAGTATAGTCTTTTGATGGTATTTTGATTAAGGTATCATAGTGTGGATCACACTAGTACTCCTTTTAGTTGATAACTTAGATTTTGTTTCCCTCACTGGATAAAGGCATCAATCTACTACATGTTCAACCTTTCCCTCCAACACACCAAAATATAACAAAGCCAAATTTCAACCTTTACATTGTGTTTTTTATTCTTTTCACTTCCATGTATAGATGTGTGTAGTTCACTAGGGGCTATTAAAAGTGGCATTTTTAGACTCTCTATATGGTTGTTCATCTACTTTATGAGGATGTAATACCCTTATATATTTTGAAATAGCACACAAGTGCTTAGTGATAGAAAAATAGGAGTTTCCTATGCATGTGGTATGGTTTGTTTCAAGGTGTAGTTTCATGTTACCATTTTTTTATCATCATACACCTTATGGAATGTCCCCCTTGGTCTAACAGAGCTAAAAGAAGAACAAGGTCTTACCCACCTTATTAAATTGTTCTATTGTTGCCTCATCCTAATCATAATTTTAAGGTTTCTGTCTTGAGTTTAACACCCCTAGCACTCAAAAATAGCCTATCTTTAGGGATTTGAGGAACATCAACTTCGACCACCAAAAAAATTAGCACCATGGTTGGGGAGATTAAATTATTGGTTACTATCCTAAAGATTTATGCTTATAAACAAAGTTTGTCTCTTCCTAAGTGAATCATGGTGACATTATTTAATTGAATCAGTTCAAGGATCAAAGTGAAGAAGTGAACATGGAAAGAGGGAGAAATCCAAAGGATTTCCAAGAATATGAGGGAGATGTGTAGCATAGGCTAGAAGACAATGTATTGCCTTGAAATCAAGAAAAAAAGGCATGTCCACCACACTTTATCCTCAAAGAAATGATGTTTGTCCTTCTCGTAGAGAAAACATGTTTATTGACTTAAAGGATCAATATCCCTACACTTCATATGATTCAGGTGACAAAATTACTAGAATTGATAGGAGAAATTGTAGACATGACTATGGCATGCCTAGAAATACAATGACTATGAATTTTCCTAATCCTTCACATATAAGAACCATATGAGTAGGCTCACACCCAAACTCTCCTACATCCACACATAGAACTAAATACAAGCAAGATGTTGCATTCCATGATGCCAATGCAACCACACAATTAGAAAATGAACTTAGAGAGAAATTAATCAAAGATTAGATTTGTTTGACAACCTCAGGTAAAAACAAAGGGAACTTCAAGATCATATTTACTTGTAGAAAGCCCAACTTTCCCAAAATGCCCAACAACAAAATCAGCATCATGCTCAAAATGCTCCTAATCAACCAGTGGTAAATCAATGGTATAATAAGAAACTACATAGTCAACCAAATGTGAGAGCTCATTTTTTAAGAAAAAATCAAAGGTTCCCACCTCCAAGACAACCCTTCGGAATGGAAAGGTATAGGCAACTAGAGTTTTATGGTACCCCTAATTATTCCAACTAGATACATGATGAGGGTGGATTCCACCCAAAACACATACAATAAAAGTTTATAGATTTCAACTAAACAAGAACGAGATCTCAAGAAAGATTAGTTAAGCAAACTGCAAATTGTTTTAGGATTTCTTCATTAAACTTGTCTCTAAAAGGATACAAATCTGAAATACAATTCCTGGAGTCATATGCCCTCTTATTACAGCAATATGGGTTGTCTTACAATAGAAATATCTAACTTACAGAGTCTTCTGGAGCTATTTTCCGATATCTACCTAACCTCCTTATTTGCATGAACAAGACTTGCCAATAATTCCCTTCCCTCTACTACTTTTGGAATTATTAAAAATAGGCTATAAATATACATCAGTACCACTTAGCGTAATTTTCCCTATGTTAGCTTGCTTTGAAATGTGTAACTCCTATTTGGGTGCTAAAATAAACCCAATTGTCCCTTTTTCCGACCCAAGAAAGTATTTTCAAATTTTAAAATTGAGAAACTAGGTAGTGCAACTTCCGGGAGCCATAAGTTTTTGAATCGGGTGTCTGATTGACAAATCGTTTGATGTGTTAGAAAGATCATGAAAAGATATATCAAGATATAACCCACTTTGCTAGTTACAACAAATTTTAGGATGTTTAGGGATGTCTAAGTGCTTCAAATTTGATTCCAGAATTATTTTTTAAGAACCTAAAAATGGAAACTTTAATATCTTACAATACAGACATGATCTTGGGCTAAAATTACCAAGAATGTTTATTCGGCTAAAATTACCTAGTATTCTTAGCCTTTTTGGAAACTCTAAAGGTTCTGAATCATTATTCAAGCAAATGAGTATCTGAAAATACAAAAATTGTAAAGAATAGAAAATAAATCATCATTTTTTTGGGGTGATGCAAGATTTCCCTTACACCATTGGATGCTCCTGCATCAATACCCAATGAAATTAGGAATAAAATTCCTAAATTCCAAGGTAACAATGTTGTCACTAGGGAAGAGTGTTGGGTTGAAATATTGACTTTATTTTATAATGTTTCTATATGTTTTTAAAGACCTTTTTACATGATTCTGCAAGAACCTTACAGACATTACCTTTATTATATGTTGTTTCACATATACTTCTCAGAGACTTTGAACCTATGCTGATAAATGGAATATGGTGATTATATTATCAAGTGGATGTTTTAAATTATTGATATGCATGCAATATAGATAGGATTTCATAAGTGTAATATGAAAGGTTATTTTGTGTATATATGTTGGAATAATTAACCTTGTGCAGCAAAGACATAGCATCCAAGAAGGAGTAATTGTAGCAAAATGCAGAACAAGGGAATTGATTAAAGCATAGTCCAAGTGCCAGAAATGAAGATCGATGGAGATGAATGTGGTCATCATGGAAGAATAAATGCAAGGAAGAAGAAGACTTGTTCTAGAAGTCTAACTGTAGCTTATGTGTTTTCATTCATGAGCCGTTGTATGGGATTTCTGTTCAAATAGGAATCTGTTTCCTTTGTTCTAGATAATTAATAAGTTGATCTCAAAACTATATCATGATATCCTAGGATGAATTAATGATCACAATTAGTTAGAAGATTGCATACAACTCTCCCACTTTTTGTATAAGTTAGGGGATGAGTTCGTTGATTGGTTAGCTGTTATTTTTACTTTCTATCTACATAGTCGTTACTCTATTTTTACAGTTATCTGTTATCTTTTATTCCAGACATGTTTGAATTTTGAATAAAATCTGAGGAAGATTTTGTCTTTGATATGAATTGAATTCAACTGCATGTCATGAAAAATGTGGGAAGATCTGAAGTAGATTTAGTTTCCAGAAGAAGTGAGATAGTTCCCTAAGTTGGCCACTCAAGGTACTAAATCTCACTTCATACATTCATTTATTTATTTATGCATTTCTAGTTAGACTGTTTCATGTTATCTTATACATTGCATTGTGATGTAAGTAAGAAATCGTGATTGGTATTTCTGATAAATTGAAGTCCTCTGAAGGTTAGTGTTAAGTCTTTTCTCATTTTGTGTATTTCAAGTTAATTTTGTAATTCTCTGTTGAATATAAGTATCTTCAGCTTATGCCGGGGGTACCCATAGCAACTAGGTTTTTAAGTATTTTTGTTGTTCTTTCATTTCTATGAACTCCAGTCAATTAAGTTGATTAGAATAAGTTTGTATGAGATAGTTTAGGATAGAAATGAGTCTTGAAGGCATATATAGTGTGAGCATCATCATAAGCTTATGCTCCTTGGTCGATAATTCAATGTAGGAATGCAATGATAGAGTGGAATGTTTAGTTAGGTTTAACCCTAGATTTTGTCTAAGTCTACAATGCATTAGTTTTCCTCTACATTTTTGGCACCATTACCGAGGATGGTGCTATCTTCATAGTCTCATTAGTTTTACATGCTTTCATAGTTAAATCTTGATTTTAGCATTAGATTTAATAAATTAATTTTTTGAGAAACACTAGGCATTCTACTAACACTGTGCAGGGTCGTTGAACCATAAAGCTCAAATTACTGTATGCGGAGGTAGAGAGATAACTGGGATAGATTCCTCCCTTCAACTTCTTAGAATAACAAGGGTACAGTTGATTTCAACTACACAGTGGGAAGTGTTGAAGGAGAGTTTCCTTATACATCTTCATCAACACCCCCTACATCTCCATCAACTTCCTCTACTACCATAGAAGGAACTTTTAGAACCATGGGAGATGCTGTAGTAGATGACCCTCCAGAACAAGCAACATTTGAATTCCCTATCCTAGACCAAGCACGGGCTGCTACTCTAAAAATATACCACCTTCTGCATTGCCTATTTTCTACGGCTTGGTGACTAAAGATCCTGACACTTTCCTATTTGATTTTGATGTCTTGTGTAGGAGTTATGACTATACCATTGATCCTTACAGACTCAAGTTGTTCCTTGCCACACTAAAATATGTTATTTTATGGTGGTTCATGGGGTTGGGGAAAGATGTCCTCCCAGATTGGGATACCATTAAGATGAAGTTCCTGGCAAAATATAAATACTACTGCAGAGGACACGATAGGAGAAGAGATGACATTTTTAGGATGTCATAGAAAGAGGATGAACTGCTAGAAGACTATGTGGAAAGATTCCAGTTTGCCTTGAAGAAAAACCCTCAGAATAGATTGTCTGAAGAATCGCTGAAGCTAGTCTTTCTGAGGGGAGTTAATGATGATTGTATGGATGTCCTCAACCTAATTGGAACAGGGAATATATCTCAACTTCCCTTTGAAGATATCTATACAGCCTATAGAAATTATTCTAGAACATTTTCCAAAAAACCAAGGGGAGAAAGAACAGCCATCATAGGCAAGGCAAATAATGGAGTTTCAAGGGTAGAGATTAGTAACCTACTAACCAATATGAAGGAGGACATTATTAGCCATATGGCTACACATCTGGACACTCTCCATATCAAGAAGAAACAAGAGGAGGTAGATGCGATGCTCATAGAGTATTGCCCCAGCTGTAGATAGAGGAAGGCCAGTTGTAAATGCAAAAGGGTGGCCAGCATCCAGCAAGAAAAGATAAGAGACCTAAGTTGCAGCCATTTGAAGGAGAAGATGGGCAACTGTTCTTCATTGCTCAAAGAAGACCTTGGGAGAAAAGGCAAGGTATGTCCTCTGATCCACTTAGTTTTAATTCTCCCTTTCCTGCTACAAATCAGAACTTCTCTGCTTGGAATGCTCAACAATGGCCTGGTAACCCAAATGCATAAAAAAATCCCCAATGGCCTACTCCACAAGCTAGTTGGAACCAACAATAGCCTAACTCATGGCTACAATAAAATTTCCAAGGTCCCAACTATAACCCTTAGTGGTCTCCTTAGCAGCAACAATGGCAGCCTCAATGGAACAAGGGCCAACAATGGCAGAAAAATACACAATTTCAACAACCTATGATTCCATCTCAGCCACAGCAGCCAGCCATAATGCCACCACCTCAAAATCTATCTCAAAATCCACCTCCTAGACCTACCCAAATCCTTGCCCAACCCGCACCTAACCCTAACAACAAGCCTATCCAATAGGCTTATACTAACGAGGTAATGCAATATCCCTCCTATGGGGTGGAAGTGAGTAATGTTCATCTTAGATCAGGGAAGCAACTTGCAAGACCTTCATCTCCCCAAATTATTAAGCTTGAAGATGAAGAACCCACTGAAGAAGCCTTAGATAAGAAACCCTTGGAACCTAAATGAACCCAAGATGCCCAAACTACCTTGCAACAGAAGTCTCCTCCTTTCCGTAAGTGCTTGGCCATGCAAAAGCAAATAGCCCAAGCTGATACTGTCCTTCTCAGCCAGCTAAAAGATATAAGTATCAAGATTCCCTTAATCCAAGCCATAAAGGATATTCCTATCTATACCAAAAATATTAGGGATCTTTGCATAAAGAAGCTAGGAAGGAAGAGAATAGACCCTTAGACAATGCATGTTTTAGGTAATCTTGCTGACATCATGTTGGGTAATATAACTATTCCCAAATACATAGATCCAGGTAGCCTAGTGGTGGATGTAAAGATCAATGGGACTCTGATTAAAAATACCTTGATAGATCTAGGAGCTGCAATTAATATCATGACCAAGGAAACAATGCAGACACTCCAATTGAACAACCTTAGGCCTACTCAGACAGACTTGCAATTAGCTGATAGGTCTACAGTTAAACCTGAAGGAGTCATAGAAGATTTGGTCATTGCATTAGATTCTTGGGAATACCCTGTTGATTTCATTGTTTTGTATCCTAAGGTTAATCTTATTGGATATCATCTTATACTAGGTAGACCATGGCTTGCCACTGCTGATGCATTTATAGGTTGTAGGTCTGGCAACATGATCATATCTAATGGGACAGTGACCAAGCAGTTAGTTTTATATCCACCATCCCAGCCATACCATGAGCTTGAGAAGACCATTTGGCCTAGTCTGGAGGATGAGGATGCTTATTCCCTGCAAACCCTGATGGCTATGGAACGTAGCCCTTTATTGACTATTCCAAATGAAGATGAATTAATTGCTCATGTTATACAAAATAATTGTGGGAGACATCCACAGTAGCAAGACTGTCTATCTTTCTTACAAGACCCTTTGAGTAGCATAATACCTAGCAGTTCATCAGAAGAAGTCTCCCAAATCTTCCATGCGTTATTACCTCAGTAATGCTTACCTGTATTACCCAACCTTGATTTGTCTTCCATTCAAGAACTATCCAAACAAGTAGAAGTTAAGCCAGGTAAGATGTTGAACATTAACAATACATTGATTAATGAACAATAGCAATCCCTACATGTAATATTACATACACACTCAGCAGCATTTGCTTGGGATTACACTAATATGAAAGGCATTGATCCTACCCTATGCATGCACAAGATATACATAGATGATGGATATAGACCAATCAAGTAGCAGCAGAGGCACATGAATCCATCCCTCAGAGAAATTGTTAAAGCTGAGCTTTAGAAGCTTTTGGACGCAAGTTTTATATACCCCATTTTAGATAGTGAATGGGTTTCACCATTGGTTATAGTCCCCAAGAAAGGTGGTAAATGGAGGGTCTATGTTGATTACAAAGAATTGAATACTGCTACCAGGAAGGATCACTTTTTATTGCCTGTTATTGACCAAGTTCTTGACTCTTTAGCAAGCAAGAAATATTTTTCCTTTCTTGATGGTTTTAGTGGTTATAACTGGATTAAGATTGCTCTAGAAGATCAGGATAAGACAATGTTTACCTGCCCGTGGGGGACATATGCATACCCTGTCTTACCCTTTGGGCTGTGTAACGCTCCAACTACATTTCAAAGAGCAGTCTTATGTATTTTCTCTAATTTTTCCCATGACAGTATGGAGATTTATATGGATGACTTCACCACATATGGTGACACATATGATGAAGCCCTACACAACTTGGAGAAGGTATTGAAGAGGTGTATAGAGCATAACCTCTCTTTGAGTAATGAAAAGTGTTTTTTGATGATGACACAGGGAATAGTCTTGGGACATTTCATCTCAAATGTAGGCATCCAAGTTGACCCAAAGAAGATTGAGATTATATCTACCCTGCCTATTCCACAAAAATAGAAAGATGTAAGGAGCTTCCTAGGCCATGCGAGATATTATAGGAGGTTCATTCAAGATTTTAGCAAGATTGTTGCCCCTATGTTTACCCTACTGACCAAGGATAGTGAATTTGAATGGACATCAGATTGTTAGATCTCTTTTGAAAATCTAAAAACATCCTTGACACAAGCCCTTGTCCTCAAAGGTCTGAATTGGTCACTGCCTTTTCACATCCATATAGATGCATCTGATTTTCCCATTGGAGTAGTCCTGGGTCAACAAGAAGGAAATAAGGAATATGCTATAGACTATGTAAGTAAGAATCTACAAGGAGTTGAGTTAAACTATACTGTGACAGAGAAAGAGATGTTAGTAGTTGTTTATGCAATTAATAAATTTAGGTACTACATAACTGGTTACAAGGTTTTCATCCATACAGATCATGCAACCATAAGATACTTGATGAATAAACCCATAGTAGGTGGTAGACTTGTAAGATGGTTATTGTTGTTGCAAGAGTTTGATATTACAATTGTTAACAAACTAGGCAAGGCCAATGTTGTTGCTAATTTTCTATCCAGACTACCTACTCAGTCTTTAGATGGAGTGGTTGATGATTCTTTTCCTAATGAGCATCTATTGGCCCTCACTATACACACTCCATGGTATGTAGATATAGCCAATTATTTAGTTACAGGATAGATTCTAGGATACTTCTCCCCAAGGGAGAAGAGGCAGCTAGTTCATAAATATTTCTCTTACTCTTGGATTTTTGGATTTCTACTTTACACTGGGCCAGACAATATTATGCGAAGATGTATCAGGGAGGATGAAGTATTTGATGTAATGAATTCTTGTCATGATGAGCCTTGTGGAGGACATTTTGCAGCTAAGCGGACAACCTTCAAGATCCTAACAACAGGATATTACTAGCCAACGCTTCATAAAGATGTTGTCAAGTACACTAGGAGTTGTGATAGATGCTAGAGAATGGGGAGGCCTACTAGAAGTGATGAGATACCTTTGCAACCACAAATCTCATTGGCTCCTTTTGACAAGTGGGGTTTGGATTTTGTGGGTCCTATATCTCCTGCATCAAACAACAAAGAATATATCCTAGTGTATACTGACTACTTAACTAAATGGGTCGAAGTGAAGGCATTACAGTTTGCCAGAGAAGGCAATGTGGCCAAATTATTGTATGAAGACATCTTCACTAGATATGGTGTTCCAAGAGAAATAATAACTAACCAAGGAGCACAGTTTACATCTAATTTAATCACCAAATTGGTTGAAGAATATCAGATCAGGCATAAGAAATCCACTCCATACCATCCTCAGCCTAATGGTCAGGTAGAAGTCACTAATAGAGAAATTGAGAACATCCTAACAAAGACAGTGCAGCTTCACAAAAGAGATTAGGTTTCTAGGCTCCTTGAAGTTGTTTGGGCATACAGAATAACCTGGAAGATAACTACAGGGTTTACACCTTATGAGCTAGTCTATGGCAAGACAGCAGTCCTACCTATTGAATTTGAACACAAAACCCTGAGGATAGCAATAGACCTAGGAATGGATTTGACAACTGCACAACAGGAAAGGCTACAACATTTGAAAGCCTTGGATGAAATTAGACTGGAGGCTATTCATCATACAGAAACAAAGGGCAAAATGGCATGACAAGTACATCAAATTAAAGGAATTTATTGCAGGTGACTAGGCACTCCTTTATGATTCAAGGTATAAAGACTTCAAGGGCAATCTTTAGTCACGTTGGTTAGGCCCATATTAGATCAAGTGAGTCTTTTCTAATGGTGCATTTGAATTGCAAACTATTGATGAAGTTCAGTTCTCACTACTGGTAAATGGGCACAGGATAAAATTGTATAAAAAACCACTTCAGAAGGATGACTTTCTTGTTTCCTTAGCTGCTCAGTATGCTCCTCCTGATACTCCTAATGATGATGTTGTGACACCAGATGATACACATTCAGATGCTGATACACCAACATTGTCCAGTGATGTGGAGGTTGAGTCGCAATACTCAACCCCGATTGCTAAAAATTAAATTTGTTTGTTTTTAAATCACATGCACACACCACACAATTTCCATGGTTACAACAAGGTATTTCCACTGGGACCTATTTTTTTCACTCATTCAGATTGGGACCTGACTCAATTGGGACCTGATATATTGTGTTTCCAATTAACCAGTCGGGACCTGTGCTGAATGCACTCGTAGCACCATCTGCATGCCGCTCTATTCCATCACTTGGTGAACAATACCTCAATTCTCCCACCCATTCCACATGCCTTTATTCATTTTAAATTGCTTCATTCTATTGCTCCATGTATCAATTCACATTAATGACTTGGTACTTTTCTCCATCATCACTTGTTATCCCATTATATCTCTGCAGCCATACCCGCGACCTTCTATCACCCTATATCTCATTCGCCGCATGCATATCATCTCAAATCATCCGAGTTGTTCACAATTTCCAAGGTATGTTAATTATTCATTTCCACTTCATATGTACATTCAATAACTTTCAATTATTACAACTAGATTTCTTTTTATATTCATGATTAATAATAGTTTATTTCATGCATGCGACAAATATTATCACCATTTCTTTTCATCACTCCTCCTCATGCTGTAATACCTACCACATGAAGTGAGGTCACTTCACAATTAAGTTTGGGGGAGGTTTATTTTCAATTTTTTCCATTAGAAAAACATTTGCCTTTGAAAACCTTGCCTTTCAAGAAAACCAGACAAATATTTTGCGCCATGAACTAACCTTATTTTTCCAACAAGTGAATTAGTACCCTAAGGAAGTTATAGTGCAAATGAAAGAAGAGGCGGATTGGTTCTTTGGGGTGGCGAGCTGAAGCAGTAGGAATTGAGCAACAGAAATTGACATTGTGCAGAAAATTGATACTGTAGAGTTTGTAATTCACAATGGTAATGGAAGGAGACATGATTAGAAGAGAACCTTCAGCACATAAGGAACTATTGGAGGATGTGATGTTTCTCTCGTTCTTCATGAGAGTAGGTTGGTTAGATTACTTCCTAAAATTGATAGAGTTTGATGATGATATGATGAAAGAATTTACATTTACTCTATAGTATGATGAAGCAATGGTGAAGCAGTTAACTATAGATGCTTCTGAGTTAGCTATTTCTCAAGTCACAAGGTTGCCATGGACAGGGTCCGAGTACCCAGCTATAGATGATGCAGTTGCGGCTAGGGAGGAGTTCTGTGAAAGAGGTGAACACTTGGATTCTACCACACAAGGTACCAAATGACTCTTTTCCCTTCTTTTGGGGGAAATGTGCCTATTATATTATCAAGTATATTACCTGTGATGGTAGATACAATATGTTATATACTACACAACTTAAATTGCTCAACCATTTGTGACATGAAAAACTTGTCAATGTTCCAAACTATTTGTATACTATGTTGAAAGGATGTCTTCAGAATATCAAAGACAATAGGTAGACACTACTCTTTCCCACCATTGTTTGATAGTTTTGTTAATAAAAAGGAGTTTAAGGATTCAGTACCCTCAGATTAGATGGGAAGCTTTTAAACAATGTGTAGACATTTCAACACTTTTAAAGGCACCAGAACCAGAAGATGAAATTCCATATGAGCCTGAGCCTCCTCTTGAAACTAAGCAGGAAGAGCCACAACATGAGAACCCTCCAAATTTTAGGTCTGTATCAACTGAGGAACCCTCAACATCCGCCCCTCAAACTAAAAAAAACACTCCTTCAACATCTGGTAAGGAAAAGAAGAGTAGGAAGCGAGTGAGTAAACATAAGAGTGCAACAAAAGAAGGAAGTGCAGGGGAGAAGAGGAAGAAGGGGGACAATAAAAAGGGGAAAAAGGTAGATGAGCAGGAAATAGTCACACCTAGATGCTCAAGGAGGTTAAGGAGGCAAGATGCCAAAGAACAAGTTGTTGAGAAGCAGAGAGGAGAGGATAAAAATATAGGCCAGCGGGACAATGATCCAACTCCTCTGAATCTAGATTCAAATAGAGGAGAAAACCCCCTTGAGGATGTCTTTGTAGATGCATGTGAAAATGTTGATATGCCTGTAAAGAAATGAAAGTATATTTCTTCTTATGACTCTGAGTTAGAAGACTTGTTTACTACAAGAAAGATGGGTAAACCTGTACCAGATGGTTCTGTTAAAGAAGTTTTTGATGTTCCTAGAGAAAGGAATGATGAAAATGTTGAAAAAGAAAAGGAATTATTAGAGGACGGAGATATCAGGAAGGAACTTTAAGAAGCCTTGGACAGAAGAAGACAGCTAGAGGAATAGGTAAGGGGTTATGAAGAAAAAGAGAAAGAGAAAGAGAAAAGAATTCAAGAGTTGGAGAAGATCCAAACTTATGGCCATGGTTCTAACTTAGACTTGTTGGCATAGTTGGCTGAAAGTAAAATAGAAATTGAGAAAGAAGAAGTACTTACTCTCCAACCTCCTGTGACAAGGACCCCAGAGTACCATACTACCCTGTCTTTGGGCTTTGAGCTAATGAAATTGACTGATAAAACTAAGGAAGAAAAAAGAGAATTGGGAAAGAGAAAAACATAGTTTCAATGCATCAATTGCAGAAAAAGATTTGATAATCAAGAGGTTGGAGGATTGTTTGGCATAAGTTATTGATAGAGCCCAGTAAATCATTAGATGCAGGCCTCCACCTAGGGTTTATGCATTGTTTCTGAAAGAGAAATTCCTTAGTTTTCAGTTTAATAGATTTATCAATAATCAACCTGAATTACATTCAAGGCACATTTTTTGCAATCATTTCAAAGAGGTCAGTTTAGAAGAACAGGACCAGTTGTGTTAATACTATCTACATATATACCTAATGGATGAGGACACAGAATGGAAACCTTGCATCCATGTTCGAGACCTACAGATCAGAGCACTAATGTCATACTTTAAAAATGAACAACTCAGGGGAGTATTAATGGACCAATATGAGGAGCAGGAAAAGAAGGAGCCGCTGCTAATTAGGAAAGAAGCCTTAGAACCTGAAGTGATCCTTACCCAATGGCTAACATTACTTTCTCATAAGGGTCCAAGTAAGGTGATCATGTATTTAAGACTTAGGGATCATAGAAGAATACAGAGATTAGCAGTGTCCGTCATTTAGGATTGTCAAAGGTATGTGCAGAACAAGTGGAATAGCCTAACTCTAGAATTGTAAAAGAAGGAACACCACTCTTTCCACAACTTCATGAATATGTTTGAGAGGTTATGCAGGTACATCCAAATCTCAGAGCAAAAGGGAGTAGCATGGTTGCCTCTTACTTATTAGCCCCCTATCCTTCTCTACCCAGTACCACATTGGACAGGAGGGAGAGGTGATAAGTGTAGGCGTGTTGAGCTAAACAGGATGGAAAGACTTGCACGTTCCAATAGATTCTATCTCAAACAAGGAGGAGTCAAAGAAAACATGGACCTTAGAAAAATTACTTTGCATTACAACTTTCTGCCCTAGATGTTAGTTCCTTGGTTTTGCTTAGGGAAAAGCAAAAGTTTAAGTTGGGGGGAAATGTTGGGTTGAAATATTAACTTTCTTTTATAATGCTTCTATATGTTTTTAAAGACCTTTTTACATGATTCTGCAAGAACCTTACAAACATTACCTTTATTATATGTTGTTTCACATATACTTCTCAAAGACTTTGAACCTATGTTGATAAATGGAATATGGTGATTATATTATCAAGTGGATATTTTAAATTATTGATATGCATGCAATATAGATAGGATTTCATAAGTGTAATATGAAAGGTTATTCTATGTATATATGTTGGAATAACTAACCTTGTGCAACAAAGACATAGAATCCAGGAAGGAGTAATTGTAGCAGAATGCAGAATAGGGGAATTGATCAAAGTGCAGTCCAAGTGCCAAAAATGAAGATTGATGGAGATGAACGTGGTCATCATGGAAGAATAAATGCAAGGAAGAAGAAGACTTGTTCTAGAAATCTAACCATAGCTTATGTGTTTTCATTCATGAGCCATTGTATGGGATTTCTGTTCAAATAGGACCCTATTTCCTTTGTTCTAGATAATTAATAAGTTGATCTCAAAACTATATCCTAATATCCTGGGATGAATTGATGATCATAGTTAGTTAGAAGATCGCATACAACTCTCCCACTTTTTGTATAAGTTAGGGGATGAGTTCGTTGATTCGTATAAGTCACATACAACTCTCCCACTTTTATAGTTATATGTTATCTATTATTCTAGACATGTTTTGATTTTGAATAAAATCTGAAGAAGATTTTGTCTTTGATATGAATTGAATTCAATTGCATGTCATGAAAAATGTGTGAAGATATGAAGTAGATTTAGTTTCCAGAAGAAGTGAGATAGTTCCTTGAGCTGGCCACTCAAGGTACTAACTCTCACTTCATACATTCATATATTTATTTATGCATTTCTAGTTAGACTATTTCATGTTATCTTATACATTGCATTGTGAAGTAAGTAAGAAATCGTGATTGCTATTTCTGATAAATTGAAGTCCTCCGGAGGTTAGTGTTAAGTCTTTTCGCATTCTGTGTATTTCAAGTTAATTATTTAATTCTCTATTGAATATAGCTATCTTCATCTTATACCAGGGGTACCCATAGCAACTAGGTTTTTAAGTGTTTTTGTTGTTCTTTCATTTCTATGAACTCCAGTCAATTAAGTTGATTAGAATAAGTTTGTATGAGATAGTTTAGGATAGAAATGAGTCTTGAAGGCATATATAGTGTGAGCATCATCATAATCTTATGCTCCTTGGCCAATAATTCAATGTAATAATGCAATGATAGAGTGGACTGTTCAGTTAGGTTTAACCCTAGATTGTGTCTAAGTCTACAATGCATTAGTTTTCCTCTACAAAGAGAACCTTAGGTGCTTCATCAATGTGAGTGATGGATATGAAATTGAATATGAAGATGTCATAATGAAGTTGTTTGTATAGTCTTTGAAATAAAGTGAAAAATAATAGTATAGAAACCTTTTGGACAATAGCATTGACTCATGGGAGGAATTTATGGGACTGCAGTATGGGAATAAGATTGACCCCAAGTTTGTAATTCATGATTTGACAACAACCAAAAGGGTGTGAATGAGAATGTTGTTGAGTTCAACAGTAGATTTGTCATGACCATGAGGAAGGTGCCTCCCAATTTGAGACCAAATGAATCAATGTGTTTGGTTATCTATTGTGGGGCATTCAATGCTAAATTGGGATTTTGTCTTTGTGACAAAAAACCCCAAACTCTAAGAGAGGCTTACACCATGGAAAGCAATATAGAAAGTAATATGAGAGAATATGGAAATCATGTCAAAAGAGTTGATGTAAATATATTAAATCCAGATGTAGGCAATTCAAGCAAACCTCTCACAATTGAAGACAAGCTTGATAAGTTGATGGGAGCAATAAAAGATTTATCATATAGGGTTGCAAGAAATGAGAAGGTATTACCTTATAACAATGTTTTTACTCACTTCAATGAAGGACAAAGGTTGCACAATTGGCCCTACAATATTGATTATTCTAAAAGACCAAGACAAAATGATAAACAAGTGGTCCTAGACAAGAAAACCCAAGGCACTAAGACAAATATACTCTCGATCCTTTTAGGAAGCATCATGTAAATGTCCAAGATGACTCATTATGGTGTGATGCATGCTACTTGCCTCACAATTCACCATATTGTGTTGTTGTAATTGCACTTATAAAGGAGAAATAATTCCCTAATGAAGATGGTACCCCTAAATATTACGAAGATATTAATGTGAGCCATATTGATGCCTATGAGTGTGATGAATTCTTTCAATGTGAGCATGACAATTATCATGTCTAGTATGAACTACCAAGCCATGATTTCAAGCACCTTAAATAGCCCATACAACAAAGATACAAGAGAGTTAAGCCTTCAAATGAAGATATTAGTGCTCTTATTGTTGTTTATATCATGCAAGTGTAAAGTGAATATCAACTTAGGGGAAGACAAGTGAATGTTAGAAGTGAAACTAGAATTGCAACTACACCAAAAGTGTTGAGCACACCTGTAGATAAAGGAAAGAAAAAGATGGACAATGTAGCTAATAAAATGAGTAAGACTATAGAAAGGTGAGCCCAAAATAAAAGAATGTCAGCACCAAAAGTTTCCATGTAGAGGAGATATGTTCCAAAGAATAAGCATGCAAGCATACCAATGATCCATGATGAGAATCCCAAGATGACAGAAGTAGGTGGAAAACCAAGTCAAACAAAGAAAAATTCACAAGAAGTCCAACATACAACTAAAGAGGGTGGAAAAAACAATGATGGAAAGGTGTTACTTGTTAGGAAAGGTGTCTCAACCTTGTAACTACAAAAGGTTTCTATTCTTCCCAATTTTGGTCTTTTCGAATACCCTTTATCTTGAAGAATGGTTTAGAACTTTCAAAGTTTTCAAATGGGGATAAAAATGGAAGCTATTACTATTTTTAGTAAATCTACATTTGAGCATGGATGGACCTGTAATTTTCTCAAAAGATGCAGAACTGCCAAGTAAACATCTTGGGTGAGTTTCGACTCAAGATCATACATATATTACAAGTTATTAAAGTTTTCATTTTTTGAAACTCCCAAAAAAGTTTTAAACTTATATTTGAAGCACTTAGATGTCCCTAAATGCCACAAAATTTGTCATAACTAATGAAGTGTTGCAAGTATGAGGTGAACCAGTGTTGTCATTGATGTCAACATACTCATATTGCATTGACAAGAGGGATTTGATGAGCAGTGTGCTGAGGATATTGAGAAAATTAGCCTCAGTCAGGAACAGTGAAGAACAGTGATGAGAAGAAGGCAAATGTATTGTATAGGATGCGAACCGGAGGATGCGGATTAAAGGGTTTGTATATATGAGTCTTGAGATGCTTCAGTTAAGATTTCAGAGGTCCGCATGAAGATCTGAAGGAGTTGTGGCTGTCGGTGTGGAACCGGTTCCAGCAAGTGTTCAGAGGTGACAGAGGATCACAGAAAGGTCCGGTGAGGTCTGGAATTGTATAATCCTAATCTGTAGATTGGAAGGAGTGTTTGGGATGTCCTTGTGATGTGTCATCTCAAGTTGTGTATGATTTGGAGGTCCGGAAGTACCTTTTGCATTGTGACAGTGGCGACAGACTGTGTTCTTGAAGTTCCAGATAAGGAAGAGAAGAGATTCCAGTAAGTAGAGGAAGTGCGGATGTACCTGGTCATTTAGGCAGGCTTGGAAATGTCCGTGGATCATGTTTAGGTTATGTTGTTGGTCCGCATTGATGGTAGAGCCCAGAATTGAAGATAATCTTCCGGATGAAGTTCTTGCTCTGTTTAGCCGACCGGATGAGTTGTTCATCCAACGAATGTTCTTGTGGTGGCCGACCGGATGTGTTATTCATCTTGCGGATATTCTTATGGTTGATTGCCGACTTAGATGATTGTTCCTAAGTTGATGTCTTGTATAAATAAAGGTTTGTGAGTTCATTTTGTAGTGTGGATTGTGTGGATGAGAGTGGTGTAGCGAAGAGAAGTGCGGAAGGCAGAGCAGAGGTTTTTGGGCTTAAATGGAACTGATCTGGACATGGTAAAGATGTCATTCTCCAGTTCAAGACCGTGATTCTTATCACTTTGTAGACAGTGTGTCTCCTTGTAGGCAGTGGGCCTCTTTGTGAGCAGTGTGCTCGGGCAGTGAGCCCTAATTGGCAAGTGCCATTCTTTTTCTTATTCTTTTAACAGAGAATAATCCTTGGGTTAATCACCCCGTGGTTTTTCCCTTAACCGGGTTTTCCACGTCAAAATCTTGGTGTTCATTGTGTTGATGTTTATCTACTCTTGTGTTTGTGTGTTTTACTTTCATAGATGATTAATTGATATGCTGTTAACTAACAAGACGAATCAAGTGTTTGAAATAGAAAGCAAGTTTGTATACAACTGATTCACCCCCCCTCTCAGTTGTATGCCCTAGATCCAACATGAAGTAGGTTATAGATTCATATATCTCTTCACAGGCTTTCCAACACATTAAATAGTTCATTAATCAGACACCCAGATCAAAAGTTATGGCCTCCAGAAGTTGGACCTCCTATTTTGGGAAATGTGAAAACGTGTTGGAAAATTAAAAGAGTTATAAAGGGGAGAGATACACATGTTGGTGTGTGATTTGGCACATCACAAGCCATCTTTGATTGGAGATAATTTTGGGGCCACTTTTGGGTGGTTTTGGATCATGGTTTTGTAATTACCGTTGACAATTTACTGTATTGTATCTGAAGCTTGAGATGGAGGTTGTGTGTAAGAGTCTTGTAGATGTTGAGTTGCCTCCAGATCTCTAGTTTCTTATACTTCTGTGAAATATTGATCTGCAAGTATATTGTAATCTTCTTGATTCCTAAATATATTGGGTGGCTTTGGAGTGTGGAATTTTTCTCTCGAAAGGGTTTCCCATGTAATTATTGTGTTGTGGTATGATTGCTATTTGTGTTTGCTTTTGTAACTATTGTAAAGATCTAAAAAATACTGCATATCCCTCCCCTCAAGATTAGTGTAGGAAGTTGTTCCGCTACCTTAGATTCCTTACAAGTGGTATCAGAGCTTGATCACCTTTGGTTTCAGTTGTGGGTTGTTGGTTTTTTGAACTAATCTAGTTTTGAGTGGAAGCTTGTGCAAAAGATACTTTGTGATCTTTTTGCATGGATTTTCATATGGTGAGCACATCAAGGAGAATAGAGGTAGAAAACTTTTTTGGTAACAATTTTGAGATGTGGAAGCTGAAGATGGAGGATCTGTTAATTTATCAAGATCTGTGGAATGCTATTGATGAGAATGTTTCAAGGCCCACAGATGCTACTTTGGCTATTGAATATGATGTTATGGACCATAAAACCAAGGGTTTAATCAGATTGTTCCTAATAGACTCTGTTTTAATCAATGTCCATTAAGAGCCCTCTGCAAAGAAACTATGGAAGAAACTCGATGAGATATATCAATCCAAATCTTTAGTGAACAAGATTTTCTTGGGGAAGAAATTGTATTCCTTGATAATAGAAGGGGGTACATGAATTACAAACCACCTAGAAGCATTCAATATGTTGGTGGCTCAATTGGCATCAATTGGTGTAAAACTAGATGAGGAAGAGAGATGTCAGATCCTACTTTTTTCTTTTCCTGATTCGTGGGATTCTCTTGTTATGGAGATTGGGAGTACCTCTCTTGTCTTGAAAGTTGATGTTGTCAGTTCTTTACTTTCTGAAGAAATGAGGAAGGTATCTATTGGTACCAAATAATCCCTAAGTGTTCATGAAAGACCCAAAGAAAAAGGCAAGAAGAGCAAGGAGCATGACAAATCCAAGTCCAAAGGGAGATCCAAATCTCCTAGAAAGTCCAAAGTTATTTGTTGGAATTGTGGTAAGCCTGGACACTTCTGTAAGGAGTTTAAATAAGAAAAGAAGAAGAAAAAGAATAAATTTGATTCTGATTCTAAGTCCAAGAAGGAAGATGGTGATGTGTTCATTGCATCTTTGGCCACTCATGCAGATAATGATGCA
The DNA here is from genome assembly GCA_027924645.1 of Cunninghamia lanceolata. Lineage (NCBI taxonomy): Eukaryota > Viridiplantae > Streptophyta > Pinopsida > Cupressales > Cupressaceae > Cunninghamia > Cunninghamia lanceolata. Next base: position 13,767,758 of record BSBN01000233.1, on the reverse strand, counting down.
TGGTTAATTGACTCGGGTGCATCTTTCCATATGACCCCTAATAGAGATTGGTTTTCTGAATATGAAGAATTTGATGGAGGTAAGATGTACTTGGGTGATGATTCTTATTTAAATATTGTTGGCCATGGTAAAGTTAAAATCAGATTTCCTTATGGTAGAATAAAAAGGATTAATGGTGTGTTGCATATCCCTGGATTAGCACGAAGTTTATATCTGTGAGCAAACTAATAGATGAAGGTGTGTAGGTAGTCTTTTCTAATCCAGGATGCAAGATGGTAAGAGGTGCTATGGTGATTGCTAGAGGTGTCAAATTTAGCACATTGTATAAGCTTGATGCATGCAATGTTGAGTGCAATAGTACTTCTGTAAAAATAAAATGTGACCACTTCATTGAAAAAAGAGAGGGTTTCATTTTCAGTGGATGGGTGTGGCTTCTGGGTACCTAAGGGTGCTCTTTCTTCTAAATCAAAATTGCCTACAAAGAAGACTATGCTATGGCACCAGAGATTAGGCTACATAGGAGAAAAGGGTCTAAGGACCTTGAAAAATAAAAACCTTGTTGAAGGGTTGATTGATTGTAATCTTGATTTTGATTTATGTGAGCATTACATTTATGGTAAACAAAACCGCATTTAGTTTTACTCAAGTTCTCATAAATCTTGTGGTGTAATGGATCTTCTTCATTCTGATGTGTTTGGTTATGTAGATGTTCCTTCCATTGTGAAATCCACATATTATGTTTCATTTATTGATGATTATAGCAGAAGGACATGGGTATATTTTTATAAAGAATAAATCTGAAGTTTTTTAGTCAATTTAAAGACTTTAAAGCAATGGTTGAGTTTCAGACTGGAAAGAAAATAAAATATTTGAGGACTAACAATGGCGGTGAATTTTTGTCTAATGAATTTGATAGATTTTGTAAAGATTGTGGCATTCAGAGACAAAATACAACTCGGTATTCTCCACAACAAAATGAAGTTGCAGAAAGAATGAATAAGACATAGATAGAGAATGCTAGGAGTGTGCTTAGTGGTGATGGTCTAGAACAAAGGTTTTGAGCTGAAACTGTTGCTACTGTTTACTACCTAATTAACAGGTCTCCTACATCACTCTTGTTGATAAAACACCTATGGAGGTATGGTCAGGGCACAAGCCTTTCCTAAGACATCTTAGAGTTTTTTCTTGCGAGGCATATGCACATGTGCCAAAGGAGAAGCAAACAAAGTTGGAGAATAAGGATGTGAAATGTATCTTCATCGGGTATAGTTATGGTGTGAAAGGATACAAGCTTTTGGACCCTGTTACATAGAAGGTAATATATAGTAGAAGTGTTATTTTTAGATAAACTAAGCCTTCTATTACATTGTAGCCAGAATAAAGTGAATAAAAAGATGTGATTCAACTCCCTTCTACACATGAGAAAGTTGAATCAAGGCCCCTAGATAGACATGAAATTGAGGAGAGCTCATCTAGCTCTGAATCTTCAGAAGAGGGGGAAAAACCTCCAACTCAACTTGTTTGAAGGTCTACAATGCATAGACAACCACCTAAAAGGTATTCACCTGATGACTGAAGATGTATGTTTTCTTTGAATACTAACATAGATGAACCTAGATCTGTAGAAGAGGCATTAGGTATGAATGATGCAGAGTCTTGGAAGATTTATGTGGATGAAGAAATGGCAGCTTTGAAAAAGAATGATACATGGGACCTAGTGCCATTGCCTAAAGGATGAAAACATGTTGTTTGCAAATGGGTGTTCAACAAAAAGATTGGTTTGGATGGAAGTATTGAGAAGTACAAAGCATGGTTGGTTGCAAAAGGTTACTCTCAAGTTGAGGTTGTTAATTATGGTGAGATATTTTCTCCTATTGTAAAAATGTCATCCATTAGATTCTTACTTTCTATTGTTGTTGCTTATGATCTAGAGGTTGAGCAAATGGATGTGAAAATGGCTTTCCTTCATGGTGATTTGGAGGAGGATATTTATATGACACAGCCAAAGCACTACATGGTGAAAGGTAAAAGTAATTTGGTTTGTAAATTGAAGAAATATTTGTATGGCCTCAAACAAAGTCCTAGGATGTGGTACCAAAAATTTGATACATATGTGTTGAGTTTGGGATTTGAGCATTCTAAATCTAATCACTATGTTTATTATAAATCTGATGGTGGTTGTTTCTTGTTTATTGCATTATAAGTTGATGATATGTTATTTATTGGTAAAGGGAAAGGAATGATTTTAGAACTAAAGTCTCAACTTACAGCTAAATTTGAAATGAAAGATCTTAGTGCAGCTAAACACATTCTTGGAATGGAAATAAGAAGAGATAGTGAATAGAAAACTATGGCTTGGCCAGAGTAAGTATGTCAATTTAGTTTTACAGAGGTTTAACATGCAGGATTGTAGACCATTATATGTTGCTTTTATAGTTGGAATGAAGTTATCTGATTCACAATGTCCAACATCCCCATCAAAGATGGAAGACATGAGCAGAGTGCAATTGGAAGTTTGATTTATGCTATGGTCTATACTAGACTAGACATTGCCCAAGCAATGGGAGTTCTTTCTAGATATATGTATAATCGTGGTAGAGTTCATTGGAATGTAGTTAAAAGATTCTTCAAATATTTGTGGGGTACCTCATAGTATTCCTTGTGTTATCATGGTAATTTGATAGGAGACATGCATTCCCTTGATATTCATGGTTATGTGGATTCAGACTGGGCATGAGATTTTGATAGCAGATGATCCACTAGTGCTTATGTAATTACTTTATTTGGTGGCGCAATTAGTTGGATGAGTAAGTGGTAGGTTGTGGTTGCTTTGTCCACTACTGAAGTTGAGTATATGGTAGCTGCTCATGCTTGTAAAGAAGCCATTTGTCTTAAGATATTGTGTTTAGATATCAGAATAAAACAAGGTGCCGTGACAATTTATTGTGACAGTCAGAGTGTGATCTACCTAGCTAAGAACCCAACATTTCATGCTAGGACCAAGCATATTGATGTAAAGTATCATTTTGTTAGAGCTATAGTCAAGGATGTTAGGATGATGCTAGTTAAGGTAGATACTTTGATTAATGTTGTAGATTCATTAACTAACCCTGTGAGCACAAAGAAGTTCAAATGGTGTTTGGAGTCTATGGGCCTCTCAACCCCTAGCAATTAAACCATGGTTTTGATACTCCATTTGCTCTTGCAAGGTGTTTGACAAGTGGGAGAATGTTAGGAAAGGTGTCTCAACCTTGCAACTACAAAAGGTTTATATTCTTCCCAATTTTGGTCTGTTTGAATACTCTTTATCTTGAAGAATGGTTTAGAACTTTCAAAGTTTCTAAAAGGGGATAAAAATGGCATGAATTACTATTTTTAGTAACTCTACATTTGAGCATGGATGGACCCAAAATTTTTCCAAAAGGTGAAAAACTGCCAAATAAACATCTTGGGTGAGTTTTGACTCAAGATCATACCTAGATTGCAAGATATTAAAGTTTCCATTTTTTTGAACTCCCAAAAAAGTTTCAAACTCATATTTAAGGCACTTAGAGGTCTCTAAATGCCCTAAAATTTGTTGTAACTACCAAAGTATGTTATAGCATGATATATCTCTTCACGAGATTTCCAACACATCAATAGTTCATCAATCAGACACTTGGATCAAAAGTTATGGCCTCCATAAGTTGGACCTCCTATTTTGGGAAATGTGAAAACATGTTGGACACTTGAAAGAGTTGTAAAGGGGAGAGTTACACATGTTGGTGTGTGATTTGGCACATCACAAGACATATTTGATTGGAGATAATTTAGGCGCCACTTTTGGGTGGTTTTGGCTTATGGTTTTGTAATTACCATTAATGGTTTACTGTATTGTATCTCGTATATATCAGGAGTTTGAGATGGAGGTTGTGTGTAAAAGTGTTATAGATGTTGAGTTCCCTCTAGATCTTTGGTTGGTTATACTCATGTGAAAGCTAGCTCTGCAAGTATATTGTAATCTTCTTGATTCTTGAATAATATATTGGGCAGCTTTGGAGTGTGGGGTTTTTCTCCCGAAAGGGTTTCCCCACGCAATTATTAGGTTGTGGTATGATTTCTATTTGCGTTTACTTCTATAACTATTGTAAAGATCTGAAAAGTTTTACATATCCCTCCTCTCAAGATTAGTGTAGGAAGTTGTTTGTCTATCTTAGCTTCCTTACATTACTATTGGTGACTAGGTAATTCCTTATATCATTCATACTCATGCAATAACTATACCCATGTCCACTCCTTTGCCTAAATATGTCTAATTAGTACTAGTGAGGGTATTGCTTAGAATCCCTAAGCATAGAGATAGGGTCTTATTGTATGTCAATGCCCCAACTACATTCGAGCACCCTACAAATTCTTTGAATGATTCTACAAATTATGTGATTGTTAAGACAAGTGCCAAAGAAATGTCTGAAGTCTACCTTGGCACAGTCTTTATGAGAAACCAAACAATATTTGATCCCTTTTATACCTCATTACTAATAAAAGGATGGTTGGTACATAATTACATGTTGGATTCTAGAGCTTCAATTCATGAATCAGTTAGGCTTGAGGGTTTCCAAGTCTTATGGAAAATGCTATGCAATGCCATTAGAAGTCATGAATTAGTTAGGTTTGAAGGTTTCCGAATCTTATGGAAAATGCTAGGCGGCGGACTCTAGAGAAGTCAATGTTATAGCTGTAAATGGTTTAGAAGTTAAACTTGTTGCATATCATGGTAAGTGATGGGAATAATCATTGTTGATCGTGTAGCAAAGTGGGATATGTTATTGTCAATAAAATGGGCAACTTCAATGGGTGGAAGCATTCAAATGGATTTATTATATGCTATTGTATGAGTCAATAGAAAGGAGGTCCAATTGCATAGAGAAATGAAAATGTTGCACTTTATGGAATGTAGAAATTTTCAATCTAGATGACTATGTCCTACAGTTAAACAATAACCTTATATAAATCACACAATAATTGAAACTCAAACCACAAAAATGAACACAAGTACACAGATAATTTACACCTTCAAATCATCATCTTTACATTTCTTCAAAATCTTACAAGGAAACCTCCACAAACTATTCCTTACAATTGCACAAAATCATATCATTGTGTTCACTAAGTTATTTTACTTCTATCTTGCATCTATCTTTATACTATTCCGCTAAAAATCTAATCTTCAAAAAGATTCTTATCTCATATAGGAGATGACTTGGAAGATAATTTTAAGTTTATTAGTGTATATCTACACTTTATTAAACTTAATTAGCAAAATAAAATAATTTCACCTTATCACTTAAGTCAAACGCAAAATAGAAAAAACTCGAACTACTTACACATTCACATTGAACTTGTGCAAAAGTTTTGAACTAAGATAAAAACTCAACACTCCCTCTTAGCAAGGAAGGAATTTTTCACCAATACAAGTTTGTCTCTAAATGATTCAAACATCCCTTCTTCTAAGGGATTGGTCAAAATATCAACCAACTACTGATCCACTACTTTTGGGAGGTTGGAAGGCTCTATGTTGTTGCTCATCAATGCTATGTAGTTAGGAAACTTCTTCGGAGGCCTACTCTCCCTAAATATGCTCCTAGGAGCCTCAACATGCTTCTGAGCATCCCTCAATGTATGTTCAAACCATCAAGGTCTCCTAACAATAGAAGAAGGGGCTAAAGTTTTTCCCTCTTGACCTAAAGGTTGTTGTCTTGAACTAGAAATAATTGGAATCTTTAGAGACTCAACATTTGGAGCTTCCTACCCCTTATCCTTTGTTACTGGAATGAATTCATGATACTTTATAGATGCAATTTTTTCCTCAAAATTTACATCCCTACTAACTACAACTTTCCTTAGCTCTGAAATATAGACCTTGTAGGCCTTTGAAGTCTCATTATAATGCACAAATAAACCCTTTCTGCAATAAGGATCCAATTGTGTCCTCTTCTCTATAGGTATATGGAAATAAACTAGACAACCAAAGATGTGGAAATGACTCACCTCTAGTTTCACACTAGTAAATGCATCCTCTAGTGTCTTGTCCTCCAAGATCTTGGGAGTGTTGGCAAGAGACACTATGTGGCTTCATGAATGTTGTCATTGATGGCAACAAAGTCTATCCCACACATCCACAGGACATGGTATGTCGATACTGGAAGTCAGATTGAAGAGTATTTTGGTTCGGTGACCAAGAACAGAGCATGCAGCAAGGTCTGACAATTAGGTCTAGATCTCTCAGAGGAAGTATCTCAGCAAAGTACGGACTTGGGGAAGTCAAGAGGAGTACCACGTGTTGGTGCCTGCATAAACATTCAGGTTTCAGACTTTCATTCACAGGCACCTTTCATAAAAAATCCAAAAATTTCTGATGCAAGAGCATCCAGAGGCATAAGGGCAATCTTGCATCACCATAATTAGTGTTCTCATTTATTCCCATAATTAGTGTTTTTGGATCCATAATATCTAGAATAATAATGTAGGACTTTCAGTTTTTCCAAAACTGCTAAAAATAGCGACCTACCTATTTAGGAAAGTGTACCTGCTATTTTTAGAAAGTTTGCATTTGGGCACGTAATGAAGCAAAAACTTCCAAAAAGTTACATAATAGAAATATAAGACCTTTGGCGAAGGAATCAGGCAAAGATCATTTGTGAGCTAAAAGATATTAAAGTTTTTGTTTTTTGAAAAGCCCCTAAAAATTTACGGAACGAGATACGAGGCACTAAAACTTCTCATAATGTCTTGAAAAGTTGATGGAAATTTGTTTACGAATTTCTAGCGTGATAGTTCACATCACGAGATTTTCAGCGCTTAAAACGGTTCGTCAATCGGACACCCGGATCAAAAGTTATGCTTCCCGGAAGTTGACCTACTTTTGGAGGGAGTTGCAAATTTCAAAATTTAGCTGGAGGCCGCCAAAAAGTGCTATTTATGACTATTTTGGGAACCCTGGTAGTAGTAGAGTTAAGGTGGGCCAGTGTAGAGTCCAAAATAGGGGGAAAATAGAAACCCTAGCTGATTTGGGGTTACAGAAGGTTGAAGATTCTAGAGTCTTGAGGTTGGGAAAGTTGTAATGTGTTGCAGCCAGTAGAGGATTCATCCTCTTATTGTAATTGAGCTTCTGTAATGTAATGAGTTGCCCAGTTCAATAAAAGGAAGTTCTATTTGTTGTGTTTAATATTTGTTATTGTGTGTTTTGTGATTTACCCCCTTCATCAATTTCTAAGTCCCTCGGCCTCATTTTATGCACATCGGGCTTTGAAAAGTGCAAAAAAATAGTTATATCCATCTTTGTATGCATATCAAGCTTGTATATGCATTCTGGACATACAAAGGTGGAATATACATTGAAGATTCTTAGAATATTCTACGAATGTATCAAAGAGTTTGCATGTATATTTGTGTTGTATGTTTAGATATACAATGGCTAGATACAATGGAAACATGCAAAGGAAAAGATGCATTGGTGGCATACAAGTGAAATATGCGAGGGACAATGTAAACCGCAAATATACAAAGGTGAATGTATGTCTGACATGCATTAGGAATGTACATTGCAAATATACAAGAGGCCGACATGCATTCGCTATAGTGAAATGTTTCATCGGCGAAACAACACTCATCGGTAGTTCACATTGAAGTCTCCTCGATGGCCGATGCACATACAAGGCCGATATACAATTGGTGGGGCCTGTAGATATACAAAGCAAAATGTACATCGGGCGCATGCAAATAAAATGTTCAAAGGAAAAAGATACAAACGGTGGGGCCCATTGATTGCACATTAAAGTGCAATTGTATGTATGAACATACAAGGGAGCAATATACAAGCCGTACCTGATCCAAGGGTCAAATTTGGCGAATTCAACACTGGCGTCCGTGGCTTGCATGTATATGGTGTTAGTATATGCTGATATACAATGAAAAGTGCATTGAGAATAGATACGAGCCAGATTTCAAGGTAATTCCAATCTCTTTCATAATGATTTGAAATCCACAGGTTGTATGTTGTGTTTGTATATGCAATATACAAAGCGATATATGCAAAAGGGAGATACAAGCTGGACCCAAATGAGATTGTGATTTGTTTTATAAATATTTGGGGTCCACGCTTTATATGTAGGCAGTTGTATGTATATGCATGTTCTTATGCATATGCAAAGGTGAAAAAGGCAAAATAGATGGCAGAAAAGTCAGCGATTGAAGCACAGGGTGCCTACGTGGCATGATTTCATTGGATGGTCACTTTTTAGCGCTATTCCAGGCCGCAGATCTTGGCAATAGGAAGGGAAATTGATGGCCATGATTCAAGTGTTCAACAGGAATGATTTCTTTGTATTTGCAGCTATTTTCAAGCGCGAAAATTTCTTAAGCATGCATCTGTTGCATTACCAAGGGCCGCCGGTAGGTTGGGCATTGATGGCAGAATTACAAAGGCATGGCCGATGATTGACCAGCCAACCACCAAATTTGATGAGAAAATCTTAAGGTGGCGATGCAGATCCTGATTTCACCTATTTCCTCCCTCTTTATCTCTTGATGCATTAAATTTTGAGCACCATTTCTCATGGTGCATTGTTTTTGGCAGAATTTTGAAATGCCAGTGTAATTAATGTTGAGTACACTTTCTTACTATATATAGCAGACTGTGTTACTCATTTTTTAGGTTGTTGAAGACTTGGGCAAATTTTTTGGAAAATAACAAATTACAAAGCCTTTCTTGGTTGTTATGTCTCATTTTGGAGTTTATGTGTTGCATTTTGAATGCAGGTTGCACATTTTTTTAGTTTCATTGTTGTTTTATATGAAAAATGCATTGTTGCATGTGTTTAGTTGCTTGTCTCCATTTGATGTATGCATCTCTTCTTCTGAATCTGGTTGCTAAGGGTTTCTCGGATTCTAGGATACAGACTTGTTGTATTGCATGCTTGATCTGTGACTTCCATTCAAGGAGTGTATTAAACTGTTTTAGATTAAGTACGGGGAAGAATGTATGTCAGCAGGGATATTTGTAAGTAGAGGCAGCTAAATACTCATCCTTGGGTGGTGTTTGTAAGGCAAACACCAATCTGACCCCTTGAAACTTGAATGTCAGTGCAAATCATTCACTTGTATACATTTAGTTGACTCCTTGCCTTGAGATAGGCACCAGTCTGCTCCCTGTGTAGTAGTTATGATCCAATACCCCCTATCTTGCATCTAAAATATCAAAACAAATCATTTCATAATTCCAACATGTTAGTTGTAGGAGTAGGAATAGGACCCTTGCATGCTCTCATACCCAACTAGTTAGATATGTCTAAGAATGTTGCCAGCCTTGTGATCTATCATGCATATCTTGGTCCACACATGAGAGTATTCTTCCTGTTGTTGTCAAGCTAAATCTTTCTATCTTTGGGTGAGTCAAGATCAAATCTTTAGCTATAGGAATACCCCCCTTGGTGCGGCAGAACCAGAACTGAAGGGGAGGCAGCTCACGCAACCTCCTGTATTAGTTGGCCAAATCTGCATGTGCATTGGAACTGGAAAACCCTCTGCTGATTTGGGAGAAAGAACCAACACCATGACTGATATATTCCAGAGATTGAGCCTCTGGTGATGAAAGAGTGAAGAGATATGAGCACCTAAGTGTTGGGTTCCTGTTTGGCAGAGTAGATTGAGGAAGAACTGACTAGCAGAGCATTAGACCTTAATCCGGATGAGAAATTGATGGTGATCAAGTTTCTTGAGGGATCATTCATGGTTAGCTGACATGATTGATGATTTCTATAAGTATTTCTTTGATACGCATCACTTAGTATGCAAGGATTCAACCGACAGATCAGAGTTTGGGAAAATATTGAGTATTCCAGATGCCGACTAGAAAGATGTTGAAATCCTTGGTGCAGATATATATACCAGATGGATTTAGATGTGAAGGTGTATGTGGTGTGTTGGGAAGTGTGAAGAAAAGCAAAGAATAGTGTGGAAGCAACAATACAGGTTTGGTATGTGACAAGACAGCAGCAGCAAAGAAGAGGAAGAATGAAGTGCAGTAGATCAATGTACTGAGCCTAACCGGAACTGAACCTCAGCATATGTGGATGCTTCTCATTAGTTCAATCACCTAGTTACTTTCTTTATACCTTGTAGACAGTGTGTCTCTTATAGGCAGTGAGCCTCTTGTGAGCAGTGTGCTCGGGTAGTGAGCCTTAATTGGCATGTGCCAATTTGTACTTCTATTCTTTTAACAGAGAATACAATCTTGGGTTAGTCACCCCGTGGTTTTTCCCTTAACAAGGTTTTCCACATCAAAATCATTGTGTTATGTGTAATGATTTTATTTCTGCTTTCATGGTTATGCATGCTTATATGATTTGATGTTGCACTAGTTGTTAAAGAAGAACAGAAAGTTAAAATAATTAAGATAACTGATTCACCCCCCCTCTTAGTTATCAACAATTGGTATCAGAGCTAAGTTCCTCCAAACAAAGCCTAACAGCTTGAGAAAGATCTAGGAATCTCAATGGATATGTATGGTTTGAGGGAATAATTTTAGTCTACCTTAGATGATCTCGAGCAGTCTCACTCTGAAGTCAATGACTTAAAGGAAAGACTCAAACAAGCTGATGATTTCATAAATGAACTAAAAGAGAAACTGAGTATCTCTATGAAAAAGAGAAAGGAACTATTTCAACAATTAGCAAGTCAAAGTGAAGCCAATAATACTGATGAAGATCTGAATGAGAAGAACAAGTTATGTGAGAAGCTATCAAAAGAGGTCATTATGGTAAGACATGAAATAGAATTAGGGGTTATGAAATTCACCCAAGAATTTGAAGAGAAGAAAAATTGAAGATGATCTAAGACAATCTCTCAAGGAGAAGTCAGAAGACTGCCACAAAATGGATAGAATAATCAGGCATCTAGAATCTGATCTTGAAGAAGATAGAGATAATGAAGAACAACTTGAGAATCAGATTGACACTCTTAAAAGGGATCTTCAAACAACAAATGAGTACAAAGAGAAATTCAAGATAAGCTCTGCTCAACTTGAAGTTCTTCTTGAAAGCCAAAAGAGGGTAGTTGACAAGCAAGGCTTGGGGTATGAGAAAGGTGAAAGCTCTGGATCCAATCAGAAGAACTCTAGATCAGGAAATCCAAGGAACAAGCCTAGAAGACCTCCGGTAAGGCAACCAAATGCTCAAAGATATCCATCCTTCAATGGATACTGCCACAATTGCAATAACTTTGGTCATAAAGCAAATCAGTGTAGAAGAAGAATGAATCAGACTAATTCATCCTTCTCCAGACGGTGTTTTAACTGCAAAAGGTATGGTCACAAATCTCATGAGTGTAGAAATATGCAAATGAACAATTCATTCAATGGTAGATGATTTGCATGCAATAGAATGGGACATATGGCTAATCAATGCAGATCTAGAGGTTATCAGTCAAATATGCAAAGAAATATTGTTTGCTACAATTGCAATATATCTGGTCATATTGGCAAATTCTGCAGAAGTAAGAATTAAGACAAAAAGGGTCCAGTGCATCATAATCAAAACCAAGACAAAGGAAAAGGAAAAGTAAATGCGGATGAAAATCAAAAGGAGATGAACAAGATTTGGGTAAAGAGAAGTACAGAAAATGTTGGGGATGGATCCGCACCAGAATCTGGTGTTGATATTTTTTCTGAAAACTAAATAGATGAGCTTTGGCTCAGGGGGAGTCACAAAAGAAAATAATTTTCCCCAGGTAGTCAATTGGTGCCTGATATTGGCACATGGAAAGTTGCAGATTGAAAGGACTCTCAGAGAAACATCTAAATAACCCTTGGTAAAGATATGAAAGGTCCACAAGGAGTTTGAAAAGGTTAATCATCTAAGATTAATCTAGTTTGACAGTCATCCAACAAAAGCAGGACTCTCATAGTTAGATCTGATATAATTCAAAATTGAAATATTTGGATTTGTGGTTAGATGGAATGATTGGAGAAAGGGAGATACTTTGAAGTTATCATTCTAGGTGCATCTCAGTGATCTAGAAATATCTCTCTCAAAACAAAGAAAACAAGGCAACTGGAATAACTTAAGTTGTGCATTTATTGCAAAATGGAATTAAGGTTTGTGTAGAAATAAAAGGGTTCTTTTGTTCATCATTTGTACATTTGCATTCGAGAAGAAGAGAGAAGGAGCTCTGCAACAAAATTGTCTCAAGCCTCTCAAAGATCAACCATAGAAGTTGATTCATCCAGCAATCCGATCTGGCTCATATCGTGAACCCTAGAAGCGTAAAAGGTATTTTCCACTCTTGAAAATCTCTCTCTGAATCTTTTGAAAGATGGCTACTCCAAATGTTGTGAAGATTTCTGATAGGACGAGCCCTAAATTCAAGAAACATCCCTACAAATCCCTAGAAGTTGATCCCCTAGGTGCATTTTCTAGCATTCCGCATGGGGTTTTGCATGTAGAAGATGTTAGGGCATACATTCATGTGAACATTGAAGAATTTGGGGAATCCGAGCTGATGGATATCTACCACAAGTAGTTAATAGATGAATCATTTGAACTCAAACCTCAGTACAAAGCCATCCGGGATAAGCATTTCAGACATTGCATCCATTTCCCTTATTTTACAGAAGATGAATGGGTCTGGTATGTTCTGAGTAGAATACATGACAACTTTATGTGGTTGATGAGGCCATTCAAGATAACCAAGGATGCAATTAGGGTGGTAACCAAATTACACTCATTTGGTGGGTTGCCTGCTCTCAAATCTGTCAAAAACCAAACTGTCAGTGAGTCTACCGGATCCAAATTTGACAAGAGAGCAATGACTATAGAAGATATCACTGATTCGGATATCAAGTTTGCATCTATGATAATTGGCTATAAGATATATCACTCCAGCAGGGAGAATTCTGTATCCAGAACTGCAATCTATGTTGCTTATCAGATGTTAAGGGACAATGTAGATTATGATCTTTGTGAGCTTCTTCAGAGCTAACTGTTGGAAAACCTACAAAAGATCAAGAAGGATAAGAAGAACTCATTCAAGTATGGTGGGCTAATACTGTGTTTGTTCTTTTACTTTATGAATGAGCTACCCGGATCCAATGGTTGGATATGGCAAAATGACAGACCAGTAGCCATACAAATCAGAGATTATATGCATGGGTTTGGTGATGCCAAGGCACAGAATACAGCACTCTATGGCTATTTCAAGAACTTTCAAAGTATGATGCAAGCCAGAGAAAGAATCCCCCAATCATTGGTTGAGAAGTACAAGGATATAGTGTGTTTTATGGTAGACACTGCTCAATGCTTGATGGAGGCAGTGGAACCTAGAATAGTGTGGATCATGCCAATGGGGTATGAGGTTGATGAGAAGATCCTAGAGCTACACATCCAACACCTATTGAGTCAGCCCAAGGACCCTAAGGAAGAAAGGTTTGGAACCCTCCAAGAGTTGAGTGTAAAAGTTCATGTTGAACTAAGACAGCCTGAAATCAAGAGAAAAGTGAGAAGGGAAGTAGAAGAATTCACCAAAAGGCATGGAATATCAAAGGAGGCAGTTGATGCCAACAGAGAGAAGATGGAAAGGGCAGAAAAAGAAAGGCAAGAAACAGAAAGTGCTCCGGTGCAAGCCCCCTCCCGGACCAAATCCTCCAAAAGCTCTACACCTGCCACCTCCAAGAGCCAAAAAGCATCAAAACTGAAAGCCTAGACATCCAGAAGGGGAGAGAAGATAACCAAGAAAAAGGCAACAAGGTCCTATACAAGTCAGAAGGATGATGAAGAAACTGAGACTGATGAGGAAGTTAAGAAAATGAAGAAGAAGAACAAAACTTCTGGTGAACCCTCTATCGGTCATAACAAGGAAGAAGAGGCAAAAGAATTCATTGAAAAGCCTACTCTCTACATTGATGATATCATCAAATCAATTACTGTGGATGGAAACCTGCAACCAATGACTAAATTTTATGATGAATATAATGAATCTGATCAGAAGATCTTGCAAGATGCCACAGTTAGGTATCTAAACATCTATAACAAGGCATTCATTGAAATTATATCTCTGATTCCCAAAAGTTTAGAAAAGGAACTTGAAATGAGAAAGAACAATGACATGGCAAAAGACCTAGAAATCCAGGAGAAGATTGCTATCCAACTCTATCCTTCCATCACTCCTCAACAAAAGAACATGATCTTCAAGGGCTGCAAGGATGAGTTCCGAAGCAAAGCAAGAATGAATCAGATTATGCTTGGAGAAACTGACAAAGTGGCAAAAGAAATAGAAGATATCCTCTGGAATGCTTTTAAAAGATTCAATCTTCCTGTTATAGAGGACTTAGGTGATGAACCCTCTGCCATGGATGACAAAGGAGAATCTACTGAGACAGTTGCAGAAGAGACAAAGGAGACAAGTAAAGAGAAGACTAGGGACTTAGATTCCTCTGTTCTGGAATAGGAAGTTCATGGAGAAGTTGACACCTCTCTTTTGGATCCCCCTGTTGACTCTAGAACTGAAGAAGAACTAAGAAAAGAAGAAAAAGCAAGTCAAGAAGAGGAGAAAAAGGGAAGAGAAAAAGATCAAACAGAGAAGGTCTCTGTTGACACCTCTGAGGCCACAGAAGGAAAGGAAATTCTGTCTTCGGCAAGAGACACTGCAAAAGTTGTTAAGGACTTCTTGACAAAAGAAATAATGGAATTGGATGAACCGGAGCTACTTCAAGGACCATTCAATTTTGATTCCCTCTCCCCGGTTCAGACTATGAAGATAGCATCCTTTTCCCAAGCAAAGGCAAAAGAAAAACTTCTGAAGTCTCACATGGAAGACTATGAGCTAATAGAGATTCAATCCGGTGTGTTGGAAAAGATCATGCCATCCTTCCAAAAGGATCTTTCAGCCTCCTCATCCGGTAATCTAAAATCTCTTGTTAATTCTGTTAATACATATTTTGACTCTTTAGAGAAAGTAGCAGAAGAGAAGGTCCAGAAAGAGTTTTTGGCTAAGAGATTCTCTGAAGTACAAGGGCTAATAACAAATGATAGGAGAACTATGGATATTGGGATAAAGAGCTTAGAAAATGCTCTTAAAGATGGCAGAGAAATATATAAATTTTGTTTATCCTGGTCTAAAGTGACAAAGGATATTGAGAAGAAAGTGAAAGAGCAAGAGGATAAATTGTCAAGTGTATCTCAGAATTTTGATCCTCTCACCACATCCATAATAAACCAGGAATGTCAGACTATTGCCATTCTAAATGAAAGAAACTTGAAAAGGAAAGGAAGAATATAATAAGTAGGATGGGTGAACTTAGAGGGATAATTATCCCTAAATTAGAGGCCATGCATGAGGCCCTAATTGATGCCCAGACCACAGCCCGGACTAGTGATCTGACAGATCTAAAGAGGGTAGAAGCTTTTGCATTCCTGTTGAGTGGTCACATCTCAATTTTGGACAGGATGAAGCAAAGTTGGGCAACAGAATTTGTCCAATTGAAGACAACTTTTGCAGATATACTTCAGTATATGTAAGTATAACATGTATATATACTTATGCGGCTAAGTATAGTTGGATTTTTAGGAATTTTGGTGTGCGGATTCTAACCTTTGCCACTGATGTCAAAGGGGGAGTGAGGAGCAGTGAAAAATGTGGAATCTAGCTAAGGGGGAGCTCTGAAAAAGTGTACTTTAGAATAGAGCATCAGCCAAGGGGGAGTGTAGTGTGACACTTAGTCATTTTTCACTAAGTGTTGCCATCAATGCCAAAGGGGGAGATTGTTGGCAAGAGACACTATGTGGCTTCATGAATGTTGTCATTGATGGCAACAAAGTCCATCCCACACATCCACAGGACATGGTATGTCTATACTGGAAGTCAGATTGAAGAGTATTTTGGCCTGGTGACCAAGAACAAAACATGCAGCAAGGTCTAACAATCAGGTCCGGATCTCTTAGATGAAGTATCTCAACAAAGTGCGGACTTGGGGAAGTCAAGAGGAGTACCATGAATGATACATTCCAGAGATTGAGCCTCTAGTGATGAAAGAGTGAAGAGATATGAGCACCTAAGTGTTGGGTTCATGTTTGGCAAAGTAGACTGAGGAAGAATTGATCGGCAGAGCATCAGACCTTAATCCGGATGAGAAATTGATGGTGATCAAGTTTCTTGAGGGATCATTCATGGTTAGCCGACATGATTGATGATTTCTATAAGTATCTCTTTGAAATGCATCACTTAGTATGCAAGGATTCAGCCGACAGATCAGAGTTTGAGAAAATATTGAGTATTCTGGTTGTCGACTAGAAAGATGTTAAAATCCTTGGTATGGATATATATACCAGATGGATTTAGATGTGAAGGTGTGTGTGGTGTGTGGGAAGTGTGAAGAAAAGTAGAGAATAGTGTGGAAGCATTAATACAGGTCTGGTATGTGACAGGACAGCAGCAGCAAAGAAGAGGAAGAATGAAGTGCAGTAGATCAGTGTACTGAGCCTAACTGGAACTGAACCTCAGCATATGTGGATGCTTCTCATCAGTTCAATCACTTGGTTACTTTCTTTATACCTTGTAGATAGTGTGTCTCTTGTAGACAGTGAGCCTCTTGTGAGCAGTGTGCTCGGGCAGTGAGCCCTAATTGGCATGTGTCATTTTGTACTTCTATTCTTTTAACAAAGAATACAATCTTGGGTTAGTCACCCCGTGGTTTTTCCCTTAACAGGGTTTCCATGTCAAAATCATTGTGTTATGTGTAATGATTTTATTTCTTCCTTCATGGTTATGCATGCTTATATGATTTGATGTTACACCAGTTGTTAAAGAAGAACAGAAAGTTAAAATAATTAAGATAACTGATTCACCACCCCCCCTCTCAGTTATCAACAGGGAGGATACTTGTTCTAGATATAAATTATTGTAAGACATGATTCTACCCAAAGAATCATTAGCAAGTCTAGGTCATGAATCATGGCCTTAGCAACCTCTATGACGGATTGATTATTTCACTTAGCAACCCCATTTTGTTGTGGGTTGTATGGAACTATCAACTACCTATTTATCCCTACTTCCTTGCAAAAACCTTCAAACTCCTTGGAGGTATACTCTCCCCCATTATTTTATCTCAAGACCTTTATCATCTTCCCTGACTAGTTCTCAACTAGAATTTTGAACTCCTAAAACCTGTTAAAGACCTCATTCTTGGTCTTTAAGAAGTAGATCCACATCTTGCAAGAGAAATCATCAATTAAGGAAACATAATACATGCTTCCTACAACTGATCCTACTGACATCGATCCACACACATCTGAATGCACTAAGTCTAAAATCCCCTTATACCTGTGCTCGTTACTTGGGAAAGTAGCTCCTTGGCATGCTTGCCAAGTGTGCATCCTCTAAAACTCCCTATTGTTCAACATTAAACTTTAGAAGTCTTGTGACAATCTACCTCAGAATAAGCAACATTGTGTAATGCAGATGCCCCTTCCTCTTGTTCTATAACTCACACAGATTGTCATTAATATGAACTAGAGCTCTAACTGGTTCACCATGTAACCTGTAAAGGTTTCCTTCTCTAACCCATACAACTTGTGTTGTAACTAGGTTAGATTCCTTCATCCTAATAAGAACTTGTTGATCCTTGAATTCAACTACAAAGCCCTTATCCTCCATTACCAAAACTAAAAGTAAATGTTTCTTGAGACTAGGAACTAGCAAAACATCATCAAACTCCAAAGAGTTACCTAATTGTAGTCAAAAGGGAATTGTACCAAATCTTGTTATTGGATACTTGGAATCATTACCAAGCTTAACCTAAACTCTAAAGTTGTGTTCTCTTAGTTTGGTAAAACATTATTGGGCTAATGTCATATGCCTAGATGCCCCATTGTCCACATACCAATAATCCCTTAAAGTCATGTTGGTAGAAAGATAAGAAACCATTGATAATTCCTTCTCAAACTTGGTAGAAAACTCATTCATCCGAGTTTCAATAGAGGTTGCTACTTCCCTTGGTTCTTCTTCTTGTCTAGACATTGTGATGCATAATGATAGAACTTATGAAAAATAAAGTACTTGATTTTACCCAAGTCCTTCTTTCCTGACTATGAGGATAAATCCTCATCCTTTCCCTTCCCATTTTTCTCTTTTCCTTTATTTCTCTTCATGTGTCTAAAGAGAGTTGAATTATTGTCACCACCCTTCTTGTTGGCTCTTGACTCCATCCAAGTTTCCTCATGGATAGAATCATCCCATAGTCTCTCAAAAGAAGGAAGTTTTACCCTGATACAAATGCCATGAATATGAGAACCCATTCAAAGCTAAGTTCACTATCTCTACATCTTCAACCTTCTCCTCAATTGCTAGAAGTTGGTCATGAAGTTGTGTGACCTTCATCAAGTAACTAGTAATAGTATCCAAATTAGACATCTCTATGTACCTAATTTTGTTTCTCAATATCATTTTCATGTTAATGTTTTCACTCTAGAGAAGACTAACAAGACCATCCAACATCTTCTTGGTTGTTTTCTTCTCTAACAAATGTGGAATTAAATGATCCTTCACCACATTTAGAATCATCCACTTGGATTTAACCTCTTTCTTCTTATAAAAGTCAAATCTATAGGTGGAGACGCCTCAATTAATACGATATCTCAAAGATCATTTTCTTTTAGTATCAAAGTCATCCTAACTTTCCAAGTTAGAAAATTTAAAGCGACGTCCAACCTATCCTCAAATCTGCAACTAGGTGATACCATTAAAATTATTTTTCCTTCAAAATAAAACTCCCAGATATGGAAATAAAAATTACTCAAAAAAATTTTGAAAATACCATTGTCAAAAACCTTAGGTTACATTTGTAAACTGTAGCTCACAAGTTTGTCCTAGCCACTACTGCAAAACTATTCATTATTTTCTAAAACCCTAATTGTTGCCCTAGATGTTGATTCAAAAACCCTAGTTCATTTCCCTAGTACCCTTGCTACTTGCAAATTCTTTCCACAAAATTTTCTTGACTACTGGGACAATACCTTTGCTCAAAACTCCCAAAACCCTAGCCACAAAATTTTAAAATACCTACAATAAATTTGCCCTAATTACGAGCTAAAATTCCTACTAAAAAAAAGTGAAATTCTTGAACAAAAATTGTAAGATTCAAAAACAAACTTTAGTCGCCTTGAAAACCCTAGTCGCAGTCAAAAAAGACCAAAATGGGCATTTTTGTGCATCTAAAAATCATGGGTTTTATGAAAATTCTAGTCGTGATTCTAGTCATTTTCTAACATGATTTATAACTAAAACCTTATGCTACTTGGTAATAAAAAGACATGAATTTAACCTCTTCCAGCTACAAATTTCTAGAAAAAAATTAGCATGATTTTATACACAAAAAAACACCTGCACAAATTTTATCTTCTAATCTGGCTGCAAATTTTTCACAACATTGCTTGATTTTTCAAACAAAAATGGTGAGATTTTCCTCCTTTCAAATCTTGTGCAATCTTCACACAAGTCCACCCTTGATTTTTACAAGCCCTGGCTATGCAATATTCCTTCTTCCTTGATGCTCTGATACCATATAGAAATTTTCAATCTAGATGACTATGTCCTTATGTTAAACAATAGCATTAAATAAATCACACAATAATTGAAATTCAAACTACAAAAATGAACACAAGTACACAAATAATTTACACCTTCGAATCAGCTTTGTATTCCTTTGAAATCTTACAAGGAAACCTCCAGAAACTATTCCTTATAGTTGCACAAAATTATATCACTATGTTTGTTGAGTTATTTTACTTCTATCTTGCATCTATCTTTATACTATTCAACTAAAAATATAATCTTCTTATCTCACATAGGAGATGACTTGGCAAATAAGTTTAAATCATTAGTGTATATCTACACTTTATCACATAAGTGAAATTCAAAATAGAAATAATGAAACTACTTGCATGTTTACACTGAATCTATGCAAAAGTTTCAAACTGGTCTAATAACTCAACATGGAAAACCCATAGGAGGCAAAGAATGAGGTGCATTATATAGAAAGTGACATTGGGAACATGATTGGATATTGTGATGATGATACAATCAATTGTATCGATCTTACCTCTTGCCCTAAACCTCTTTGTCTTAAAAGTAACGATATATAGAACATGTATTTTTATGATGCTTTCTCTAGAGAAGGAAATGGTGCGGGTGTTGTTTTGGTTTCACCATACGGTACAAGTTATAGGTTTACTTTTAAGTTAAACTTTGACTACACCAACAATGTAGTTGAGTATGATGCCTTGTTCCTTTGCTTTAATGTTTCTTCTAGGTATGGCATTAAGTGTCTAAGTGTGCATGGTGATTCTAAACTAGTAGTGTCTCATATTAAAGGCTCATATATAGCCAAAGAGAAAAGACTAAAAATGTAAAGGAATGTTGTATGGGATGCTTTTGACATCAAGTGGTTGAATATATCTAAAAATGTGATAGTTGATGTTCTTGATGTCATGGCTTCAAAATTTGATGCCTCCTTAACATCACCCCATTGCATGTATAATGTTGAGGTCCTCACTAGACCCAACATTCTTAATAATATATATAGTTGGTAGGTATCCAATGATGACAAACAAATTTATGAGTTCTTGAACTACATAAGTTATTTTGAAAGCCAGTTGATTGATTGGTAGCCTAGGATTGAGGTAGAGGATGGAAGAGAGACCTTGTTCATAAATGAGGTCATTCATCTCAAGACCAATACCATTCCTAGAGGTCTTATAGGTCTTGAAATAATCTTTGAAAATATTGATTGCTACAAGACAAGGAACAAGTTGATCAATAAATATGATGTAGAAGGTGTAAATCTGCATATCGAGGTAGCTCTGAAGATGGTTTACGTTGGTAAGAAGCTAAAGCCAACAGAGAAGCAATTACTGATTAGTCTATTAAGAAAGTTCAAAAAGTGTTTTGCATAGTCGCATGATGAATTGGAAGCCTATAGGCAATATTTGTTCCAACATACTATTCCCTTGGAGTCTAGTACAAAGCAATTTAGACAAAAGTAAAGGCCTACCAATCCTACACTAACCCCTCAAATTCAAAATGATTTAATGAAGCTAAAAAATGGAAAAATAATCAAGGCAATCATACATTCAAAATGGGTGTCCAACCTTATCCCAATAAGGAAGAAAAATGGAGACATAAAGCTTTGTGTAGATTTTAGAAACTTGAACAAGTCCCTTAAGGACAACTTCTCATTGCCTAGTATGGATCATTTACTATAGAAAGTGAGAAGGTCTAAATTAATTCAATAATGGATGGATTCTTAGGATATAATCAAGTATGATCAAAGAGTCTAAGAAGCGTGAGATAGCCTTCACAACCCCTTGGGGAACATTTGTGTATGTGAGGATGCCCTTCGAAATCAAGAATGCAAGAGACACCTTCCAAAGGGAAATAGATGTCACCTTTATAGGTTTGATAAATGAAATCATGGTTGTATATAAGGATGATTTGACTACCTAGTCCAAGCATAGAAATGACCATTGCAATTCTAGTGATGCTTAGAATATGGGATTTCCCTAAATCTTGAAAATTTTGTATTTGGTGTAGGAGAAGGAAAACTCCTTGGTCATATTGTGTCCAAGGAAGGTGTCAATATTGATCATGAAAGGGTTAAAGCAATAAACCTCATTCCTCAACCCAAAATAGTTAAAGTAGTGTAGTCCTTCTTTGGACAGTTTAAATTTGTTAGGGGGTTTGTTCCTAACTTTGCTAAAAAGATAAAGGCTATTTGCAAGGTTATCAAGAAAGAGCAATCAACTAGCTGGGATAATGAATCTATTGACTCCTTCATGGATATCAAGGATGCACTCAAAAATGTACCAATATTGGAAAACCCTAATTACTTGAATCATTTTCAATCATTCTCTTTTGCTTCTTTCTACACTAAATTTGTATTACTACTTTAGAAAAATGTTGATGACTATGAACAGACAATCACCTTCTTCAGCAAATCATTGTAGAATTCTGAGTTGAACTACATCATCATGGAAAAACATGCATATTCTCTTGTCAAGGTTGTCAATAATTTTAGACCTTATCTTGTAAGAGATAAAATCATTGCAAGAAGAAGTTTCAGGAAAAAGGTTTAGATGTATCAACAAGATCTAGGAGTATGACATGGAGATTCAAACTACAAAATTGGTTAGGGTTCAAGGCCTTGACAAGATAATGGAAGATATGAGCCTAGATGTAGAAGAAATATGTCAGGTATCCTCTATTGTAGCTCTTCCTCCTTGCCCTTTGAAGACTGGTCCATGGTATAAAGACGTAGTTTTGTATCTAGAGAGCTTGAGTTGTCCTCCAAGATTGAATTATCATCATAGGAGAACCTTAAATTTGGTTGTCCAAAGATATGTGTTGTTGCAAGGCCAACTAATATGGATAAACCTTGATGGATTGCTTCTCAAATGTTTAGATCATGGAGATTCTATTAGAGTCATAAATGAATGTCATCAATGGCTCTATGGAAGACATTTCATGTCAAAGACTACTACTCACAAGCTGATTAGAGCAAGTTACTCATGGCTTGTACATTATTCAAGGATGTAGCCATATTATTAGAAAATGTGAAGCTTACCAAAGATTTTCAGGCAAGATGAAGTTTGCAAGAGCCTTCCCCCTCACATCCATATTAGTCGAGGCTCCATTTCATCAATGGGGTTTTAATTTTATTGGGGATATTATTGAAAAATCGGATGGATACAAATGGAGCCTTGTAGCGACTGATTAATTCACCAAATGGGTGGAGGCAATACATACTAGAAGCCTTATAGTTGGAGCTTACCAAATATTAGACATGTGTGGTCAAGGCACTTTCTACCTCAAGAGTTTGGATGGAGAATTCATGGACCTATGAATCCATGGTTAATACCTTAAGCACTATTTCTTTTGATGGTATGAGGATCTCTTTGGACCTATGTATATATATTTTCCTTTGTCAAAGTTTTTGTTTTATCTTTTTGTTGCCCTTGTCCTTCCCTATTTTTGTTTTGATTTATCCCTTTTCTTTTCCCATTTGGTCTACTACCTAGAGATAACTAGATCCTCATTGTGCCTACAAGAGGCACACATCTCAACTAGAGCCAATGTTCGCACCTACCCAAAAATTTGTAAAAATTTATGTATGGTGCTTCTTTGTTGCCTTGGAAATACATTTGCCCATCATAGATAATCGATATGAAAGATCTTAAATGGGTTCCCTTGGGTCAAATTTTGTGCTAAAATGGTGTTTTGTCTTTCCCATGCTCATTATATGTTGAAGTTGTCAAAAGGTCCCAAAATTTCTAAGTTTGGGGTGTTTTAAGTTGTTTTTTAAAGTATTGGTAGTTTTGTAGAAGTTTAGTGACCTACTAAAGCAAATTGTTCACCTCCCATTCCATACTCACCTCTTGTTCCATATAGAATCCTTGTGGAACTCATTTCTCCTTCACTTTCCTTTCATTTTCCTTCTTTTTACTTTTTTGGGAACCCCATCTAGCTTTTGGATGTTCTATCTTCACCCCCATATCTTGTATCTAATTCATCTTCTGCATGAAAACCCCACCTAATCCTTATTGGGCCTTAGTTTTTTGCATCATCCATTTCCTCTAATATGTAGGATCCCACTAGGGTACTAGATTTCACTTTACAAGTTTCAATATCCACTTCCTGCATCTGGTTCCCCCTTCCTCTCTTGTATTCATCTCAAGACCCTTATCCCTTTTCTATATTATTCACTTTACATTCCATTCTTATTGGGAAATTTTCCTTTTCCAGACTAGATATGCTTATATCTATGCCTTCCATCCAGTTCTCTCATCCATTTTTTACTTTTGGTCCCCCATTAGTTCTCTACATTCTCCCAAATCCCTTTTGCAAGAATTCTCTTCACTTTTGGATCTCATTTGTTTCTCCCCTCCATTCCCCCATATCTAGTTCCATTTCATTCCCCTACATTCCTTCCATCCCTTTTGCAAGAAACTTTTGAACTTTCACATAACCTTTCCTCTTGCCATATCCGCTTCTTACCTTTGATCCCACAATGTTCTCCCATAATTTCTATTCCTTTATAACTTCCCTTCCCTCCACTTTGCAAAATATGGATTGACTTCAAGATATGATTTCTCTTGTCTCACATCCCATACTAACATCTTGTTCCATGGCACTTCCCTTCTTTTCTTTATGTCACTCCAAATCACTCATTTCCTTCATTTGCAGAAACCTGATAGGCTCCCAAATCTCTTTCATGCATTTTCCTAACTTCCAAATCTAGTATTATATCCCTTTCCTACATCCACATCTAGTTCCCTCCCTCCTTTCTTCCTTCTTCACATCTTGTCTTGTATCAAATTTATGCGACTTTTTCAAAAGGCTTCATCTATCCCAACAATTCCCCTGCACGGACCACCATTAATGGCCTCATTTGAACCTAAAGATAGGGATGGCCTCCACACACATCATAACACCAATGGACTCCCCCAAGGCATGAAAAAATCATCTAAATGAGCATGGTATTTAGGTGTGAGCCATGTGAAAGTGACAGACTATTACACTTGTAAACATCCAAGACCCTTCCTCCAAGATGACTTGCTAACATGGGATGAGGTATATATTGTAGTTTATCATTCATAACATGAGATGGAAAAATTGGTTGCAGAGCAAAGATGAAGAAGAACAAAGAAGAGCAAGCATAAACCTCTACGAGTTTCTTCCAATGACAAATTTTAGAGCATTCTCATGGGTTTTCTCCCAAAATCTATGATAAGTCATTGTAATCTAAAAATAATGAATTAAATGTGTAGATCTAGAATTTTATTGAGTGTCTTCATGAACATTGCATGAAATTTTGGTGATTTGGCAAATATCTTAATCACATTTGTTATTTGAGTATTATTTTGACTAGTTGGTTAATTGGAAGACTATAAAATTCCTTGTAAAGACTTTTGCAAGGTATCTTATTAGGATAATTATAGGAAATTTATGGGTCTATTTGTCGATTATTAAGGTATTTTCAGTTATAATGCTCTACAATTTCATGTATATAGAAATTTGTATGTATAGAGATCTTATGCATGTTCAACCTTCTTTCCCTCCAACACACCAAAATATAACAAAGTTAAATATTAACCTTTACATTATGTTGTTTATTCTTTTCACTTCCATTTAAAGATGTGTGAAGTTCACTAGGGGTTATTAAAGTAACATTTTTAGACTCTCTACATGGTCATTCATCTATTTTATCAAGGTGTAATACCCTTGTATATTTCAAACCAACATACAAGAAATTAGTGATAGCAAAATAAGAGTTTCTTGTGCATTGCGTACGGTTGATTTCAAGGTGTAGTTTCATGTTACCATATGTTTTTATCCCCATACACCTTATTGGATACCCCCTTGGTTTAGAAGAGTCCAAAGAAGAAGAAGGTCTTACCCACCTTATCAAATTGGTCCATTTTTGCCTCATCTTGATCATAAGTTCAATATTTGTGTCTTGAGTTTGACATCCCTTGCACTCAAAAATATCTTGGCTTTAGGGATTTGAGAAACATCAACTTTGAGCACCAACGTGGCACTTGTTGTAGAGGAGATGAAGGAGCTAATACATGGGGAACAGTTGAAGATATTTGAAAAGGATTAGAACCTAAGGCAATTAATTTTTGTGTGGTATTAGCAATTAGTAGAGTGTTGGGAATTAAGGTGTCTCAATCTTTGCAAGTTCCTAATGTATTTATTTATTCAACACCATGTTGTAGGATCCCATGTTGACTTAGCATAGTTTTTCCATGTGTCAGCACCTTGTGCACATGCAACAAGATAAATTTTGGTGACTTTGTTAGCCACGGCTTCCCCCCAAAATAATGTTGGTGAATTTGTTATTGGCTGACATAGAAAAACATTGGATAACCACCAAAGAGGCTTGATAAATAAGTGGCTGGAGAATGTGAGAGGTAATGGGATGCAAAAGAGAATCGACATTTTGTGTACTCCTAAAAGAGCTTGCATTGCAAGTGTGTTGTAATCATCTTTTGATTTGATAATACATTGTGCGGGTTTTTGAGTGTGGGGTTTTTTACCTGAAAGGGTTTTCCCCGTGTATAGCTTGTGTTGTGAGCATTATACTTGTTTTAATGTGTTATTACCTTTTTGTTAATGTGCATCTAATAACTTGTAACTAGTAAAGATTAAAATTTGCTTAACTTTCCTCATTAGGTCAGTGTAGGAAGTTATTTTTGCATACCTTGCTTCCTTTCAGTTGGTATCAGAGCCTGAACACCTTTGATTCTATTTGTTGGGTAGAGAGTTTTTTGAGTTGATCTTCATTTTGAGTGGGAGCTTGTGCAGAGGATTTTGAAATCTTTGTTGCAGGAAAGAGATGGTGAGCACATCTGGGAGGTTTAAGATAGAGAATTTTAATGGAGGCAACTTTGAATTGTGGAAACGCAAGATGGAGGACTTATTAGTGGATAGAGATCTATGGCTCACAATATCTAGAACCATGCCATCAAGCATGAAACAAGAAGATTGGGATCTGATGGATCAGAAGGCTAAGGGTCTGATAAGACTTTGTTTAATTGATTCAGTGCTCCTGAATATCCCTGAAGAAAAGACTGCAAAAGATCTTTGGAAGAAACTTGGAGATGTTTATCAGGATAAATCCCTGCTAAACAAGTTATTCATGCGAAAGAAATTTTATTCTCTGAGGATGGAAGATGGAGGATCTATTGCTAATCACCTCAATACATTCAATATGCTTGTTGTCCAGCTGACCTCTGTTGGTGTGAAGATGGAGGAGGAGGATTGATCAATAGTATTACTGTGTTCCTTACTAGATTTGTGGGATGATCTTGTTATGGCCATTGGGAGTACCACTACCACCTTCTAGATGGATGAAGTGGTTTTTTCATTGTTGTCTAAAGAGATGCAGAGAAAATCTTCTGAGTCGGCTAAGGAGGCTCTTATGGTTCATGGTAGATCTAAAGAAAAGGGAAAGAAAAGGGATAAGAAGAAGGAAGAAAAAAGAAGATCCAAATCCCATGGGATATCCAAGTCTCCTGAAAAATCCAAGGCTTTATGTTGGAATTGTGGAAAACCTGGTCACTTCTACAAGGAGTGCAAGGAGGAGAAGAAGAACTATGATTCAGATTCCGACAAGTCCTCTCAAGATGATGGAGAAGTGTTTGTCTCTACCTTGGCAATGCATGCATTGGAAGATGTGTGGCTTATTGACTTTGGTGCATCATTTTACATGACCTCTAATTAGGGTTGGTTTTCAAAGTATGAAGAATATGATAGTAGGAAGGTGTACTTGGGTGATGGCTCTCACCTAAAGATTGTTGGTAGTGGAAGAGTCTTGATTTCATTCCATGTTGGATGAGTGAAGGGGATCAATGGTGCTCTACATATCCCTAGTTTGGCATGGAACCTAATATATATAAGTAAGTTGAATGATGTGGGTGTGTAGGTTGTTTTCTTTAATGGACGATGCAAGATGACTAGAGGAGCTGTGGTGCTAGCTAATTGTGTTCGGATTGGAACTCTATTTCAGCTTGATGCATGTGTGGTATAGTGCAATAATGCCTCTATTTCAAAGAAGAGAACTTCAGAGTCTTCATCCTCACCATTGGAACCAAGAGTGAAGAGGATTGTTGCATCTACTTTTGATGGTCATGCTTTCTGGGTACCTAAGGGTGCTCATTCTATGGAGATAAAACTTCCAACTAATTAGACAATGTTATGGCACTAAAGGCTTGGTCGCATTGGTGAAAAGGGTTTGACGACCCTGAAAGAAAAATCCTCATTGAGGGTATGAATGATTGTAATCTTGAGTTTAATTTTTGTGAACATTGCATCTATGGTAAACAAAACTATGTTCAATTTTATTTCGTTTCTCACAAAACTTCTGAGGTGTTGGACTTGATTCATTTTGATGTGTTTGATCTAGTTAATGTTTCTTCGATTTCAAAATCTATTTACTTTGTTTCATTCATTGATGATTACAGTAGGACATCGGTGTATTTCCTTAGAAGAAAATCTGAAGTCTTTAGTAGATTCAAAGATTTCAAACCTCTTGTAGGGAATTGGAAGGATGGAAATATTAAGTGTTTAAGAACTGATAACGATGGTGAGTTTTGTTCAGCAGATTTTGACAAGTTCTATAAATAACATGGGATTGAGAGGCACAAGACAACTCTATATACCCCTTAACAGAATGGAGTTGCAGAGAGGATGAACAGAACGTTGATGGAGAGGGCAAGGAGTATGCTAAGTGGAGCTGGCCTTGAACAAAAGTTATGGGCTGAAGTTGTTGCTACCACTTGTTACCTGGTTAATAGGTCTCCTACATCGGTGCTTGTTGATAAGACACCTATGGAGGTGTAGTCTAGTAAAAAGACTTCATTGAGACATATTCAAGTATTTGGTTGTGAGGCATATGCACACGTGCCTAAGGAGAAGAGGTTTAAGTTGGAGAACAAGGTTGTGAAGTGTATATTCATTGGTTATAGCATCAGTGTGAAAGGGTACAAGCTTTAGGATACAGTGGCTGAGAGAGTTTTGTATAGTAAAAGTGTGATCTTCAAAGAGCTCAATCCTTCTTCTATTATTCTACAGCCAGAGAAAGAAGAAGAGAAAGAGGATATGGTTCAGTTTCCTTACACCCCTGATATAGTTGAACTAAAGACATCTATTGGACCTGATGATGAGGAGAACTCTAGTAGCTCTGAAATTTCAAAAGAAGATGAAGAACCTTAACCTCAACCTTTGAGATCCACACGGATAGGGTGGAAACCTGATAGGTTTGGTTTTCATTACATGATTCCAGTTGTATTTTTGCTTTGATTTCTAACACTGATGAGCCTAGGACTGTGAGGCTACGAGTATGAGTGATGCAAATTCCTAGAAAGATGCCATGAAAGAAGAGATGGCTTCCTTGGATAAAAACAATACTTGGGATCTAGTACCCTTGCCTGATGGACATAAACCTGTTGGATACAAATGGGTGTTCAAGAAGAAATTTAGTTTAGATGGTAGTGTTGAGAATTTAAAGGCAAGGTTGCTTGTGAAAGGTTATTACCAAGTTGAGGGAATAGATTATGGTGAGATTTTCTCTCCCGTTGCAAAGCTAACATCTATCAGATTCTTGTTATCACTTGCAGCAACATACAATTTAGAAGTTGAATAGATGGATGTGAAGACAGCTTTCCTTCATGGTGACTTGGAGGAAGAAATATATATGTCATAGCCAGAGAACTATGTGGTAAAAGGTAAAGAAAATTTAGTTTTCAAGTTGAAAAAGTCTTTGTATGGTCTGAAAAAATCTCCTAGGATGTGGTACCATAAATTTGATGGCTTTGTGTTGAGTTTGGTATTTCTGAGATCAAAATTAAATCATTGTATTTACTTTAAGATGGATAATGATCACATTCTCATTATTGCATTATATGTTGATAATATGTTATTCATTGGGAATGGTAAGAATTTGATTTATAATTTGAAGTCTCAGTTGTCAGCATAGTTTGAGATGAAATATTTAGGGGCAAATACATCTTGGGAATGGAAATCATAAGAGACAGAGCTAATAGAAAACTATGGTTAAGCCAGAGTAAGTATGTGAACACCATGTTGGAAAGATTCAACATGGCAACTTGTAGACCATTGATTGTTCATGTTATGATGGGGATAAAGTTATCCATTATAGATTGTCTGAAGCCTCCTTCTGAGATGGAGGTGAGCAGAGTTCCTTATGCTAGTGCAGTTGGAAGCTTGATGTATGCTATGGTATGTACAAGACCAGACATTGGGGTGAAAGTACAAAGTCATGCCACACTTTTATAATGGAAACAACCAAGATTGATCTAACTTTTTAACTTCAATCACTACAAAGTGATGTATATGTTTTGAATTTTAAAATTATGTAAACTAAGAAAATGTAGATTTTTAAGTGTATTTTATGTTTGTATTTTTGAAAAAATTAAAAATAAATATTTAAATGTAGTATTTTATAAAATTTACACTATAATTTAGTTGCCGATAAAATGTTGAAAAATAAGGTTGAATGGGGCATCGCACTTTATATAGTAAATTTCATTTATTTTCCTTATTATTTTTTTGTGTATTCATAACTCAAAACTTTAGTGAATGGATTAATGTATTCCCCAATTTGATAAATATATATTTTTAAATAAATTTTGGAAGTTGCATGTAATGAAAACATGACTATTTTGATGGGAAGTCAACTTTTGTCTTGATTATTTATCCAAAATAGGAAAAAAAATTATATCATCTTTACAAGGAATCTCTCCTCTAGTGCATCATATTTTTTCAATTTTTTTTGATAAAATTTACTATTTTTCTTGAGAGGACAATCAACACCATATTTTGGTGTTGATGACCTACTTTTAGTAGAAATAAAAAATAAAATATAAATACTAATTGAAATGTTTAAAAAAATATATTTTTATGAATTAGACTTATAGATCTACAAAAGGGTATTTTTAGATTCTTTTAAAATGATTATTTACACGAGTAGAAGTTGTTGAAACATCAAGTTTTTCAAATAATTTCATTTTTTTGGTAAATGAGTCCCAAAATGATGGTACATATGTTTTTAGTGGATGGTTCCAATTAGAAAAGTTGTGGCCTAGATCTAATTTAGCTAGAATGAATCCAGATAGAACATAAGTTTCACCAAAGTTGACTTTTAGTTGGAAATACTTAAATTTGTTTATGTTGATAAGTTGGCCCAAAGTATGACACGGCTTTGAACTTTTACCCATTGCCCAAGCAGTGGGAGACCTTAGTCTATTTATGGCTAATCCTAGATGGATACATTGGGATGCAGTGAATAGAGTATTTAGATACTTGTGGGGTACTTCTGAGTATTCCTTATTGTTGGCAAGAGACATTGTGTGGCTTCATGAGTGTTGTCATTGATGGCAACAAAGTTTATCCCACACATCCGCAGCACATAGTATGTCTTTACCGAAAGTCAGATTGAAGAGTGTTTTGGTCTAGTGAACAAGAACAGAGCATGCAGCAAGGTCTGACAATCAGGTCTGAATCTCTTAGAGGATGTATCTCAGCAAAGTGCAGACTTGGGGAAGTCAAGAGGAGTACCATGACTGCTACATTCCAGAGATTGAGCCTCCGGTGATGAAAGAGTGAAAAGATATGAGCATCTAAGTGTTGAGTTTCTGACAGGTAGAGCAAATTGAGGAAGAACCAACCGGCAGAGCATCAGACCTTAATCCGGATGAGAAATTGGTGGTGATCAAGCTATTTGAGGGATCTTTCATGGTTGGCCGACATGATTGATGACTTCCATGCCTATGTCTTTGATACACATCACATATTAAGCATAGATTCAGCTAACATATCAGTTTCTTGAAAATATCTTGAGTATTCCAGTTGTCGACTAGAAAGATGTTGAAATCCTTGATGCAGATATATATACCAGATTGATTTTGGTATGAAGGTGTGTGTGTTGTGAAATAGTGTGTGAGAAAAGGCAGAGAGAAGTGTGGAAGCAGCAATACAAATCCGGTATGTGATAGAACAGCAGCACTAAAATAGAGGAAGAATGAAGTGTAGTAGATCAGTATATTGAGCCTAACCGAAACTAAACCACAGCATATGTGGATGCCTCTCTTCAGTTCAAACATCTGGTTACCTTCTATAATCTTGTAGGCAGTGAGTCTCTTGTAGGCAGTGTGCCTCTGTGAGTAGTGTGCTCAGGCAGTGAGCCCTAATTGGCAAGTGCCATTTTGTACTTCTTTATCTTTTAACAAAGAATACAATCTTGGGTTAGTCACCCCGTGGTTTTTCCCTTAACAGGGTTTTCCACATAAAAATCCTTGTTTTATGTGTGTTGATTTCTTTCCTGCTCTATGATTATGTATGCTTATATGTTTTGATGTTGCACTAATTGTTAAAGAAGAAAAGAAAGTTAAATATTTAAGATAACTGATTCACCCCCCCTCTCAGTTATCTACCTTGTTTCCAACACTTATGTTATCATGGTTATCCTACAAGGGATTGACATTCACTTTGTATTCGAGGATTTGTGGATTTAGATTGGGCAAGTGACATTGACAATAGGAGATCCACTAGTGCTTATGTGTTCACTATGTTCGGTGATGCTATTAGTTGGATGAGTAAGTGGCAACCTGTGGTTGCTTTGTCCACTACTGAAGCAGAGTACATAGTGATAGTTGTTGGGTTTGATGCAAGGAAGATTACCATTTGTTATGATAGTTAGAGTGCCATATGTTTGGTGAATAATCCTACTTTCCATGCGAGGACGAAGTATATTGATGTCCAATATCATTTTGTTCATGACATGGTAGAGTATGGGAAGGTGAATTTGAATAAAGTTGACACTTCGATGAATGTTACAGATGCCTTGACAAAACTTGTGAGCACAGAGAAGTTTAGATGGTGTTCAGAGTCTATGGGCCTCTCGTCTCGTAGTAGTTAATTCTTGTCATTCTATCAGCTCTTGAAAGGTGTTCGACAAGTGAGAGAATGTTGGGAATTAAGGTGTCTCAACCTTTACAAGTTCCTAATATTGCATTTATTTATTCAACACCATGTTGTAGGATCCCATGTTGACTTGGCATAGTTTTTCCATGTGTCAAAACCTTGTGCACATGCAGCAAGATAATTTTGGTGACTTTATCAGTTGTGGTTCCCCCCAAAATAATAAACACCCCCAAAGCAAAAATTGGCCTATATTTAATAAAGGCATCGACAATTAGTTTGTTATTGGCTGACATGGAAAAATCGACATTGGATAACTGCCAAAGAGGCTTGATAAATAAGTTGTTGGAGAATGTGAGAGGTAATGGGATGTAAATGAGAATCGACATTTTATGTACTCTTGAAAGAGCTTGCATTGCAAGTGTGTTGCAATCATCTTTTGATTTGATAATACATTGTGCAGGTTTTGGAGTGTGGGGTTTTTACCCAAAATAGTTTTCCCCATGTATATCTTATGTTGTGAGCATTGTACTTATTTTTATGTGTTATTACCTTTCCATTAATGTGCATCTAATAAATTGTAACTAGTAAAGATTAAAATTTGCTCAACTTTTCTCATTAGGTCAGTGTCGGAAGTTATTTCCGCCTACCTTGCTTCCTTTCATAGAGAGGGTTCAACATCCAAGGAGGAAGTATCTACAACTTCCTATAGTACTAGAATTTGGGGCCTCTTTATGTCTAGCTTCTTTTGGGAAATGGAATAATTTTCACAAGTATTTTTGGGAGTTTTTTTCTTATTCAGATTTGCATCATCTCTGCCACCTACTACATTACTATTTCCATGAGTCATGTATACTGAGGTGAATTGTTAAGTTGAAGATACTTCTATATGCTTTGATCTCTTTGATGGCTCGCCTTTGGTGGAGCTTTTACCAGTGGTGTACTCAATAATTTTCTTTGTGAACCAAGATTTTGATCTTTACAATATGAATGCAGTCCTCTCCTCAAGACTTGTAATTTATGTATTAGACCAATTGATTGGTGGTATTGGTTGTATTTATATTGATTGCTCAAAGATATGATCAATTAAGTCACTTTCACATGTGGAACATGATAATCTCAAAGTATCTCTTTATGATTTTAGAGTCATTTTTGAAATCTTCCCAATAATCTTCTATATGTGGAACATGATAATAGTAGGGTCCAAGCCTAATGTTGTCTTTTGCATAATCTTTTATATTGAAAGGAAACCTTTTAACATGAAAATGCATAATCATCTTGGTCAGAGTCCTTTCTACATTATGTGCATTAGTAGAGGATTTATTAGAAATGAAGGCAAACCACTACAATATAGAAATCTAAAATTATGTTATAAATCTAAAATTTAATCCATAGAATAGAAAAATAGAAATTTAAAATAATGTTAATCAAATACAAAAAAAATCAGCAAACATATAAGAAACTTACAACATAGTATTTACGTGGAGAAAACCCTTTCGAGTAAAAAAATCCACTAGAAAAGTGGCCAAGTATGTATTATCTTTGAATTAGATTATAATACATTCACTTCCTTCAATTCTACATTCAATCTGACTACACCTGTGTGACTATGAACTCTCACAACGTCTACCTTCTACTCCTCAAGCCCCTGTTATATAGAAATTACATATAAGAATGAGAATACATGAAATGTGGCATCCAAACTTTGGCAAATTCCAACACCCTACATTGGGAAGTTTACCAGCATGCTAAACATAGTCTCTTACATCTTCTTACACCCTCTTATAGGTTGTCATAACTAACTAAAATTATCTCTCCATTTTGGGCACCTAGTTTGTCATACAATCCCTTGAAAATAGGAGATGCTCTTACATGCATTATAGACTATCAATAGCTTATGCAAAGATTCTCTTATGCATGTCATAATCAGCCCAAGAATAGCCACTTCAAGATGGGTGCCTAGTTTGACCTTATCACCTCATTTACATTTCCAAAGATGAACCAGTAAATACTAAATTTCTACTAGTAAATTATTAATTACTATTGCCAATAAATAATTAATTTGGCATACTAGTAAAAATAATTACCGTTGTCAATGAAACCTTCATCCCTTATGAATGCATTTACAAACAATATTAGGAATAATTAAATACATAGGATTTACAAGGTTGATGGCATGTTAATCCTAACATTCTCCCACTTGACATCATACATTGTAAATACATCCATTAGAAAACAAGAAATCAACTAAGTACTAGAAACAAGACCCATGGCCTCCCTGCACTGAGTGAACTTTTTTGTGCTCACAAGTTTGATAAGATAATATTCTCCTGAGTGTCAACCTTCTTCAACTCAATATGTTCGTTTGCAACCATTTCTCAAACAAAGTTATACTGAACATCTACATGCTTAGTACAAGCATGATATATAGGATTCTTAGCTAAACAAATTGTAGTTTAGTAATCACAACCAATCTAAATTGTCCACCAATCAAAACCAATACTTGTAGATGTAATCTTTGTAACCAAATTACCTCCTTAGAGACATGGGTAGCAGCTATGTACTCTGTTTTGATAGTAGATAAAGCAACCATAGGCTACCTCTTACTCATCCAACTCATAACTCCTCCAAATAGAGTAAATACATACCCACTAGTGGACCTTCAACTATCCAAGTCACCTGCGCAATATGCATCAACAAAACCCTATGTGTCTAATGTCTTATCCTCACTATTAGTACTAGAATAAAAAAAACAATAATCAGAAGTACCGTGAAAATGTATTAACACCCTCTCACATAATTCTAATGCTCTCTACTGGGGTTAGATATAAACCTGCTCAATACTCCCATTGCTTGGGCAATATTTGACCTAGTGCAAACCATTGCATACATTAAACTTCCTACTGCACTAGCATATGGAACATTAGATATATCCTCAAAATCATCTTCACACTTGGGACACATATATAAAGTAAGCTTAATGTCAACCAGTAAAGGAATTCTAAATGGCTTACGGTCATGTCTATTAAATCAACATAAAATAGTATTCACATACTTTGTGACAACCAAAGATTTATGTTACCTTGATCTCTCTTGATTTTCATTTCCAATATATTTTTTTTTTCCCCCAGATCCTTCATCTCAAATGCACCTGAGAGTTGATCTTTCATCTCACTAATCATACCCTTGGTGTTACTAAAAAAATGTCATCCACATACAAAGCAACAATTAGTATATGGGTGAGTGTGAGATCATGATGGACCAAATGGTGGCAATGGAGGAAAAAATCACGTGAAAGTGTTAGCCAAAATCATCAAACACTTTTTTTGGCTCAGATTTTGGCTTGGTAAGTTTTTTCAAAACGGATATCCATTATGGAAAAATATTTTTCCTATGAAAAAATGCTTCAAAACAGATATCTATTTTGGTTTTAAAAAGTTTCCCCCAAAAAATTGCATGGTAATTAGGCTTGGGAATCCAAACCTACCTTTTCCACATGAATGAAGAATCGAGATGTTTTTACATATTTTCCTCGACTTCACCCTTGATGCTAGTGGACTTTTTTTTATTCAAATTTGATAAAATCACAAGGGTATATTCGGGACACTGTCAAGATTCTAAAAATAAAATATATGTCTAATTATAATTTTAATAGGTAATTATTAACAATTTTCTACCTACACTATGTCTGAATTCTTGAGAGACACACTGATTGAAAAACATCCATAACTTTCAAACCATTTGACCTTTTTCAAATCTGAAACTTGCATCACACTCTACACTTCACTAGCTACAGGTCTTACAAAAAAATTTGAATTTCATATTTTTTGAGTAATTTAGGTTGGCTGGACAATTGCTTTTTAATATTTTTTAAAATTTGTAGTAAAAAAATCATAACTAATTATTTGCTTACAAAAAAAATCATAAAAATATGTATCACATTCAGGCATGTGTCCTTTACTTATATCTAAAGATTCAAAAAAAAATTCTCATACTTAGGTTGGCCGGACAAACACCTACTTTTTTTTTTTTAAATGTTAGTAGTACATTCAATTTCTTTTAAATTTTATTCCTACATATTTTTCAAATTATGTAGATAACCCATTCGAATTTTCACGTGAAGTTACTTAAGTCTATTTTTTAGCATTTTTATTGCCACTTAGAGGTATTGTTTGGCCCATGATAATCTTGCACTCACCCATAT
The DNA here is from genome assembly GCA_027924645.1 of Cunninghamia lanceolata. Taxonomy (NCBI): domain Eukaryota; kingdom Viridiplantae; phylum Streptophyta; class Pinopsida; order Cupressales; family Cupressaceae; genus Cunninghamia; species Cunninghamia lanceolata. The sequence goes on along the minus strand of BSBN01000233.1, from coordinate 13,731,031 downwards.
GATCATAAATACATCTAATGTAAACAAAGTTATCCTCTTTGCTTCTCACAAAACCCAATCAGCATAAAATGATCAATTTTTTTATACCACATTTGGGGTGATTGTTTCAAACTATAAAGAGACCATTTTAATATGCAAACCAAGTGTTATTTCTCTTTTACCTGAAAACCTTTAGGTTGTTGTATATAAATTCCTTCTTCTAGATCTCCATGCAAAAATGTAGTCTTAACATCCATTTGCTCAATTTCAAAATCATAAGTAGCAGCTATGGATAAAAGAAATCTAATAAAAGATAATTTACTAATAGGAGATAATATTTCATTGAAATCAACTCCCTCTCTCTAAAAGTAACCCTTGGATACCAATCTAGCCTGTACTTTTCCAATGAACCATCTTCTCTAAATTTCTTCTTATAGACCCACTTACATCCAATGGCCTCCCTTTGGGAAAATGAACAAGATCCTAGGTATCACAAGAGCCTAAAGCTATCATCTCCTTCTACATCGCTTCTTGCTGATATTAACTATCATTTGCAAGAATAGCTTTTATGTAGGATCGGGATTCATCATCAGTACTTAATAAAGCAAATGCACAATGAAAATCTAGCATTTGCTATACATGTCAACTAGATTATGTTATCTTGTGGATCTTCTCAAGGGTGGAGTAATGGATTCTTCCTCTTGTTCTTCTGCATGCTCAACCTCTTCAGTAATCTTAGAGTCATCCTGCTTAGAACTCCCACTTGAACCCTTTTCTTCCTCTCCATCCTCAAATCCATAATTTTGTTCTTCCTTATGTACATCTTCTTGATTCAAATCAAAATGCACTATATTTTTTCCTCCTTTATCTTTTTGTCTATTTAGGATTAGAAATAGCTCTAGGTTCCCTTAAAATCACATCTCTTGAATAGACAACTTTCTTGGTTAGAGGATTCTGAATATTATAACCTTTAACATTCTCACCATATCCAATGAAGATGCATTTATGTGTTTGTGGTCCAACTTAGAACACTTTTCTTTAGGCACATGAACAAAATTCTCATAGTCAAATACCCTTAAATGTGAAATAGAAGGTTTCTTACATATCCACACCTCATGACATTTCAAATCAAGAGTCTTACAAGGATATATGTTGATCCAATAACAAGTGGTACACAGCTTCTTCCCAAAAACATTTATCCAATTGTGCATCACTTAACAACTTTTGGATCTTTCCATTAAAGTTTGGTTCATCCTATATGCACCCTCATTTTGTTGTAGTGTGTAAGGAGTAGTATTTTTCCTTATAATACATGTATGCTTGCAAAACTCATCAAAATCCCTAGAACAATATTCCCCTTCATTGTCAGATATCAATATTTTTATCTTATGTTCTAATTGATTCTCTACTAAGACTTTAAATTCCTTAAACTTAGTGAAAACCTCATATTTATGTCTCATAAAATAAATCCACGTATATCTTGAAACATCATCAATGAAGGTTATAAAATACTAATAATTTTCCAAAAGAATCATTATCCATGGGTCCAAACACATCTGTATGAATAATTTCTAATTTGTTCTTTATTTTATTGCTTCCTAAGGGAAATGATGCTCTATTTTTTTTTCCAAACACATAATGCTCACAAAAATCAAAATAATTATCAGAATAGGAGAAACTATCAATAATTTTTTATTCAAATTGGTTTTTAAAAAAAATTTCACTTATGTGGCCCAATCTATGGTGCCACAAAATAGATGTATTTTTATATTTTTCAATCACATTGGTGGATTTACATAAAGTAGTGGTATTCAGCCTAAACAAATTTCCTAATCTTGTCCCCCTCTCTACCACCAAGCTTCCTCTCACCAATCTACAACCATGCTTATCAAACGTTACATGCATTCATGAATTATTCAACTTAGATACATATATTAAATTATTAACCAATCCACGAATATGTAAAACACCGAGGAGGGTTTTTATCCTCCCATCACTAAAACACAATTGTACCTTGCTATGTCTAACTATCGGATATGAACTGTTTTCCCCAAGGTAGACTTCACTTCCATCATATTCTTCATATGTGGAAAACCACTCCTTATGAGGAGTCATGTGATAAGAGTATCCTAAGTCAACCAACCATTGTTCATTAAAAATAATATTACATGAAGAAATCAAGAATTCTTCACCTAATTCTGAGGACTTTTCTATAGAGGAATCCCATTGTTTCTTCTTTGTTTTGCATTCCTTCTTAACATGTCCCCTCTTTCCGTAATTCCAACACTTCACTCTATTCTTTTTACCAGGAGTTTTAGATTTTCCCTTAGACTTGTATTTAGGCTTCTTTTGTTCTCCTTTAGATCCACCTCTTTCCTTGGACCTTCCCCTAACATTAAGAGCATACATTGAGTTATCCACAGCTTTCTTTCTCTTTTTCTATGACAACAATATTGCAACAAGAGCATCCAACTTGGGATCTTTGAGATTAGCAACAAAAGCAAAAATGAAATTCTCTCATGACTCAAACAAAGAACAAAGTAGCATAATCCATTTATCTTCCTCACTTATCTTAACATCAACTAAAGCTAATTGAATCAAAATCAAATTAAAAGTATTTAAATTCTCAAAAACTGAATCACCTTCCTTCATTTTTAGAGAAAACACTTTTCTTTTCAAATATAATTTATTTACCAAACTCTTTGTTTGGTAGATCTCAAACAATCATTTTGATAGATCATATGTAGTTTTCTCTTTTGAACATTCAGCAAGATAGAGTCTACAAGCTAAAGTCGGATAATCCCCTATGCTTTTGTATTCATCTTATCCCACTCCTCTTGATCTATTTTGTCTAATTTATTTTCCTTTGTTGCAGCCAATCATTGATCCCTCTATTCAAGGAGATCCTCCATCTTTAGCTTCCACAACTCATAGTTAGTCCATTAAACTTCTCAATATCCAACTGAGATGTAGATGCAGCAATGGCTTCCACACACAAATCTACAAAACAAATTTAACTAGAACTTCCACTGCAGCACAGAAAACCTTCACTATTCCACCTAAGAAGCAAAGTTGGCTAGGCTCTGATACCAAATGTTAGAAATGAAGACAAACCACTACAATATGGAAATCTAAAATTATGTTGCAAATCTAAAATTTAATCCTTAGAATATCAAAATAGAAATTTAAAATAATGTAAATCAACTACAAAGAAATTGGCAAACACATAAGAAACTCACAAGACATTATTTATGTGGAGAAAAACGTTTTAGGTAAAAAAACTCCACCAGAAAATAGGCCAAGTATGTATTATCTTTGAATAAGATTACAATACATTCACTTCCTTCAATTATGTATTCAATCTGACTACACCTATGTATTTGTGAACTCTCACAACTTCTACTTCTACCTTGATGCAGGAGCATTCGGGCTCACATGCAATCTTGCATTAACCAAAAAAATATATATTATTTCTTTTACCCTTTTGTTGGTCTTGCAAGTTTCTAATCAACATTATACCAAGTACCTATCCATCATCTACCAACTACATTTCATACTTGCACCAACTTTGGAAAAATATATATATATATATTTAAATTCTCCAACACTCCAAAGATAATGACAAAATCCTAGGTGCCTACATGCTAGAAGAGAGAGAGATTGGACAGTGAAAAGTTTTCAAGCACCCAAGTCAGGAAGGAAAGAAACAAAGGAATCCTAAGAGTCACCTTTCTCCAAGTTGTATGCCACCAAGCAAGAGGAGGAATACCAAGAGTCTTTAGCCCCCAAATGAGGAAGAGGAAACTTGGAAAAGGAGATATTATAAATAGATTGAAGTTTGGCTCCAAAGAGACATTGGAAAACATAAGATGAATCCAAATTTATTTTTTATTTTTTTGCAGGTCATAAAGAGGATGTCCATAGGTGATGTTGAAGATAATTCTCCAAGGGAAATACATCCATTTTGATGAGGCATAGAAAGTGAACATCCATGGTGACTTGTTAGATGAAAAGATTTTGAATTTGTAGGCTTGTGGAGGTGGATAGTTAGAAAGTTTGTTAAAGATATTTCATAGTTAAATTTGTGGAGGTTATGAATGTGTGTTACCACCTTGATTGGCTGCAAAAAAAATTGGGTTGTGTTTAATGTAAAAAAAGAGGGAAGAAGATGGGGTTTGGATGATTTTAAGGGTTTATCTTGATCCTCCTTTCACCACCAAACATTCAAGGACATTCAATCGAGTAGAGAACTCTACTACAGATTTCCTGTCACTTGGAACATAGGGGAATATTGGAATTGTGTGAATTCGTTGTTTAATTAAGTCTAATTATGCTCAAAACCCTAATTTTGTAAAATCATAAACAAACAGACAAATTATAGAAAATGATCGCACACAGAAATGTCAAATGATAACTAAATACATACCAGATTTTAAAGTTTAGTGTGCAAAAAAGTTGTGGATTAATGAGCGGGTGCCCTAGTCTAGTGTACCTACTTTTGTCAGGATCTCTGAAGAATGTCTGCAATCTATTCCTGATGTCATAGAGATTTTACCACTTCAGAATCCGAAGGACTAATGAGCAGGTACCCTAGTCCAAGCCCTAAATTTCTTCTTTGTTCTGCACTTCAAACAGTCTGTAATGCCTCCCTGCAACTCCACTTCTTTCGCTTCCAAAACCTATAACCTACAGTCACAGAAAAGTGGGTTGGGGGTTGTGGTGTTTAGAGACTTGCCTCGGTCAATCCCCAGAGAGACATTCAAGTCTTCTGAACATCATTGTTAGATAGAAAGTGCATATCCTTGTAGGATAGAGGCAAAATCCAAATGATAAACGATCAAAAACATAATAGATATCACCTTGTAGTGTAGATCTCACATAAATGAAGGCTCTTCAATCACATGAGAAGATGAAGTCAAATTTGCAATCACAAACATAATAACAATACTCTGCTCTTGCAACAATGAATATCTTGAAATCACAAGTATGCATAAAGTTTGCAATCATCTTCTAGTTTACAAATGAAAACCTAAACATGCTTATATATGCAACTACAAACATTCCCGCTAAGAATTTTCATAATTCAAACTTGAGGTGTCAGCATAGGACCTAATACGGTCATATATCCAACACATGAAAATAGGTCTTAACCTAAAAGAGGGAAGGACTAGGGCACGGGAGCCCAAGTCCTCCCCCTTAGTTCAGGCAAGAATCATCACAAGTGCATCCCCTAGGTCCCATTTGTAATAAAACTCATGGGTTTCTTCACCAAAAGTCATCATTAACATGCAAGATGACCTAAATGCATTCTAAAGGACCCGAGAGCTAAACCTTAAGAGGGAAAAGCCCCCAAGGGGACACTTTCTGACATAACATTTAGCCCCCACTTTAATGTAAGTATAAACACAAGGCCAATACATGCATTAAAGTACGGTCAACAGACACAGCAAACACGCCAAGCACGGAGAAGACATGCCAATCACAATGAAGACAGTAACAGGCATGCAAAACATGGAGAAGATAGCATTGAAGACACGTAAAACACGGTGAATGCAGTGATTATTTCTCTTTTTCATTTTCTCATATCTATGAAATGCAAATGCAAGTACAAGGAAAGTAAACACACAACCCAAATGCAAGAGGAGCTCATCGCCACCAGTCTTGAAACTACATAAGGGGCAACAAACACACCAAACAAATCCCAAAGTGTAGCAGGAGCTCATCACCACCAGTCTTGAAACTACACTTGAGAACAAACACGCCATACAAATCCCAAAGCATAAGAGGGCTCATCACCACCAGTCTTGAAACTATGCTTGGGAACAAACACGCCATACACACACACATGGAAGACACAGAGAAAACATAGCAAACAAGTGATGGAAGAAACCTATTTCTAGGTTTACAACCATCTCAGGCACATTACAGGCACACATTGATGATTGGGCTTCGCCACAACAATCGTCAAAGACACACTCAAGGGTTAGGATAGTCTCAACTCTGCCCCACCTGCTCGGAGGACTTTTAGAAAATGACAGGATGTCCAATCTCCTCGAGAAATACACCATCCCCGCCTCCATAGAGGTCTTAAATGATTGCAATATAGAAAAAAAAGATGTGCACTCGTTCAAAGATACAACATCTCACCTCTGCATAGGGCTTCAAACATGCTTCGTTAGTACTAAAATCATCAGACAGCCTACCTTATATGCCCCCACCTTAAGGTGGTTGATATCATGTAACGATATCAAGCATGTTAAGGTAGAGAGAAAACACACAAGGGAACATGAGTTCTTGCAAAGTCCATGCCCCCCAGAGGTGACATGTACTTTACGATTGCTAAATGTTTTCACAACACACAATTTCCTGCAAGAAAAGGTGTTAGAATCCATATAATCATGATAAACAATAATGCAAAGCTAGATCCAAGATAGAAAAAGTGAACAGAGCAGTAGTATTGTTATGTTTTGTAAGTGTGATAAGACAACATCAAAGTATCACATGGAGTGATTCTACTAGCCAAGCGTTGGATTATATATATCAACCCCATCGTCATGTATGGACTAGGTCCATTTTTTTATTTCTCGCTAAAGGGACACTAGGTCTGTATCAGTATAATATGTTTTTTGTCATCCGCCAGCTAGATAGAACCACTAGAGGAAGCTAAACAATAAATCAAGAGAGGAGAAATAAGTGCCTTAGGGACAGTCACGCAGGAGGGTGCCCCCAAGTCACCAACTGCAACACTATATCCATAAGACACAACACACAACAATGAAAATAGAGGAGAAGAAATATAGAAGAATGGTGATACGAATAGAAGGGTCACAACAGAGGCGGTCTCCAGGTATCCTTGACCTTACAAGAGAATCAAGGGTCATCCTAGGAGGCCTAAACAACACATAACACATCACAGGGGAAACACAACATGAGAGGGGAGGTCACATAAACGAGTTGATAATGCTATGACATAAGTGACCACCAAGGTTAGAAATACTTACCTGTAAGGAAAGTTGATCTAGAATTTGGAACTTGCGAGCATCTTGGAGAGATGTTCCATCAAGTTTTGTGCAAATCTTGAGTGGTTCTTATTGAAGTGTTCTTTGTTGTTAGGAAGTCCATGCGGTGCTTGTTTCTCATATCCTTGTGTATGTAAGATCTTTTGTTGCTTATGAGGAAGAGAACCACTATTATTTATAACTGATGATAACCGTCCTGCTCTTTTCCAATTGTTAGTTCTCTTACTTTGTTGATTCTGCCCATCGTGGTGATAAGGACTATCTTGTACTATCTCAATCTTTTCTTTTGCCATGATCTCTTGCTTTGGTTATTCCAGTTGTTTTTCCAATGTATTTTAGTTATCTCCCGATCCTTGAAGGGATAACAAAGGAGGAACCTCAGCATAAATACCATTTCCCCATGGACGAGGTGGGTTATCTAACTTTTCCTTATCCACTTCTATCATACCCACAATGTCATCATAATCTATATAGCCATCTTCTACTTCTACTATATTTGGTTCCATCATGTTGTTATCACTATGCATAGGGAAAGGATTAGTAAAAATTTATAAATTCTAATTCGGAGGAGCAACTGACTTATTTCCATTATCATTCACACCGGATACTTGTATAACATTCGAATCGATGAGGTCTTGTATTTCATGTTTAAGACACATAAATCGTTCAGTATCATGTCCATGTTGCCGATGGTAATGACAAAAAGAATTAGCATCGAAATAAGGTCCTTGCATTCTACTAGGATCCAATGGTTTAATCAGAGGAAGCTTCATGAGGTTATTACTCACAGCTTTATTCATGATAGAGTGATAGGATTCAGATATCAGGGTAAACTTTCTTTGTTGAAATGGTGCCTTCTTTGGATTAGTGATAGCACACTTGTGAGAAATTATTTGAATTTTGTCCATTAACCTTGATGAAAGTCTTATTATTCCTCTTAAAGTTGTTTTGTGACAATCCAACCATGGATTGACCAACTTGAGCTGATGAGTTTTGGTTTTCATACTGATTAGACAAAAGCTAATAATCATGAAGGGTGGTACATAAATGTTGAAAGGAGTTATACTTCATCAAGAGAATCTTAACATGGATGTTAGGTTGTAGATTTGTAATAAACACCTTCTGAACATCCTCATCCTTCATCTGATATTGAATTTGTGCATAGAGAGATTGATATTGGCTAATAAACTCAGTTAACTTCTCTTTCAGACATTGCTTGCAATGAACTAAATCGATCAAAGAGACTTGAGGTCCAATGTTTGCTTGAAAATGTTGTAAAAATTGATCAACTAATTGTGAAAAAGAGTGTATTGAATTTGGAGGTAAAGAGAAAAACCATTCTAAAGTAGTATCTTTGAGGGATCATGGGAAACGTTTCGCTAACAAGTCCTCTTCAAAGTAGAAATCACTACACATAGCCGTGAATACTGCCACATGAGTATTAGGATCACCTTTTCCACCATATTTTTCAAAGCAAGGAGTCTCAAACCTCTCAGGCATAGGAGTTCTCAAGATTGCATAAGATAAGGGATTGTGGGCATGATAGGTTGGTATATTAGGTTGCAAAGAATTTGTTAGGTTTGTCACCTTTTGTTGTAAAGAAGTCATGGCTTGCAATAGTTGATTTAAGATGGCATCATTAGGAGATGCAATTTGTTGTGAGGAATTAGAACTGAAGTGTGGAGGTGATTGAGCCTGAGTAGTGATAAGTAGAGGTTGTGAATAGGTGATTGGTGGTTGAACATAGTGATAGGTGGAATGTGGTTAAGAATAGTTATATGTAAGAGATGGCTGAGAATAAGCGGGATGGAGAGGTGGTTGAGAGTAATTATTCATAGAAGAGGTCACCTTAAGAACCAAGTTCTAATAGTTAAATCTCACAACTTTGTAATTTTATAAATTAGTGCCATTAGATACTCCAATACCAGTGGTAGCATTACTACAAGCATTTGCATTAGTGGTTAAAATTGTTGATGTAAATGTAGATATTCCCGTAGTCGGTATAGGTGCCGATACTTGTGTGTGAGACGGTGATGACATGTTATTAATACCATTTGAAAATTTAGTCATCGGCATAACATTATTGTGTACTATATGCATTAAACATCGAATAACATTAATATCGTCTTGTCCTTATTTTATCAACTCTCTTATGTTGTGAATCACAGGTATAGCTTCTTCCACTATCCTTTCATTTTAAACAAATGCTTGAAAATCGGCTAACTCTTTATCAAGTTTGTTTATTTGCTCATTAGGTACATGTGTGACCACCTCAATAGTGTCCTCAACATCATGAAATACTTGATCTTCCATAGTGGTTGTATGAGGTATAATGTCTTGCAAAATTTGTGTCTCTCCTTTTGTAAAGAAAGTGTTCAATGGATTTTCAGAGGTAGGAATACTATTTTCTTTAGGAGCACTGGAAACAAGTGAAAGAAGAGGTGTTGTAAGGAAATTGATGAGGGGAAGAAATTAATATGTCCAATATCATTCCAATAAACCAACAATATCCTTCACAACACACCTTTGATGCAATCCTATAATGATGAAAAACCTAGTGAAAATACACCTAAAATATGTAATTTTTTACAAATTTTCAATGCAAAGGCCTAATAGAAAGGGTGTTGTGAGGGATTTGAGGAGGGGTAGAAGATTATAACCCTGATAATATCCAATTAATGCATAAAAATCCTTCACAACACACCTATGATGCAATTCTAGAGAGACGATAAGGCCAAATCTAGTGAAAATGCAAGGTTTTCAAACCCTAGACATGAAATGTTACAAGAAAGCCACTATGATGAAACACTAAAATCAAAAATCAGTCCTAATGAGTGTTTTGAAAGGGTATTAAATTCTGAAACAAGATTTTGACTACAAACCCTAGCTAATGCAAAACTAGGTTATATGAAAAAAATGCACAATTTCAAGCAATTTTTAAAAATTTAATCATGAAAATGATATGCAAATGAATTATTAATGATGAATTTATGTAATTTAAATCAGATCTGATGATAATAACAAAAATTATATGAAATTAAATGCAAACTAATTCAAATTATTTGAAAATGCAAGCTAGAAATGCCATTTTTTTCAAATTTTTCATTTTTTTGTATTTTTTTGAATGCAATAAGATGAATGAATGCAAATCTATCATGCAACACTCAGCAAGGTGAAAAAATTCCAAAAACACAGGTTCACCAAAATTTTTAATGTAAAAAAAGAGGGAAGAAGTGTTGCAAGGTGTGGCCCTTGGTCTCCTTGTTCAGCGCTGCGCTGCAGTGGTTTGTGATAAGGGCTTAACTGACTCCCATGCTTGTTAAGTCAAGTGGTTGTATCGGGCATTAATAGGTCAATCTTCTGGTGCAACGGTAGCTAACAATTGGTATCAGAGCCAAGGTCACGGGTTCAAAACCCGCGCTTCCACTAGGGGGGATTGTTGCAAGGTGTGGCCTTTGGTCTCCTTGTTCAACGCTGCGCTGCGGTGGTTTGTGATAAGGGCTTAACCACCTCCCGTGCTTGTTAAGTCAAGTGGTTGTATTGGGCATTAATAGGTCGATCTTTTGGTGCAACAGCATCTAACAAGAAGATGGGGTTTGGATGATTTTAAGGGTTTATCTTGATCCTCCTTTCACCAATAAACATTCAAGGACATTCAACTGAGTAGAGAACTCTACTACAAATCTCATATCACTTGGAACATAGGGGAATATTGGAATTGTGTGAATTTGTTGTTTAATTAAGTCCAATTATGCTCAAAACCCTAATTTCATAAAATCGTAAACAAACAGACAAATTATAGAAAATGATCGCACATAGAAATATCAAATGATAACCAAATACATACCAAATTTTGAAGTTCGGTGTGCAGAAAAGTCAAGGACCAATGAGCGAGCGCCCTAGTCCAGTGTACCTGCTTTTGTCGGGATCTCTAAAGAAGTCTGCAATTCTTGTTGCCACTATCACAGAGATTTTACCGCTTCAGAATCAAGACTACTGAGCGGACACCCTAGTCCAAGCCCTAATTTTCTTCTTTGCTTTGCTCTTCTGACAGTTTGTAATGCCTCCCTGCAACTCCACTTCTTCCACTTCCGAAACCTATAACCTACAATCACAGAAAAGTGGGTTGGGGGTTGTGGTGTTTAGAGACTTGCCTCAGTCAAGCCCCAGAGAGACATTCAAGTCTTCTGAACACCGTTGTTAGATAAAGAGTGTGTATCCCTATGGGATAGAGGTAAAATCTAAATGATAAATGATCAAAAACACAATAGATATCACCTTGTAGTGTAGATCTCACATAAATGAAGGATCTTCACTCACATGAGAAGATGAAGTCAAATCTGCAATCATAAACACAATAACAATGCTCTTCGAGCCTGCAACAATGAATATCTTGAAATCACAAGTATGCCTAAAGTTCACAATCATCTTATAGTTTACAAATAAAAACCTAAACATGCTTATATATGCAACTACAAACATTCCCACTAAGAATTTCGTAATTCAAACTTGAGGTGTCAACATAGGACCTAATAACAGTCATATAACCGACACGTGAAAATAGGTCCTGACCTAAAATAGGGCAAGACTAGGGCATGGGCGCCCAAGTCCTCCCCCCTATTTTAGGCAGGAATCATCACAAGTGCATCCCCTAGGTCCCATTTGCAATAAAACTCAGGGGTTTCTTCACCGAAAGTCATCATTAACATGCAAGATGACCTAAATGCACTCTTAAAGACCCAGGAGCTAAACCTTAAGAGGAAAAAGTCCCCAAGGGAACATTTTCTGACATAATAGGTTGTAAGTGTTTGCTTTTTTTTATATTTTCTAAAAATTCTCAAGTTATATTGTTACTTCATTGTTGAAATCAATGCTACAACATTCACAGATTATATTCACGTAAGGGTTGCGAGTTAAGAGATTAATATATATTTATTTTTCTACAACTAAAGGATTCAAAGGGAAAAACCACAATCCTTAAGGTCTAGAATTTATCAAAGTTAATTTGCATCTAAAAGAAGTAGAATAATCTTGACAAACAACAATATTAAAGCTGAAATTTTACAAGCCTATGTTGGCATATATAATTTGTTACAATCCTTGAAGTTTTGAGCACATGTTATAAGAATTTTAAGGCATGAATATTTTTTTTATTACAATGCATATAAGTGAAGTTAATTAGGCTACATGATCAGATAATCCTTCATTGGATTCTCTTGTCATGTCTGCATCAAATGGTATCAGAGCAAGTTTTTTTTGGAAATGTGTTGAGATGAGTTGCATGAGATGGTATAGCTCTAATATTTTGTTGTAGGTGTGAGAGAAATTCCTATAATTACAGAGAGATAATCTCTTAGATTGTGGTTTAATTTGTATTGCTATCCTCCAATAGAGGTAGTGTTGGGTAGAAGATGTGTTGACATCCTCCACTGTGTGGAAAGTGGGTAGAGGGTGTTTTGGTTGTGCATCTTCTGGAGTTTCTTTGTTGGGTAGAGGATAGTTGTGGGTTTTGGTAAATATAGAAGTGTGTGATTTATTCATATTTTGATCCAAAATTTTGTGAGTTTTGTGGGTTGTGGGTTACATGTGTGTGCAGAAAATGTCTTCAGGAAAGAGGACTAGAGTGGCCTTGGAAAAGGCTGTGAGATTTTATTTTACAAAGAGGAGATAAAGAATTCAAATGGAAAGGGTGTTTGAAATGTTGAAATATATCCAATCAAGATTAAATGCAATGGAGGTTGTGCAAAATAGAGTTGTTGTAGATGTGAGCAGTTGTAATAAAGAATGTTGTGAAGATGGGAGAAGCTAACTCCCATAATTTTTTTAATGCTATTTTGTTTGAAAGAAAAGAAGAGGAGAAATAATACATGCAAAATATGGAAGAAAAGATCCTCATGTAAGAGGATGAGGAAAAATAAAAGAATGAGAATAAAATAGCAGCATGTCTTTTTGAAGGCATGGAGGAAATGGAGAAAGAAGTTGCAGCTGAGGGTGAAGATGAGAATAAATTTGCAGTAGTTGTGTCTCCTTTGAAGGACATATTAGTAAATGAAAAAGAGTGTGAGGAAGAAGTGAATGAAGAGGTAAAAGATTTGATTGTAGATTTGTTTCATTTTAATATTATTTGTTGTAATGAGTTTTGTACAAGTGACATGGTGACAAGAGGGTGGAGAAATTATTTTTGGTGGAGATGATCAGATTATGGTGGGTTGAATCCCATGAGAAAAGAGAAGAGAGGATAATGCATTTGGTGAGGAGGTCGGGCTATGGTGGATGCAAGTCCATGAAATCAAAGAGGATTAAAGAACAATTTTGGCAGAGGAAAACAGGCAAGATTCCAAGAAGATGTTGGAAAAGGAGAAGACAGAAAAAATTTATGGTACCAATGACAACATTGGAGTATGATGTAAATAGTTTACTATTTTAAAGGGTGGTTCAAACACTCAACTCCATTTTGTGAGCCATGCTCACAAACTTCTTACCTAGCATGTCTAATGCAGGAGCATCTGAGCTCACAAGCAATCTTGCATCAACCAAAAAAATATATATCTTATTTCTTTTACCCTTTTGTTGGTCTTGCAGGTTTCTAATCAACCTTATACCAAGTACCTAACCATCATCTACCAATTACACTTCATACTTGCACCAACTTTGGCAAGAAATAAAATAAATATTTAAATTCTCCAACACACCAAAGATAAGGACAAAATCCTAGGTGCCTACATGCTAGAAGACAAAGATTGGACAATGAAGAGTTTTCAAGCACCCAAGTCATGAAGGAAAGAAACAAAGCAATCCCAAGAGTCACCTTTCACCAAGTTGGATGCCACCAAGCAAGAGGAGGAATAACAAGTCTTTAGTGCCCAAATGAGGAAGAGGAAACTTGGAAAAGGAGATATTATAAATAGATTGAAGTTTGGCTACAAAAAGGCATTGGAAAACATAAGAAGAATCCAAATTTATTTCTGATTTTTTTGCAGGTGATCAAGAGGACATCCATAGGTGATGTTCAAGATAATTCTGCAAAGGAAATACATCCATTTTGATGAGGCAAAGAAAGTGAATTTCCATGGTGACTTGTTAGATGAAAATTTTCTAAATTTGTAGGCTTGTGGAGTTGGATGGTTGGAAATTTTGTTAGAGATATTTCATAGTTGGAATTGTGGAGGTTACATATGTGTATTACCACCTTGATTGGATGCAAAAACATTTGGGTTGTAAGTATTTTCTGTTGTTTATATTTTCTAAAAATTCTCAAGTTATATTGTTACTTCATGGCCGAAATCAATGCTACAACATTCACAAATTATATTCACTTAAGTGCTACAAGTTTAAGAGATTAATCTATATTTATTTTGTTACAACTAAAGGAATCAAAGGGACAAAAAACAATCCTTAAGGGCTAGAATTTATCAAAGGTAATTTGCATCTAAAAGAAGTAGAATAATCTTGACAAACAACAATCTTAAAGCTGAAATTTTACAAGACTATGTTGGCATATATATTTTTTTACAATCCTTGAAGTTTTGAGCACATCTTATAAGGATTTGAAGGCATGAATATTGTTGTTATTACAATGCATATAAGTGAAGTTTATTGGGTTGCATGATCAGGCAATCCTTCATTAGATTCTCTTGGCATGCCTGCATCATACCTCCTCAAGCACATGTTATATAAAAATTACATACAATAATGGGACTACATGAAATGTGGCATCCAAACTTGGGCAAATTCCAATGCCCTATATTGGGAATCTCACCAACATGCTAAATATAGCCTCTTACAACTTCTTACACCCTCTTATAGGTTAATATAGCCTCTTACAACTTCATACATCCTCTTATAGGTTGTCATAACTGACTAAAATTATCTCTCCATTTTGGGCTTTATCATACAATCCCTCAAAAGTAGGAGATGCTATTACATGTGTCATAGACTAACAATAGCTTATGCAAAGATTCTCTTACGCGTGTCATAATCAGCCCAAGAATAGCCACTCCAAGATGGGCGCCTAGTTTGACCTGATCACCTCGTTTACATCCCAAAGATGTTCTAACTGGTAAATAGTAAATATCTACTAGTAAATAATTAATTATTGTTGCTAGTAAATAATTAATTACTACACCAGTAAAAATAATTACCGTTGTTAGTGAAACCTTCACCCCTTATGAATGTATTTACAAACAATATTAGGAATAGCTAAATACATAGGATTTACAAGGTTGATGGCACCTTAATCCTAATAGGATTTACACATGTAGTAATTGTTAGTGTAAAAAGTGTTATTACCTAACTAGTTCATCTCCTACCTAGTTGGTCCTACTCACACTAGTGCTTAAGCTCACTTAGACACTTTTCTTTTTTTAGTCTCACCTCATGAGTGCACTACGTTTGTCCTCACACTTGTCATAAGTGTGCCTACATGTGTCACCACATTGGAGGGGTAGTCAGTCTTCTATTCCTACCTTCCATCTTCCTCCTTGTCCTAAATATACAAGGAACTTATTATATTTTATTCATTCACTTGTATCATAGTTTTGGCATTTTATTGTGTGTTCAATTGTGGAAGTTATTAGATTTTGCATTCTTTATTTGGTTGTTCCAACATGGTATCAAAGCCATGAATAGCAAATCCCTTCTCAAATTATTTTGAATCTCACAATAGCCCTATCATTTGTGCATCAAGGAGCCAAACAGACATCAGTGTCCAGTCTAAAAGGCTCAAAATAGCTAGGAACGCCTACCCAAACATTAATTTTCAACACAACCAAAATTTGTCATTTTTTGGAGGGGCCTTTACCATGTTGTACTGTATTGAATCCCATATGGTTGTACTTGTAAAGAAAGTTTTTTAAAATTGTAGAGAAGCCTTCTGTAAAATTTGTAATTAAGCATATCATAAATTTGAATTTTAATCATTCTACCAAATTTGTAATTTTTTAGTGTGATTTATTAGAAAGCTCTCCCTAGTTGTGAAAATCTTTGAAATACAAGTTTGGTTGAGCTCCTAGCACTGGTTGGTATCACATTGTAGGTGGTTGTCAATGGAGATTTGCATTATTTTTCTCTTTGCTAGTTGTGTTTTCTAATCCAGTAGTTTCATTATGAAATTTTGTATCTTTGAAGGAGGGTTTTTTACTAATGCAATAGTCACAAGCACATCAGAATGCCTCGGGTCATGCCTTGGAACAAGGGTCTCTACCACAAAAATCTTGGATGAAAAAGCAAGATTTCAATGAGGTATTAAATCCCAAGGGTTTATTTCCTCCTTTAATCTAATATTAGCATTTCACAGCATAATCATCGATGAATATGGTGATGTCAATGTAAATTGGTCATACGAGATTAACCTACATCCATCCCCTCACAACATCTTTCCTTTGGTCAATCTTGCCACTCTACAAAAAAGAAGATAATGAGTTTCAATGCGAGTTCCTTTGCCTACCTGCCACTAGGAGTCCACCATTGTCATTGGCACTCAACCATCTAATCGCTACCACACCACTTTGGGTGCCACTCAACTAGGTGGTGGCACCACTATGCTACCAAGGCCCGTGTAAAGCTCCTACGGGGAATTTTTTGATGGCACACAACTTTTGCACATGAGCTCTATTTTTTGAGCTTGAATAATCAATGGAAACTTGGTTCCATCCACTACATAGTGGTGTCCATCATTCCTCCACATTTTACCATACTTTTATGAATTTTTGCCTCCGCACTCAACTATTGCATTATTTTTTGACAAGGTATAATTTTTACCCTCATTATGAATTTTTTGCAAACATTTTTTTTGAAAAATATCAAAAAAATGCAAGGATTCTAATAGTATATGTAATTTTTAGCCTTGGAACACCTAATTTTTCCAAAAATTTATAAAATCGCCATGTGTTATAAATAGTCAATTTAAGCTTCCAATGTACACATTTGTATTCAAAAACTTATCTTTTGGGGGGGGCATATTTTGTAGCATTAATTGATATTGAGGGGCTTGCAAGGCATAATTTAAAGTGCCTATTCGTGTTTCTACAAGCATGGATCCTAAAATTGACCTTCTAACTCCACATAACTATCACACTTGGAAGTTAAAAGTTCAACAACTACAACCTAAAGGACTAGAAAATGTTAAGTGAACAACTTCAATTTACAAGAGAATATGAGCAATTTGTATATAGGAAAAAAATATATGAAGTAATGGGAATCATTGGCTTGCATGTTTTTGACAACCTTCAACTTCATCTTGTAAATTGTACAACACCTAAAGAAATGTGGGATAAATTGAATGAACTATTTGGTACAAGCAATGAATCTCGTTCTCTTCAATTGGATGTTAAATTGATGGCACTATCTCCTAATGCCTTTCCTTTGATTGAAGACTTCCTAGCTAAGTTCAAATCTCTATTTCTCATCTTCAAGGTTGTTGCAAAAAAAGTCAAATAAATAATTTGTGTTCTTCATTCTGTCTAAGTTGAAAGGCCCATATAATTAGGTCTGCTCTTCTACCTTCTACTCCATAATGGATACACTTGGTCCAAAATTTAAGATGCCTACTTTTGAGTAGTTTTGTGATTGTCCCACTAGGAAACAATCTAATTTACTTTCAATGGATGTAATCACTAGCTCTAAAATTCAAGCATTAATGGCACAAACATCTAAAGGTAAAGGAAATAAATATACAAAACCTAACTCAAAATCTACTTCAACAGGTGAGAATCCCTCTAAGCAAAAGATCAAACCTAATACGAAAGCCACTTCTTCTAAATCAAGTGAGAGTCCCTCCAAGACAAAGAAGAAAAATAGAGATCCATGTTCTTTTTGTGGAAAAATGGGTCATGCTATGACATATTGTCCTCAAAGAATCAAAGCCTTGGAAGAGGCCCTATAAAAACACAAGATTACTATTCCCAAACCTAGCAAAGGTCAAGCACTTATAAGTAAAGGTTTGGATGTATCCATAGAGAATTGGATATTTGATTTAGGAGCCTCTAATCACATGAAAAACTCACATGATCTACTTGAATCTCTTTCTAATAGCTTTACTTGTCATATTAGAGTGGGTAACTCTACATAGGTTCTAATTTTGGATCAGGTAGTAAACAATTGACAGATGGTTTCATTGAGGATGTGCTCTATGTTCCTAATATTTCTGTCAATCTTCTCTCCATACACCAGATTTTCCATACTAGTGATGGGAAGACAATTGAGTTTTCCCCACATGATGTAGTTATTAGAGAACTACAACATCCTACAAAAATTGTTGCTTCAGGAAAAGTTGATCATGGATCTCAATTTACAAGTTTCATGGTTTTGAGTTATCTTGTGGATCATCACACATTGCCCATACAAATTCTTTGAGAAAACTTTGGAATGAGATTTGGACACCTTAATTATAGGTATCTTAAGTAGCTAAGTACACAAAATATGGTACATGGTCTTCCTAAGGTTTCATCACAAAGGGTGATTTTCAAGGTTGTGTCCTTGGCAAACATCATCATGAACCCTTTCCTAAGGGAAAGGCTCATCGTACTATAAACTTGCTTGAGTTGGTGCATAGCGACCCTATGTCATTTCCAACTCCCTCTTTTTTAGGAGCCAAGTATATGCTCACCTTCATTGATGATTACTTACATGGGTGTATTTTCTTAATTACAAGAGTGATTTCTTCACCACCTTCAATACATTTAGGGTGTTCATGGAGAAATAATCAAGTTCTATTCCAAAAATGCATACATATAATGGGGGAATATGTGAACCAATCCTTTTAGGATTATTATATTGAGAATCACATTCATCATCAATATTTGGTTCCCTACTCTCCTCGGTAGAATGATGTCATTGAAAGAAAGAACAAATCACTAAAGGAGGTGGAAAATTATATGCTTCCGTCATAGTTTATGGCCCCATCTTTTTGGGTTGAATTTGTCAATTGTACCAACTGTATATTCAAAATCACACTTCCCACAAAGCAATTTAGAATATCACTCTAGAGGAGGATTGGTCTAATATCAAGCCTGATGTCTCCTTTGTGATATTTTGTAGTAAGGCTTGGGCATTCATACCTGATGGTTGACATAAGGTAATGGAGAAGAAGATTCAACCATTCATTCTTGTTCGCTATTATGAGGATATGAAGGATTATCAGTTGTTTGATCCAACCACTAGAGATGTCTACTTTCAGTGAGATGTCCAGTTTGATGAGTTTTCACACAGATGGATTGTCCATCCACTTCTTCATCACTATCTACTTTGCCTATTCATCACATGAGGTTACCTCACTTGAGGATACTTCAAATGATGGTCTTGTTATTCCACCAACTCCACCTCCTCCTACTTGTTTTTTGACTAGATGGGCATGCAATACTATTGTGGAGGTTGGACCTTTAGTTGGTGATCCTATGAATTCTTGCCACACTTGCTCACACACTTTTACCACTAGTCTTTTGAGTCATGCTATATCTACTGATCCGTAGAGTTTTTCAAAGGCTTTTGATATTCCACAGTGGGTTTGTGCTATGGCAAAGGAGTATTCTTCTTTGATGAAGAATAACACATACGATTTAGTCTCTCTTCCTAAGGAAAGAAATATGGTTCAGTACAAGTAGGTGTACCACATTAAGTATGTAGTCAATGGTTCTATTGAAAGGTACAAGGCTCATCACATAGCCAAGGGTTTATCATTGGTTGAGAGTATTGATTACTCTAAGACCTTTTCCCCTATATCCAAGATAGATTTCATTCACCTCATTCTTTGTATTGTTGCATCTTGTTGATGGTGTTTTTAGTACATAGCAACGTAGGTGAAATACAGGTATCTCACCTCTCTTGAAAAAGGTATCCTATCCAAGATAGGACTGTCCCAAGGATAATACAACTGGGTCTTAGCTTGTGTGGAACATCTTAGTGGGATGTACTAGCTATGCCAATAAGGGGTCTTACATTTGATAGGGTTTATAAGATATGAAAGCAGTATGTATGCAAAAATCCTATGATTCTTTCAGCATATTTGTAATGTAGATGTTGCTTATAACCTAACCTAACAAAGCTTGACTAAATAAAATGCAAAAGGTAAAGGGGGGAGAGAAAAGGGATAAGAAATCCTATAGACAACTACAAGAATGATCAAAACACAAATAGACAAATTCTCAATAATAAACAAATCTCTCCTTAACCAAGCAGCCCACAATACTATAGAGACTGCAATCTTCTAAGGGAATTTAATGATTTTCAAATTATGGAGGGTTCATCAAACACCCAATTCTTGGCGAACCCAATGAATTCACACAATTGAACTTAGTTCATATGAAATATGCCCAAACTAACCATGCACAATGACATGCAATCAGCAAGCCATTAATGGTATGGACAGAAAATCCATCAAATATCTGAATGATTAATCACAAATTCAACTGAATATCAACTAATTTCATATTGACATGAACCATGAAATCCAAAATGAGACAACACAGAAATACAAATTCCCAGCAACCTGCAAAACTTGCTTTGTATTGACTGTATTTTGGCAGTCTCAGCAATTCATTATCAAATCTTACTTACAATGAGAGAATATGATGGCCCTTTTATAGACAAGGCACCATACCGAGTTTTTCAATGGATAGTGGAGATTAACTCAACACCAATAGTCAAGATTACATAGCATTTAATGAGATACATCAGTTAGTTGCATTTTCAAATTTGTATGTCTTGTAGGAAAAAGACAAAATACAGCTTGTAAATACATTGAATTTGCACAAAATGGATACCCATTTGGATATACGTGATAAAAAGACACTTTCCAAGGCCAAAAGAAGTCAAAAGAAGGTCATATGACATGTGAAAACTTGAGTTGATGTGGACTGATGGGATTGCTCATGCTGACTGGATCATCCCATTGCTCATCACCTTTGAATTGTCTAATAGGAAAAATCACTTCTCCAATGTGTAGAATAGTCAAGAAGATTATGTGGCATGTTTTTGATGTAGACATGTCCAACTAGATGCTTGTTGGATCAATTCTTGATGACTGGACTGTTGGAACATGTGTAGGCAGCTATGAACATGTCTTGTGCAATGAACAGGAAGTGCAAGAATAGCAATAATGTAGGTCTAATATTTAGTGTCTTCAAGCTCCTATAGCTTATCTTCATTGTCTTGGACATCATATTGACTTTCTCTTGCAGGTACAGCACCAATTTGGTTGATAGAATGTTGATTATGCATATTCAGGTCGACAGTGCATCTCATCCTTCCAAGACGGCTCCAATTAGCTCCAACAAGCTCCTGTGTCCTCCAAGGCCTAAAATTCACAATGCAAAGCCTCAATTCCATCTTAACAACTCATTTTCCATCAATTTGAGTCAAAACATGTCCATTTGCAGTCATAGATTTAGTCTAGGACAACTTTGCTACGCCCTTAATATTAGTGTACATAGGGTTATGAATAGTTAGCTTGTGGCTATTTTAACTCCTAACTAAGTCATGTTATCATTATTATATTATTATTTAGTTAGATAGGTCAGACTAGGTGTTATATAGGGGTGTGTCTATTCATCCTAAGCATAATTAGGTATATATAGGAGGATATGAGTCTTATTTCATCATATATTGTGAAGTGTGTTCTCATTGGAGATATTTGGAGGTTGCCCCCTCGAAGTGGCCTATTATTCTCAGTTATTATCAAGTATTTACAGAATATTTCATATTATCTTCTTCCATTGTGCAAGTTATTTCATTACAAGTGGTATCAGAGCATGATCTTGGCACCGTAGAGACAAGCTTTTTTCTCAACATTGGAGGCGATTTTGGGAAGAGCATAACTTTCAGATTTTAGCGAATTTTTTCAAAAAATTTAAAGGGTTTTTGAAGACCATATTAACGAAGCTACAGTCTAGATTTCAAAGGAATTGGAGTATATTTGAGCGAATTATTGCAGAATTACAAGTTTTACACAATTTATTTGAGATCTACATATCTCTTACATCCTGCCTAATTGGAGCATAATTCGTATTGGGTATTTGAATACATAATAGAGGAGCCTACAATCCAAATATTGTAGAAATTTAAGCAAAAATAAGTGGGTTATTGCAAAATTAGGTTTTCCAACAAATTCACTCTCAAGGCAGCAAATTTGCTAATTTTTTGGAGTTTTTTCTAGGTACGTGGTATCTTGGCTCTAGTAAGTTACAGTAAAAATTTTAGAGAATTTACATTTCATTAGTGTGATTTATTTTAAAATTATTGGTTTCCATCATGATGGGACCTGCAACAAGAGGCAAAAAGAATGCTGCCACACCGGGGAAATCCTCTGATATGGATGGGGAAACAATAGAGGATAGTAATCCCAATGAGGAAATAAGTAAGGTCAAGGAAGAGGTTTCCTAAATTAAGAGGGATATGTGTGACCTAAGAGGAGATATATCAAATATACGAAGCATGTTAAGCGCCTATATGAATGAACCAAGAAAGGAGTTCTCAAGCAACCAAGGTGAAACCTTCAAGTCGGCTAACAATGACACAAATTTTAATACTCCTATGGGATCTAGGAATTTTTTTCCAAAGGTGGATATGCGCAAGTTTGATGGTAAGGATCCTCTAACATGGATAAACCAAATGGAGAATTTTTTTGAAGTACATCAAATCCCATATGGACAAAATGTCACGATGGCTTCCCTATATCTAGAACCAGATCAATTCATTTGGTATCGTTGGCTTTGTACTCATCGAAGGAAAAAGGATCTCACCGTCTCATGGTCAATTTTTACAGAAGAACTCCAAGCACAATATAGCAATAGTGTGACAGACAACTTCTTCAGCCAGCTTGCTAAACTTCAACAAACAGGATCAGTTAAGGATTATATTCAAAAATTTCAAAATCTATCCTTAAGAGTGGATACAATTTTAGAGGAGAACTTGAATGATTTATTCTTGGGTGGTCTCAAGGATCACATTCAACATGAGGTACAAATGTTTAGTCCTAGCTCGGTAAATGAGTCTTTTATCTTGGCACACAGGGTAGAGGAGAAGTATTGGATTCCTAGAAAGCAAGGGGCTAATGTGACAAGAGAGAAAGGATATTCAACACCTTCTCTTCCTCAACCTACTAGGTTGACTCCACAGCAAATTGAGGATAAAAGAGCAAAAGGGTTGTGTTTCAATTGTGATAGCAAATACAGTCGAAGACATAAATGTAGTGAAAAGAAATTGTTCTATATTGAAGGTCCAAGTGAGGAAGAAGAGGAGGAACCCATATTAGAGGAGGATAGGGAGTCAAGTGAGGAATCACATGATTCTTAACCAATCATTTCTTGTCATGCACTCTCCGATTTTAGTACACCACAAACTCTCAAGGTAGTGGGTTTCTTAAAGAAGCAGAAAGGAACAGTATTGATTGACTCAAGTAGTACTCATAATTTCATCAACAAAAAGTTGGCAACTCGTCTAAATTGTTTTATATATCCAGCCCCAGAGTTTCAGGTTTTGATTACAGATGGGGGTATAGTTAGTTGTTCAAGGAAGTGTCATAGCATTAAATTATCCATGGGAGATTATCAACTTGATACCCCAATGTATGCGATATCCATGGGTGCAGCAGATATTGTTTTGGGAGTACAGTGGCTTACTACATTGGGAACAATTGAGATGAACTTCCAAGAACTATTCATGAGATTTCAATCAGAAGGAAAGGTAGTGGAGCTAAGGGGGTTGAAGGCAAAATCCGCACAGATGGTAAGCTCTCATCAAATGCAAAAGTTTCTTAAGAAAGGAGAGGATGGATTTGTGGCCCAGCTATGTTCATTAGAAGTCTCTCAATCTAATGCACCTACTCATCCAGATTTACAAGCAATAATTGATCGTCACTCAGTGGTTCTTAGAGATATGCCTAAAGGACTTCCTCCTAAGAGGGATCATGACCATGCCATACAACTAGCTCCAAGGATCCAACCACCAAACATCATGCCTTATAGGTACCCACACATACAAAAAAGTGAGATAGAAAAAATTGTTGAGGAGATGCTAGAGGCAGGAATTATCAGACATGGTATCAGAGCCAGGCCCAGGCTAGGAGCCCCAAGCACACAAGAGGTGTGGCTTAAGAGGGGGTGTTGGTGTTGGAAATAAGCCACACCCGGACCGATGATGGACTGGTCCAAGAGGGGCCAGTAGCTCAGTGGTAGAGCACTCCAGTAGTGAATGGAAGGTCCTAGGTTCGAGTCCTAGCTGGTCCATGTCTCAACATGGTAGTGTTGCCTACATGGATATCATCCTCCTTCCATCACATCATCATTAAAGGTGTCACCGAGAGTTCAGGCAGTAGAGGACCACTTGCTTCATCAATAACAGGTACTTTCAGAACTCAAGGAGAATTTAGCTATGGCACAAAATCGAATGAAACAACAGGCAGACCAACATCGTAGTAAAAGAAATTTTGAAGTTGGGGATTGGGTCTTCTTGAGATTGCAGCCTTATAAACAAATCTCACTGAAGCAACAAAAAAAGAATAATAAGTTGTCTCCAAGATATTATGGGCCATACCAAATCATGCAAAAGATTGGTAGTGTTGCCTACAAGCTATAGTTGCCACCAACAACAAAGATACATCCAGTTTTTCATGTTTCTTGTTTGAAGAAGGTAATTGGATAAAATATTCCTACTCAAATAATACTACCAGAGCTCGATGAAGAAGGAAGAATAATTTTGGAACCAGAGTACATTCTTCAAACATGCATGAAGAAGCTGAGGAATAGAACCCTCACTGAGTATCTCATCCAATGGAAGAATTTACTAGTGGAAAAGGCCACATGGGAGGATGAGAAGTTCATTCACAAGAATCCACACTTGGTTAGCATTGAGGACAATGCTTCTTTGAAGAGGGGGGGCATGCTACGCCCTTAATATTAGTGTACATAGGGTTATGAATAGTTAGCTTGTGGCTATTTTAACTCCTAACTAAGTCATGTTATCATTATTATATTATTATTTAGTTAGATAGGTCAGACTAGGTGTTATATAGGGGTGTGTCTATTCATCCTAAGCATAATTAGGTATATATAGGAGGATATGAGTCTTATTTCATCATATATTGTGAAGTGTGTTCTCATTGGAGATATTTGGAGGTTGCCCCCTCGAAGTGGCCTGTTATTCTCAGTTATTATCAAGTATTTGTAGAATATTTCATATTATCTTCTTCCATTGTGCAAGTCATTTCATTACAATGTTGCCTTCTTACAGACAACTTCACAAATCCAGTGTTTTCCACATGATCTTCTATGTTTTTCATCATTTTCAAGTACCCATTTGGCCTATATGTTGATCTGGGAGGTTTTTGTGGCCATTTGAATCCATTTGGAGATGTTTGTTTTGAATTTTTATAGCCTTTTTTGCAAAAAGTGGGATTTTTGGGGGTACTAACTTTTCATGTGTAGTAGCATTAATTGATGCCAAACATGCTCAAAATCCACAAAAACTTAATAAAATTTCCATCATGTTGTGATAAATAGTTGTACAATCCAAATTCACCGAGAAAATCTAATTTGCACCTTGAAAAAATTAGTTTTTTAGGCCAAAATGTCAAAAAGTGTTGATTTTGAAGTCACGGACTAAAGCACTGATTTTGAGGTCTACCGACCTAGCGCTAGATTTGAGGTCTACTGACTAAAGTTAGTGAGAGTGATTTTCAACACAAGTTGAAGAGGGTAGTTTTCAGCACAAAATGCATAAAGTGAATGACAGTAGGTTTTAGCACTACTTTTGAGTGACACAGACTTGCGCGAGTTTGGCGGGTGTTAGACAAAAGTCAGTAAGGGCACTTTTCAGTGCAGGTCAGTGAATGATAAATCTAGCGCTAAGAGTTGAAAAGATGTGTTGGCGGGGTTCTCGGTCCTGACCGACTAGCGCGACTTTCACCTCCCATCGACCTAGCACGATTTTCAAGTTCCTCCGACAAAAGGTAGTGCAATGCGATTTCAACACAAGTCGGTAGCGTTCGTTTTTAGCACAAAGTCAGTGGTTCATGATTTCAGCACCAAAATTAGTGATTAGTTTTTAGCGCTGAGGCAATGATAGGCAATTTTAGCACTAGTTTTCTTAAAGTCCCTAGGTAAAGTATATTTTAAAATATAATTTCTTATACTTTAAATATTTTTAGATAAATTGTCAGGATGTTTGAGATAGGTTCCAGATCCATAGGATTTAATATGTAGATTCTAGATTTTTGAGGTTCCACCAGATTTCAGACGTAGCCATTTTTTAGGGTTTTCAGGGTTTCAAACTTAGCCAATCAAGGTGCCAAGGCTATGTATCAAGATGAAAGTAGATGGACCCCTTAGTGAAACCTTGTGGAATTTGACATGATTTTTCAACTCTAAGACCTGGAAACTAGGAATTTCAATATGACACATCCTGCAGAAGTAGTTTCAAGGACAGTATCGAATGACATGGGGTTTTAGCACAAAATGCAGTAACACCCAATTTTAACACAAAAGGCGACAAATAGTTACTTCCTAAGCACAAACCCAATCAAGGTACCTCCAAATCAATCATGAAAGGTATCAAAGGACTCCAAACGTACCAAATACTGAAATTTGGAACAAACCCTACATTCTAAGCATAATTTCACCTTCTCATTGTCATAAGACATAAAGGTTGAGACTCCAAACCAAAGCAAAAATGGGGTGTGTGTTCAAGACACAACACATCTCAGATATGGTTAGTTTTCCAAATGGATGTGAAGAGTGCTTTCTTGCATGGTGATCTTCATGAGGAGATCTGCATGGAGTAGCTTCCAGGAGTCACGTAGGACTCTTCACTTGTTTGTAGGTTTTGACATTCATTGTATGGTCTCAAACAAGCCCCTTAAGCTTGGTATGAGAAGATTGATGGTTTCTTGCTTTCTTTTGGTTTCACTCATTGTCACTCCGATCACATAGTGTGAATTCAAAGACATGGAGATGAGCTTTTGATACTAGTATTGTATGTAAATAATTTGATTCTCACTAGTAGCTCCTCATCCATGCTTCAATATATTCAACACACTTTGATGGATAACTTTGACATGATTGATCTCAGGATTTTGCACTATTTTCTTGGTCTTCAGGTCCTATAGTCTACTAAGGGGATCTTTATATACTAGTATAATTATTCCATTGACTTGATTCATTAGTTTAGTATGGTTTATTGTAAGCATGCTCCCACACCATTTCAGTCTAGTGTCACTTTGATTGCTACTTGCACCACACCTAGTGTTGATGCTACTTTATACAAATAGTTGGTTCCCAATCTTATGTATTTGACCCACACTCATATTGATATCACCTTTGTTGTTGGGCTTGTCTCCTACTTTCCCATGACCCTCATGAGATTCATTGGAAGGCATCCAAGCGTATTTTGAGGTGTATTCAAGGCACCACACATTTTGGCATTCAATACACACCAAGAGCTTCTTAAATAGTAGGCTTCATTGACTCAGATTTGGTCGACAATGTTGACTCACAGAAGTCCACTTCCAGTTTTGTTTTCTACCTTGGTGGTCCAGTTGCATGGTCTTACAAGATATAATCTAGTATTGCATTATCATCCATTGAGGTTGAGTATCGAGGTATCGTACTTGCTATCTAGGAGGTTCTATTGATTCAACAACTTATGAAAAAGCTTGGTCTACCACTTGATCATCGTACTATTCTTTAGTGTGATAACCAAAGTGTCATTAAAATTTATTGCAACCCAATGGAGCGTCAAAGGACAAAGCACATTAAGATACACATGAATTTCATTTGATATCTCATACATGATAGTCTTCTCTTCTTAGAGTATTTATCTACTCAGGAGTAGGTTTCAAACATCTTCACTAAACCCTTAGCATCTTCTTGTTATCTTGAGTTACAACATATGCTTGGGGTGAAGGAAGTTGTTCTTGGGGAATCATCTTGAGTCCTCCTTCCTTTGTATTTGTTCTCTTCTTTGGAGAGGAGTTTTTCTGAGGGTTTTAGATCTTTTTCTTCATTTTTGAGAGACTTTATTGTACATGGGTGCCTCATTAGGCCTTGTTGTCAAGACCCATTTTTCAATGTCTAAATCTTTCTCCCTAAGTATCACTTAAGGGGTGCTGTTAGTGTGAAAAGTGTTATTACCTAACTAGTTCATCTCCTACCTAGTTGGTCATATTCATGCTAGTGCTTAAGTTCACTTAGAGACTTCTCTTTTTTAGTCTCACCTCATGAGTTCACTACATGTGTCCTCACACTTATCCCAAGTGTGCCCACATGTGTTACCACATTAGAGGAGTAGTCAGTCTTCTATTCCTAAGTTCCTTCTTCCTCCTTGTCCTACATATACAAAGAGCTTATTGTATTTATTCATTAACTTGTATGATATTTTTAGCATTTTATTGTGCATGTTCATTTGTGGAAGTTATGGATTTTGCATTCTTGATTTGGTTGCTCCAATAGTAACTAAGGCCAACTAGGAATTGAATCTTAGTTGCCTTCTTTTCTTTACATCTTTTCTTAACTTCGCCTGCTTGTCTGCACACTTTGATCAAAATCATCTTATCACTAGCGAATTGAGGAAGATTATAAGGAATGCCATCAAAACCACCAATTTGAATGTATGTGATTTTGGGGAATTGAATGAAATAACTATCATATTTTATGATCAAGGCAACAACTTCTAAAGATATTCTAATAGCTATGTCTAGAGATATTCAAATAGTTATGTCCTCGTTTAGTTCTCTTACAATCAACCTAGTAAAATCATCATTTACTCTTTTGAAGTTTTAATTTCTTTCTTCTAGTACCAATTAAGGATAATATTCATAAATTTGTGTCATTTTGTTGAACACTCCTTAGATATTGAGACAAGGCCACGTTTTCATGCTTGTTGTGGCATAGAACAAATATGAGGACATATAGAAACACTAAGCCTTCTCAAGATTAACCAATTGGTTATGGATATTGTCAATTATTATTTCTCTCCAGATAATGAATTATTCTCCTTAACAAATGATGTTGATAGACAAACACATCCAATAATGCAAAGTATTGATTTCATCTACCCCATAACTCTATTTAGGGGAGTAATAATATATGATAAACCTTCACAGAAATTGGACCTATATAAATTCTTGGACAATTTTGATTGTCCTTTCCTTTTCCCACTTAATTAAGATCATGCCAACATTGCTCTACATTCGTATTTATTATTTTCATAGTGTGCTTCTCCAATTTCTTTAATGACCTCCACATATTCATCCTTTTGCAGGAGTATAAAAGTAATGCTTAAGGATGGTCCATCTAGCTTGGCAATCAATTTATCCTCCACTATTTTTTTATTTCCCTAGTTTCTTGGTTTTGCACAAGCTAGTACTAGGTCAGTACATTGCATTGAAGTCAAAAAATCTATAGCATGGACTAACCTGCTTTTAAAAATTCTCTAAGCAATTGGGTTCATGTTGTCATTTTGCATCCTTTCCCAAAAATCATTCATATTTACATGTCCTAATATACAATCACCAACTTTTGGGAGGTTAATTTCAAGGATAAGCATTTGCTATTTCCCTTGGCATTTGTATTTCATTTTTCGAGTTTAGCAATCAAGGTAGTTGCTTAAGTGAGGAATTCAAGTTGGTTTTTGTAACTTAAACTTGGGGATAATTTGTGTTTGATTGAATAAGAGTGATTTTGCATGGAATTTATAAAATGAATAATAGATTTTAGGCTAACAGAGAGAAACTGAAAGAAAATAGATGACTTTAAAACCGATGCCCTATTTATTAGTATTTGTGAGAATATTCATGAACACTTGACAGGAAGAGGGGTACAAATAAAGAATGGTGTTCTAAGTACAATCTAGAAGCATAGATCTCAGGCAAGTGACAAGCAATAGATGGTATGAGCTACGGAGTGGGAGTGGGAGAGTGAATTGTGCTTGAGTAGTTGGCTTGTTTAGCTAACCTAAGAAATTTTTGAGCCGTTATAAACCACTTCATAGATTCAAATATGTTTTAAATTATTTGAATACACCTTAAGGTTCCATTGGGTCACCCAAGGCCCATGAGAACCATACAAGATTTGAATTATGACATTTCCCATGGTTTATCAGCCTTTTGAGCCTATCAAGAACTAGTGTTGTTTTGGGAACCTTCTTTTGAGTTGATTTGAATATAAAACTTTAAGAGGATCATCTAGATAGTCTTCATCAAGAATCATTGTAGTGCTACGAACTGGTTCCCTACCCAATTCTTACCTTAACACTAGTGCATTTTGGGGATGTCAATGAACTTACCTCTGTCAATAATCAATGCTATGCTTGGAACTATTATGTCAATCCATTGAAGCCTTCCAGCCACTCTTTTTTTACTGACAGCTTTCATAAATAGCTAGATCAAGAACTTTAATCTCTTCGAGAAATGGTAAGGTTCTTGGAAACATCTCATCAGTCGAATGTTGGTAAATTTCTTCGTCGACAAGTGATGGGCGACATAGAACCATCTTGGCAATCGATGGAATCATTCTTAGACTTGGTGAGTTGATTGACCAACTACTAACTTGGTTCCTTGCACCATCCAATCGGTCGATCGGGTATTTCAAATAACTCATTCAAAAATCAACTTTTTAGATTGTGTTTAAATGAAACCTTTTAGATTTGACTTAGTTTGTTTAATGAAGCAAGAATTGACTCAAAAAAGTGTATCTTAATTTTAAAGATGGCATTTTCACATGTGATTCAAAAAAGTGTATCTTAATTTTAAAGATGGCATTTTCACATGTGATTCTAGGGGCATTTGACTCAATATCCAGGCAAAATGACTGATTAACACATGCTAGAGAGAAAAAAGTTTAAAAATTATTGAGGTTGAAAATGAGATAATAATATTTTTCAAAGACAAAACAAAAATATATATTTTGTTCATAACCTGCAACCATGGCATTACATGAGACCACATTCCTTTAAGGGGTTTTGTCAAATTGTTCACATGCTCAGTCAATGCTTCTACATTTGGCATACACATCTACCAGGTGGCAACAACTACAAAATATGATGAATTCATTTATTCTTTATGCTTGTATATATTTAAATAAAAATAGAATTTTAATTTTCTTTAAATGTTAGGGTTGATGCCCTTGGAGGGGTCGCGGCCATCAAGAGTCCACGAACCCTACTAGGCATAGTCTGTAATCACAAGCCATGGTATCGCCCCTTCCTTTTAGGGCCACCATGTTTGCAAGTTGTCACCTTTTATCCAACCAAAATGAAAAAAGCTTTGAACCATTTCAGTATGCCACTCTGCATTTAATCATCCTTTTATTCAATGAATTTTCCATTATTGCTCTTTAGATACACTATCACCTCCATTTTAGAGAGCTTCTTACAAAACAAGAGGAAAATAATAGTAAAAAATAGGGTTCATTCTTATAAGAACAAGTTTGATCTAGGGCTTTCTTCGTATGATATAAGTTTTGATTTTATGTTGGAAATTTGTAATTTATAATATTGTTGTTGTTAATGGGTGGAATGATTTTATGAGTTAGATTTTATAATATAGATTTTATTTGGATATAATTTGTGAGACTTAAAATATAGTTAGGTATTGCAAATGTTACCGAAGATATTTTGTATAGTAATGTTAATTAAATTAAGTGTTAGTTCTTTTTAAAATTGTAAATTGGACTTTTTAGTATACCATATAGTATAGATGAACATCTAAAATATATAGGTAGTTAATATGTTTTGGATTTATTACATATCTATGTTGTAGTAGAATATAAATAAGTTAATTCCCACTTGATAGGATATTATGTATATGTTATTGTGATTTATATTATTGATATGTAAATTTTGTTAATAAGAATTGATTTACATTATTAAAGTTAGATTTTTATTTTAGACTTGATTTTAAAATAATAATTTATTTAATTTGTATGTCTCAAGGTTAGTGGATATTGTGGATTTACATATCTGAAAGTACATATTGTGGATTTGTACAATGTCTAAAAAGGACCACATGTTGAAAATACAATTATGCTACATAAGAAGAAACTGATGGAACCATTGGGAAGTACAGAAAAAAATGCAAATTCAAAAAAAGACTCAAAAAACAGTCCATAGGCAGAAGTTATGGCTTGTCAAAGTTTCCAAAATGAGAATTGCACAACTAATCATTGAGAAAACTATTAAAATTCTACAAAAACTAGAAGTCTAAACTAAAAATTACCTCCACCACTACAAAGAGCACAAAATTCTACCCCATTTCAAAATAAATGCACTAGAAAATGACCTTTGTATGGCCAAGAAAAGGCCTCCCAAAGTTCGCCTTCAAAACTAAAAAAGTAAATGGGAGGGGGTCAGTTGTTGGGTGGCAGGTTGGTGACCCGTGTGTGTTGGATCATTGGCACCACTAGGGTGGTAGACCGGCTGAGGAATGGGCCGCTCAGGTGACAAAGCACTGCTAAGGTAGTTGACATTCGCAGCAGAGTGGTGGTTGGGCCGTGGAGGGCAGCAGAGGAGCTTGTGGGGGTGGTGGTGTCGAAAAATGGCAACCTGTTGGCCGAGAGTTCATCGATGGGGGATTTTTAACCCTCAACAAACCCCCTACATAGTTGTTAAGCACTTGAAATTTTTTTATTTTTATATTAAAAAAAAAATTATTCTTTTTTTTGTAAAAATTAAAGACAATAAAAAATTTAATTTTATACGTACACAATATGAATTTGATAAATTGATAGTTGATTCTTATGTTTAGACACCTACTAGACACAATGGCAGGGTCTGTTTTGACCCAAAAAAGCTCTGAAATTGCAACTACCTGTCAGATCTAGAAAAAAAAAGCATCCACTTCAAACCCTTGTAGATTTGGCCTCCAGTATCAAAATTTGATGAAACAAATGTCAAATCTGACTTTCTCAACTACTCTCAATTCAACTATGATGTCAGATCTAGACCACCATGCACTGTATGAAATCTCTTGATAAAAAATCTCCAAAAAAGAGAGAAGGGGTTTGCAGATTTATGCTCTAATATCATGTAAGAGTCACACAATAGATTCAAAAAGCCCATAATCATCTGCAAGACCAAAAACAACCTTCCACAAGAGAGTAGCAAAATAAGAATTCTATATTGTTAGAGAAAACAATGCATACAAGATGTGCTTCATATGCTCCATATGAAAAGAAGGCATGAGAGCCCATGCCTATAAAGGCAAGAATGAAAACCTAGGACACATAAGAATGTGACAAGTGTCTTATTCTTATGACTTGAGACACAATAAGTGAATGTCCTAAATAAATGTAAACAACTAAGTGTGAATAAGTCCTAAAAAGGAACTAGTTAAGGAATAATACTTCAACTCTTGTCAGAAACTAGAAATAATAGCATAAAATTATACACAAATTTAATCATTGTTCTTTTTTATTAAGAATGAAACTTGCATTTAGATAATTGATAATGACATTTTAAATTGGCAATAGTACTAATTACAAATTGTCAATTAGAAAATGATATTTTAAATAAACAATATTGAAAGCACATTTGATGTATTACAGTTATGTAGAGATTTTGTGTCCACAAAATGGTCATGTTTTGTGTGGTTTGTCAATGTGTGAATTGTGGGCATTACAATGAACATTATTTTGACAACATTTCTAATTAAATGTTTGTGCTTCTCTTTTGCTTAGGAGAATATGGATTATGTTGTAGCATTCATTTGAGTTTTCAAAGGTAGAAAGATTGAATAGTTTTAAATAGTGAAGTAGAAGGTTTAGTACTATTCAATAAATTATAGAAGAGTAAGATAAAAAGTCTAGTCTCTACATATGTTAGTATTTTAAAAAGAAAAGAGAATTTCAAAAATCTATATTTATGGATTTCACTAGTTGCAAGGGAAAATGAGGAATACCATCACTAAGTTGTTATCGTATGCACACCATAGGTTGGAGATTCACTTCGTAAAACATGTTCAAAACTTGTGGATTTATAGCATTTTAAATATTCCCTTATTCTTGATACTCTTTAACAAAATAATACTACCACAACCACTTTCCCTTTCAAAAGAGTAACCACATTAAAGACTTCAATCTTTAACAATCCATAATGTAAACAATACAACTTTAGGAACAACTACTCATCAATTCAAACAATTTTCCCTAATGATGAACCACAATGTGTGGCTCACATTATCGATTCTTTAAAATTTTACATAATTGCTTTGGAAGTTATATTCTTAATACCCATATTTTTGGGTACAAATTTAAATGCAAAACACAATAGTATAAGACTTACTTTGGATGAGATGAGCTTGGTTCTTGGTTGAAATAGTTTGAGTCTCGTATTTCTCATGGAAAACTCTCCTAGAATTGTTGATGCAACAATTAATGCCTAAAACATTAATCCATTTTAGAAAAGAGTTATAGAGATTAATCAAGGCACACAAAAGGTATGATGTTTACTTGTGAAAGCATTATTTAAGCCTTCATAATGTACATGTTTGTTGATGCACATATCATATCCACATATTACTTCAATGATTTCTTGCATAGATTAGTATGGTTTACTATTATATTGATAGCTAAATTTGTTTCATTTGATTGCTCATCTAGTGTCTCTAGATAACGCAAGATAAGAATCAAAACAAATTGGGATAAAGTGATTGGTAAATTTGTCACATTTAATTGCTATTTGAGTGTTTATAGATTACACAAGACAAGACAGGAATGAGAAAATTAGGATGACAAGTACACACTCAAATTTTTGTGAACAAGCAAAACCCCACACCCTCAAAGAACTAAGAAAAAAATACATGCCAACATCTAGCCAAAAATAATTAAAAATATATACTATAGTAAATGGTTAAATAAAAAGCTTTGCCTCAAAAAGGAAACTATGATGAATTAACTTACTATTATATACAAATTAAAAGTTTTCAATACCTCACAAAACTAAGCATTACATATATTTGTAAAAGTTGTGATATTGAAGTAGAGAACCACTCAAATCAATATGTGGAAAAAAGCCTAAACATGTTGAAGTATTTAAATTGGAACTAGTGGAGTTTATTAGGGATTCAAGAAGAGAGAAGCTTCAGGAAAGCCCACATAGTGATTTTAAAAACTTTACAAGATTTGGTATTAGGAACGAACTTTATCCAAATGAAAAACTACAACAACTGTAATGGGTCTATGTGTGAAAAAAATATGCAAGAGGCAACAATGTCAATTTTTCCAACTTATCCCTTATATTACCTTCACTAAAAGCAATTTGTAAGAGTCAATGTGACTCAACAAGCTAGGATCACCTACAATCAAGACAACCTTCCACACAAAGATAACAGAGAAGATGCTAAAACAGTGGAGCAATGATTCTATACAACTATCATATCAAACTATATGAAATACAATGAGAGAGCCTTGCTTATAAAGGCAATGTGAGAGCTAGAAAGGTGGAGTGGAAAGTGGAGATATTCCTACAACATGTGTCAATTAGAGGATGATAACTAATTGCACATGAAGAAGATAAGACAACTCACTCCAACTATCAACAACTCAACACACAACTAGACTCAACTAGACATCTAGAAGACTCACTAAATCAACTTAACATGTGTGAATTATGTGTTCACACCAACACCCCCCCTTGAGTGCAACTTAGGGAGTAACTAACTAACAAAGATGCAATGATGGAGATGGGTCCTGGCTACTAGGCCATGTTAGGTACCCATGTACAACAAATCTCAAGTGGAGAAAAGGAGAAAATCTCATGGGAAAAAACTCCTCTCCAAAAGTGAATGCAAAAAACAAATGAAAGATGTGATGGAAGGAGGACTCAAGAAACCCCAAGGACAACATCTAACACATGTACAATCAATTACCCCCCCCATAGGAGAGCAAGTGTGAGACTATAGGTCCCCCCCACAATGAAGTAGCTCCTATGCCGATGGTGAATGCCCAAAGAATGTTGAGGAGAATCCAAAGCCTGCAAACAACATTGTTCCCCTTAGGAAGAAACAGGTCCAAAAGTTGATGTCGAAGAAACTCCATGTCAAGGTATGAGGGAAAAAGCCTCATGATGTATGATGTCTCTAAAAACTGCTCGAGTGTCCACATGTCATAACCAAAAGATGTCACATAATCAGGTGTTGCATGCCTGATCAAAGAATGTGACAATCCAAGACAAGATGAAAACTCAAGATCATCAATCTCCAAAGACAAAGTATCCTCCGAATGATGCTCAACATACTCCAACTCATGTCAAACTGTGACAAGTGAAGAGGAGAAGATGGTGCCCACACATCCGAAGTAGATGAATCAACTCCTTCAAAGAGGAAATGAATGTCATCAATGATGTCCTCCAAGTCATCAAGATAGGACTCACAAAACAAGTCTGAAATACCTGTCAAGTACTCATCCCAAAAACCTGTATCTGGAAGACAAAGAATATCCTTCTCAACTGAAGTGAATGAAGCTATGTCAACAACAATCTCTGAAGAAGCAGGAGAAGGCGGAAGCTCAAAACTAGTCTCAGGAACTGAAGTAGATGCAAGAACACCAAGGTTCAAGTGACCAAACTTCTCCTTAAAAATATGATTCACACTTGATGCATGAGTGTAAATAGTAAACAATGGATCTACATCATCATCATAAACAAAATGGAAGAAGGTATAAAGGCGAGATGCATGATCAGCCATCCCAACAGCAATGATGTCTCTGCTCTCCAAGTCCTGAATGATCACAGAATCAGGAGTGAACTCAACTGTCTTCCCTGCACCACAATGAGTAATCTAGTAGATGGAAAGGAGATTGGTTGTCAAGGAAGGTACACGCAACACGTTGTTGAATGTATTCTCTCCAACATCAATACTTCCTCTTCCAGTTGCATGCATGTATGTATTGTTACCCATCAAAATAGGTGGCGAAGTACATGACTGAAATGAAGAGAACATCCCCTGTGAAGATGCCATATGATGAGAAGCTTCTGAATCAAGAAGCCATCTCTCTGACTGTAGACTTGTTGAAGCAAAGAGTGCCTGTCATTTTCCTTTGTATGACCCATTAGCAATGCATGTTGTCCTTGTAGATGTAGATGATGATGGTGGCGAAGAAGAAGACTTGGGTAAAACTGTTGTTGATGGAGAATACTCAATGTTATGTTTTTGAAGAAGTTGTGACATCTCTTCAAAAAAATTCTCATGACACTTAGTCTCATCATGACCCAATTTCTTGCAATAAGAACACTTTGGCTTCTTCTTCTTATTGGACTCCTCTTTAGATGAAGAGTTGGGGGTTTTCTTTGATTCTTTCTCTTGCTCATTAGACTTTGAATCCTTTTGTTTCTTTCCCTTATTATGTGAAGCCTTAGGATCTTTTGTGTTGTGTTGCAACTAGAGCCTGTTTTCTAGGAGACTTCAATGTGCCCATGTGTAGTAGCTTGGCTTGTTCTCTTGTGAGTTGTGCAGCAAACTCCTCAAGTGAAGGCATTTTAAACTCACTACCAAAGGCATCCATTGTAGCATAAAAGGTAGAAACATAAACTGAATATGCAGGACCCAATTTTGTAAGAATAGATAGAATCAATTGTTCATCTTCTTTTTCAAAACCACATTGTTTGAGTTGCAACCTGAGAGACTAAAACTTGGTGAAGAAATCTTCAATTTGATCAAAATCTTGAGGATTAAGTGCAATTAGCTCGTTCTCCAATTTGAACCTTCTTATCTTATCTTGCCTGCCAAATAGATTGTCCAGTGTTGTCCATATCTCATTTGGTGTAGTACAAGACTCAACATGAAATCTCAGATCAGGAGAAATAGCAAGACAAAGTGTGCCATAAGCCTCATCTCTTCTATCTAACCATTTTCTTCTCTCAGTAGCACCTGTGGGTTCAAGATCTGTGCCTAAAGTTATTCTATGTAACTTTTGTTTATACAATACATACTCCATATTTTTCTTCCATTCAAGATAATTATATGTAGTTAAAAGTGGAATTTGAGGCACATCCATAATGAAAAAGAGAGACAACAAGACAACAACACCCCTTTATTATGTAAGAGAGCCCCTTCAATTTATTGTGGCACTTTATACTTAGTGTGTTTTACAATTGTCCTCAAAGGACCAAAAATGGGGAAAACAACAAAATCTCTTAAAAAAGAGATCCAAGTGAGATTACAATCATTCACAATGATGTATTACAACAAACAAATCCTCTTAAAACAAATTTCACCCTCTCAAGTATCAAAATGCCCAAGTTATCACTCAAATGCCAAAAAAATGACAAATTGAATAAAATAAACCTAGAGTAAAAACTAAGAAAAGTGCATGAATGGTTGTGTAGAGCTCCTCAATACCTTTCAAATGCCGCTTGAATCGCGAAAATTGGAGATTGTGGCAAAAGTTATGAGCTCGGGAGCCAAAAAAGAAGATATGTCTTCAACCTGCAATAAATGCTGTCAAATAGCAAAATCTGTTAAAATGACTGATACCACTGTGAAGTGCTCTCTGTCAACTTTCCATTGATATCTTGTTTACCCAATTTTGACATCGTGGGCAAAAGTTGTGCAAAAAAGAAAAAAAGCCCTACTTTAGGACTTTGAGGGGCAAAACAAGCCCCCCTAATGGAATATTCTCTGTCTGGCCGGAATATGCTCTTCCTGCACTGCAAAACTAGAGAAGAAAACAAAAAACCGCCGTTTGAGGGAAAAACCGCCAGTTGTTTGGCCAAAACCACCTTTGTCGGGGGAAAAAATGCCTTATGACCACCGGTAGAAGAGTTTAAACTGTCGGAGAAATTTTAAAGTCTGTAGAAAAAGCCAAAGTTGCAAACTAATCAGCCGACGAAGACTTTCTGAATGTCGGTAGGTGGTGTTATAAACACCCAACTGGAAACTGCCGACAGGTAGAGTAAAAACCGCCTGATGGAAAAGACACCTTGCAACAGCAAAACAACTGTTTACAAAGCCAAAACCACAGTTTTTAAAACCAAAACTGCCAGACAAAAACAAACCGCCCGAGAATAACTTTGGTTGTGGGATCTGGGGTATGAAACCCGCCGATGGGCACAAAACTACCGGTTTTAAACGATTTGTGAAGACCGCCCGGTTGTGAAGATTAGTTGACCTCCAATGGCAATGAAACTACCAGTATAGGGTTGATGGTCGACAGAAGAAGGCGGATTGAAACCGCCAAACTCGCAGTGACCGCCGGTGTTGGTGTTTGCAGACTTAAACCGCCTGTTGGGTCAACTGTGAAACAAAGCCGCCAAAGACAAAAAAGACCATTGTTGCAAAAAAACAAACACCACCTGTGTGTTTCACACTCCCATCGATCGGAATTTGGAAAAACGTCGGATTGCTTAGTGTTGAACGCTGATCAAACAATAGATGCCAACTCCGATTGTTGGGCTTGAAGATCCTGCTACCAGATCTGAAAACGCTGCCAACGAACTTCAAGGAATACGCGGATAGAAACCACAGATGAGTTTACAAAATGTCAACCCAAAGTTGCAAAGATCCACTGCAAGCCGATGGAATTTTACCCTGCACGTCGTCAAACAAAATGTCAGCCGAAGATATTGAAGACCACTGTGTTTGTCAAGATCACCTCAGATCAAAGGTGACCAACGCTGATTGCATCAACCGAAGTTTGTTAGGCGACTGCGAATGCGTCGTACCCTGACCGACAGACAAAGAAACACAGATGATGTAGATTTGATGCAGAGACAATGCACGGAGCCGTACGATTGTACAAATTACGTACGATCGTACGAAATTTTACAGACAACACTAACCAGGGGCAAAAAAAAATTGCCAAAAGTTTCCCGATGTCAAAATTCAATGAATGAACAGTCGATCTATACATATTTGGGCCTCCTAATCACAACAGTGATGTTCGTTTCGCTCCAAAACACTCCCAAAACACAACTCCAAACAGAACCTCTCCAATGAAAGAAATTGCATATTAGGCTCTGATACCATGTAAGAGTAAATGTAACTCAACAAGCCAGGATCACCTGCAATCAAGACAACCTTCCACACAAAGATAACAGAGAAGATGCTAAAACAGTGGAGCAATGATTCTATACAACTATCATATCAAACTGTATGAAATACAATGAGAGGCTTACTTATAAAAGCAAGGTGAGAGCTAACAAGGTGGAGTGGAAAGTGGAAATATTCTTACATGTGTTAATTAGAGGATAATAACTAATTGCACATGTGGAGGATAAAACAACTCACTCCAACTATCAACAACTCAACACACAACTAGACTCAACTAGACATCTAAAAGACTCACTAAGTCACCTTAACATGTGTGAATTATGTGTTCACACCAACACAATTAAGGTAGCTTGAGTGCCCTTCCAAAGCCATTGCCAAACTAATTAACTACAATTAAATATCCACTAATCTTAGATAATTTACTTAATTTTTTACAACATATTTTAAATCTATTGCTATACTTATTAAATTTGGCATTAAATTAAACTCTAAAATCGTGTGAAAAGACTAATCTTGTCTTGTAAGAAGTTTTAAAATACCTAACCTTATCTAGAATAAATATTACCTATATAATAGGTATTACATCTAAATTTATGTACGATCCTATATGGACCACTCAAAAATGGCATTGAAAATATAAAGGTATAATTAATTACAATATTTATCATTCATGCACCAAATATAAAAATTTGTTGACTATTGTGTTATTGACTATGATGGTGATCCTATTGATAGGAAATACCTTTGGCTATGTCCTCAAAATTTGGTGCAACTATTATCACATGGATGGAGTAATACTTAAATAAAGCAAATTATTGTGGCTCCATCTACAGAGGTTGAATATAAAAGTGCAACATAATCCGCCAATGAATCAATGTGGTTTATGAAGTTATTATTAAGCTTCTTATGGGTACTAATGAAAGTTTCGCTTTATTATGAGATAAGCAAAAGCAGTTTTATTCTTGCCAAAGACTTACGTTAAAAGAACAAAGCTCATTAAACTTTATGTGCACTTGATTCAAGGAAAAGTTCTCAATAAAGAACTTACTCTCCAATCTATTAAACTAATTATCAAGTTGAAAACATATTGAAATTTGTGTGGCCTAAGTTCAAATCTCAACAACCACTTTACAAATCCTCTATGCAATGCCTCTATTACAATGCTCGACCTCAAAGAGTTGCCATTAAGAGGGAGTGGGAGTGTTCATAACAATGACATCTCCTAGTATCTTGGTGTATGACTATGTATCTCTTCCTTTATATTACTTCTTCCAAATAAAACATTGTATTACATGTAAACCCTAACTTGGCACTTGTAAGACCTACAAGCATTGGTAAGACCTAAAGGCATTGTATTGTATGTAAAACTTATGGCCATTATTGTAACAAGACCTTGGTGGACTGTTTTGAGGAGGCTCAAGCTCCTATAAAAACTAGTAACAAAGTTTATCATGTAGTCTAAAATGCATGATTTTCATCTTCACATATATTTTATCACTATAACATATTTCTCAAAGAGATCCTATGTTATTGAGAATCTTTGTTCATTGAGAGTAACAAGAAGTTTATCATGTAGTCTAAAATGCATGATTTTCAACTTGACATATATTTTATCACTATAACATATTTCTCAAAGAGATCCTATGTTTTGAGAATCTATGTTATTAAGTCCATGATCAAGAACCACCTCCAACAAGGTTATATAGCTTGTTAATGTCTAGATTAAGTTCAATTTGAAAAATATTAATTGAAAAAAAACTGTGATCAATAACAAAGAACCCCAAGAGCAATTGAAGGAATTCCAAAGACGAGACTTCTGCAGCAACACTTTTTAGACTCAGAAGTCATAATTTATCAATCCATGGATACTTGAATTATTGAAGCTGCGCGACCAGAGTCAACGCACTCATTAATCAGCTTAATCCTATTACATGCAGGAATCTCTCAATCAGAACACTTTAAAATTTTTCATTTTTAGTTACCCACAATAATGTTCTATGAAGTAACCCTAAGAAACAAAAATTATAAATAATGCCTCCATATTCAACCCACGATTTGGAGAATTCAAAAAAGCATTCAAATGCCAAACTGGGACATACAGACATGAGAAAGATCTAAAGAATACATGTTAATGTTAGGCGAGGACTTCCATTATAATATATGCCCTGGCCAGCTTCCTGCTAATAACTTGACATAAGCGTGAAGTTCTGAACTGGAAATGTCTAAGATTATACAGATTCCATTATACCAAAAAAGCTAAAGGAATATATTATTATAATGCTGGCCAGACTCCTGGGTTTTTATCTAAATACATGGAATATGTTGAATCTCTCCCTGACACTTCCTCACACAACTTGGAAACAAAGGAATAAAATCTCCTGTTCTAAGTTACAATTTACCACATGAGCAAATGGAACACGAGGAACACAGTATCCCCTACTAATGTTCCTCTACACAAAAATGGGAGCTCAAAAGACTTCACGTTGGAGAGCAAAAACAAATTACAAAACTGTCAAAGCTCTGTAATAAGGCTACCACTACAAAACATTCTGGCTTTCCTCAACCATGTCAGAGGGCTTATCCTTTAGCTTTTCAAAATTGGCATTCTCAGGAGAGGATTGAATATTAATTCCAGCTGCTTCAGGAGGTAAACATCGTTTTAAAAAGTATGTGGCAATACCCTTAGCTTGTGTTGGACTCTTTGTAACAACATCCTTGAGTTGTTTTTTTGGAGTCTCTGTAACTTCCAAAGCTCGCACTGCATGGGGAACTGGCAATCAGTAGTGGCAGGGAGAGATTAACAAAATATTGTCAAATGGGAATGTTAAATTTAAGAGAAGCAAGTTGAAACTTTGAAATGAGACTACAAAGTTGTCTGAGGGTAGCCTCACCTGGAGAAGGCGGCATGTTCAGTTTTTCTAAAACATCCTTTTTGACCTGCACAAGAACACCTTAGCAATCACATTTGCAAAAATATTATATTTGAAGTGCATGCAGATTGTGCAGAGAAAAGCAATGATGGTTTAACAAATTGATTTAGATGAACCTGCCAACGATTTTCAGTGAAGTCTGCTATTTCACGGATTTTGTCTTTCAGCCGCTTCTTTGCAATATGAGGAAATCTTGTAAGCAGAGATTCAACTATTTTATTGATGCCTTGAGTTGATGACTTGACAATAGAGACCTGAAATCACATTACAATAGTTCTGAGACAATAGAAAAAACTAAAAACTAATACATCTGTCATTCCTAGCAATCTCAGTTAAGGCACAGAATCACTCACCAATGCAGGTAAATCTGAATCCGACAGAGCAGAGCTTTTCTTTTGATGCTTAGAAGGCTCCTGGTCTTCTTGGGCACTTGTCTCTGTTGAAGGCTCGGAAGGCAGACCAATAGGTATTTCTGGTGAGCAAATCTGAATTTTCAGAGCTTGTAAGCAAGTTTGTTCCAAACTCTGTCTTGAATTTAGGTCTGGAGATCCTGGCTTGCTCTTACAATCATTTATATCTTGAAGTAAGTTTGAGACAATAAAAACACGACCAGACCGCAAGGCACGATCTGTTATGTTTTCTAGAACTTTTTGCTGCCGCTCAAAAGCATGCCATTCAGACTCAGTTTCTAGCTGTTGGCTCTTACCACAATTTTGGGATACAATATTTGAGTGTACATTTTCAACCGGATCTTCATCCACATCTGATTCAGTGTCATCCAAACAGACTCCCTGTTCATCAAGAGGAAGGTTCATGTTATCTTCACTAATGATCAAAATTGAAAACCAAATTTGTAATAGGAAAAAAACTCAGAAAATATATTTTGACTGGTTTGAGAGATTACCCTCATAAGAATTATCCAGCTAAACCAAAAAAGTTTGAAATGCAGAAACATTTGAGGCAAAGAAATAGGAATCACAATCATTACAGAGATTTTGTTAGGAAGAATCCAATTCAGACATAATCAAAGACTTTTACAGGGACAAAACCCTGAAATAAGTGCCAAGGAAGATTATGCAGAAGCTTTGCACACAGAATGTGTATGTAATATGGAAATGCATAGACATCTAGAAACTCTTTGAAGGTTGAATGTGGTTATTTCCTACTATATAAGAAATACCCCCTATTTTGACATGAAGAAAATCAAAAGCATCTACCACTGATGTGTATATTTAGTATTTACTACATTGGAATTTGAACAATGGCTCTGGAGTCATGCTAAGACCACATGAATCCTCCTCTCTTGAAAAATTTACTACCTGCCTTTGTC
The DNA here is from genome assembly GCA_027924645.1 of Cunninghamia lanceolata. Lineage (NCBI taxonomy): Eukaryota > Viridiplantae > Streptophyta > Pinopsida > Cupressales > Cupressaceae > Cunninghamia > Cunninghamia lanceolata. The sequence continues at coordinate 13,686,805 of BSBN01000233.1, read as the reverse complement.
TGATTCTATGAGCAACTGGGGGGCAAACTTAGAAGAATAGATATAGTATTCATCAAACCTCACTCTAGGATCTAGATGATAAAGCATAAAACCACTAAACCAAGACATGGAATGAAGTGATGGAAGGCAATTCACATTGCATAAATTTTCTTTCTCTCGCATTTTTACAGTATCATGCTGGCAATGTGGCAATTAGAAAATTCTTGGATTCCTTCCTCAATGACATTAAAAATGGCAACATCTTTTTAAGTCATAACAAACTTGATGGGCCAACAGCTACAGTGAGTTTGTATTTTATTAAAAACAAATTCATCTTTCACATTTATTTCATACTTGGCTAACAATGGCATCAAAACTACCAACAAAAGTGCGTTCAACTTCAGTTTGCAGATAATATGGGTTTTCTTAGGTATGGCAACACTGTGAAGAGATCAAGTTTTGCCCAAACCTTGCAAGATGCCATTTACATACCAACGTATTACTGATGCTCACATAATCAAGCCACAGGATTGCATTTTAATAAACCTATAAATGGCAGTTAACTTCTTCTGCTAAGACAGGTGTACTAATTTATTGATTTGCAGAATGTTGGCGATACAGAAAAGGTTTAGTAATTTTAACTATCTTCCTTAGTTGTATTGAATTCCATGCAGCCTCTGATCTGTCCAATCATCAAAGTTTCTTGTTCTTGTGAGTAGCCTCCCATTAAGATTCATAACTGTTTAAGTTTTAGGTACTGATAAGTTATGATCACCTCTTGATTCATTTTAGGCACCAGGGAAACTGACCACTACCATTACCAATAATTTTCAATCCAAAAATAGACTAGGATTCCATCCACTTACATGGACTCCCCAACTGGTAGAAATCCATGATTCCTACTTCATTGATTTTCGGACAAACAACTCCTAAGCTAACAAATTAATAATTTGCACAAAATAGAAATGTTCATAATTGAATTTAGTCCAAAATAAAATTGAAATTAGAATGTCACCTATCGCTCATATGCCAAACAATTGATAATGCACCTTTCAAGTTGCAAACTATAATAAGAAGCCTGGAACAAGTTTGTTATCAATCCAGACATGTCAAATGTGAATTCAACAATAAATCATGTGTTTTTGTTAAATGCATTATAATGTAATTACATCCATGAAGTCTTCCTTTCCTGGAATATACCTCATTCTCCGAGAGATACCCATCAGGCACAAAAAAGCCATCTTCACTATCATCATCTTCCTCACATTTTAGTTTTTCTTTCTCAACTTCAATTTTTTCTTCTTCATCATCCTCGTCAGCATCAGAAAGGCTTTCACCAGGATCCTCCTGTAAATTGTGATAGAAAATTCAATGGAAACAATTCTAAAATCATATAAAATAAGAAAGTCTTTAAAAAAAGAGTCTGCCAAGTACCTCTTCCCATTCTTCATCACTGTCATTCTCATAATCTAATGATGGCTCTAGCTTGAACGGGTGTCGAGGTCCAACAACACCACTGCACAATGATGATAACCAAAAGTTTACTACAGCCTATAACATATTAAATAAATAACAGATGCAAATTCTTTCAAAAGTCTTTTTGCATATAAAATTTGTAAGCTTAAGTCCTTTAATAATTCCTAGCATTCCAAGTATGACATGCAGTTTCACCTTTTCTTTGAGAAGGTCCCATAATAAGCTGGCCTATGAGCCTTATCAAACTGCAAAAGTTTTCTCCTCTTATTATGAAACATACTTTCTCTATTCACATCAGTAATCCCATTAGTGTCAGGCAAACTATCGCACAAATCCTGCTCTTCCCAGTCATTTGCAGCATTTTTTGCCTTAAATTCATGGTCTTCAATATCACTTGCAGTCCTCTTTTTGCTTGTAAAGGATTGCACTTTTTCTGTGATAACAGCTTCAGCAGATGCTCGCTGCAGCCGCAGTTCATTGAACAATGCAACTTTGGGCTTACGCCGCTTGCCCCATCGTAGATTTCTTCTTGTAAATTTCTGATTATTGGCATGATGCCAAGCTGCCAAATGTGATCTGATCACATTCCATATAGATTTAATAAGACATTCTTCTCAAAACCCTAGCAAAAAAAAATGAAAATATCTCCAGCTAGAGAGGATACCTTAGAAGATTGTCTGTTTGAGTTTCTCCTTGCCATAATGTTTGATCCATCAGTGCCATAACACCACTGCAAACCTGTGCATTTTCCATCAGAGGCTTATGAGTAGTTTCTTCCACATTTTGAGTTTTGGTGCTTTCCTTTTTACTCTGAAGAAAGCGGTCCATGATTGTCACTTGCTTTTGTATTGCAAGTTGCTTCTTCATTTCAGCTTCTTCCTTCTCACGTCTTTTCTGTTCCTTTTCAGCCTCCTCTTGCTGCCTTTTAATTTCTTTCTCCTGTTCAAAACATTGGGCAATGTTAACTGTACTTACTATCATAGCTAAGCAAAAGAAAATGCCACAAAAAGATCAAAGAGAGCTCCAACATAACTTTGATCTCTTTTTGCCAGAAAAAGCAGCCAGATAGAAGCATCAGCATATGTTACACATCAAAGTACTTAAAAAACAGAGGATGTGTTGTGTCACTTGTGTAATTAAACAGGCATTCCTAGCACCACAAATTTGAAAATTAACTCATAATATCTAGAGAAACTTAAAGCAATAGAAAGACTAGATTTCCTTACATGATTCAGATGCAAATATATTTACAAGAAAGATTTGAAAAAAACAACACAAAACAAAACCAGCTTGTAAGAGATTTTTACAGACTCCAGAAACAAAGGATATGCAAATTATTCTTTAAAATATACCGATGGGAGAAGCTGCCAATGGACTGTTGACCAAAAAAAATTCATGCTATATGCTGACACCAATAGGATGTAGGTGCTGCCACCAACAATTAGCAGGTTGCACTTAAGACAGCACTTATTTTCAAAATAAGGTTTCAAGATTCAAGACCACAACTTGCATAAAGCATTAGTTCAGATTGTCCAAAGGCCATCATGGTGGCAATATATGTCAAGCATTGAATATGATTCATGAAGATAATAAATTTGTACGAAGCACATCATATGATGCTAATTATATTGCTACACAATTTGAACATAGAAAATACATTTTTGAAAGGACCAGAATGAAATATACGACGTGAACTAGTCCACCTGCATTATTAAAATAATATTTAGTTATATTTAATGGTCAATAAGGTATTCTATTAGATAGTTTCTATTTCTGTTTTAGCTTAGAATGTTTCTATTTGTATTGCTTTATTAGCTGTAGTTTCTTTATAGACACATGTCATTGTAACTCTATTTAAAGAACTTTGCTCTCATGTAAACACATATCATTCTGATCTTAATATTTACATGGTATCAAAGCTCCGGGTTCAAACAGACAAAGTTTCTTTTTGAAATTTTTATGACACCTCTTGTATTTTCTGTACATCGTACCGACGGCATACCTGCTCGACTCCCCTGTTTGGAGTTCTTTTGGTTCATCTTCTAAAAATTGCAATTTTTTTCCTAATCATTGTTTGTAACTCACAGGCGTTCCTGTCTGGTCACAATTTCATCTGTGATTTGTGTTTTTTGGTGTCTTATTCCTTTGCAAATCACACCTTTTTTCTTCTCTGCAAATCACGATTTCTAAAATCGCGATTTTTGTGTGTTATTTTTCAGAGGTCATGACTTCCTTTTTGGCGGGCTCTCTATTTTCCTTCAGTTCGTGATTGGCATTTGCTGATAGGCGCTCACTCTGTGAGTTCTATGATCGCATTTTCTTGCACAGCCTTCCTTGGACACAATTTGTGGTGGTCGGCTTATGTTCTCTGGGTGTCGAGTAACCATTCTCAAGTCGCTGTGTTAGTCTCTAGTCGAAGGCTCCAATCTCGCAAAGTCCTATTTTCCTTTGGCCGATGATTGGCAAGCATTCAAAGTCCGTAGCATACAGTGGCTCCAATAAGTGTTAAGCTCCAGCTGCCAAGTGTTTAGACCAGCAACTTACACATCGAGCTTGTGGTCCCTTGTGAACCAAGCGACCAGCGCTTAGATATTCAGCTTTTTCCGTCTCAACGTTACAGAGTCGAGGATTTTCGAATCTCAAGATTTGCGCCTTAAAATCCATGCTTGGGTTTTTCTACCTCAAGATTTGTGCCTCAAAATCTGTGTTCAGGTTTTGAGCCTATTTTCCTATATCTATTTGTGCCGTCAATCTGCCCTGTTGTTGCCATCAATTTGTACTCCGTTTTTTCGTGCCTTAGAAAACATGAAAAATGGCGTCTTTGACCAACATTATGTTGGAAGGCAGTCGGAAATTCAATGGCTGCAACTACAACACCTGGAAGCAACGAATGTTAACCATATTCGAGTATCGGTGCCTTGACCAACTAATTCTAGGCAAAATTACACGCCCTCCAACGGTGGGTAAAGATCAGGATAAGTTCGATGAGCAAAATCGAGAAGCGGTCATGCTCATTAAATTATCGATCACCAATGACCAGCTGCCTCAGGTTCCCTCAAGCAAGACTTCCAAAGAAATCTGGGAGCATCTAAAGGATTTGCATGAAACATCCGACAAGAGTCGCACGTTCTTTCTGAAGAACATGCTTTTTTCAATCATGATGGATGAAAAGATGTCTCTGCAAGAGCACCTCACACAAATCAAGGACATCCGTGATCAGTTGGAGGCAATTGGTCGAAAGATGGAGGTGAAAGATATGGTAGTCATCACTCTAAAAAGTGTACCACAATCTTATGAGCACTTTATCAAGACTCTCAACATTACCTCAACTAATGTTGACTAGAAGTTTTCAAAGCTGTGCAACAAACTTCTGCAACAAGATCGATGGAGACAACAATTCAGTCACAGTACTAGTTCATCCTCCATGGAGCAAGCATTTACTGCCAAGTCCTTTTAGAAGAATAAGGGCCAGAATCAACCCTTTCAACAAACCAGCCAAGGTCAACCCCAAGATTCTTCCAAGAAAAAGAATATTTAGTGCAATTATTGCCACAAGTTTGGCCACACCAAGAAAGATTGCCGAAAACGCTTGGCTTCTGAACAGTCCAAGCAAGGAGAGTCCAACCCGAACGTTCATGTTACAGAGCACATTGAGCAAAAGGAGTTTGCTTTTTATGCCTTTATGGCCAAAAGCCCAACAGATCCTATTAAATTCTCTAAGCTTGAATAAGTGTCAAATTTAGAGGGCACCTTGGTGTAGTTAGTAGATTGACCATTACGGGGGGGGGGGGGGGGTATTAAAATAATATTTAGTTATATTTAATGGTCAATAAGGTATTCTATTAGATAGTTACTATTTTTGTTTTAGCTTAGAATGTTTCTATTTGTATTGCTTTGTTAGCTGTAGTTTCTTTATAGAAACATCTCATTGTAACTCTATTTAAAGAGCTTTGCTCTCATGTAAATCCATATCATTCTGATTTTAATATTTACATGCATCTCATTTATTCCTTCTCTATTATTGAAAATAATCAATATTAAATATTAATAGAGAATAATGATTTTTTAATAACCAGTCCATAGAGGCAGCACTAGGTTTCTAGCCTCTACATTAAGGATATAGAAATGCCAAGAATGTTACATAATAATTTTGTTAGGAGGCATCTTAAAATATGCCAACTGAGGTTCTGCACAGCATATACAAACTTCCTTTTTTATTACATGCCAAGTCATACAGTAATCTATCCTGCCAAAGTCACCATTTGAGGTAGCTGCAACTGAAGACAAATCTTTTGTAAATTAGTTTGAAGCTCTGACTAACTCATCAGTTAACTATGTTTTTGTTGAGACAGCATACAAGAGATTGATTACAATTGGCATCTTTCTGACAAACACATGAATCTATCTAATTGAATTTTAATTGTAAACTGGTTCTAATTGGAATATGCCCCCTTCACCTTTCAATCGTCAATATAAACACTCAAGAGTAGGATTGATTCTTGGGATAGCTTAAGTGTAAGTGCTCATTATTACAACACGCATAATTCCTTGGATTGTTACTCCTTATTCAAACGTGCCATAATGCAGTCTTGCCACTTTAAGCGATGCCAAGGATCTCCGCTCATAGTAGCTGGATAAAAGGTATTCCTTCCTCGATAAGGTGCTTTAGAATCTAGAACATGGTAACAGAAATGTTCCATTGTATTGGCAAATTAGCTGTCTTGTAAGATGAATTTTAAGATATGGAAAGGGCACCCTTTGGATGTTAATATGTGGCAATAACTCCCAAACTTCTTTTGTGTTATGGCACGAGTTTACAATGGGGATGAGGTGGAACTTTTTTAAATTTCAATGTTTGCATTGAAGACAAGTGGTAGTGAAGCCTTGGGTGTTTTTCTACCTTTGCATTGTTGATGGAGCCCAAATGTTTTCACCATGCTAAGAAAAGGAAAATGGCTTTTAAGTGAGCAGTCCCTAATGCTAGGTTGGCAATTGTTTTCATGGTTCAATCAAGTTTTGTGAAGCAAACAATCAAGGAGATGTTGAGAGCAAATTTTCTAGAAAAAGAGATTCATAGTCAAATCAACTTAGAAATTGTGTCAATACTCATCTCTAATGCTATGGATTTGGTCAAGGTCAAAGAAGCGGTGAAAGCACTGCTGCAGACCTTTTTTAAGATAATATTTTCAAGGAGGTTTGAAGGTGGCATTAGAGTATGATGCAATAAATCTTGTCCACATTTTACTTGTCGGTGGTGGAGAATGTTGTGGCTTGACTTCCATGGTGGTTGAGGCTAGTGTTGAGGGCTTTGTCCCTTACCTTTGATCATTCCAGAACAATGTGCCCTTTCTATACTCCATCACCACATCAATACAAGGTGAGAGTGGAAAGGGCCCAAAGGGACATCAAATCATTTGATTACAGACGACAGTGACAGCAATAGGGTTGGAGTGACATCAACAAGAGGTGGATTGTCGCAAGAGGAGAAAGAGAAAGCAAAGCAAGAGGATGGTTAAGTTGTCAGGGTTAGGGTTGACGATATTTTGGTGTTGGTTTAGTTATGGTTTTCTCAGCTTCTCTAGTTTTTTCTTTGGGTCTTGTTTAAGATTGAGCATCTTGATTTTCAAGCAAGACTTGTGTAGCATAGATATAGTTAAAACAAAATTCTCAAATCGTTGTTATAATACAATTTACATACTTGAAAAATATTTTCTCTTTCTAAGTTAATTCAAAGGGCAAGGGACCCTCCTCCCTCAATTTACATATCAAAAAATTAATAATTTAATCATAGAAGCAATAACCAAGAAAACTTGTAACAAGCCACAACCAACATTATGGCTATGCTAGTTTGGATTAACTAGTCAAGTAAAACTGATGACTCGGTTTTCAATCATGGAGCCTGGTTAAAAACAGTAAAATTATGAAAAATGGCATGCATCATAAAGGTTCATGTGGCCTTGAAGGCCTTAATTGTAGCCTTAACCATTGCCCTAGGACCCCACAAGGAGTGATGCCCCTCAACCCCACTAGGGGCTATTGCCCAAAACCCTGCTCTAGTTTTAAAAAGTAAAAATTAGTAAAGTTTTGGGTTGGCACCAAATGGAAAAGCAACATTCTTTTATACCCTGAGACTTAAGGTATAACTGTTACACTATACTAGATTGAGATCAAATTTGTCTCCAACATAATCACCTTGAGACAACTTGTGAAAGTGAGAGAGATTTTCTAACATAGTCATTAACCAATTTTGGTCCATATGGAGGCAATCCAAAAGTGAGAGAACAATGAATATAAACCAAATGATCCTAGATGACCCTTAGTGGGATCATGTGAAATATCCTCTTAGTTTCATTGAATCCATCTTAAGCATCATTTGTTATACTAGCATTGATAAGCCATGTCTGAGAGAGGTATACAATGGCATCAACTCAATGATTGAGAAGATAAAACCCACCATAAATGAAAAAGAGCAAGATCCTAAAAACACTTTCTTCAAGCATGTGCAAACAATTCTTGTTGAACAATTGAACAAAACGACCACCCCATTGCATCTTCTTGCCTTTTGCATTGCTTCCAAAACATTAGAACATAGGAGGGTCGCACTATACAAAGATGTGAAAGTTAACAAAGGGTACAAGATAGTGTTTTCTAAACTCTTGCTTAATCCTAATTTGGAGGATGTAGTCACCAATGAGTTTATTGATTTTGTACACTCTGACAATCAAAGTATTTCGACTCTCTATAACAAATATAACAAGGTTGTTCACAATTGGTGATACCTATATGGCCAATCATTCCAACACATAGCCTTTTGCAATCAGATTTTTATAACAAGTTTTTATTTTTAATCTAAAACCTCTGTATATTTTAATTTCTTTTAGTTTTGAAAATATTTTTCAAAATTGAAGTTTCATTTATAATTTTATAACAAGTCTCTAACTTTGCCACAATAGGTTGCCAATTTGTCTTCATCTAAGCAAAAATGCAATGCATACTCCTCCATCCAATTAATAATATGCAATCAATTGACATTGAAAAAGGCAAGAGCTAGTGTACATGCATTCCAATTTGTACCTTCTTTTGCACAAACAAATTAACAAGGGGCAACAAAACTATGGGATTTAGAGTTAAAGCATACTAACTTGGATGCTTCTGCTGCCCAACAATCTTCATTTTTGAGTCAAATAGTTAACATAATTGTGGCTTTTCTAATCTACCTATATATAATCTCAATGATGTTGATGATGATCTTTATGAAGACTCGTACAATGTTGATTGCTGATTTTATCATTTTAATACTGAACAATGAATATCTATTATGACATTTGAGTTTGACAATTTGACATTGAAATGGTATTTTTAATTTTAATGATGCTTTTGTTTATTATATGCATGCTATGTGGTATTTTGAACTTATTTTCTATTTTTAAATTGCAAATATGTATTTATTTTATGATATTTATTCTTTTCCGTACAAATATACCTAAAACAAACCCAACCCCAAAAAAATTGTCGTACCAACATACCTAAATCCTAGTACTTGAACCCAAACCCAAACAAACAACTTAGTCATATATCAATATAATTAATCTTTGTTTTCATTGACATTTTTTAATACATTAAATATTAGTTTTCTAGTTTTTTATAATTTTTACATTTTTGAAGTTATATAATTGCAATATTTTTTGTGAATTTAAATATTTAAATAGTTTTTATATTTGTCTTTCTCAAATATTGCCCTTCTTTTTTAAATAATGGCATACAAATACCCATCCCAATATCCCATACAAGTCCCACTCACCTAATAGGCTAGTAACCATGTCTTGAAACAAGAAAACTAATATCCTCATATTATAGACTTAGAATGATGTATATTTGTAACCTGCATAAACTAACATATCATCGTCACATTGTAGACAATAGACTTAGCATAATGTAAATTGATTTCAACTAAACAATAAAAGTAAGGGCACTTAGAATCTAACGTGCATGTGTGCTTCCCTTTGAGCGCGAGCTTGTTCTCTTTCCTGGAATTGTAACAAAAAAAATTATTAGGAAATGCTTCAAAGCATTATTATAGCATAGGTTTGCAATTCAGTGTGATGCTTTAAATAACCTGCTGAATCTTCTCCTTTCTTAATTCACGATCCAACCGCTGTTGTTCCTTCTCACTTTTTCGGCCATTTCTTTCCTTTTCCTTAATTGCCTCTTTCTCCTTTTGTTTAGCTTGCTTAACCCTCCTGCAACAAACAAAAATAATGCATTTAGAACTCTTAACTTATATGGTATCACAAACACCAAGAGCATAGTCCCATTGATAATTTTCCTTTTAGCACATGGAACTACCACTTCATAATCTTTAAAGGCAAAAGAAATACAGCTGAATTGGTTGCAATATAATCCAATACATAAGCATATTTACAAGAATGCATACATTTGAGCAAGACTCTTCTGCATCATGTCTGCCACCATCGCACGGATTCTGATTTCATCATCAGCTTTCATAAGCAGATCTTCAGCTTTGGATAACGCTACATTCCTGCTTCCCTCTGATTCTAGTGATGCCAATGCTGACAGCATTGCTGTTGTAAACACAAGGAAATATATTTAGCCTTTAATACCAGAGGTGCAGAAACTGATTGATAATGTCTAAATTTATGCCTTGGAAAGGCAGTCAACAAGAAAGACATTACATAATAGGACACAGAAGTACAAGAAGTTATGACAGGTAGTCAGGAGTAATAATGCAATTCCAACAATGAAGGAATGGTGCAATGGAGTGTTGCTAAAATGTAATTCTGGGTAGTCGTGTATGTGGTTGTTTTTTGTTTCTTCCTTATAGGATGTAATCTCTATCCTGTGTTTTGTCTGCATTCTATCAGTTAGAATGTGAGGTCTATAATGTTGTGGCTATATGGTTTTGTACATAGTGCATAGTATAGATAGTCTTTGATAGCTCCTTTCATGCTTTCTACTGCTGCACCCAATAAGGCAGTTGGTGCAGTTTACAATAGTGTCAGTTGTATACTTTCGCATATTTAGCAGGAATGGGGGCCTTATAGAACCCCCTATAACCTTATAACTAAAAAATAATGCAATTCCAACAACCAAAAATAAAGTATTTAAAACTAAAACTAGGAAACAACAGGAGCAAGAATCTAACTTGGTCAAGATGGCACATGTCTTAAAGAAATATGTTTAACTTTTAATACCAGAGGTGCAGAAAATTTTTGGTAATATCTAAATTTATGGCTTGGAAAGACAGACAGAGAAAGAGATTACATAATGGGACACAGAAGTAGAACACATTATAACAGCTAGTCAGGAGTAATAATGCAACTCCAACAACCAAAAATAAAGTATTTAAAAAGAAAAATGGGAAGCAACAGGTGCAGAAATAAACCTTGGACAAGATGGCACGGGTCATAAAAAAATATATTTAGCTTTTAATACCACAGGAGCAGAAAATGATTGTTAATGTCTAAATTTATGCCTTGGGAAGACAGACAGAGAGAAAGAGATTACATAATGGGACACAGAAGTACAAGAAGTTATGACAGCTAGCCAGGCATATAATGCAACTCCAACAACCAAAATTAAGAATTTAAAACAAAAACTAGTAAGCAACAGTGGCAGTAATAAACCTTGGACAATATCACACAGGCCATAAATAGAGTATGCTTTCCAAGGGCAAAACAAGCATCCCCTCATTACGGGAAGTTTTGGGAACAAAAGGATAGAGACCGAATGTCCCTTGCCTGTCTCAAAAACATCAAATAAATTTGTGGACATCCCTCTTTTATTTAAAACAGTTTGGGATAGCCTGCCTTTCCCTAACATCCTGCAGACATCAGGCTATCCCCACCCATCTGAAACGCCCAAGTAAAAAATAAATAAAAATAGTCTTAAGCCTTTGTGATAGCACCGTGCCCTAATTTGATTTAGTGCATGATGGAGTATTGATTGGAATTATTGAGAGCTGGTATTTTTTACTGTCATAAACAATGAAAGACATCTTGTTAACTTTGTGGTTGCATGAAAGTAAACCTTGAGGGTGATATGAATTATGTATCCTATTGGATATCAGTGCACCATTACCTTATCTTGAGCAGACTGCATGTACATCTATTGAACTATTCAATAAGATGTGCTTCTACACACAATATTTATTATTTACCTTGTTCATAGGGCTTAAGACCCATCCACTAAACAATCAGTTTATGACAGCGGCCCATGACTCAATCTAGTTGCAATTTTTATATAGGCATCTACTGAATAGGGATTATGAACCAGGTAGCTAAGAATGTAATCAGTTCTTCATAATAAGGCACCCCACTTGAAAAAGGGTAACAGTGTACACATTTATGACTAGCCCTGAGATATGAATCATATTGAGATAGTGTAATATTGCTATTATGGCATACAACTTATTTTGATATTATAGTTTCAACTTGCTTTAAGCAGTTACTAATTTTAGAGGAAGAACACTTTTCAAAAAGGACTTGCAAAAGAGCTAAGGGAAGATGGTCCCAGGACTCAAGTCTGAATCACAGGAAGGACCAGAGGAAGGGAATGATTCTTATTAAGATATGGATTTTCACTTGAGATTAGTAACAAAGAGGTTCACTGAAATGAAACTTATTACCATTAGAATAAGTGCACTTTAAACAACCAAAAATGCAACAATCAAAATGGATGGTAAAATTTGAAATGCACTTAAATTTCAAAAAATAGGAATGATCCCCTACCTGAAAGAGCAGCAATACGCTCATGAATCTTCTTTCGACATCGACGCCGAACACTGGCAAAGTCACGCTGTGACTTGGGTAACAGCTTTAAGTCTCGAACCTGATATAGAACAAGTCAGTGTATTCACTAACACCCTTATCACAGCAAATTAAAATGGTTCTGTCAAATAGATAAACTGAATAACAAATGTCAAGAATAATACAACTATTATCCTTCTATAACTCTGATTCCCGCCACTTAAAAGAATCTCAAATTGATTTTTATCCACATTACTGGCAACCATGTAAAAGCCAAAGAAAAGCTCTAAATTTCAACACAAAAAAAGTTAAGGTAAAAAAGCAATGCACCTCCCAGCACCACAAGCAAGATTCTGATTCATCCTCTAGAACATCAGCTACAGTGCTTGGAATGCCATACAAAGGGCGCTGCCCAATAAGCAGTACTGAACTTTTCACAAATGCCAGGCTAATCTCCACCCCATTCTGATCTAAAGTGTTCTTCAACTTCTCATGGATCTGCTCCACTAATTTTGTATAAGAAAGCCTACTATCCTCCAAATGACGTGCAATAATCACATTTGTAGGTGCGTTCCCCATGTCAGCAACTTCTTCCTCCTCTAAAGAACCAATCTTTTCAAAGGATTCATTGAAATATTTGAACAGCGACTCAATTTCTTGCTGAAATTGTTTAATATGAGTTTCCCTAGACTCTGAATCCAAAGTTTGCAAAAATAAAGAGCGCTTGCGCTTCAGTGACCTCTTTACAGAAGAGGTACAGGTCTCAGATGACGGGTTCTTTAATGAATCACCTGCCTTGCTGCCGCCTGTGTTGGACATCTTGGGCACATTGGGGGTTACAGCAGTCGTGTCACTGCCATTTAAAACAACCATGATATTACCCTCTGTGTTGAGCGTGCATTGTTCCTGTACTCGTCTCAATTCTGCATCTTCCATGCAAGAATCCAACTTCACATGGCAAGAATTCGAATTCGAGGGTTTCCCACTCTCGGATTTTGGCACTGGGGTTGAGATTTTCTCACCAAGGGTTTGACATGTTCTAAGAGGAGAAAAATCCAGCTTCTTGCCCTTGGATTTTGACAACGTATTTGCGGAATTTTTCTTTAATCGTTTGGAAGGAACTGAAGAATCAGGGTTTTTTATCTGAGATTTTTTAGGCCGGCCTCGAGGCAGAGATGTGGATTCAGGAACCTTTGTCTGGCTTACAGCAGGCTTAGGATCCAAGGACATTTCTTCAGCATTTGAAGCAGGACAAGGTGGAACATTTTCATTGTTCTCCATTAAGTTGTCTACTCCAGTGGCCGCCATGGAAGCGGATTCAGATGTGTTGCTTATCTTTAAGAAAAGCCAACTGTAAATGCAACTTGGGATTTAGTTCCTAATATTATTTATAATGTTACAAAAGGCAAAGGAGAGAACAATGGATCGCAAAGAGTGCAGCAAGGTTTGATTCTCCGTAAGGGCACCGAACCGAAAGAAACCTAATATCTTGGAAATGATATACAGGGAGGGTTCTTCAAACACACGGAGAAAATACACAGAGGCATGAAATAATCCTCTTTTCGGAAAAAAATACATAACCTACTTAAAATTTCAGGCTTAATCTCCTCTGAAATTACAATAACCTAAAACGAACCCTTATGAACTATAACAGGACAACTGATGCAATTTCTTGTCCATTTTTTGTGCTGCGGATGAAATGAGAACTAGATCACGGATTCAAGACCAAAATTAAATAACGAAAATGAAATCGGCGGCCACGGAGCTTATCTTGGTTGTATTTCAAGATTTAACCGTCAAAACCTACCAAGAATCACACCGTTACAATCGGCAGAACGTCCCGAGTTCGACTGTGCAGCGGAATCGTGCAAACGAGCCATTCTTGAGCATTATTTTCGCCTTTCTACGCGCCCTCCGCCATTACTGCGATAAATCTCTTTACTCTCTGGCGGTTTTATATGGATCGAGCGACCAAGCGACTTTGAAACAGATGCTATGGCCGTTCGATTTGGATAGATGAACGAAATTTAATGGCAAGAAATGGACTTGTGATGTGATAGCGGGGAACTGGGGGAAGTGTTATTTTCCCTCCCAGCTATGTTTTTGTTATTATGAAATTTTGGCCAAGTTAAATTTCCCGCCAACATTTTAAGTTTGCCACCAAATTTGTCAAAGTTAAACCTTAAAGGTGACCCTTGAATTCTAGCAATCTCGGTCATATTGGATAGTACTGTGTGCTGAGTAGGGTACTCCATTCAAATTTAATATTTCTGTTAAATATGAATCAGCAAATATTTTGTAAAAATATTTTTTCAGCTTATAAAGTGGTTTTATGTGGTTGGTTAGGCATTTTTTTATGTTTTTTAGTATTTAATAATTTTGTGATTTTTTTTGGTTTATTTTGTTGTTCTTTACACTCGTAAGCAAGACTCTCTCCTTCTCAAATTTAATGTCTTCCATTTTAACCATTCCTATGTGAGAACTAATAATGTGTTTTCTAAAACTATTCATGATTAGGAAGGTAAATTGGTTATCGACCTTTCGAACCTCCATATATTGAGTCCCTGGCCTGGAATTTCCTCAAAAGAGATTTGGGCTTTGTCGTTACCTCGTCTTCCATTCCTAGAATCGACTCTTATTGAAATTGAAAAGGTTGTGAGCTCTTTACCAGATAATCTTGCCGATGAACTTAGACAAGATTATGTCGTTGCATTAAGGCATGCCAAACCTTCTCAGTGCAACATCCCCAAAAATGAACTTGTGGCATTTAAAAGGCTACAGAAAAATGAAAATATTGTCATTATTAAAGCTAACAAAGTAAACACTACCGTCATCTTGAACAAGCAAGACTATGTCTCCAAAATGCTTGACCACCTACATAAGAGTGGAAGCTATAAAACCTTAACTCACAATCTTGTCTCCAAGATTGTTAAAAAAAGGTTAAATATGGCATTACTTGTTCTTCATTTGTTGAAGCCACCAAGAATCGCCTAATGCCAAACAAAGAAATTACCCCTCAAATATATGGTGTTTCGAAAATCCACAAGGTTTGCAACTCACTTAGACCAATTGTAGATGTTATTAACTCCCCCACCTAGAGGCTAGCTAACCATCTTGCTAAGATTATATTGCCTTTAGTGGGTTGATCTAGTTCCTTCATCAAGGATTCAACCAATTTCATTAAATTCATCAAGGATAAAAAGTTGAAGATAACATCTTGGTTAGCTTAGACATAGTATCCTCATTTGCCAAAGTCCCCATTCATGCCTCAATTGAAATTATAAGGCACAAGACGGATGTTGAAATTGATTCCATATCAAGAGTTGTGCCTTAACTCCACTTTTTTCTCTTTCCAAGGAGTGGTGTATGAACAATCTAAGGAGTTTGCCATGAGATATCATCTCTCCCTTGTTGTGGCCAATCTTTACACAGTGCACTTTGAAGAGTTAGCCTTCAATTTGTTTCCCCTTAAACCAAGGTGGTAGAATGTTATGTGGATGACACCAACATTTTGTTGGCCCCATGGCCTAGATAAATTAGAAGACTTCCACAATCACTTAAAAAACATGGTGGAGTGCATCAAGTTTACTAAAAAGCTTGAAAACAACAACCACCTTCCCTTCTTGGATATCATTCTCATCAAAACGTTAAACGGTTCTTTAGCCTGATGGGTCTTTCATAAGCCACTCATACTGACCTTTATCTTTGTTGGAGTAGCCAAGATCAACAAGCAAAAATCCAGAATAACTTCCATAAAAGACAATCACACATAATAAGCTTAATTGATATATTCAAGAGATAAGTAAAATGTACATAGATGTCTTGTATATATAGGAATGAGAGAGGAGGTAGGAAGGTCGAACATAATGACTAATTAACCTTCCTAAGATGCGACACTTGTGAGCTCAAGTGACAAGTGCTCATACAAGTGGCAAGTAAATATGCAAGAGGTGTCTCAAAAGCATGAGGACACACGTCTCAACCATATGAGTCGAGACAAACTCTAAAAAGCCTAAGTAAACTTAAGCTAAGTGTGAATAGGTCAATCCTATAAAAGGTGATATCCTAACTAGGTACAATATGACCTTATTTACACTAACACCTGATGGGGGTTGTCAATCCTCTTCATTAAATAATATCAATCCAAGGTTGGTGTTCAAAGGCAATCTGCAATAGGGGAAAAAGATCTCTGGAAAACAGTCCCTTTTACTTCACACTTGCAGGAATTGAAAAGTACACTTGTAGAAATTAAAGAGCACACTTGATCTAAATCACACTTGCATGAAATTAAAGCAAATCTGAAAGAAAGCAATCTTTTGAATTTAAAAAGAATGATAAAATAGAAATTGAAAAGAAATGGTAGCACAGAGAACAGCTGCATGTTAACAACAAAAGGAAGTTTACATAATACAAAGAAAAAACAACAATTCACAACAAAAGGACAATTACAGAATGAAGAAACAATACAACACATTGATTTATCTTCCTTAGAATGAGTGGCCAACTCATTCCTTGGAAGAGAATTTTTAACCAAATTCACAAACTTATTGCCACAAACTTTAGAATGAATTTTTCAAAAGTAATGGAATTATTATTCAATAGTATGGAAGGTTGCATTTATAATTGCATGCTTCCAAAAAAATCCTTATTTTGGGGTATAGATCTCAAGTCGATCTCAATCTCCACAAAATATGGAGAGAGATTATTGGAATTAAAATCTTAACTAAAATAGAAGATTACGACAATATTTTCTCACAAATCTTCTTTCCTTTTATTTGGTGAAGAGAATATATCCTAATGATTTGATTCTCACTTTATTGTTTGAATCAAAATAAATATTGATTCCTTTATTTTCTACAAAACTAGAGCTTCACTTGGAGTTATTACTAGAGCTGACTAGTAACCTTTGGAGCTGACTAAGTGACTTAGCTATACTAAACTCCCTTTTTATTACAAATGATGCACGTCGTAGAAAAACTAAAATAGGCTTTTGTTCAACTCATTGTTATGAGTGAAAACCTATAGAAAAATCAAATATTCTTCATTTTTATTTGTGAAAAGAATCTATCCTAATTATTTGATTCTCACTTTTATGGGAATCAAAATAAATATTGATTCCTTTGTTTCATGCAGAACTCGAGCTTCGCTTGGAGTTACTACTAGAGTTGACTAGTAACCTCTAGAACTGACTATGTGACTTAGTTGTACTAAACTTCTTTTTTCTTACAAATGATGCATGTTGTAGAAAAACTAAAGTAGGTTTTTGTTCATCTCATTGTTATGAGTGAAAACTTTTCTTGAATTTCCATTTTGTCTTTTCTTTCTCGAGTTATGTAACTTCTAGTACTGACCTGACAAATATTTTTTGGATTGTCACATAAGAGCTTACTAAAAATTACTTTTCTTCTAAATGATAACACCTGTAGAAAAATTGAAGGAGGTTTTTGTTCGACTCATTGTTATGAGCAAAAACCTCTCTTAGATTTCCCTTTTGTCTTTCCTTTCTCAGATTATGCAACTTCTAGTACTGATCTGACATATATTTTATGGACTGTCACATAAGAGCTTACTAATTTTATTTTTTTTCCAAATGGTAACCCTGTGTATACGCCTAAAAATGACACGATTCATCCTAAATAAATATTCTAAATATTTATTCCATTCTTCTATTAATTAAATAAATATTCCAAATTTATTTAATTGATTCACTGTTCCATAATTAAATAAATTCAATTTATTTAATTAAAATCCTTCTAAATGTCCTACACAATTAAATAATCATAAATTATTTAATTAATCCAAATTCCTCTATCCTAAGTTCTAAATTCAAAAATCCACCTCACCTTTTCCACCTCACCTTGTCCACCTCATCAGGTTGCACATGTAATTAAATATATTTAATATTTAATTACCTTATTTTCCCTCACCCACATGGCCTATTTCTTCTCAAATCAGAGGTTAGTTAACTAATCAATCAAAAGGGTTAACTAACCTGTCAATTGAGTTAATCCCTCAATCAAGCGAGTTCACTGGTCAATCAATTCAGTCAGTTCCACAATCCACTCTTCTAACTGATCAATCAAGTCTGTTAACTGTTCAGTAAATGGAGTTAACTCTCCAATCAATTTTGTCACATCCCCTCTTTCATGATGGAGTTGGGACACTTGTCACATTTCTACTGGTTGCACATTCCTCAACCATCCTCAGCCGTTGATCTTCATATCTCCTCTCAACCGTTGATTCCCATTCTTCCAAGTCTATAAATGAAGCTTCATCCCTCCATTCTATTCATCCAGGCTTTTGACATCGTTACTCTGCAGAAATATCACCAGCGCGCCTTTGGCACCCTTTTGTCATCCACAAGCTTGAGATCACATGTACTTGCATTGAAGCTCATCTTCATTGCATATCACCATAGCCATTTACCATCGACTTCCTATGAACAGCTAAAAGAGTGTACTCTCTAAGGGCTCACATCATCTGCAAAAGGACGATCGTAATAGGCAAACAACAGAAGCATCGATTTCGGAGAAGGTTTGCTTTGTGTTATTCATTGCTATTTTCGTTTAATCTTCTTTGTTATCTCCTATTCTGTTGATGTTTGGGTCTTGTTTAATTCATTTGATTGATCACCATTTTACCCTTACACCCTGTAGAAAAATTAAGGGAGGTTTTTGTTCAACTCATTGTTATGACCAAAAACCTCTCTTAGATTTTCTTTTTGACTTTTCTTTCTCTAATTATGTAGACTTCGGAGCTAACTAAAATGACCATAACTTTTGTATACAAAGAGTTGCACACATAACTTATGTACATTTCTGGAGCTAGTATGGACTACATATGCACAAATTGACATCTTATTCCCAATAATCATTAGAAAGAGATAACAATAAATTCTAAAGAAATAACCATGATATATATACTCTCTATTTTATTCTAAATAAACCACAAGTTCATAAATTACACTTAGATCCACTTGTATATAATTTAGGCAAGGAAAAAGAATGTCATATTTTTGTATATGATGAGCCATTTTTGGGGCTCATTGACACCCCCCTTAAGTGAAACTTAGGGAGAAGCGATACAAAGATGATAGGTCCCAGCTACTAGGCCATGTTAGGTACCCATGTACGAATAAATTTCTCATAAGTGGAGTAAAGGAGAAAACCCAGTGGGAAAAAACCCTTTCCAAAGAGAAACGATACATGATAAATTGTACAAGTGAGGAAGAAGAATATAGAAGGAGGACTTAACATGACCCCCCAAGGACTACTTCTAACACTAATGTGTACTAGAGGTTCCCCTTAAAGGAGAGAAAAGATGAGAAGGTCAATGTGACCCCCTCAGAAAATGTGAAGGAATGAACTCCATGTGAAGATATGGATCCTCCCAATACTAATACGAGAAGATAAACCATGCAACCTCCCCCTCAAAATACCTCTTGTAATGTTGGTAGAAGCTCAACACTGGATGCTGAAGATGATCCACGAACATTGAACCACATTTATCCCCTTAGAAAGAAAAAGAACCACATAAGTGTGCAAATAATCTTCCCATTCCTGATAGAAACATGCAAGAAGAAGGATGAAAGTCTCTAAATTCAGCACATGATCCAAAGATGCAGATGATGCCCACGATGTCTTCATAAGATGCTCAAGTATCTCCAAGCCGATGCTGACGTGTGACAAATGTTGATAACATGAATCAAGTACCATAAAAGATTCAGGAATAGGGACCATAGATGTATGGTGATAACTAGACCGATGAGAATACGATACTTCTATAGAGGATGTCAAAATACATGATGATTGAGTTGAATATGTGGACTCATAAATATCTTGTAAGAACCACTTTAATAAGCTTGAATAAAATAATATTGTTCTAATAAAATAGTGCGAAAAAAGGGAAGAATTAAAATTTTCCCATAAATATCACATCTCGTGAAAGATACTTTCATCAATATAATCAAATAAGATTCAATACATTAGCTAAGCAAATAGCTTAATAAAAACTACTATGTCTTTACAATATCTAGCCATATAGGCTCATACAAAAGAACATTGCACCATATAATGTCTTCGATACCATACCATATCTTTGACATTGAATCTGGCGAAGAGAGAGCATCATCAAGACAATTTATCTCCCACCACGAGGCTCGTGTCTCCCCGGTCTTACTCCTAAATGGAGAAGCCTGACCCTTTGCAAGGGGTCTAGCAAATTGAAGCCGACATATGTGAAGGAATCCGGTGGAACATGATATATCTATCATCTCTATAGTACGTCTCAAATGCATACTAATCTAATATCATGAATATCATGATATGGTAGAGTGAAATAAAACATCAAATAGTAACTATTACTAATTTAACTGACAAGCTTTGGCCAAAGCATATTTTAAGTCGATGGGCAGATAGGTCATAAATAGAAATCTACCCTTCTCTATTGTTCCATATTTGGCACCCATCCATGCTCTTTCTCTAACTCAACATACATAAATTCAGGAATACATTCACAACATACGACATCAACATTTCATACAAGGTCGCATGAAAGGTCACTTATGCAATAAATCATGCATCTTCTCAAGGAAGCATTCAAATATTTGAAGAGAAAACAACAACATGCAGGTGAAACATAACCATACAATGGATCAACATCCGAAATGCATTCACAAAAACATGATATTCTAAAAGTCAAGTCATAGATTGATAATTTCACAAAATTGTTCAAGTGGGTATGCAATCCTTTCTAGGGTCTAGTTCCCCAGATAATTTTCTTGTCGATTGCCAGCCACTCATGTGAAATAGAGAAGGATTTCTAAAAGAGGTAAAAGATACTTGAATCGACTCAATAAAAGATTAAACATTAAGTTAGAAAGGAACATTTGATTCAAAGTGTGTCAAATAAGGTTCACAAGACACTCAAGGTATGGACACTAGATTCCAAATCAAATACTTGCTCATATTCGTAACTCAATATTGATCAACATTAATCACATTTCTATAACAATCATTAACAACGAATTTTGGGTTAAGTAACTACTTGAGTCTAAATACCAAATATTTACCATACACATAATTTTAGAAATTTAAATAAGTAAATATCACAAATACATCCATTTAAATCCTTTAACTTCCTAAATATATTCTTCATTTAGTTGGATTGTCATCAAAGATTAGGCACCAAGATCCTTAAGTTGAGGTGAAAGCAAAAAAACATATTAAACATTCTATCATTCACCACAGCTAACATCAAGAGCTCAAAAGTATTAAAGCTTGACATGCAATATCAAAATGAAGATGCAAAAGTGATATTATTTACAACTATGGCTATTCAACAATATAAGACATTTCAACGAAACAAAACTAATAATAATAGCTACTAACTACTAAACTAGGATCCAAAAACAACTACTTACAAAGATTACACTTATCTAAGAATGATTTCCTTTTACTAAAACAAAAATAACCTTAATAGTCTTATGCAGTACATAGAAATCTAACTTTCATCTATAAACATTTATTATCCAAGTATGTAAAACCTAAGGTCTTTTAACATATTATAATCTTTCCATGATAAGTTTCTACCTTTTAATCCCGAGTCAAACATAAATAGATAAGTAAACCATATTGCTATTATAAGGCAATTATAATCGTGAAATTATAAGAAGTTCAAACGCCATTAAATGGCATATTTAAACATAAAATTAAATGAATAGATAACGCCAATATATGGTAGGTATGAACATAAAGTTATATGAGTATCTAATGCCAATATACAAGAAGTATAGATGTAAAAATATATACAGTCCTAGCGTCGTTATATGGTAGTTTTAAACATAAAAAACATAAGATATTCTCATGCCATTATGTGGTTGATATATGCATAGAAATATAGGATACTCTAATGTCATTATATGGCTATTATAAACGTAGAAATTTTTGCACATCTTTACACCAATATATATGGCAATTATTATCATAAAAATATATGCAAATCTTAATGCCAATACTTAGCAAGCTTAACATTATATTTTAAGCGCCAAAGTTTGGCAGATTAATCTTCTATCCTAACACCATAAAAAAAACACTCTTACACATTTTTGTAGCACTAAAACGAGAGCTTTGGGATAGGGTATGGACATCCATCGAGCATAATGGGAGGAGGATTTTTGTCAAATATTATAGTTGGAAAAACCCCAGTTAACACATATGCATAATGTGGAAGCACAGACAAGGCACTTGAACTGTTTGATTGAATGCCACAAGAGATGTCCTCTCATGGAATGCAATGATTATAAGATATGCACAAATGTGTCAGCACAGGTTTAGAATATATATATATATATATATATATATATATATATATATATATATATATATATATATATATATATATATATATATATATATATATATATATATATATACTTTAGTCACTTGAGTAACCCTTATTGCATATGTGATCATGGTATCAGAGGACATCCTAAACTTAATCAATAAGATGCCAATAAAACTTGTGGTTGAAAGGATGTGTTTTCTAGGTGCCTGAATTGACCTTTATTAAGTATTTTGAATAACATTCTTGAAAATAAATCTACACAAAAGAAAACCCAAATGGGAACGACTTATTTCCAATGACTACGACTTCAAGGATGAAATATAAATGACAAAACATCCCTGGTGTGAGCATTAAAGAGATGAACACACAAGGATGGTTAGATAAGCCTAATTCACCCCAATTCATCAATCTAAGTCACCTCAAGACTAGGCTAAAGAGCAATGCACTAAACTAACTAAATTACACCCTATCCGCTATGCAACACTCTTGATTTGCCCTAAGATATGTTAGATTATATGAAAATTGCTATTGTTATGTCAAATGTTCAATGAGAAAGAATTTCATTACATTCAAATTGATTGTGGGAAATGGACATGAAGGGCTCAATTTATAGATTTTTGGAGGTGAGGATGGAGGGCTAGGATTAAATTTGAGGATCAAGGGCTCACGTTGCTTAAGGATCCTCAAGCGAGGAGAATTGGACAAATGGCACAAGGAGATTGCATGAGAATGATACTCCATGATTTAAGGGAAGATCAAAGGGTGAGATTGAATGATTGAATGGATGGATGGCTAGGATTGGGTAGGTGTATAACATGTAAGGCCTCATTGATGAAAAGGCATGGTTTGGATTTTGTGAAGAATTTAAATTTGGGAGAAGAAGACAAGTGGAATTTTAAATTCCATGCAATATTGTCACATGTAATTCAAAATTAGGGGAATAGTGGAAAGAGGGACAAGTATGACAAAAGGAAGATTTGCCCATACTTCTAAGCTATCACTTGTCATGTATATGCATGTACATGAGATGACAAGTGGCATTTTAGAAGCATGGGGGAAAGGGGTAATCTAGGTTTAAGTTTAATTAACCCATGTGCACATATTGAGAAGAAATTAATGATTGATTACAAAATAATAAAAATGGACAAATTAGGTAATTAAATAAATAGGTATATTTATTTAATTTGCTAGAGACGAATGTGAACTATAGTCTTTAAATGGATATTTGATTTTTGGACTATAGTAGAAGAAAGTGATTTTTTGTGATAGAAAGAGACGAGAAAATATCAATTAAATAATTACAAATTATTTAATTAACATGTATGTTGGATGGAATAATGGAAATTGTTTCAGTTTTTAATTGATCAAATGTGCAGATGATGACGGAAGGTGGTCGTGATCATTTTCAGGTGTCTACACCTAGTATATGGCACAACCATAACATGGCATTCAACCCAAAAATACAAAAAGGAAGATGAAAACCAAAAACAACACCCTTGCCAACATTCTCCCTATCACACCCTCAAGCAAAGATTCTAATATTACATCGTACTTGCTAGCATGTCTGCAAGGTTAAGAAACTTGCATTGTACTAGTTGAGCTAAGATTACTCCACAATGGTGATTTTCCCTCCAAAAATTGAAACCATTCTACCATGATAACAACCATAGCATAAACTCCCTCCTGAAAACCAATACATTATAGACTTTCAACACTCAAAAACCAACCCATGATCTGTGGCCATAGCCTCTTGGAATGGTTGTCGTACCAACCAGCTACGTAAAGAAAAGGGTTTGTTAATTTGTCATCAAAACATCTAAAAACAATTCCCCTCTTTTTTTGTTCGCATTTACTTATATTTCTTATATTTCATAAATAAAATAGCAAATGCAATGAATTTCAATTACTCCCAGTCTCAGAATAGTAATGTCAACAAATACTAGAAAGAATCCCTCATTAAACTACCACTCTATCACTTCTATTTTATGGCCAAAATAGAAAACATTACTCAACAATTAATGAAAAAGCATAAAAGAATCTTTTATCAAAGATATTCAAATAATTAATTAGAAACACTGCAAATTAGCAATTTTGTAATTAATAAATTTAATTTGCAACCAGATATTTAGCTAATTTTATTTTACAAAAACAAATATTTAAAAATATATTGCGACTATTAGCAAACAGTTAAAGGGTTATTCTAATGCAGTTAAAATGAATGCCATGCAATTTTAACTAAGTGGCATGTGCGTAAGTTCCTTCAACACAAGTCGTCATCAATCGGCTAGACACCCTCTACCTCGATGATACTCTCTCTCCATCGAGAGAGTGAGAGAGTATCCTTGTCACGCACACAAGTTGAAATCAATTGACATTCAATTAAATAATAATATTTAAATTCATAATTATAAGAAAAAAAGGTTGTGACATATCTGCAGAATCTGTCACAATAGATGTTGATGTAGGTAAAGAAAGAGCAAGATCATATCCAAAGAAGATAATGGTGATGCAACTTCATCGAAGCTATCATCAAATAGAAGACAAATGTCCTCAATGGTGTCTTCCAAATATATGACGCGGGACCCTACAAACACAATATGTCTGGTAGATATGCATCCCAATGTGGCGGATTTGGAATGACAATAACAATGTCCTTATTCAATGACTCACTGAAAGTTAATCTGAATGTAACATTAGGTACTTGTGGTTTTGCGATCCTACGGAGTATTGAATAGGCAGCATGTGAAAAATGAGAACACATTTCATATCCATGATGATTACTCCCACAATAGGTACAATTGATTTTGCACAATATGTACATAATCAAAAATTAATGTAGAAATGCAAGATTGCCCTCCCAAAAATGATTATGTTGTTTTAGAAGCCCCCTAGAAAAATGTGTAAGATAAATTACAACTTGTGTTAAGATTGGATGCCAAATCAACCGTTTATAATGCACAGTGATTTTTACAAAATGAGCTATCCAAATCTTTAATTTATTTACAGTTTTGAAATCCTTGCGAAGTTCTGAGCACTTTCAAAAAATCATGAAAGTTTCGATATTGTGGGCAAAAGTTATGCCCTGTCAAAAATTGTGTTTACAATGAAGTTTGGGGGTTAAAAAGCAATCAAAAAGGCAATTTTTTAAATGACTTCGCCACATCGAAGTTCACGGAAACACCTTTCCATTAACTACAAATTTGCAAAAAACACCTTTGTGGGCAAAAGTTATGGCAAAATGAAAAAAATAGCCTCCTTTGGCAAGTTACAAGGCCATGGCAATTTGTTTGACATAAAAAGGGTAAAAGCAAGAAACTCGGTCCACATGTAGGGGAAGTCGCGCAGGAAAAAAAATTCCTGACAGGAACGGGCACCCGAACCTAAACAAGTGCCCAAACCTCAACGGGTACCCGTTTAGCTTCGGGTGCGCGTTACTAAACGGGTACCCGTTTTCAAAAAGTATATATTTTTAAAAAATAGCCCTGCGAGCTCATTTTCTTCCACCTCCAGCGACGCCGACAGCTACAACGACAAATAAAGAATGAGTACGCGTTGTTGAAGGCCCTACCAACACAACTCCAAAGTTTTTTTTGCCCTGTCACCTCCTCCTGCCACCTCGTCACTACTGAGCTCCTCCAGGTTGGTTGTTTGCTAGTTTTTAACTTATTTTTTATTTTTTTTGTGATTGTAGGATTAAAATGAAAATTAGGGTTTCACTTGTTATTAGAGTTTTATGATTTTTTTGTGATTGTATGTTTTGATAAACCCTAAAACCATGTTGTACTGCAAACCCTAAAAACCTAAACTATAAACCCTAAAAAACCAAATAATAAACCCTAAAACTATGAAGTTCATAAACCCTAAAACTAAAAGTTATAAACCCTAAAAATATAATCTTTATAAACCCTAAAATTAAACTATAAACCCTAAAACTATTAACAAAAGTATTTCTAAAATGTAGACCCAAGCTTCAAGATTTATGAATCAGCTAGGGTACTCCATTCAAATTTAATATTTCTATTAAATATGAATTAGCAAATATTTTGTAAAAATATTTTTGCAGCTTATAAAGTGGTTTTATGTGGTTGGTTAGGCATTTTTCTATGTTTTTTAGTTTTTAATAGTTTTGTGATTTTTTTTGGTTTATTTTGTTGTTCTTTACACTCGTAAGCAAGACTCTCTCCTCCTCAAATTTAATGTCTTCCATTTTAACCATTCCTATGTGAGAACTAATAATGTGTTTTCTAAAACTATTCATGATTGGGAAGGTAAATTGGTTATCAACCTTTCGAACCTCCATATATTGAGTCCCTGGCCTAGAATTTCCTCAAAAGAGATTTGGGCTTTGTCGTTACCTCATCTTCCATTCTTAGAATTAACTCTCATTGAAATTGAAAAGGTTGTGAGTTCGTTACCAGATAATCTTGCCAATGAACTTAGACAATATTGTGTCGTTGCATTAAGGCATGCCAAACCTTCTAAGTGCAACATCCCCAAAAATGAACTTGTGGCATTCAAAAGGCTACAGAAAAATGAAAATATTGTCATTATTAAAGCTAACGAAGAAAACACTACCGTCATCTTGAACAAGCAAGACTATGTCTCCAAAATGCTTGACCACCTAAATAAGAGTGGAAGCTATAAAACCTTAACTCACAATCTTGTCTCCAATATTGTTAAAAAAAGGTTAAATATGGCATTACTTGTTCTCCATTTGATGAAGCCACCAAGAATTGCATAATGCCAAACAAAGAAATTACCCCTCAAATATATGGTGTTTCGAAAATCCACAAGGTTTGCAACTCACTTAGACCAATTGTAGATGTTATTGACTCCCCCACCTAGAGGCTAGCTAACGATCTTGCTAAGATTATATTGCCTTTAGTGGGTTGATCTGGTTCCTTCATCAAGGATTCAACCAATTTCATTAAATTCATCAAGGATAAAAAGTTGAAGATAGCATCTTGGTTAGCTTAGACATAGTATCCTCATTTGCCAAAGTCCCCATTCATGCCTCAATTGAAATTATAAGGCACAAGACAGATGTTGAAATTGATTCCATATCAAGAGTTGTGCCTTAACTCCACTTTTTTCTCTTTCCAAGGAGTGGTGTATGAACAATCCAAGGAGTTTGCCATGAGATCGCATCTCTCCCTTGTTGTGGCCAGTCTTTACATAGTGCACTTTGAAGAGTTAGCCTTCAATTTGTTTCCCCTTAAACCAAGGTGGTGGAATGTTATGTGGATGACACCAACATTTTGTTGGCCCCATGGCCTAGATAAATTAGAAGACTTCCACAATCACTTAAAAAACCTGGTGGAGTGCATCAAGTTTACTAAAAAGCTTGAAAACAACAACCACCTTCCCTTCTTGGATATCATTCTCATCAAAAAGTTAAATGGTTCTTTAGCCTGATGGGTCTTTCATAAGCCACATATACTGACCTTTATCTTTGTTGGAGTAGCCAAGATCAACAAGCAAAAATCCATAATAACTTCCACAAAAGACAATCACACATAATAAGCTTAATTGATACATTCAAGAGATAAGTAAAATGTACATAGATGTCTTGTATATATAGGAATGAGAGAGGAGGTAGGAAGGTCGAACATAATGACTAATTAACCTTCCTAAGATGCGACACTTGTGAGCTCAAGTGTCAAGTGCTCATACAAATGGAAAGTAAATATGCAAGAGGTGTCTCAAAAGCATGAGGACACACGTCTCAACCATATGAGTCGAGACAAACTCTAAAAAGCCTAAGTAAACTTAAGCTAAGTGTGAATAGGGCAATCCTATAAAAGGTGATATCCTAACTAGGTACAATATGACCTTATTTACACTAACACCTGATGGGGGTTGTTAATCCTCTTCATTAAATAATATCAATCCAAGGTTGGTGTTTGAAGGTGATCTGCAATAGGGGAAAGAGATCTCTGGAAAACAGTCCCTTTTACTTCACACTTGCAGGAATTGAAAAGCACACTTGTAGAAATTAAAGAGCAAACTTAATCTAAATCACACTTGCATGAAATTAAAGCAAATCTGAAAGAAAGAAAATTTTTGAATTTAAAAAGAAATGATAAAATAGAAATTGAAAAGAAATGGTAGCACAGAGAACAGCTGCATGTTAACAACAAAAGGAAGTTTACATAATACAAAGAAAAAACAACAATTCACAACAAAAGGACAATTACAGAGTGAAGAAATAATACAACACATTGATCCATCTTCCATTGAATGAGTGGCCAGCTTATTCCTTGGAAGAGAATTTTTAACCAAATTCACAAACTTGTTGCCACAAACTTTAGAATGATTTTTTCAAAAGCAATGGAAATATTATTCAATAGTATGGAAGGTTGCATTTATAATTGCATGCTTCCAAAAAAATCCTTATTTTGGGGTATAGATCTCAAGTCGATCTCAATCTCCACAAAATATGGAGAGAGATTGTTGGAATTAAAATCTTAACTAAAATAGAAGATTACGACAAGAATTTCTCACAAATCTTCTTTCCTTTTATTTGGTGAAGATGATATATCCTAATTATTTGATTCTCACTTTATTGTTTGAATCAAAATAAATATTGATTCCTTTATTTTCTACAAAACTGGAGCTTCACTTGGAGTTATTACTATAGTTGACTAGTAACCTTTGGAGCTGACTATGTGACTTAGTTGTACTAAACTCCCTTTTTATTACAAATGATGCATGTTGTAGAAAAACTAAAATACGTTTTTGTTCAACTCATTGTTATGAGTGAAAACCTATAGTAAAATCAAATATTCTTCATTTTTATTTGTGAAGAGAATCTATCCTAATGATTTGATTCTCACTTTTATGGGAATCAAAATAAATATTGATTCCTTTGTTTCATGCAGAACTCAAGCTTCGCTTGGAGTTACTATTAGAGTTGACTAGTAACCTCTAGAACTGACTATGTGACTTAGTTGTACTAAACTTCTTTTTTCTTACAAATGATGCATGTTGTAGAAAAACTAAAGTAGGTTTTTGTTTATCTCATTGTTGTGAGTGAAAACTTTTCTCGAATTTCCATTTTGTCTTTTCTTTCTCGAGTTATATAACTTCTAGTACTTTTGGATTGTCATATAAGAGCTTACTAAAAATTACTTTTCTTCTAAATGGTAACACCTGTAGAAAAATTGAAGGAGGTTTTTGTTCGACTCATTGTTATGAGCAAAAACCTCTCTTAGATTTCCCTTTTGTCTTTCCTTTCTCAGATTATGCAACTTCTAGTACTGATCTGATATATATTTTAAGGACTGTCACATAAGAGCTTACTAATTTTTTTTTTCCAAATGGTAACCCTATAGAAAAATTAAGGGAGGTTTTTGTTCAACTCATTGTTATGACCAAAAACCTCTCTTAGATGTTCTTTTTGACTTTTCTTTCTCTAATTATGTAGACTTCGGAGCTAACTGAAATGACCATAACTTTTGTATACAAAGAGTTGCACACATAACTTATGTACATTTCTAGAGCTAGTATGGACTACATATGCACAAATTGACATCTTATTCCCAATAATCATTAGAAATAGCTAACAAAGAGATAATAATAAATTCTAAAGAAATAACCATGATATATATACTCTCTATTTTATTCTAAATAAACCACAAGTTCATAAATTACACTTAGATCGACTTGTTTATAATTTAGACAAGGGAAAAGAATGTCATATTTTTGTATATGATGAGCCATTTTGGGGGCTCATTGACACCCCCCTTAAGTGCAACATAGGGAGAAGCGATACAAAGATGATAGGTCCCAACTACTAGGCCATGTGAGGTACCCATGTACTAATGAACTTCTCATAAGTGGAGTAAAGGAAAAAACCCAGTGGGAAAAAACCCTTTCCAAAGAGAAATGATACATGATAGATTGTACAAGCAAAGAAGAAGAATATAGAAGGAGGACTTAACATGACCCCCCAAGGACTACTTCTAACACTAATGTATAATAGATGTTGCCCCTAAAGGAGAGAAAAGATGAGAAGGTCAATGTGACCCCCTCATAAAATGTGAAGGAATGAACTCCGTGTGAAGATATGGATCCTCCCAATACTAATATGAGAAGATAAACCATGCAGCCTACCCCTCAAAATACCTCTTGTAATGCTGGTAGAAGCTCAACACTGGATGCTGAAGATGATCCACGAACGTTGAACCACATTTATCCCCTTAGGAAGAAAAAGAACCACATAAGTGTGCAAATAATCTTCCCATTCCTGATAGAAACATGCAAGAAGAAGGATGAAAGTCTCTAAATCCAACACATGATCCAAAGATGAAAATGATGCCCATGATGTCTTCATAGGATGCTCAAGTATCTCCAAGCCAATGCTGATGTGTGACAAATGTTGATAACATGAATTAGGTACCATAAAAGATTCAGGAATAGGGACCATAGATGTATGGTGATAACTAGACTGATGAGAATATGATACTTCTACAGAGGATGTCAAAATACATGATGATTGAGTCGAATATGTGGACTCATAAATATCTTGTAAGAACCACTTTAATAAGCTTGAATAAAATAATATTGTTCTAATAAAATAGTGCAAAAAAAAGGGAAGAATTAAAATTTTCCCATAAATATCACATCTCGTGAAAGATACTTTCATCAATATAATCAAATAAGATTCAATACATCAGCTAAGCAAATAACTTAATAAAAAGTACTATCTTTACAATATCTAGCCATATAGGCTCATACAAAAGAACATTGCACCATATAATGTCTTCGATACCATACCATATCTTTGACATTGAATCTGGCGGAGAGAGAGCATCATCAAGATGATTTATCGCCCACCACGAGGCTCATGCCTCCCCGGTCTTACTCCTAAATGGAGAAGCCTGACCCTTTGCAAGGGGTCTAGCAAATTGAAGCCGACATATGTGAAGGAATCCGGTGCAGCATGATATATCTATCATCTCTTTAGTACGTCTCAAATGCATACTGATCTAATATCATGAATATCATGATATGGTAGAGAGTGAAATAAAACATCAAATAGTAATTATTACTAATTTAACTGACAA
The DNA here is from genome assembly GCA_027924645.1 of Cunninghamia lanceolata. Lineage (NCBI taxonomy): Eukaryota > Viridiplantae > Streptophyta > Pinopsida > Cupressales > Cupressaceae > Cunninghamia > Cunninghamia lanceolata. Next base: position 13,655,172 of record BSBN01000233.1, on the reverse strand, counting down.
GCTTTGGCCAAAGCATATTTTAGGTCGTTGATGGGCAAATAGGTCATAAATAGAAATCTACCCTTCTCTGTTGTTCCATATTTGGCACTCATGCTCTTTCTCTAACTCAACATACAGAAATTCAGGAATACATTCACAACATACGACATCAACATTTCATACAAGGTCGCATGAAAGGTCACTTATGCAATAAATCATACATATTCTCAAGGAAGCATTCAAATATTTGAAGAGAAAACAACAACATCTAGTTCAAACATAACCATACAATGGATCAACATCCGAAATGCATTCACAAAAACATGATATTCTAAAAGTCAAGTCATAGATTGATAATTTCACAAAATTGTTCAAGTGGGTATGCAACCCTTTCTAGGGTCTAGTTCCCCAGACAATTTTTTTGTCGGTTGCCAGCCACTCAGGTGAAACAGGGACGGATTTCTAAAAGAGGTAAAAGATACTTGAATTGTTTCAATAAAAGATTAAACATTAAGTTAGAAAGGAACATTTGATTCAAAGTGTATCAAATAAGGTTCACAAGACACTCAAGGTGTGAACACTAGATTCCAAATCAAATACTTGCTCATATTCGTAACTCAATATTGATCAACATTAATCACGTTTCTATAACAATCATAAACAATGAATTTTGGGTTAAGTAACTACTTGAATCTTAATACCAAATATTTACCATACACATAATTTTAGAATTTTAAATAAGTAAATATCACAGATACATCCATTTAAATCCTTTAACTTCCTAAATATATTCTTCTTTTAGTTGGATTGTCATCAAAGATTAGGCACCAAGATCCTTAAGTTGAGGTGAAAGCAAAAAAACATATTAAACATTCTATCATTCACCACGGCTAACATCAAGAGCTCACAAGTATTAAAGCTTGACATGCAATATCAAAATGAAGATGCAAAAGTGATATTATTTACAACTATGGCTATTCAACAATATAAGACATTCCAACGAAACAAAACTAATAATAATAGCTACTAACTACTAAACTAGAATCCAAAAACAACAACTTACAAGGATTACACTTATCTAAGAATGATTTCCTTTTACTAAAACAAAAATAACCTTGATAGTCTTATGCAATAAATAGAAATCTAACTTTTATCTATAAACATTTATTATCCAAGTATGTAAAACCTAAGGTCTTTTAACATATTATAATCTTTCCATGAGAAGTTTCTACCTTTTAATCCCGAGTCAAACATAAATAGATAAGTAAACCATATTGCTATTATAAGGCAATTATAATCATGAAATTATTAGAAGTTCAAACGCCATTAAATGGCATATTTAAACATAAAATTAAATGAATAACTAACGCCAATATATGGAAGGTATAATTATATGAGTATCTAACGCCAATATACAACAAGTATAGATGTAAAAATATATATAGTCCTAACGCCGTTATATGGCAGTTTTAAACATAGAAACATAAGATATTCTAACGCCATTATATGGTTGATATATGCATAGAAATATAGGATACTCTAATGTCATTATATGGCTATTATAAACGTAGAAATTTTTGTAGATCTTTACGCCAATATATATGGCAATTATTATCATAAAAATATATGCCAATCTTAATGCCAATACTTAGCAAGCTTAACATTCTATTTTAAGCACCAAAGTTTGGCAGATTAATCTTCTATCCTAACACCATAAAAAAAACACTATTACACATTTTTGTAGCGCCAAAACGAGAGCTTTGGGATAGGGTACGGACACCCATCGAGCATAATGGGAGGAGGATTTTTGTCAAATATTATAGTTGGAAAAACACCGGTTAACATATATGCATAATGTGGAAGCACAGACAAGGCACTTGAACTATTTGATTGAATGCCACAAGAGATGTCCTCTCATGGAATGCAATGATTACAAGATATGCACAAATGTGTCAGCACAGGTTTAGAAGAAGATATATATATATATATATATATATATATATATATATATATATATATATATATATATATATATATATATATATATATATATATACTTTAGTCGCTTGAGTAACCCTTATTGCATATGTGATCATGGTATCAAAGGACATCCTAAACTTAATTGATAAGATGCCAATAAAACTTGTGGTTGAAAGAATGTGTTTTCTAGGTGCCTGAATCGATCGACCTTTATTAAGTATTTTGAATAACATATCTGAAAATAAATTTACACAAATGAAAACCCAAATGGGGACGACTTATTTCCAATGACTACGACTTCAAGGATGAAATATAAATGACAAAACATACCCGGTGTGAGCATTAAAGAGATGAACACACAAGGATGGTTAGATAAGCCTAATTCACCCTAATTCATCATTCTAAGTCACCTCAAGACTAGGCTAAAGAGCAATGCACTAAACTAACTAAATTACACCCTATCCGCTATGCAACACTCTTGATTTGCCCTAAGATATGTTAGATTATATGAAAATTGCTATTGTTATGTCAAATGTTCAATGAGAAAGAATTTCATTACATTCAAATTGCTTGTGGGAAATGGACAAGAAGGGCTTAATTTATAGATTTTTGGAGGTGAGGATGGAGGGCTAGGATTAAATTTGAGGATCAAGGGCTCACATTGCTTGAGGATCCTCAAGCAAGGAGAATTGGACAAATGGCACAAGGAGATTGCATGAGAATGATACTCCATGATTTAAGGGAAGATCAAGGGGTGAGATTGAATGATTGAATGGATGGATGGCTAGGATTGGGTAGGTGTATGACATGTAAGGCTTCATTGATGAAAAGACATGGTTTGGATTTTGTGAAGAATTTAAAATTGGGAGAAGAAGACAAGTGGAATTTTAAATTCCATGCAATATTGTCACATGTAATTCAAAATTAGGGGAATAGTGGAAAGAGGGACAAGTATGACAAAAAGAAGATTTGCCCATACTTTCAAGGTACCACTTGTCACGTACATGCATGTACATGAGATGACAAGTGGCATTCTAGAAGCATGAGGGAAAGGGGTAATCTAGGTTTAAGTTTAATTAACCCATGTGCACATATTGAGAAGAAATTAATGATTGTTTACAAAATTAAAAATGGACAAATTAGGTAATTAAATAAATAGGTATATTTATTTAATTTGCCAGAGATGGATGTGAACTATAGTCTTTAAATGGATATTTGATTTTTGGACTATAGTAGAAGAAAGTGATTTTTTGTGACAGAAAGAGACGAGAAAATATCAATTAAATAATTACAAATTATTTAATTAACATGTATGTTGGATGGAATAATGGAAATTGTTTCAATTTTAATTGATCAAATGTGCAGATGATGATGGAAGGTGGTCGTGATCATTTTCAGGTGTCTACACCTAGTATATGGCACAACCATAACATGGCATTCAACCCAGAAATATAAAAAGGAAGATGAAAACCAAAAACAACACCCTTGCCAGCATTCTCCCTATCGCACCCTCAAGCAAAGATTCTAATATTACATCGTACTTGCTAGCATGTGTTCAAGGTTAAGAAACTTGCATTGTACCAGTTGAGCTAAGATTACTCCACAATGGTGATTTTCCCTCCAAAAATTGAAACCATTCTACCATGATATCAACCATAGCATAAACTCCCTCCCGAAAACCAATACATTATAGACTTTCAACACTCAAAAACCAACCCATGATCTGTGGCCACAGCGTCTTGGAATGGTTGTCATACCAACCAGCTACGCAAAGAAAAGGGTTTGTTAATTTGTCATCGAAACATCTAAAAATAATTCCCCTCTTTTTTTGTTCCCATTTACTTATATTTCTTATGTTTCATAAATAAAACATCAAATGCAATGAATTTCAATTTCTCCCAGTCTCAGAATAGTAATGTCAACAAATACTAGAAAGATTCCCTCATTAAACTACCACTCTGTCACTTCTATTTTATGGCCAAAATAGAAAACATTACTCAACAATTAATGAAAAAGCATAAAAGAATCTTTTATCAAAGATATTTAAATAATTAATTAGAAACATTGGAAATTAGCAATTTTGCAATTAATAAATTTAATTTGCAACCAGATATTTAGCTAATTTTATTTTATAAAAATAAAAATTTAAAAATATATTGCGACTATTAGCAAACAGTTAAAGGGTTATTCTAATGCAGTTAAAATGAATGCAATGCAATTTTGACTAAGTGGCGTGTGCGTAGGTTCCTTCAACACAAGTTGTCATCAATCGACTAGACACCCTCTACCTCGATGATACTCTCTCCGTCGAGAGAGTGAGAAAGTATCCTTGTCACACACACAAGTTGAAATCAGTTGACATTCAATTAAATAATAATATTTAAATTCATAATTAATTATTAGAAAAAAAGGGTTGTGACATATCTGCAGAATCTGTCACAATAGATGTTGATTTAGGTAAAGAAAGAGCAAGATCATATCCAAAGAAGATAATGGTGATGCAACTTCATCGAAGCTATCATCAAATAGAAGACAAATGTCCTTAATGGTGTCTTCCAAATCTATGATGAGGGACCCTACAAACACAATATGTCTGGTAGATATGCATCCCAATGTGGCGGATTTGGAATGACAATAACAATGTCCTTATTCAACGACTCACTGAAAGTTAATCTAAATGTAACATTAGGTACTTGTGGTTTTGCGATCCTACGGAGTATTGAATAGGCAGCATGTGAAAAATGAGGACACATTTCATATCTATGATGATTACTCCCACAATAGGTACAGTTGATTTTGCACAATATGTACATAATCAAAAATTAATGTAGAAATGCAAGATTGCCCTCCCAAAAATGATTATGTTGTTTTAGAAGCCCCCTAGAAAGATGTGTAAGATAAATTACAACTTTTGTTAAGATTGGATGCCAAATCAACCGTTTATAATGCACAGTGATTTTTACAAAATGAGCTATCCAAATCTTTAATTTATTTACAATTTTGAAATCCTTGCGAAATTCTGAGCACTTTCAAAAAATCATGAAAATTTCGATATCATGGGCAAAAGTTATGCCCTGTCAAAAATTGCGTTTACAATGAAGTTCGGGGGTTAAAAAGCAATCAAAAAGGCAATTTTTTAAATGACTTCGCCACATCAAAGTTCACGGAAACACCTTTCCATTGACTACAAATTTGCAAAAAACACCTTTGTGGGCGAAAGTTATGGCAAAATGAAAAAATAGCCTCCTTTGGCAAGTTACAAGGCCATGGCAATTTGTTTGACATAAAAAGCTATCTCTGGAAATTTGCAAGTGGTTACATTTGCAGTTAATGTTACAACAATCGCTAGCGGTTACATTGGTTGTGACATAAGATGTTAGCATTTTGTAACAAGTGCTAACTATATCATACAATGCGACATTTAATGTTACACAAAAAAAATGTTAAACTATTAAACAACAATTAGAAGTCAAAAAGGTTTCTAAAGGTTGTGACCGCCCTTGAAAGGATAAAACCATGATTTGGAATACACAATGTGTGAAGACTGCAACAAATGTGGAAAGCTTTGACCAGCAACACAAAACCCATGACCATACAAACATGAAAGAGCTACTTACTAATGGCTTGGGTGGTTTGAGAAACTGTGCAAGACTTATCAAAACAAAACCAATGACCAAGAATGTATGGAAAGCGTCAAATAGATTCTGAGGAAAAAACAACCAGCACAAAATAATGCAAACCGCTACTGAGATACCTCGACCTCCTACTGAACAACGACCAACCTCCAAAAAGGGTGACCTGCAAATGAAACCTCAGCACTCGTGAATAGAGAGTCGACCTTTAGAGATCTTGAACCTGCAATGGAGACTGATGCAGCTACAAGGAATAGAGAACAACCTCGATCCAAAAGAGTCAGTAGCAACCAGGAATAAGGGTCGAGAGATGACATCGAAGTTGGAATAGAGGGCATGAACATGGAAGTCCTAGGAGGTCAAAAACTTTTGTAGGGCCAGTACTACGCCCGGAATGGTGCTCAAATTCGGAACTAGCTGAAGAAAATAGAGTCTAAGTCTGCAGTCTGCAGTGAGAGGGCTTTACTGAAGATGGGTCAAGTGAAACACAAAACGGGAGTTGAAGACCGAACAACTGGAGCCAATGAAGTCTGAGATCAAGGCTTAAAAGGGTCATAAAAAACTGTCAAAGGAGTCGTTGAAGGAGCTGAGCAGGCACATCCAGGGGCCTAGTGTCGAAAGGGGCCAAATTGGTCGAGTTTCTACAAATTAGCGTCAATCTGACCAATGATGCAAAATAGAGTCTAAAGCAAGGGCTGAGTGGCCAAGAAGGAGGCTAAGGAGCCCAAAAACTTTTACACAATACAAATCGACCCAAAAAAAATTATAAGGAGCTAAAGTGCCCTCTATAGAAAAAAATCCTTTTTTTACAAAAATCTGTACAAGTATAGAAATGGAGGTCGTACCGCTGTACAAGCCCTAGGCGAGGGGTAAATTTTTTTTGCATCAAAATGACTTTACCAAAAATGCCAAATGAAGGGTTATCCTTATTTTCTCAGGCATTCTAGACTCAACAGCAAGGTCTGTTTGGCTCTAAGATGAACTCTTGACGAGGCTTGGTGCGGAAATCGCTCAAAACACGAAGGGTTTTGCTAGCATGGCTCTGATACCGTGTTGGAGCAGCCAAGATTAGCAAGAAAAAAACTAGAATAACTTCCATAAAGGACAATTGCACATAATAAGCCTAATTGATATATTCAAGAGATAAGTAAAATGTACATAGATGCCTTGTATAAATAGGCATGAGAGAGGAGGTAGGAAGGTCGAACACGACTAACTAACCTTCCTAAGATACGACACTTGTGAGCTCAAGTGACAAGTGCTCATGCAAGTGGCAAGTAAACATGCAAGAGGTGTCTCAAAAGCATGAGGGCACATGTGTCAACCATATGAGTTGAGACAAACTCTAAAAAGCCTAAGTAAACTTAAGCTAAGTGTGAATAGGTCAATCCTACAAAAGGTGATATCCTAACTAGATATAGTATGACCTTATTTACACTAACAATCTCCATGCCTCTTCTCACTACCACCCTGCCCAAAAAGCTAGTGCCTTAAAGACTCTCGAGCTATGAGGGTCTTTCACATTTGTGACTTTGTAAGTATAGAAAAGGCGCATAGGCCAACATGGTAGTTTGATGATGTTATAGAGATTCAAATCATCACCCATGAAGGCATGAATTACACTCCTCTCAACAATCTCACACTTGATGATGTGTTGCCTATTGTTTTTACCCCCTTGACCATATTCCAACCCCTGAACTAAGTTCCAGGACTTCGCAAATGTCATGTTTTGGCATGCATGATTTCTTTCAATTCTGATTAGTTTACTTATGTGTTTGGTGTTTGATTGGGAGTTCCTTCATGCACAAATGAACCATCACTCCCCTTGACTGATTTTTGACTATTGATCACTCTTTTGTTCACTCCCAATCAGTCCATAGTGATCTTCTAATTGGTCTTTTGTTCTCTCCCCTTCAACTCTTGAGATCTCCCAATTAAACCTAATTATCTTCCCAATCCATTCTAGTTATATCCTTAATAAATCCCACCTATTATGTTCATTTTCTACCTATAAATACCCCCCTCTATTGTTTTAGGGGAGGCTAAAAATTACTCTTTCATTCTTCTTTGAGATAATTTTCTCTAGAGATTCAAGCTTATGCAAAGTAGCCCATTTAGCATCTTTATGCTCGTACAAGAGCTCGTGATCCTTTTGTTTATGTTTTGATTCTAAGCTCTCGATCCCAACACAAGGCTAAAAATTATTCTTTCTTTATTCTTTGAGTTAATTTTCTCTAGAGATTCAACATCATGCAAAGTGGCCTCCATAACATTCATATGCTCATATAGGATGAGCCTTTTATTTCCACTTTGTTGTTGCTCTTCAACCAAAATCTATTTCCTCATATCCCTGTCTTTGTCCTTGTCATCAAGAGGAGGACCATATTATTGTTGAGTAGGAGACAGTTGCCATTAGGATCTTTGAGGACAAAAGCCTGGAACTAGCGCCCAAATTATTCAAGTTCTTTAATTGCTTTCAAGTAGTAATTAGCTCACATTCCTGCCCTTGAGGAAGTAAATTGATGTTTATTTTCTCTTGGCTAGTTTAGAGTTCATTATTTTCTAGATTATATTTATTTCTCGCTCTTGCTTAGAAGTAATTGCAACAATTTGCTTTCTTAGCATAGTTTACATTCAAATGAAAACATGAAAATCCAAAAAAGAAAAATTAGACAAACTACGTTTAGGAAAAGCCATTTAGATCTACATTCATATTTTAATTTTCAGTAGTAATTAGTTCATATCTAAGAAATGGGGAAAAATAACAAAAGCTTGTATTCATTTAGTGTAAGTACATTTAGAGATTCCTAAAACATTCACAAACATTCATAATAAGAAGGAAATCCCTCGATCTCATCATGAGGCACAAAACACGCAACTCAAAACTTTCAACTTTAAAAAATAAACTTGCAAAATAAGGAACCCCTCGATCTCATCACGAGGCACGAAACATAACACATTCAACTCAAAATGGAAATAAAGTATCGATCTCCTCAACTTAGCACTCGATGTACCCATGTGTAAGGGAGGATTGGATCAAAACAATCTTAGACAAAATTAGGGAGAATCTCCCCATTTAAGAAACCTCGTTGAGAAAATTGCTTAAGAACAAGAAGAAATATTGAGGCTTATTTAATAAGAAAATTAATAAATAAGACAAAGAGAGGATATTTGCAATAGAGAACTTAGGCTTCTCAAAGAAATTATTGAACTCATAATGGAGACTAGATACATTTCATCTTTATACAACAACAAAGTTAGATAGACTTAGATATAGTGACCCTCCTAGTCACATGAGAATCACAACAACCACACCAATCCAACATTTCCATCAACAACATCACAACATGAGCAACATAATCAATATAACCATGATCCACAATATTTTGCTTCCTCAAGAACATAACACCCCCCAGTTCCACCACCACTTGACTATTTTTTGCCACAAGAGCAGGAATGATTGGGTGGGGACCTTTAGCAAGGATACAACTCATGCGTTGTGTCAGAGTCTGACTCACTCTCACAAGCTTGAGCCAATCTCAAACAACACATATTTTGGTGAACCTGACGTGAAGAGCAAATCCTCCTGGATGGGCTTTTTCACATTTCCGCATGTTTCTTCCATTTTGATTTTGCCTTTCTCATTCATTCCATTTATTCTATGGTGTTTCTTGGGTCCCCAAAATAAGACAAAATCACACAAGGTTTAGGGGCAAATCCCCTAAAATGAACGTCTCATGGACTCTAATTCAAAGGAATATTGAAATGAGCCCCACAAATTCTTAGCTTTCAACAACCCAACATGGAATCAAGATACAATTATCCAACCAAATCCTCCTTACCAACGCAGAGCACATCAAGTGATAGTTTGGTTTGAGATCCATTAACACGATCATCCTATCACAAACTACAGGGAAATGACCACTCAAATGGATAATGAGGTGAACCACTTAGAAAGAAACTTGCAAGAAGCTCGAGAGGCTTAGGAAGCCCTCCATATTGCATATTGAGATGAGTGATCCACGGTGCATCATGTGTTGCTAGAAAACATTTTGAAATAGTGAACAAATGAAGTAGCGCAATCACAAGAAAGACATTGCAAGTTGGAGAAGTTCAGTGGATGGAGGTTACAACCCATATCAACCTTATATCCACCTTGGTCCAAAAAATTAGGACACTAGAAGCAAGAGGTGTTGAACAACCCCAATAAGTGAACACTAAGGAAAGATCTGGGGTGTAAGCTAATCCCTTTATTGTTAGGGTCAAACAAAGCTAGGGGCAACCCAAAACCCCCTCATTTGAACTTTTATTCTTAAAATTCCAGGAATGACAAAGTTCCACCTTTTCAACAACCTAGTGTAGTCTACTCAACACAAAATTATCAGGCTCCCCTAGCATATCAACCCATCAGTGTCCAACCAATGTACCCCATCATGCATGGATACCTAAAAAATGTTCAAAATCAATAAGCCCCATCCATGTGGCTCATGTTCACAAGAACAACGTCAGTGTCTCGAAACCCATTTTTCAGGGACATACCTAGAGTACTTACAAGAACCCCTCAAACAATATCTTTTTACCATGTCCCCTCTTAGAATTACCGAAATTCAAAGGAAAGGGAGGACCAAAATTCAAACATCAAAGCATGCACAATGGCTATGAGGGAACTCCTCCCATGGGATGGAGTCATAGCCAAGATATTCCCCAAGACCCTCGAAGGCATCGCACTAGATTGGTACTATCGCCTCACAGAGGCCTCCATACATTCCTTCTATCAAATCATTGGTGAGTTCATAATAACTTTCAATATGAACAAATTGGTCAAAACAAGAATTCCATAGTTTTTAACTATGAAACAAGATGCAAACAAGTCTGTGGCACACTTTGTTACGTGTTGGAGGCAAGTCGTCTACTCATTGACTGGTGCCCCAAATATGGATCATAGAGAACTTTGCCTCCTCTTTTTGCATACCGTTAACTAGGATACAAGGGAGGAGGTCCAAAAGTTTCTCTATAGGTCTTATGATTAAGCTTTGGAAAGTGTGTAAGAATTGATCAAGCAACTATTGATAATGGGTGAAAAGTTTATAGCGTAAATGGATGAATGATTACCCAAACAACTAACAACAATGGAAGTAACCCTTTTTCAATCAAGATCCTAAAGAATAATCATAATGTAATGATAGATGAGGTAACTGGCACACCTCCTACAAAAAGTAATGATCGAGGTAGGAATAGTTGCCTTGATCCAACATGCAAGAATGTTAATGTTATCAAGCATCTACAGAACAATAAAAAACCCTACCAAAATTCACATATAAATTTCCAAGGATTGTATCGTCAACCCTATGATCCTGACTCATACTGCTTATTTCATAAAACAAAAGGACATGATACGAAGGCATGCTACAATTATAACAAGACCATCTCAAGACTTTCTGATGAGTAGCAACAAAAATTCATGGGTGCACTTCTACTCTCAAGAGAACAAGGAGCATAAATCAAATGATCAACAATAAAATCACCAACTCATTTTCAATTAAAACATGTTAAGTCATGTAGAGTTGGATAGAGATCAAGAAATTTGTGTTACCAATGAACTAGATGCCACTCCTAGTGGTTCATCATTTTCTTGCTTGCTAGACCTTCTCAAAAGCTCTCCTATTCATAAGAATGTTCTCCCCAATGCCTTAGATTTAGGCCAAATAGTTCAAACTACTCCAAACAAAAAGCATTCTTCTTCCACATTCATTTTCAAAAGGTCACCCTCAAATGATGACATAGCTAAACAAGGTGATTCCTCTTTTACCTAATCATCCAAGTTTACAATTATTCTATTAAGTGTGTCATGATTGAAGATAAGTTTGCAACCAATGTAGTCCATCTTTCTCTCCTCGAAAGGATGGGTTATGACAAACCTTGCATTACTTGTGACACTAACACCTTCAATATTCATGATAATCTCAACATTCACACCATTGGAAAAATTAGTCTTCCTATTTTTGTGGGTCCCAAAACCTTAGTTACAAAATTATTTGTCATAAATCAAGAAACCACTTACAATATGATTCTAGGAAGACCTTGGATTCATAGGATGAGGATTGTTCCCTCCATGTTATTTCAAGAGCTACATTTTTCCTATATGGTTCAAATCTACGTCATCAAAGGAGGCCTTAATCATTTCAACATTTATAGAATTGAACAAACCAAAAAGAAGGAAGATCTAGCCTAAACTATCAATGACTTCAAAATTAGAGTTTTCAAAAAAAGAGAGACATCCAAACAAGTCATGGATATTACTAGGAATTCAAAATCCATAAGGGAAGGGATGACAAGAGAATTCCCCTTTGATCCCAACTCAACAAAATCTTATGCTTTGTTCAACTTAGAAGCCACTCCCATCGAGCCAGATATAAGAATCAATATGGTCGAGGTTAGTACTAAAGAAGAAAGAGAAGAACCCACACAAGAATTGGGAGAGTCATAAAAAATTGTTCAAAAACCAATCGCAATTTACATTCAAAAACTCAAATAAGGCCACCCACTTTCAATTGATCAAATGTTGAAACAAACATTGAACTCTAGAAGAATATAAAATGGTGAAAATAGCAGCCAAATTATTAGATGATGAAATATGTAAATTGTACAAATAACTTCTCATTAAATTCACAAACATTTTTATATCAAGTCTCCGAGTGTCCTTGTAAGGACTCTTAGATGATGAAGAATATCAAGCAATCAAAATAGCCGAAATGGAAATGTCAGATAATAAGAAATTTATCCCTATACCATTCAAAGTCAGAGACCTTGTACTTGGAATTGACAATCTAATCAACAAAAGAGTCGATGAGGGCCAAAATTTTTGATGGAATTGGATAGGATGATACATGGTTAAAGAAGATGTTGGAAGCACATCTTATCTCTTGTGCGCCATGAAAGGAGAATAATTTAGTGAAACAAGTAACACCTTTCACTTAAAGAAATACTATTTCTAAACATGTAAAAAAATATAATTCAAATAAATCATAAAAAGTATAAAATCAAATTTTCAAAGCATACATTTCATTTTGCTCATCCTTGCATCTATTAATGATTTGTTCTTGTTCAGTTTTCATCCTATTAAGGAGTCCCAAAGTTGTCTAGTACAGGTTGTTTCTATTAAGCTTTAGAGATTCCCAAAGTCACCTTTATCCTTTCCCTTTTACACCAACAACATCAAGTCATACTTTAAGATTTATACTAATCCCCATCTTAACCACCAACTAGTCAAGCCTAAACAAAGCAATTTTTCAAGCCTACAATACCTAATAGAAGCTAGCAAGTAGACCTCTTCCATTTCTCCTTAGTAAGAGGGAAGTCTTAGGAGTTATTTATTCTTTTGGTAGCATCTAAACCCTTATTCACTTGGCCAAAAATGTCAGGGGATCAAAAGTTTGCAAAATAATCATAAAAGGAAAAAATATCAAAAAAGAGATAAAAACAATAAAGCTAAATAAAAAAAAAAGAAGAAGAAGAAATGAGAAAAATAAAAATAAAAAGATTGTTGATGTTTGTACTCTTGGGTGGAGAATAGTCTAATTTCAAATCTACAAAGGTGACATCTCTCAAAGAATTTAAAAAGGAAAAAAGAGAGAAAAAAGAAAAGACAACACACACACACACACACACACAAACAAATTAGATAAAGCCAAGAGTCTAGCGGTCTTCTAGGGCTATCTTTTTCTAAGGAACCTTTCCTTTACCCTAGGTCTAACTTTTTGGTCATCTTCTAATCTAAGTCTAGTGGGTACCTATAAACTTTGTTGCTTATCTGTGTTGAAATCTAGTATGAGCGGTTGATTTGGATAACGATTGGTATTTAGCCTTTTGTGAAGTTTATTGTAAAAATTACTCCATTACCTTCCCCATTCCCACTTGATTACCCAATAACTTCTATCTCAAAAGTTTAGTGGGTCATCCTATACTAATTCAACCCATAATACCCTAGGTTAAAAATCCTCTTAAAGAGCAATCACATTATTTCTTTCATATGCATATTATTCAAAAACAAGCAACAATTTATGTCATAATTCATGGCATCCATAATAGCAAAAGAAAGACAGAGAAAAGTGTATTGCATTTCCATCCATATGTGCATCAAATGCATCCATACATATTTACATTGCATGCATCTCATTCATAGCAAAAAGATAACAAAAACAACATGATCACAATACCATCATCCATGTGTAATCACAAAGCATCTATACTTTTAGAACACAAGTTATATAACCAACCATAAGGACAAGAGATAACGCAAAGCATAAGATATCAACTGCAACCATGTATGGTTTCAAACCAATCAAAGTCATAGTAATAAGTGCATAATAATGTATAAGTACAAGTCACTCAACCAACAGAATCTAAAAGCAAAAAGTTTACACTCAAGCATGCAAGTCTTCCCATGCAAGGGGGCAAGTAGAAAATATTTGCAATAAAAGTATGTCTCACAAAGACCTCAAGGTCACCTATGATGCCTCCATATATGGGTGGAATTTCACCATATGTAGATGTCTTGTAAGAAGAAAGTGTTAGGTCAAACCTTTGTCAAAAACTTAAAAAATCATAAAAATTAGAAACTTCAAAAATTGTAAAAAAATCGTAAAACTCTAAAAATTGAACATTTCTTGAAAAAATAGAAATGATTTGAGAAGTTAGCATTAAATCAAGAAAAGTGATAAAGTTCAAGTGTCAAAAGCATTAATTGTGCCTTCAATTTTGTCGACAAAACCTTTTGGTAGGGTCTCTTTGGTGACCCAAGTTGAAGTGGTAGGGTCACCTAGGTGACTTGCCTTGGTAAAAGGGGTGACCCATGGCCACACCCTAGTGTGCCCCAATGGGCCCAAAAAATGTGAAAATCAATCAAAAACAACAAAACGAAGCAGTGAAAGCAATGAAAACCTAAAACCTATTTAAATGTACCACGTAGAAACTCATGTTCATATAACATTTTCAAGTGAAATCAAACAAAAATGAATCCAGGGTTTCAAAGAGATTTTTTCTCATTTCTTATACATGGGGATCCACGGGAGGCTAAATGGCCACCATAATGTTGATCTCCTTATCGTCAGATTTCTGTTGATTATCCCCTTGCACAATTTCATCATTGTTTGCTTGTTGTCTCTCGCCTTCCCTCTTTCTTCTCTAGCTTAACATGTAATAATGGTCTCCTATTTTCTTCGTTTAGTTTTTATAGACTAGATTTTGTTCTCATCTTGTGTGTCTTTTATCATCATGGTATGTTATCACAACGAGGTGAGGTCACACTAGTATACATTGAATTCACACATCAATGGTATGTTCTCTTGTCTTCCTTTTTGTACTTACTTTAAGCTTATCATATATCAAGCTTACACTTGAGTTGTCTTGTAGATTATAGGTCTATATGCAGGACAACAACAAAGGTAAAGGCAGTGCTTTGAGAATAATACCTACCTTTCATGTAGACTATTGTACATTGGGAGAAATTTATAAGTACAAAAAATGTGCACAAGCCGACATAGCAATTCGATGATGATATGGAGATCTAAATCATGACCCATGAAGGCATGAATTACATTCTTATCAACAATAGCACACTTGAAGATGTGTTGCCTAGTGTTTTTACCCTATTGACCATCTTTTCCAACCTCCAAACTAAGTTCCAAGACTTTGCAAATATCGAACAATGATTTTCAAATCCTCAATAGGAGGGTCACCTAGGTGACATGTCCTCAAGTTGCAAGGTCAACTGGGCGACCCACTTCTTGAAAGGGGTGACCCTATCATGTTTTGATATGCATGATTTCTTTCAATTCTTCCTAGTTTACTTATGTTTTTGGTGTTTGATTTAGGCTTCCTTTATGCACAATTGATCCATCACTTCCCCCAACTGATTCTCAACTCTAAATCACTCTTTTGATCACTTCCAGTTAGTCTTTTGTTCTCTACCCTTTAGCTTTTGTGATCTCCCAATCAAACCTAGTTATCTTCCTAATCAATTCTAGTTGTATCCTCAATCAATTCCACCTATTGTGTTCATTTTCTACTTATAAATACCTCGTCTATTGTTTTAGGGGAGGCTAAAAATTACTCTTGCATTATTCTTTGATTTAATTTTCTATAGAGATTCAGAATTATGCAAAGTGGCCTCCATAGAATCTTTATACCCATACAAGACCTCATGATCCTTTTGTTTATGTTTTGCTTCTAATCTCTTGATCCCAACACAAGGCTAAAAATTACTTTTGCATTCTTCTTTGAGCTAATTTTATATAGAGATTTGAGTTTATGCAAAGTTGCTTCCATATTCATATGCTCGTATAGGGCCACATGAACCTTTTATTTCCATTTTTTTGTTACTTGTAGCCAAAATTTATTTGCTTGTATCCTTGTCTTTATCCTTGTCATCAAGAGGAAGACCTTATCTCTACAAAGGAGGAGACAATTGCCATTAGGATCTATGAGGACAAAAGCTTTCAACTTTCAAAAACAAATAAACTTACAAAACAAGGAAGCCCTTGATCTCATCACAAGGCACAAAACATAACATATTCAACTCAAAATAGAAACAAGGCATCCATCTTCTCAATTTAGCATTCGATGTGCCCAGGTGTGAGAGAGGATTGGATCAAAATAGTCTTAGACAAAATCAGGGAAAATCTCCCCATTCAAGAAAACCCCATTGAAGAAATTGCCCAAGAATAAGAAGAATGTTAGGAAAGGTGTCTCAATCTTGCACCTAATGTTAAAATTACAAACAATACAATTTTTAGGTTAAAAAATAGGAAAACCCAATTTATGGGCTATAGAATTGGTTTTTGGCAAAATAAAAAACATGGGTTGTTCAACATTGGTTCCTAAGTGCTTGTCATGTGGACCTCTTCAAGCTCTACATTTTTTTTGACATGGGCCCAATTGGCCTCCTGAATCAAAAGTTATGGCCTCTGAAAGTTGGGGCTCTTGCATTGGAAATGTAAAAACATCAATACATAAAATATATGTAAAGAGGAGTTACACTTGTTAACCAACATGTCATAAGTCATATTTGGATGGGGATAACGAAGCCAAAATGGAATGCCCAATTTGGTGAGTGGATTATAATGAGGTTATGATAGGTGGGAGGAATATGTTATTTTAGCCCAAAGACTCGTTTTGGAATTTGGGTGTTGGATTTATAACTAAGGATTTGGGCACCACTATTTTGCGTGGTTTTAGCTCATGGTTTTCTAATTACCATTTGATGGTTTCATGTATTGTATCTCATATTTATTGGATGCTTGAAATGGAGGTTTCTTAGTGATTTTTTATAGGTATTATTATGTTGTTGGAATTCCTCCATATCTCTAGTTGGTGATACTCCTGTGAAGGCTTGCCCTACAAGTGTATTATAACTATATTGTTTACAAAATAATAAATTGAGTTGCTTTGGAGTGTGGGGTTTTTTCCCAAAAGGGTTTTCCCCATGTACACCTGTGTTATGGTATATTGTTTTATTTTATGTTTAAATATGTTTCTACTTTTTGTAATTGTTAAAAGATTTAAATTTGTACAAAACTCTCCTTGGAAATTTAGTGTAGGAAGCATTTTAACGTACCTTGCTTCCTTTCAAAGAAATCTTGAGGCTTATTCAACAAAAAAATAAGCAGAGAAGATGAAGAAATGAGCTTTATAATAGAGAACTTAGGCTTCTTGAAGAACTTATCAAACTCAAACAAAGGATACTAGACACATTTTGTCTTTATGCAACAAATGCGATAAACAAACTTAGAGAAAGTGACCCTCTTGGTCACACGAGAATCACAATGACCATGCCAATCGAAATTTTCTATCAACAACATCAAAACATCAACAATCACAACACTCAATGACAACACACACAAGCATATAACATGATCAATCTAACTGTGATCCATGACATTTTGTTTCCTCGAGAATAAAACACCCCGTCGGTTCCACCACCACTCACATGGTTTTTTCCATAAGAGGAGTGATTGGGAAAGCACCTCTAGAAAGGATACAATTCATGGTTTGCCTCAAAGTCTGACTCACCCTCATGAGCTTGAGTTGATTTCGAAAAACACATACTCATATATACATTGAGCTTGAGCTTTCTCACCTAGCCAAAGTTTTCAAATTGAATGGCTACTACACCAGACACATTGTTAGGGTGTTTAAGCAAACCCAATCTCATTGTAGTCCTAAACAAAAAGATGTAGAGTTAGACAATTTCCTTATTGCCTCTCCCCTATATTGAAGGCATATCCAATTAGATTTCCAAAGTTCTTCTTAAGAAAGGTATCAAATGTGCCTTCAAACCCCATTCCTCCATTTGAAGTCTCATTCCTTCAATCAAAGACCCTAGAGATCTCTATCTAAATTCGAGAGTCCATAAGATTGTTTGTTCGCGTGGGACCCCTTAGATTGGTGAGATTGATCATTCCATCAACACAAAGATCAAGGAGCATAGTGTTGACTTTAGACATGAACAAATTGTTAAATTTGCCCTTGTTGAACACTTCTCCAAATCTAAGCACCACATTCTCTTAGAGGAGGCTCAAGTATTGGCCAAAGAAGATAATTATTTCAAGAGAAAATTAAAAGAAGGAATTGAAATTGGAAACCACCCCACCAACTTAAACAAAGATGAGAGATGATGCTTATGTTTAGCATGACATCCCATGCTTTCCTCTCTAAAACCTCTTCTTCCTCCTAACTCTTATTTGTTCTTGCTAGACTAATACATGCAATTCATTATTTTTTCACTTAGATTTTGAAGATGGCTCATAGTTTAATATGAATGAGTGCTTTTTTCAAATCTTAGATCCCTCTTGTGTAAGTACTCAAATTTAATAATAGCCCTTAGCTTTTATAATTGTATACATTATTATTTTGAAAGTTTTAGTTATTGCCAAAACTTAAAATTAATCCATAATTATTTTAGAAGAAATACATTTCCTAATTTGATATTTTAAATCTCTAATTCTGTGTAGAAATCTTTTCAATATATTATTTTTTCTAAGGATAAAATAAAATTTCTAGAGTATAAATTAAATGTATTCTTAAATTATTAATTTTTAAAGTTTTTGCATAATAATATTGTTGAGTTACATTTTAATCTTTTATCATATGGCTATTAAAAAATATTAAGCCTCTATAAAAAATTATATAATGGAAAACAAAAAGATAGTTTTTTTGAGGTTAAAGAATTTGTTTAATATAATTAATTTAACAAACTGATATCAAATTCTCTTTTAAAAATAATTTTGTGTGTTATATGAGATAGCTACAAGGTGCTTTCCCATCTTGCTAAAAGGTTAGTTTATCTGTAAATAATTATTAGTTGTGGTTGTGACTTAATTATTAATATTGGTTGTAATCTTTTTAAACCTTATTTTTCACTTTTGTTTTCTTTACTTGTTTGTGTCCTTTCAATTTATCAAAATTTTAATAATTTATGTTGTAGTTCTAATTACTCTGTCTTATGGTTGCCTCATTTTCTTTTTTCATATTATTTCTTGCGTTTCTCCTCCCCTTCTAATTTTCTATTCCAAGCTCTCCCTCTTTTTAAGGAGCACTGTCTGTAGTCTATCCTAAGTTTTTCCTCTTCCTGACGATGGATCACAAAGTGTGATCTAAAACATTGATTGCGAAAATCTTGAAACAATTGAATCCATAAATGTAAGCATCACTATGGACTATGGCAACATCATGGTTATTATTATAATTTTTTTATGTTATAATTTTCTTTTAAATTAATTATAAACATAAAAAAGGAGGGAAGGAAATATGTGTAGCTATGTGACAATTTTTTATTAAGTAGTGTTTGCATAATTTTAGGCCCCTTATTTATCTACAACTAAAATTCTAATTGTTGAATAATAGCAACTCCACTATTATATGATGAGATTCTAAATTATCTTTTGTGCTTAATTAAAAATTTACATAGGACCATTTATACTGCTAAAATTTAAGTAGGTATATGGGACCGTTCTGTTAACAACAAAACATCATCGTAAATAAACAATTTAAAAATAAAGATTATTTACTTTGTTTTAGCAATAAATAACACATTATAATGGTGAACTTTGAATCCACACACCTTTTGTTTATTTTGAGATCACTTTGACTCTGTTAGGTCTCAAAAATGCAGGTCATTAACCCTAAGAGGTTGCCAGGCTCTCTTGACGTTTTTGGCTAACTGACACAGGGTAGATATGTCTAAACCCCCTTCACTTTAGGCTTTGCCAGACCAAGGCGGGTAAACCTCTAATTAATAAATCAAATAAAAAGATGATTATTACTTTGATCAGAATTAATCTAACTATTGATAATGGCACAAATTATAAAAATAGATGAAAAGACAACAAGTTAATTCTAAATGATCTAAATTGTAATGCTAAAACAATAATGCAATCTAATTAAGTAAATCTGAAGTGAATTTGTATAAGTGATAATGAAAAACACTAGACCAGTGCCTTATTGAATATAGAGTCAGTATGATCATGAAATAAATGACTGTTTGTTTGGTAAAAACTCAAACTATCTGGCATGAAAGAATAGGTATGTAACTTGTACAACCCTACAAGGAAATAGTTAATATTCCATACTTATATATATCTAATTGATAAAAATCAAATTACCTGCATCCATCTAAAAGGATTTAATCCCTCTTTGAAAGAACCTATAAGAATAATACTGCAATTGTAATAGATTTATCAAAAAACTGGAGATATATTACAAACCCTAACTATATGACTCTTCTTACAGATCCATGACAATGTCTTCACAGTTACTATGACAGATTTAAAGGATTTAATTCTAAAAGCATAAACCAGTTAATCTTATCACACTATAACAGCAAATGTGTATAGACAACTTGAAGATATACTTGATAACTCAAATTGAATAACAGAGAAAACTTTGAAAGGAGACAGTCATATAATTGAATAAATTAAACAGATAGTTGATACCGAAATCTGCAGTTACTGCTTCATGTTCATAGACTTGACCTCATCAGAGAATGCTTGCACATGGTCTACTAGAAATAAAATATATTAAAAGTGAACTAGCATTGCTGTTCAAATCTAATCTATAGTATCCCCTGTTCTATTTTGTAATCTCTCCCTCTTCTCTCTACCTATTCTGGTCTTGGTCATCTCTTATAAAGAGCGGCATACAAGCTTCAGACCAGTTACAATAGTTGTAACAGTTGATAACCGAACAACAGTATTTGTTCTAATAAAACAGATTCAAGAAATTTAATACTCGTCATTAATTATCAAATGGATAACCATTTTAGGGTCAAACAAAGATCTTTAACTGTAGTTATGCTTAATATCTTTCGAGGGTTTCTTTATTATTCCTAAAAAGATCAGATAAAACACAAATTAATCTCTGACCAAATGATCAAAACAAATTTATTTAAACATATGTATTTACTCAAATAATTACTTCCCTTATCGATAATTTATCAGTTCCTCAAGATCCTTTTGTGGGTGTTTTTATAACTTTGATCCCTGCTGTGTATATCCTGCAAAAAACCCATATTTCAAATGTCATAAGAGTATCTTAACCATTCTGATTTTAATGTCATTTTAGGGTTTCTGTATTTTGTATCAGCAGAGGTCTCATCGATGAGCATAGTCATCGTTGCCATCAGAATGAAACGTGCCATCGGGATAACTTATTATACATTACCTGATGATGATTGTTTCACCGATACATCTTTCTTGCTTTTCATCGTAGAAATCCTCACAACATGTCCCCGACATCGTTGTGACTACTGTGTCGGCGAGACTCGCAGGCTTTGTTCTGATTCATCTCTCTCACCGATGGTTCTTATTACGCTTGGTGAGACTCTTTAATAACTTTGTCCATCGGTATAGCTTATACCGTCGAGGTAATCTTCAGAGTATTCTCCGATATACTTTCCTTACACCGATAATCATTATTGTCAATTTATTTGGTATGACCACGCAATCTCTTTCTGATGAAAGGTCATCTGTGTGAATTTATTCATCGGTGATTCTTAATATCTTCTTGCCTATTATCAGTCTCACGCCGATATTCATTTCCCTTTGAATATCTCTCGGAGCTCCGTTAGTGAGAGGTGTAAGATCGGCATGATGTAAAAATTTTGTCCTAACTTACTCTTACCGATATTAACAAGCATTATGTACTTATGAACTTGACAAATCGTTGAACTCTTGAACTTTGATAAAAGTTCAACCATGGTGTTCGAAAATACGACACAAGTTGGACAAGGAGCTAAACATAAGCAGTTTTGGAGGAACAAAAAAAATGAACCATTTGAACTCATGAGCCATTTGAACCAGTGAACCATTTGAACCAAGATGAAAATTCAAGCTTGGAGGTTCAAAACTGACAACTTCTTAATACACCGAGGTAAAAGAAACAGACTTGAATGGATGTACTAATTAATAGAAAGGAATGGAATGACGACGCCTACCCGAGGGAGAATAATGAGGATAAAACAAAGGCAACAATTTCGCAAACTGATCTCGAAGTGCATACAAGGTGAGCATCTTTTTTCAAAAATTTAATTGAACATGTCCAGTTCCAACATAGGCTCTGTCTGAGGATGTATGCCCCTTGTGGGCATAGCAAGATCCCAAATTTTTGGAGGAGCAGACCAATGCCTTCTTCATTTGACGACGGGTGAACTATGATGGGTGGTGGAGATCCTGGGTTATTTCTTTATGAAAAGCTTTTATTTCTTTATTTGTCTCTTCTGAACTACCATGCATGGAAAAGACCATTTAGAGAGTTTAACCAGAATTGTCCATGCACTAGCAATTCTTTTCTCTCAGGTTCTTTTTAAGAGAAAAAATGTTTCAAAAACTACCCATGTACTGGCAGTTCTTGCTCCTCACCAGACATGTTCTGTACATAATATGAATCCTCCCCTGCCTTACCATTAATGACAAAAGGTCCAATCCACAGGGCATCAAATTTTCCATGCTTCCACTTTTCTTGATTTCTGACATTCCAAATAAGCACTATGTCACCTACCTCAAATTTTCTAAATATTGCCTTTTTGTCATATAGGTACTTCATCTGCATTTGCATTTTTTTATTCTGTTGTATTGCCTATTCCCTCATTTTGTTTAATTCCATTAGCTATTCTAGCCTCTCCTCCATCGGTTTTGGGACATCCCAATCCTCTTGCAGGATAAACTTACATACTGGTAACAAGTTGTGTACCGGGAGTCTGGCATGAGATCCATAAACTAACTCAAATGGTGATTTTCCAATGGCTTTCTTCACCGTGATTCTATCATCCCATAATGAAAATCTCAACTTAGAATCCCAGGCTCTCTTGTTATTGTCCAACATTCTTTTTACAATCTTCAAAATACTGTTATTGCTAGACTCAGCCTGCCCATTACCTTGTGGGTGGTAGGGAGAAGAATATGAGATCGTAATGTCATAAGATTTACAAAAAAATTTAAACTCATCCGATCTAAAACACATTCCATTGTCAGTTATAAGCCTCAAAGGTACCCCAAATCTAGTTAAAATATTTTCGAATAGGAAGTTGATCACAACCTTGCTAGTTGCTTGTTTAGTGGGCACTGCTTCTACCCATTTTGTGAAATAGTTGGTGGCCACCAATATCCATCTGTGGCCGCCACTTGATTTTTCCATAATTTCTCCTATAAAGTCAATTCCCCATTGGTGAAACGGGGCATCAACTTGCATAGGTCTCAGGGTAATGCACCTTGATACTTTAATTTTTCGGAGAATCTTTGACAGGCTTCACATTTCCTAGTAAAATTATAAGCATCATTGAAAACCTTGGGCCAATAATAACCAGCCCTTAATACCTTGTGTGCCGTGGTTTTAGCTGAGAAATGGCCACCACAGACTCCCTGATGCATCTCTCGTAAGGCAAATTTTACTTGTTCTTCATCTAGACAAAACAATAAGATACCATCATTATTTTTCCAAAATAGATCTCCTTCTATAAGCACATACTTAGAAGCATGCAATTTTAGAGTCCTTTTCCTATTATCGTCAAATCCTTCAGGGCATTTCATGTTTTTTAGGTAATACACTATGTTAGTATACCAAGGAGTTTTCTCAATACTTGTTCCCAAGTCTTCTTCATTTTCAATATTACATACTTGGGCAACCTCAAGATTTGTTTCAGTCATCAATTTTGCTAGTCCTTGTCCCCTTACTAATTTTGTGATTTGAATATCTATATGAAATTCTTGAAGTCGGTTTATCCACCTACATCTCCTTCCAGTTACTTCATTCTGCATAAACACATCTTTGACTGCTGCATTTGGTAAATAAGCTATCACCTTAGCCCCAACCAGGTAAGGTCTAAATGCCTTGACTGCCTTCACCAATGCATAGGCTTGTTTTTCAGTGATATCATAGTTAAGTTCTGCATGTTGGAGTAATTTATTGAAAAAAGGAAATAGGCTGCTCATAACCGTTGCTATTCTTTTGTAACATTACTGCTGCTACTGTATGAAAAGATGCAAAGGAGAAAATCTGAAAAGGTTTATTGAAATTGGGAGACTTTAGCAAGAGAGCTTCTTTAATTGCTCTTTTTATGGATGCAAAAACTTTTATACATTCATCTATCCAATTAACCTTTGCATTTTTCTTCAACATTCTAGATATAGGGTTAATTATTTCTGCAAAATTCGGTATAAACCTTCTCACAAAATTTATTTGTCCAAAGAATGATTGTATGGCCTTGACTGTCTTTGGGATAGGAACTTTGTCTATTGCATCTACTCTTTCGGGATCAATCTTGACTTCATCTTTGGATACTATGTGCCCAAGCAATTTCCCTTATGTGACTGCAAATTTACATTTCTCGGGGTTCAAAGAAATACCATACTCCAGTGCTCTGATAAATATTTTCTCAAGGTGGTTCACATGATCTTCGGCCCTTTTTGAGTATGCAGTGAGGTCGTCCTGATATACAACCATGATTTCATTTATTAAACCTGCAAAGGCAACGTCCATTGCCCTCTGGAATGTAGCTCCAACATTTGTAAGGCCGAATGACATCCTTACATATACGTATGTTCCCCATGGGGTTGTAAAAGTTGTTTTGTATTGTTCAGACTCTTTAACCTTCACCTGGTTATAACCAGAGAAACCATCCATCATGGATAACAATTCACAGCCAGTAACCCTTTGCAACGAAATTTCCATGTTAGGCAATGGATAATTATCTTTGAGGGAGGATATGTTCAATTTTCTAAAATCGATGCACAATCTAATATCTCCATTCTTCTTCCTAACAGGAACTAAATTCAAGACCCAGGATGAATGCCTAATAAGTTTAATTATGCTAGCTTCCCTGAGTTTTATAAGTTCCTCATGCATTTTAGTTTCTAACACAGGGTTGATGGGTCTTTGTTTTTGTCTATAGGGCTTAGCATCATATTTAAGTGGAATTTTGTGTTGGAACAAATCTTCCCTATATGCTTTGAGATCATCATAAGACCATGCAAATGCATGTTTATATTTTCTCAATAATGTAACTAACATGCTTCTGATTGCAGGGGTTATTTTCTTTCCAATGTAGACCTTTTTAGGTGACAATTCAGTTCCCAAATTTATTTCTTCCACATCATCCTCCTTTATTATTACTTTTTTGGTAATGGATCGGTCATTCGCATCAAAAACTCTTTCTAACGCTACTAAGCCCTTCGAAATTTTGTTTGTTTTAAGCTGGACAATTTCTTTCCCAAATAAAGTCTCTTTACCATCATTCTCCTCAACAAAAGCATTAAGATCAATCTCTTGATTCTCATACTGATCTATACAGTGTAAAAATTTGAGTAAATCAACATCACTATCAAAAACCTGCTAGTTATATATGTTGTCTGGGATAGTTGGTCTAGTTTTGAACTCAACTTCTGAAATACCTGTCAAGGTAATGTCATCCCTCTTCAAAGCTATGTTTGCAAGGAAGTCAGCCATTATATTTTTTGACCTATCTATCCAACTTATTGAAAAAGCATCAAACAATTCTATATCATCCAGGAGTGCATTTCTGTATTGTTTCAGTCTTTTGTTTTTTGAGGAATATTTACCTTTGACTTGTGAAATAATCAATTCAGAATCTCCATACACTACTAACAATTTGATTTTATGGTTTCTAGCAATGTTTAGCCCAATTAAAAGTGCTTCATATTCAGCTATGTTATTTGTGCACTCAAAATTCAGAGAAAAAGAATATTTGAATGTTTTTCCTGATGGTGATATAAACAACGCCCCGGCTCCATTTCCTGCCTTACTACATGCGCCATCGAAATACATGGTCCATACTTCATTTTCATCAATTTTAGCTTCGTAGTAAATTGGGTATGTATTATGCAATTTAGACTGTTCTTCCACCTTAAATGTACTAAAGTCTGTGTCACAGAAACAAATCATTTGATTTGGATTAATTTTCTCTATAATGTCTTCATACCTTGGCTCCCTATAGAGTTTAACTGCCTGTGTTCCCAATGGGATGGTAGCATAAGATAAATCTAATTGCACACTTCCCCCTACCATGGTAGTCCATTGTCTAGATAACAACATTCTGTAGTTAGGTGGGATATCTACCACAGTGATGTCAATTTCATAGGAGTCTTCAGGATGAGATGCTAATTTTATCTCAACACCTTTCATGATTCCAACAATAGGGATAGATCTATTATCCATTGCATAACATTTTTCATAACAACCATGGGCATTATGTTTACTGCTACTCCTGAATCAATCATACAATTCCTGACTAATTTGTTTTTTATCAGCAAGGTAATATAGAATGGATCTATTTGAGATGGATTTTTCATTAATGTTTCACCCAGGTATACCTCAGGTATTTTGATAGATTCTTGTTGCATATTTATTTTAGAACTATGTTGTTCGGATCTTTTGTCTGATACATTTGATATCATCTTCACCACTATATTTTTATATTTTTCCACCTTCATCATTTCTAGAAGTGGCACAAATATTTTCATTTGAGAAACAGCTTGAGCAATATCAAATGAGGGGTTCATGTTTAGTTCTGACCTATCAACTTTTGTTTGCCCATTTTCCTCAGTTTTTGTGTTGTCCTTCTTTTTGTTTGGTGTGTCAACATGAGGTATATCATGAGGTGTTTTCTCAGCTTTACTTTTATCATTTTTACCGAAAGTCTGATTTTTTATAAATACACTTCTAGGAATTCCTTGTTCAGCATTTACTATTTTGTTTCTTAGATTATAGCTATTTTTGGCTTGTGCTACCGCAACTAATGTTAAGGCTCTTCTGTCTTCCTTAGAAGGTTTTTGTCAATTGTAACTTTGTGCTGCATTGAGGTCATATCCACAATTTCCTAAGTCTTCTTCATGGTCAGAAAATACTTCTTGTCCTCCTATGTTCACATTATATTTTTGTGCTCCTACATCATATTCATACCTTGCTTCCTCGTTGGACGAATAATTTTCTTCAATAGTGTAAGGTGTGATACCCAGCATATTTATAGTACGATGATCCATTTTAGGGTTATAAGATATCTTATCTTTTTATAATGAATGTGCTACCACACAATAATCAGGAGAGTGTGGTAAATTATGGGGCGTACACCATGGATTATTTTCTATCACATGGACTTCACTTTTCTTCAAAGGGTCAGGGGTGTCTTTTCCATAGTTATGTCTCCTATTAGTATCCACGGGCTTTCCATCTTTCCAGTTCGTATGATATGGCATATCATGGAGTCTTGGTCTTTCATTCTTATGTGAGTATTCTTGCTTGTTTGCAGGAGGATTAGGATTTTGAGGAACTCTTATATTGTCTCTTTTTCCGATCATCCCAGCAGCCTTTTTATTGTTTTCAATAGTGAGAGCCATTTTTTGTGCTTCTACCAAGGTTCTAGGACTTTTGCCCCTGAGTTGATAACCTATCTTCGGGTCAAATGCTTTCAAATATATGCTAAGGGCTGCTTGGTTGTTCAATTTGGATTCTTGTGGGACCTTGTTATACAATTTAGTGAATCTCAAATTAAAATCATACACCTGTTCATTTTGATACTTTTGAATAGTTATTAGTTCATGAAGAGCAAATTCTGGGGCACATTGATTTCTGAATTGTTCTAAAAATTGATTGTGGAAGTCTATCAAGGAATATATTGAAGCATCTGGTAAGCTATTTACCCAGTCTCTTACTTCATTAATAAGAGATATCATAAACAGTTTCATTTTTATATCTTCATATTCGTTACCAATGTCCTGTATAAAAGCATTGAATCTTTTGATATGTTCTTCAGCAGTCAATTCACTGCTTCCTGTAAACTTAGGCACATTGTTCCTCCAACTATTATCCATGGGATAAGGATATAGCTGATATCCAGTCAAATCAAATTGTCTGGCCATACTTGTAGGATTAAGAGGTGGTATATTTGGGTATGGCGGATAATATTGGTATCCAAATGGAGGTTGTGGATACATATTGGGTTGGGCATATTGCTGATGATACATATTCTGTTGTGGGGGAGGTTACTGATATTGGTTGTTAAGTCTATGCCCTGGTGGTGGATGTTGTTGGTGAACATTCCCAGTATTTGCAGGTGGAGGTCCTTGCATTTGTCTATTTTGCAGAGGAGGATTATTGTATGTATTGTGTGGTGCCATGTTTACATTTTGATGATGAGGTGGAATATGGTGATGACCAGGTGGTGGATAAGGATTAGCTATATGCTAAGATGGGTTGTGTGCATTGGATGGTCTTAGATTTTGCGGTGGAATATTTTGTTGGGCATGGCTAACATGTGGCATTGCTGAAGTATGTGAACTACTTGCATTTTGATGTAACCCTGGATTTGATTGCTTATTTGAACATGTCCACCCTGCCTATGGGGAGGCACATACTTTGAACTAGTTACCTTAGTTCTAGATCTTATTTGTTGTAGTTCTTGTTTCATCTTTACTTCCTCTTCTTTCAATCTAGCCAACTCAATTTCTTCCTGTAATCTAAGTACCTCTTGCTGCATCTGATCCTTAGTTCTCATGTCTTCTGGCTGACTATTATGGATTTGTGTGGATGTTACCTGATCTATGAATTCATCTTGAGCTTCTTCACCCTATTGCAGTGACATTTGGTAGTTATATTATGCTTGATTTTGTTCTATCTCTCTCATAATCTGAGCCTGATGTTCAAGCTGTTCCTGAAGGGGAGGTCTGTACTGGGCAAGAATATCATCAGATCTGTTATGATCAGACTGAGTATCCTGATTCTTGGATTGGAATTCATCTAATTCATGCAAGGGAGTGAAGCTGTTATGAGTTATTATTGGCTGTTCTGAGGTATTCTCTGGAGAAATTTGGTTATTAGTACTACGAGACTAACTTGATATCCTAGTTTTCTTAGTAGGAGCCCTTAAAGGTGGGGATGATTGCAGTTTTTTACCATTAGCTTTAGATCTCCTACCATCCATTATGACACTTTTATCATAAAATTGATTTGAGTTTTGTGTAGAGTCGCCACCTTTATTTAGAGGATTAATCAATCTTCTGGGTTTTTCCTTCCACTAGCAGAGTTATGCCTTTTAATTCTCTGACTCTAATAACATGGTCTACCACCAGGTTTCTCTATGTGTCCCTAGTAGAGTCACCAATTCTGTTAGGTCTCAAAAACGTAGATCGTTAACCCTAAGAGGTTGCCAGGCCCTCTTGACGTTTTTGGCTAACTGACACAGGGTAGATATGGCTAAACCCCCTTCACTTCAGGCTCTGCTAGACCTAGCTGGGTAAACCTCTAATTAATAAAGTAGATAAAAATATGATTATTACTTTGATCAGAATTAATCTAACTATTGATAATGGCACAAATTATAAAAACAGATGAAAAGACAAGAAGTTAATTCTAAATGATCTAAATTGTAATGCTAAAACAATAATGCAATCTAATTAAGTAAATCTGAAGCGAATTTGTATAAGTGATAATGAAAAACACTAGACCAGTGCCTTATTGAATATAGAGTCAGTATGATCATGAAATAAATGACTGTTTGTTTGGTAAAAACTCAAACTATCTAGCATGAAAGAATAGGTATGTAACTTGTACAACCCTACAAGGAAATAGTTAATATTCCATACTTATATATATCCAATTGATAAAATCAAATTACCTGCATTCATCTAAAAGGATTTAATCCCTCTTTGAAAGAACCTATCAGAATAATACTACAATTATAACAGATTTATCAAAAAACTGGAGACAAAATACAAACCCTAACTATATGACTCTTCTTACAGATCCATGACAATGTCTTCACAGTTACTATGACAGATTTAAAGGATTTAATTGTAGAAGCAGAAACCAGTTAATCTTTTCACACTATAACAGCAAATGTGTATAGACAAGTTGAAGATATACTTCATAACTCAAATTGAATAACAGAGAAAACTTTGAAAGGAGACAGTCATATAATTGAATAAATTAAATAGATAGTTGATACCGAAATCTGCAGTTACTGCTTCATGTTCATAGACTTGACTTCATCAGAGAATGCTTGCACATGATCTACCAGAAATAAAATATATTAAAAGTGAACTAGCATTGCTGTTCAAATCTAATCTATAGTATCCCCTGTTCTATTCTGTAATCTCTCCCTCTTCTCTCTCCCTATTCTGATCTTGGTCATCTCTTATAAAGAGCGGCATACAAGCTTCAGACAAGTTACAATAGTTGTGACGGTTGATAACCAAACAACAATATTTGTTCTAATAAAACAGATTTAGGAAATTTAATACTCGTCATTAATCATCAAATGGATAACCATTTCAGGGTCAAACAAAGATCTTTAATTGTAGTTATGCTTAATATCCTTCGAGGGTTTCTTTATTATTTCTAAAAAGATCAGATAAAACACAAATTAATCTCTGACCAAATGATCAAAACAAATTTATTTAAACATATGTATTTACTCAAATAATTACTTCCCTTATCGATAATTTATCAGTTCCTCAAGATCCTTTCGTGGGTGTTTTTATAACTTTGATCCCTGCTGTGTATATCCTGCAAAAAACCCATATTTCAAGTGTCAGAAGAGTATCTTAACCATTCTGATTTTAATGTCATTTTAGGGTTTCTATATTTTGTATCAGCGGAGGTCTCATCGATGAGCATAGTCGTCGTTGCCATCGGAATGAAACGTGCCATCGGGACAACTTATTATACATTACTTGATGATGATTGTTTCGCCGATACATCTTTCTTGCTTTTCATCGTAGAAATCCTCACAACATGTCCCCGACATCATTGTGACTACTATGTCGGTGAGACTCACAGGTTTTGTTTTGATTCATCTCTCTCACTGATGGTTCTTATTACGCTTGGTGAGACTCTTTAACAACTTTGTCCATCAGTATAGCTTATACTGTCTGGGTAATCTTCGGAGTATTCTCCGATATACTTTCCTTACGCCGATAATCATTATTGTCGATTTATTCGGTATGACCACGCAATCTCTTTCCGATGAAAGGTCATCGGTGTGAATTTATTCATCTGTGATTCTTAATATCTTCTCGCCGATTATTAGTCTCACGCTGATATTCATTTCCCTTTGAATATCTCTCGGAGCTCCATCGGTGAGAGGTGTAAGATCGGCATGATGTGAAAATTCTGTCCCGACTAACTTACTCTTACAGATATTAACAAGCATTATGTACTTATGAACTTGACGAACTGTTGAACTCTTGAACTTTGATAAAAGTTCAACAAAGGGGTTCGAAAATACGACACAAGTTGGACAAGGAGCTAAACATAAACAATTTTGGAGGAACAAAAAAAATGAACCATTTGAACTCATGAGCCATTTGAACCCGTGAACCATTTGAACTCGTGAACCATTTGAACCCGTGAACCATTTGAACCAAGATGAAAATTCAAGCTCGGAGGTTCAAAACTGACAAGTTCTTAATACACCAAGGTAAAAGCAATAGACTTGAATGGATGCACTAATTAATATAAAGGAATGGAATGACGACGCCTACCTGAGGGAGAATAATGAGGATAAAACAAAGGCAACAATTTTGCAAACTGATCTCGAAGTGCATACAAGGTGAGCATCTTTTTTGAAAAATTTGATTGAACATGTCCAGTTCCAACAGACTCGATTTGTCCTTTGTGCAATAATTATTAAACAAGTGTATTTTGTGTAGAAGCTAGTAAATTCACTAATCTTTTAGTGATTCCAACTTCACAAATATGAAGAATATGGATTCAACCAATAAATTATCCATTCCCCATCCCATTTCAAAAATCATGATGCAAAATTAAACTTGGTTCAATTTCATGGCATGAAATCAATCACACACTTTAATTCAAATTTTAAATTTGGGCTTATGTTGTCCCCTTCCATCTAGTTGTTGTTCGCTGACTTGAGTGCATATTATTACAAATTGTATTCAAAGGTATTGTATAAAAGGAGAAACCCTAATTCATTGTAAATTTCTAGAGCATATCAAATATTTAGGACTCGTTAAGGAACCATATTAGAAAAAAAGATCAAAATATTGTGTTCACTGTCACATTAGCATCTATATAGGGTCAGAAGGAGCTAATCAAGATATACTCTTTCTTCCCCCTTTTGGAGGTCATGGCATTTGCAAAAGAAATCCACTCACATAGCTAATTCGAATGAAAATAGTTGGATAGGATGTTGATATGACAAGATAATATCTTTTTCCCAATTGTCCGACGCTAAACAACCTAATGCAGAGATTTGCGGATAATCCTTGAGTCTCTATGAGTTCACAGGGCAATCCTGTGGTAGTTTATCTACCAAACGAAGGAGCATTAATTATAGATATTTAGGGCAAATGCAGGATACTTATACCTTTTTGGACAATCAAAATTCATTTGAAATCAAGTATTCACCTCCGAAGCTGAGCAAAGAAGAAGTCAATCAAAGCTTTGGGCAAATTTGAGCTGAAGACAAAATCCAAGGGTTCGCATAAAGAGGTATTTATCAAACTACTATTTTTGAAAACCCTAGTTACTATATTATGAGAAATTGTGATGGCGACACCACAACTGGTCGATATTTCTGAAAAAGCTAGACCCAAATATAAGAAATGCTCTTTTAAGGCAAGAGAGGTTGATATGAAAGGGGCATTTTCCCATATACCAGCATATATTGTTTATACAGAGGATGTCAGAATTTATGTTCACTCAAAGGTGGATGAAAATAATCATGTGAAATTTGAGGAGGTCAAGAATCAACTTCTGGATGATGAAGTTATCTACAAACCTGAATATGCAAATGTAGGGACAAAACACCTGGATATCTAGAAAGACTACCTTGACTTTTGTGATGAGCACGAGTGGGTTAGATTCATATTAAGTAGAATTCATGATGAATTCATATATTTAGACAAACCATACTAGATAACCAAAGATGCAATTAAGGTTGTCACTAGGTTATGTTCCACCGGATCTATACCAGTGATGAAGTCAATCAAGAATGAAAAGGTCATTGAGCTGACTGGAGCAAAATTTGATAAAAGAACATTAACAGTGAATGACATAATTGATTCGGGTGTTTGATATGCAACCATGGGAATTGCCTACAAAGTTTACTTCACAAATAGAGTAGGTTCTTCCACTAGTACTTCTATTCATACTGCATATCAGATGGTCAAAGAAGGGAAAGATTTTGACCTTTGTGAAGTCATGAGAGAACAACTTATGGAGAATATAAGAAGGACAAAGGAAACCAGATACATTTTCAGGTATGGCACATTGATTATCTATCTTACATTCTATTTCTTAAATGAATTACCTGGATTTAGTGGAAAAATATGGCAAAAGCACATTCTGGTAGCAGCACAACTTAAGAGTCGTGTAAGGGGGTTTAGTGATCCAAATCACTACAAAATAATGTACTGGGGTTTCTTCAAAACCCTTTAGACTGACATGCATGCCAAAGAAAGAATTCCCTACAGTTCTATACAACAATATAGGGATAAGATTACATTTTTGGTTGACAAAGATTACACCTACATGGACGCAGTTGAACCCATAATTGCATGGATTCCTAGACTTCCATATGAAGTCTCTGAAGAGGAAATAAAAGTTTATGCTGACATCCTGCTCAGGAAACCCATAGATACCTCTATTGAAAGGTTTGAAACCTATGATGAAATCATGAACAAAATAAATAAGAAGGATGCATAAGAACACCTTGAGAAGAATAAGCCTAAGTTGCATGAGATTTGGGGCATCTCATCTGGAACTACTTTAGAATCCCCTGCAAAGGAGATACATCATGTTTCTGTTGTTCCTTTTGTTGCACAAAATCTAAGGAGAACTAGCAAAGCTACCTCTATTGCTGCAAGTGTACCACTTCCCTCTAGATTAGCACAAATGGGATCAATCAGAAGAAGAGTTGCTTTTGAGACACATGCATAGAAGAAAAGTGGAGAAAATAAGCATGCAAAACCTAAAGTTCAAGCCAAGAGGAAGAAGGTGAAGGGTGTTGTGTTTGAAGAGGAAGAAGAAGGTGAGAAGGAGACCTCTAAGCTAATAAGAAAAGGTAAGAAGCCTAAGCAAAATCCTCGGTGGCATCCAGAGTAGGTCCTCTTCAATTGGAAGCAGTATTCAATGGAATTGAACAACATGGGTTGTTAAAACACATTGTTGAGTTGTACCTTGATGTTCTGCCTAAGGATCAAAAGACTATTGAAAAAGTAGTGATCAAGTATATGCTCAAATATAACTTACCTATGATTGATGTGATAGAGAAGGTTCCAGAAAGCCTAGCTCAGGCCTTAAGGTAGAAAAAAGAAGAAGCCATTAAAATGAATAATGAGTTGAGACAACAAGCTCTTGAAAAGGCCGGATCATCTATATCACAGAAAGAAAAAGACAAGTTGGCCCAAATGCAATCTAAAGAATTGAGGGCAAAACAACGAGTAGACACACTTATGGGCATGAAGGAAAGTGATAAAGAGAAGATTCAAAAGGAAATGGAGGTTGTGCCAGAGAAAATTGTAAGTGAGTTAACAGGTATTGAAAATGTAGAGAAATCACAAGTCTATCCACCATCTCCACCTCATCTAACTACATCTTCTCCACATATCACTAAGCATCAAGATTCTCAAGAGGAGAAAGATGTGCAGGTAGCAAAAGACCAAGAACTAGAGGCTCATGAAGAAGAGAACAATTCTCTGGATCATAATATTGGACATGATGATCAACCTCTGGTGAATATAGAGCAACAAAATAACCTTGAGAGGGAAGAGGGTAGACAAATAATGATTCAGAGGAGAATTTAGAAAAGGAACAAGATATACCATCCTCCTCCTCTCTAGTTGACTCTATCAAGGAGTTTCTTGCTCAACAAATGCAGATTCAACCAGTGGTTACTTCGCAACTATTACAGTTGCCTGTATTAGATGGATAAGTTAACTTGTCCAGTATATCTCCACTTCACAAATTACAATTGGGAGATATTCTTCAATCCTTTGTTAGGCAATAAATTCTACAGCAACAGGTTGAAGGGGTTGAAGTATTAGAAGAAGCAATCAAAATATTACAAGAGGAATTGCCTAAGGTAAAGAGAGATCCCACCTTGCCTCCTACTCAATAGATGAAACTCATGTTGGAGTCTTTCAAGATTCATTCTTCTTACTTAGAGAAGCAGATTGAGGAAAGGATAACAGAACAAATAAATAACAAAAGGTTGGCTAAAATGTCTGACAAGTGTGCAAAGGTACACAACAATCTACAAGAAGAATTGAAAAATATTTAGAAGAGCATCGAGGAAGCCAAAATCTTGTACCAATTTTGTTTGAGTTGGCTAGACATAAAGGATCAAGCTGACTCCATTTAGTCACAGGTAACTCAAGTGGCCAAAATGTATGATCCACTAAAGGACAAAGATGGAGCCATCAGGGCTCAAATAGAAAACCTGCACAATCAGCTAAGGCAACTCTTGGAACACAGAGAGAAAATAATGGGAGAAATAGGTTAGATGAGAAAGGTTGTGAATATGAAATTAGAAGTGTTAACTAGCATCCTGACTGTTGCAGAAAAGGTGGCTCAAGAAGTTAAAATGTCAACCACTTTAGAAGATGCAAAAGACATGCATATTCAGGTTGAGAGCCAATATCACATTCTGTCCTCTAAAAAGAAGAAATGGGACTCAACTCTTGCCCAGTTGAAGGTAATTTATAGAAATATTCTACTTTCCACATGAACACATTTTTGGAAGGGATGACAAATTTTGGAGGTTGTATATATGTGGTGAATAAAATAAGAACATGCAGTGCTATTTTAATATAGTAAGGCGCATTGTACATAGTATCTTGAAGGACAATTATTGCTACATCAGTTTTTGAAAAGTTAGAATTTGCTCCTTGGGGGAGTTGACCAATAAAAAGTGATAAGAAACATTCAGACAGGGGGAGCCTACTTGTTTTTGAGGAAGATCACTAGTCCTTTGCCATTGATGTCAAAGGGGGAGAAATATATGCATATCAGGTCAAGTGTTGCCATCGATGACAAAGGGGGAGATTGTTGCATATAGGTTGTCATTAATGTCAACAATGGTATGAAGTGTTGTGTGGAAGAATGATACAAGTGATGACAAGGAGATGGATCAGTATCATCTGTACATAGTCATACCTTATATACTGAAGTTCATATGTAAGTCTACATTCTTGATATACTTATGTTTCAAGTCTATGATTAATAGTGTTGGGTTTTTGCTGCATAATGAAGGTATGAACTAATGATGATTGACACCTGATGGATAAAGTTGCAAAAACTTAACGAAGAATTGGTTAAGTATAGTGTAGGTTAGGAAAGGTATTACAGCTTGAAAGAATGTACCGCACTTTACCGCATCTAGAGATATGATTCTGTGGATAGGATAGATGGATATGTATCACCCTTAGGTATCTATGTTCCTAATTTGAGATCATGATACTTACCGCAAAGTGTTTGGGAGATAGAAGAATGAAGATAGTAAAGAAACAGGGCAAGTACTGTAACAAGGCGAGAGGAGAATGTTTTGCACTTCTCTGCAGTTGAAGATATGAAGTTGTGGCTTGGAGGTTAGGTAGGTATGAGTAACAAGTATGTATGTTTCAAGTTTTGTGAAATAATTTGTACTACAGATGCTTTTCCGGAGTTAGACTTATGAAGACGTGCCTTGGTACTGAATAGTATGAATAGAAGGAGAGATTTGATGTTACCGCAAAGCACCGCACACTGACAATTGATTTTATTGATGGAAAGGAAAGTTCACTAGACCAATTGATATGGTCAGATCAAGATTCAATCATCTTTGCCTATACAAGTTGTTTTTCAATGTTTCACTTCAAGACTATGTTATAAGAGCATGGTAGGGATACATGAATCTATGTTCAAATGTTTGCGCCAGCATATAACAGCATGATCTGGTAAGAGAAGTGTTCATAAATGTTTTACAAGTTATAATATACTCATTATGTGATCTGCATGATGTAATTCAGTATTCTCTGGTAATGCATTGGGTCTGGAGTCAAATACAAGGATGGGTAGTTGCTGAGGTGCCGACTTGGTGCATAATAAAGACTTTGATGAGTGTAACAGATGTGCACCAACCTGGAAGGATGTGTCAAAGCAGGACTTGATTATGCCTTGATCTTGTATAGCATTGGGATTTTATCTACCACACATGTTTGGGAACTAACTGATATGGCCATTACACATTTCATTCTGGCCAACCAAGGAGAAAGATTCTCGAAGCTTGCAGAGGATATATATATGAAGAATCAAAATCGTTGAAGGAGCAAGAGTGTGAATGATAAGATAAAATTGATATTGTGTGAATATACTTACAGTAGAAGCATATATATGATGATGAAAAATGCCAAGGATCAATTCATACAGTTGCGGAAGATATGATAAACTTTGAAATGATGAAGAATTTCTGAGCATGTTTTGATATTGCAGAGGACATTATTGTTGTTGTAAGGAAAATAGATAGTAGTGCAAAGGCTGAAGTTATCAGCATTTTGTGTTGCAAACAGAACATTGTGATAAACTTTGTAGATGTATAGCTGATCAGGGAGTT
Source organism: Cunninghamia lanceolata (assembly GCA_027924645.1). NCBI lineage: Eukaryota > Viridiplantae > Streptophyta > Pinopsida > Cupressales > Cupressaceae > Cunninghamia > Cunninghamia lanceolata. Next base: position 13,617,465 of record BSBN01000233.1, on the reverse strand, counting down.
GCAACTTACTTTCGGTTGTAGCCCATAAATAATATTGTAATCATGTTTTATTTGTGAGGTTTGATTTGGACAGTAGATCCAAGTAGCTTGCTCACTGTGGTTTTTCCCTTCTTTGGTTTTCCATGTAAATTTGGTGTTATGGTTGTGTCTTTGTGTTCTTGCATTCCTCATGTCCTGAATGTTTACATAAGGTTGAAAATAAGGTAATTTGATTTAGTATTGATTCACCCCCCCTCTTAGTACTTCTGTATGTTCATCAGTTTTATGAATTGATATTTCCCAAGGGTCTCATAGAAGGGGTTCTTGTGGGTATTTCTTTTTGCTACAGATGGTCCTATGTAAACTGTGCAAAATTCAAAACTAGAAAAGCTAAAATCTTTCATTAAAATGGGTGACATTGGTTTTTAAGGAAGGGGGTTTGTGTGATGGTTAATGATGAAGGGCTAGAGATTTGCTGCACTTTTTAAGATATTTCACTGTTATTCATGACATGCATGTATACGGAATCTATTTTTTTTATAATTTTCTTTGGAACTATTTACTGGCTACGTTTTATTAGAAATCCATAAACACTGTAGTAGATAATAAAATGCAATATTCCATGGGACTATTTACAGGAACACCCCCTCCATATTATTTCAACAATCCATTTTACTGTAGTAAGTATCGTACGGAAAAGGACCTAGTATTTGAGCACCCCATGTTTATGGTCTAACAAATATGTCAATTGAAACTAATATTGTTACCTAGTCTTAAAACCTGTCCACACTCTTGTGAAAATTTCAAGTATTAGCCTAATGTAACATTAGTTCCACTTCAGAGATGCCATTCAAAGTGCTAGACTACATACAATTTGTAATTGAACATGAATCAATCCATTAACAATCTGCTTCTGTAATAATTCACAATTTGGAAGAGATGAGCATTTTGTTTGTGGTTGTTTTGCTTAGAAAAATTATTCTCTGATAATGATTAAACTTTGAGCAATTGATATTTATTATCTAAGAAGATTTTTAAGTTCATATTATGCTTTATTAGAAATATCTAAATGTGTATCTAGATTTTCTTTGTAATCATTGTCATATATGAGGGCACAAGCTACAAGTAACATGGATCTTCAAACTCTATTAGAGGAACTTTAAGTTGTGACAACTTCTCATAGACAACTGCGTTAATTTTTTTTCTACATTATGTGTGAATATATATTTAGAAGACTTCAAGAAATAATTATATAATAGTAATCAGTTTTAATTCTCTTACTCCTCAAAATATTTGGGTTGAAGACTTGGCCTAAATCAGAAAGAAGCATGATCAAAAAAATGAGAAGATTACATAGAAAAATGATGAAGGACAAGTGCTAAAGTAGGAATTCTTACAACTTGGTACACATGCTACCTTTTAATCTTGTTGATTAGTAATACTAAAACATATTGCTAGAAGTTAATGTAGTAGAGCTTGATATCCATATGGGGAGTGGGTGGGAGAGGGTCAAGGGTGTAATGAGGGTGGTGATCAGGAAGTAAGTTAGCACCTCTACGCTTCTTGTTAAAGACTCATAAACTATGTTAGTTGATTCCATAGCAAGACAAGTGTTTGACCATGCTTGAGGCCAAAAACTTAGTATTGTAGAATGGTTAAAATTTTCTCTTTTGGACCATTCCCTCTACCTATATATTGATATGAAATTACCATGCCAAACCTTCATATGTGTTGAACTTGTTGAGTCGTAAAATGTATACATCACCATTTTACACTTAGTTTGGCTCCTAGATGGGCCTCAAATTATTTCCCTTGTTAATTAGGACCTATTTTAGCACCTTTTTTAGCATTAAGCATGTAATACTTGATCCTGATGCATAAAACCCAGAAAATAATAATAAGGTGGGGCTAAGCATGCTTTAAGTACCCTCTTTTGGGAGTATTTGGCTAAAGGACTAGGGCACCCAAGTGCCCTGGGCCCTCCTTTAGCCCTGTCCTAAATTGTGGCCTTGTCAGCTTAGGCCCCTTAAAACATTCCTAATTTCGGCCTTATGTGGTTTGATTCTCAGGAAATCGATGGGAGCTTATAAAAGTAAGTTATTTCATTCATTTGAAGCTCTCTACACTTTTGCTAACTTATGGGAAGATTTTTATTCTCTCTTATGCTCTCAAGCTCTCTCTTGTGGATTACTGTAGGTCTTGTGAAGATCTTTGGAGGCTACACCAACTTCTTTAGTCAAGTTGTGACACCATCTACAAGCATGCAAGGATTTCCATGCTCATGGTGACTTCTTTCCTTCATGCTTTGTGTTAGCATTTCATTCTACTTCGGATTTGCCTCTGGCCTCTTAGGGCACACACTCTTTATCAACCATATTTGCTATTGTGGAGGTGGAAACACCATTCACGGGCCTTGACTGAGGCATGCTCCTAAATAGCACCCAACCTTTTCCCTATTTTCATGTTGCAGACAGATGGATAGGTTTCAGAAGGTGATCTTCGGGAAGAAGACTAAGGTTGTTGTTACAGACCTGATAGAAGAATCAGTTTTTGGAAACCCTAATTTGGGACTAGGGTCCCCAAGCACCCTTGTTCTATTCATTATGACCTTTGGAATCAGGCTCTGAATTGTTCACTAATCTCTATTGTCCCTTTGGTTATTGGGTTTCAGGTTCTAACAGTTTGTTGTACTCTGATCTTTGTTAACTAGATTTTCATGTCTTTTCTCTAGTTTGATTGATTGGATTTGGTTAATTGCTTCTCTCATACAACAAAAGGACATAACCCCTATGGTTTGGCTCTCCCTCTTGGGTAGAAGCCAAGCTTGATTTGTGTCCTAATGTTGGATAGAAGATGGTTTGACCTAGTTTGATCTCTTGATCTAGTATCTCTTTTCTATCCAACATTTTGGTGAACCCGTCATTTCCTACACTTTGGCATCCTTATTGCATCATATCTATGCTATTTTCTACCCTAAATCTGATTATATTTCATTAATTCATCATTTTGCATAATTATAGATCTTAATTTTACATTATTTCATTGTTAGGGTTTGAAAAAACCTTGCATTTATAAAAAATCTAGCTAATATTCAACCAAGGGTTTGTAGATCAGAGTGTTGTTTCAATTCTTGTTGCATTATTGGATTGATTAAAAGGATTTAATTTGTCATACCTTATCATCCTTGTTGTTGTAAGGCTTTTTTGCATATTTTTGCATTGAAAAAAGGGAAAATTCGAAGCATTTTAGGCTTAGAAAAAGGCATAACTGTGCATTGTTGTTCTATATCATATTTGCAAAAGCATTTCATTATGGATTCTTCTAGATTCTCCTCTTTGGTATCTTTGCATTCCTATATCATAGATTTTGAAAATTTCTCTAAATTCATTAACATGCATTCATAAGTTATAGATCACATAGCATCCATGTTTGATATTGATGTTTCTAAATGTTCTATATATGAAATCATTTGTTATAGATATCTAATTTTGATAGCTTCATAACTCTCATGGGTACGTATCTGTTGATATTAGAGGACTTTACTAATTTCATCTCCATGATTTGCCATGAGAAAAATGATGTTGATAGTCCTTCTCCTACTTCTATTTCTACCATAGTACATGAGGTTTCTATGGATCATCCCATTGATCTTCCTTCTTTGGGTGCATGTTCAAGCACCTTGGACATCACTAGGGAAACAAAAACCCTTGAGCTTCCTCCTTTGATTAAATGTTTAGGTACCTTGGATATCCCTAACAATGTGAAGACCATTGATATTTCTCCTTTAGTTGCGTGTTCAAACCCCTTGGACATCACTGAAGACACCATCATAAACACTTTTCTCAACAACACTTTACCCTACCTTCATTCCAATGTTCTCCCTTTAAAGGATGAAGCATTAGTGGATGAAGAGAGGTCTCTCACATTAAATCCCTTGGGGATGGATGTTGACCTTAATCAGAAGGAAAACAATATCAATTCAATAATCATTAATGGACTTATTCTGCCCACCAACAGGATGGTGAATAAGTGTACTAATGTTCCTAAGGTCATTGTGCATGAGGCACCTAGTACACCTCCTCGCTTCAAACCTATGATTACAATTCAAGGTGGTCCAAAACCACCTTGATCCATGGGTTACATTCTCAATTATGCCAAGCAAATTACTCAAGGTGTTCAAGATGTGTCGTAGCATCACACGATTGCTCACACATATAACACCTGCAATAAAAATAAGCACACACCAAGTGTACCCATATCTCTTCCACCTTCTCAACCTATCCTGCTTCAAGCACCTCATCTTCCTCCGTGTATTGGTAAAGAATATGATCTTGTCGAGCAACTCCACACTACTCCAGCTAAGATCTCTCTATGGGATTATCACCTACATACCACGAAATGCTCCATGAGGCTCTTCAAAAGGTAGTTGTTCCACCTTCTGTTAGACTGAATAATGTAGCATCTCTATTAGAGTGTATGCAACGGCAACATTCGATGTATCATTTCAACAACATGAGTTACCTCCCATAGATGAAAATGAGCCTCTCATGATATTCATCATGATTGGTACTAAGAGGATAAGACACACTATTATTGTTGGTGGATCATGTTTTAATGTTTGTGGAATAGATTTGTTACATAAACTAAATATTGAAAAATCTTCACTACAACCGGATGATACACTTAGCATTTGTGGCTTTGATAATGTTAGTAGGATACCACTTGGTACAATCACCTTAGATATTAAGGTTGGACGTAGGACGGTGCCTACCCTTATCCATGTCATGCCTAATTCTCTAAACCTACAATCTTCTTCTTGGTAGACCGTGGATTCATGCCATGGAGGCGGTTCCATCTACCCTTCATCGTTCAATAAAATTTGTCTTCAATAATAAAGTACACACAATTAAAGCTGATATGTTTCCAGAAAATTACTTGGAAATAGAAGCGAGACATCAAACTCCCTTAAGTAGTTTGATCCCTTCTTTACCACTATTCTCCACTACTAACAATAGTGTGGGTCAGGATAGTGTTGTCCCTTCAAATGCATTTATGGGTGATGATTGGGGTTTGTTAGAATTTACACCCTCCTTTGAAGGTGAGTATAAAGTCTCACCCTCGTACCCTAAGATCGTAAAGGTAAATACAATTTCTTCAACACCTAAGAAACTTAAACTTAACAGTAATGACGATGGAACTTTTGATCTTGATGATGATCTACCTGCTTCTATCTAAATGGCGGCCACTTGTGATAAAGTATCATCTCAATCTAATGAATCATCTCCTTCTAATATATGTCTTGGTAATGAAGTGGTCTCTTTATATTTCAAACCCCATGGGTTGGTTGAAACAAAGTTTGATCCTCCTCACTGTGATAAAAATAATAATCCTTCTTCAAAATATAATCACACTTCTAAAAACAACAAAACTAGTCATATGACCTCTCTTCATCCTTTAGTCTTAAAGTAGTGTTATGGATATGGATTCAAAATTATTTCAAAACAAAGATATAATGGAAATGGGTTAGGATGTAAAGAACAAGGAATTAAGGTACCTGTGGAACCAACATCGCACTTGTCTAAAGTAGGTTTGGGTTTCTGACCTTCTCCTATGTCCTCTCCACCATGTTCTCAAGAAAAAAGATTACTTCCTACTCCTTCTATATCTTCTCTTTTATCTCAACAAGAGAGTCTGTTATTGATTTTACTCAGAGACGGCTTAATCACTCTTCCTCCTCTTAAATGCAGAAAGATTCAACAAGATAGTGATCTAACTCAATATTGTGCGTATCATCGAGCACTTGGCCATTTCACTAATGAATGTTGAGTCTTGAGTAGAAAAATTCAACAACTTCGAACAAGGACTAGCTCTAGCACTTCTCACCATGCTTGATTTAGTCCCTAGAGCACCTTGTTCTCCATCCATTTTATAATCAAGTTGGGGGAGGATAATTTGTTATAGACCGACTTGCAAGAGTGGTCCCTTTTTCTCATTTATGTTGTGTTTGTAAGTAATGTTATCCTCATATTGTGATGTTGTGGTTCTCCTTGACACCCTTGCTAGCACAAAAGTACAAGGAGTAAGAATGCATTATGTCATTCCTCTATTTGTATCTTCATTCTTCTATATGTCGTGATGTGTAATTGTGTTATCTTTCTTGGATGATTTAGCATCCTTTTGTGTATGTGTACTCTCATGTGGTCTTCTGTCATCTATGTGGCACCTTGTAGCAATGCTTGTTGTCATACCATGATTACGCAAGCCATTGTGTGTCATGCCCATAAGCATCACCTTGGTTTTCTTGTTTTGGGAGCAACCCCTTGCTGCGATGTAGCTTTTGTAAACACAAGCCATTTGGGCATGTGATTTTAAGCTCTCGTGCTTGTTTTATGTTTCTTTCTCACTCTACCTTAAAGGTAATTGCTCCTTGTTGGATTTAGCAATCACTTTAAGGTGGGGGTATATATCGTGCTATGAAGACTTACTTTCTTCATTCTATCTAAACACTTATTGGTTATCAAATCTACACTCTCTTGGAAAGGATTACGGAAAGCTTAGAAATAAGACCTTGAGTCCATCTTGTTCTCCTAAGTTGAATCTTGGAAGCAAGATCTTGAGTCTATCTTGCTCTCCTAACTTGAAGCTCCTCGCACATTTGGGAGAAGGGTTGCGCCACCAACTAGAGTTTGGTAGTAAGGTCGCTTCGACTTCTTATTTTGCAAGGCTTCTTGTAAATCCTCTTACGAGAGGTAGCTTTGTGTGTTCCCTCAAGTGGAAGCACTTTCCTTTTGAGATGGATTATGTGTATGATGTGTTTGTACTTCTCCTATGCTTCCTCTTAATTCTAATTAACCCCTTAGCATTCTTCTTTATTGCATCTTGGGGAATGATGCATGGTGATTGAGACACCTTTTAGACTGAGGTCTCTCTTATCATGTTGACTCAAGGTCTTCCGTTATGTGTTTCTTGTGTTGCATTCTCTGTGTATTCCATGTGTATTTTGTGTATACTTTGTGCTTTATATGTGTATGCTTCATGTATACTATGTGTATTGCGTGTATGCGTTGCGATTTCTCAAATGTATGCCTAGTGTATGCCTTGTGTATGTCTTGTATTATCTCATGTCTTCTAAGTGCTTCATGTACGAGAATGAATTATGTTATGTGTCTTATGTGTATGCCAATCATCATAGACTCCTAGATTCCTAAACTTGGGGGCTTCATCACCCTTCAATTTTGGTGTCATTCTTTGGTTTCTATGTTGTCGTGTTTAAATTGTGTCTTCTCCATCCTTTAGCATGAGTTCGAACGTAAGTTCGTACCCACACTAAAGTGGGGGCTAAATGTTGAGTCGTAAAATGTGTGCATCACCATTTTACACTTAGTTTAGCTCCCAGATGGGTCTCAAATATTTGCCCTTGTTAATTAGGACCTATTTTAGCACCTTTTTGAGCATTAAGCATGTAATACTTGATCCCAATGTACAAAACCCATAAAAGAATAATAAGGTGGGGCTAAGCATACATTAAGTGCCCTCTTTAGGGAGTATGTGGCTAAAGGACCAGGGCACCCAAGCGCCCTGGGCCCTCCTTTAGCCCTGCCCTAAATTGTGGCCTTGTCGGCTTAGGCCCTTAAAACATTCCTAATGTCAGCCTTGTATGGTTTAATTCTTTGAAAATCAATGAGAATGCTTATAAAAGTAAGTTATTCTATTCATTCGAAGCTCTTTATGCTTTTGTTAACTTCTGGGAAGATTCTTCTTCTATCTTATGCTCTCTACTTTGCTCTCAAGCTCTCTCTTATGGATTATTGTTGCGACACTAACATATTGCAGGTCTTATGAAGATCTTTGGAGGCTACACCAACTTCTTGAGTCAAGTTGTGACACCATCTACAAGCATGCAAGTGTTTCTATGCTCATGGTGACTTATTTCCTTCATGCTTTGTGTTAGCATTTCGTTCTACTTCAGATTTGCCTCTGCCATCCTAGGGCACATGCTCTTTATCAACCATATTGGCTATTGTGGAGGTGGAAACACCATTCACAGGGCTTGATTGAGGCAAGTTCCTAAATAGTACCCAACCTTTTCCCTCTTTTTGTGTGTGCATATCAGACGGACAGGTTTCAGAAGGTGATCTTCAGAAAGAAGACTAAGGTTGTTGTTACAGACTCGACAGAAGAATCAGTTTCTGGAAACCCTAATTTGGGACTAGGGCACCCAAGCACCCTTGTCTTGGGCATTTTGACCTTTAAAATTAGGATCTGAATTGTTCACTAATCTCTGTTGTCCCTTTGGTTACTAGGTTTCAGGTTCCGACAGTCTGTTGTACTTCGATCTTTGTTAACTAGGGTTTCATGTCTTTGCTCTAGTTTGATTGATTGGATTTGGTTAATTGCTTCTCTCATACAACAAAAAGACATAACTCCTATGGTTTGGCTCTCCCTCTTGGGTAGAAGCCAAGATTGGTTTGTGTCCTAATGTTGGATAAAAGAGGGTTTGACCTAGTTTGATCTCTTGAGCTAGTATCTCTTTTCTATCCAACAGAACCAATACTTTTCATCTTAGTCATTGAAACTAAAACATAATCACAAAACATAATCCAAGTCTCTCATGATGGAAAATGACCTTGCTACATTAATTCAGCCAAGCAAAAAAGATTTACTCTTTCCCAAGCTTTAAAAGACAGAGTCAAAGCACAATAGCATCTTCTAACAAAATGAATAAAGATAAAAAAATATTGATATCCACTAAGGACCAAATTGGTCAATATAAGCAACAAATTGGTCAATATAATTCCAATGTACGTTCAGCCAAAATAAAGAAATATAAGGGTCTAAGGATTGGAATGCCTCCACTAAGCCACTAAAAATTAAAGGTTTATTTTTTATGCATTCATGAAAATGTGAAATTTATCATCATTGTTGCAAGATAACCTTCCTTTAAACATAAAAAAGAAAAATACCATCTTTTAAGAAAATGGATCAATAAAGAGAAATTATAGTCACATCCACAAGCGACCAAAGTAGTCAATATGATCCCAAAGTACATTTAACCAAAATAAATAAATACTAGAGTCTAATGGTTGAAATGCCTCCATCTAGGCACTAAAATTGAAGTTTGTTTTATATATTTAAAGAAAATGTGAACTTTACTATCCTTGTTGCAAGATAACCTTTCTTCCAAATGGAAACTCTGATATTTGATAAAAGACAATTGTGCCCATATATTGTGATGATTTTAAAACCATGCAAAGTACATACAAAAAGGTAATTAAAACATGGTACCATTTATTAGCCGATAGGCTTATATGTGGGAGATTTCTCCCATTAAATTGTCGGATTCCCAGAAATCGTCAGCCTTGGGCAGCTGGAAAATTTATTATCTTTTAAAGGGGTTTTCAATAAAGCTGCTAATATTTCATCTTGGTCTTCCAGCGCTACCTTTATTAAATCTGTTGAAACAAACTCTAAACATAGTAATTTTTGTTTTTGGTATGATCTAATTAATGGGTGAGGAAGGTAAGCAAGCGAAAATAATGGAGGAACCAATAGTGGGTATTCCATATGCATATCCAACAAAGCCAATGTAGACGGTGATGATGCCGCCTCCTCAACAATATTACTATTCAAATCCATACTAGGCAGGTTTGACACCAACCAATGCAATTTTTGGCTATACAAAAGGCATTCCATTGTGTGAGACTGTTTACAGGGACATCCCTGATCCTTTTGAGTACCCCCATTGCTCCAAATCAGGCCTAACCACAATTAGGTTATTACATCATTACCCTTCTCTCATTTTTTGAATTTCTATTGTTTTATGATAAGTAAAATGATTTATTTCTAACCATTGTCAATGTCATTGTGGAAGACGTAGACCGAATAACATTGCACATTTTCCACAAGCATAAAATGCCATTGCCATCTAGTTGAAGGAGATGTTGCACATTATGCTTTCTCTAGACACAACTCCCTTGTAAACTCCTCTGCATATCTTCAATTATTGCTGACTTGCATTCCTAAGAAAACACTTTCACAAAGGAAAATAGTACTCTTTCATCACTCACAGGCGATTTGCATATCCTACACGCACAACTTTTCATAATAAACTTATTTACATGTATGTCAAGTGTGGGAATTTGGTGGATTCCTGAAAAGTGTTTGATCGCATGAAAGAATGAGACAATGCCTCGTGGAATATGATTATTGCAGCATATAGAAGATGTGGGTATCCTCACGAGGCAGTCACATTGTTTCACCAAATGCAACAAATAGGTGTCCAACCCGATCAATTCACATTTACCAGTGTACTCCTAGCCTGTGCTAAAATGGGAATTTTGGAAGAGGGTTTGGACATCCATCAAAGCATAAAAGAGAGGAATTTTGACAAATGTTGTAGTTGCAACAACCATGGTAGACATGTATGCAAAATGTGGAAGCATAGAGAAGGCACGTGATCTATTTGACAAAATGCCTCAAAGAATTGTGGTTTCATGGAATGAAATGGATTTAGGATATGCACAACATAGATTTGTTGAAAAATCTTTAGAAATTTTCAAGAAAATGCAAATGGCAGGTGTAAAGCCAGACTCCACAACCTTTGCTAGCATCCTCCCTGCCTGTGCCAAAATGGGAACATTGGAACACGGTATGGACCTCTATCAAAGCATAATGAAACAGGGATTTTTGTCCGATACTGTAGTTGGAAATACTTTGGTAGACATGTATGCAAAATGTGGAGGCATAGTGAAGCTTGTGAACTGTTTGACAGAATGCCTCAAAGAGATGTAATCTCATGGAATGCAATGATTGTTGGATATTCACAAAATGGATTTGTTGAAAGGGCTTTCAAAACTTTCAAGCAAATGTAATTGGTAGGTCTAAAGCCAAATTCTACAACCTTTGCCAGTATCCTCCCAGCTTGTGCCAAAATGGGAGCTTTGCAACAGTGTATAGAAATCCATCAAAGCATAAAGGATAGAGAAATTTTGTCAGATGTTGTAGTGGCAACTGTCCTGGTAGACATGTATGCAAAATGTAGAAACATAGGCAAAGCACGTGAACTATTTGACAAAATGCCTCAAAGAAATGTGGTCTTATGGACTGCAATGATTGCAGGATATGCACAAATTTAACTTTTTGAGAAGACTTAAGAAACTTTCAAGCAAATGCAATCGGCAAGTGTAAAGCCAAACTCCACAACTTTTGACAACATCCTACCTACCTGTGCCAAAATGGGAGCTTTGGAATAGGGTATGGACATCCATCAAAACATGAAGGATAGAGGAATTTTTTTAGATGTTGTAGCTACAATTGCCTTGGTAGACATGTATGCAAAATGTGGAACCGTGGACAAAGGTACATGAACTGTTTGATAGAATGCCTAAAAAAATGTGGTCTCATGAACTACAATGATTGCAAGATATGCACAAATTGGATTTTTTGAAAAAGCTCTAGAAACTTTCAAGCAAATGCAATTAGCAGGTGTAAAGCCAGACTGCACAACCTTTTGTAGATTGTGAGACCTCCTCTCCCATGATCAACAAAAAATGGGAGAGGAGGTCTCACAATCTACCCTAGCCATGTTGTATAGTTCTTTTGTTTGGATTAATTGTATTATCTTTTGCCTATGTTAGCTTGATCATTTGACAGTAAATTACACATGCCACATTAGGTTTGTAGTTTTATGTAAGTGGATGTAGATTTTGTTTCATTTATGGTTAGATATTTCTAATGTTGTTTCACATGCCTTGCTTAGTGAGATGGTTAATAGATTTGTAAATTCACAAATACTTTTTAATGTAATTGGATTTCACTCTATTTGATTTTAATTAGAAATGAATTGTTGTAATTTATATATGAAGAAGTAAAAAAGTTACAATTATATTTATGTTATGAAGAAGTAAGAAAGTTACAATTATATTTATGTTGTAATTAGCAGATATGCATGGCACTTGAAAAACTTAGAATGAGGATTGTAAATTGATGTTAGAAAGAAGAGAATAATATTCTTATATGTAAAAATAAAATCACAATTTATATTGCATTGTAATTGCAAACTAATGGTATTACAAAATTGTGCATGATGAGATTTATAAGGTGATATGAATGAGATGAGGGTTTGAAAATGGTAGGGAGAGAGATAAAAAGGGCATTTCATAAGTTTTTGGAGTGAAAATAGGTTTTAAAACAACCAAAACTCAAAAGGATCAAGTTTATAAGATTTTTAAAGAAACACAATGGGAGACATCCATAGGATTACAAAGAATATTACAATTATATTCATAATATGGTCAAGTAGACCACTTTATCTACATGTGACAAACCAAACAAATAGAATTAAAGATTACATTCCATTTGGTAAGATAGGAATTGAATAATTTTGCATTAGTTGCACAACTAGCAAATGCTAGTGAAAACTAAATTTCATATCTCACATCTATGGTTTGTTTACAATCCTTAATCACAACTACATTAAGAATTTTGAATGTTTGTATTTGTTTCATATCAAAATTTTATAATATGGGATTCAAATTCATAATGTTTAAAGACTTACGAGTCATGTGTGTTGGGACTTGGGTGATATTCACCTGCAAAGAGTTCTTATAGGAAGAGCTTCTAGAATACAATGCAATGAAATGAGATGAGTTATAGATGTTATGGTACATACATGTTGGTTCATATGTGGTGATGTTGTGGTAATAAGATGCAATATAGCATACATGTTGGCTTACATGTGGTGATGTTGTGGTAGTAAAACATACATGTTAGTTTACATGTGGTTATGTTGTCATAGTAACCACAAGTCATTTGAAGAAGAACTCACAACCACATATGAAAAAATGTCACTGGAAGCATGAATGAGGATGCAAGAGCACTTGTGGTAGAGCTAGAGTTCATGCAACACAATCTTAGAGCAGTATACTATTATGTAAGATGATACAAGGTATTACAAGTAGTCAGAAAGTGATGTTATGTTTATATGTTCTATTACAAGCATGGAAAATCCAAAAGGCTACCAAAGCCCATGCCACCAAAACAAAAAAGAAATTTAAACAAAAATGGTACAAATACCCAAACAAAAAGCAATGCATCCAAATGAAGCATCCAAATCCCAAGGCAACCCCAAATCCCAGACATCTCTCTCCCCATTAAAAAATCCCACAACTCCTAAGACTATTTGGGTCCCTAAATCCCCAAATTGACAATCCCCATTACTCCCCACATCCTCCTCCCAATCAAAGGCTTCAAAATATAATTCAGTGTGTGCAACCGTTGGTCATGGTTCCCCTCCACCCCATGGCATTCCCTCATGCGCCCATCTCCCTATCATATATCCCCTATCACACATATCTCCCCCATCGCATCTGTATGGTCCATGCTTTTGCATAATCCACAACATAATCCACATCATAATCCATGTCATAATCCACGTCATAATCCACTATCCTCCATTTCCATCTCATGCAACTGGCTACCAATGTCCATGTGCATAATGACACTCGACATGGTCCATGTGCAAAAATATCCAACATGGGGCATTATCCTCCTTGCTATGGAAATAGACACTTGAGTCCCCATCCCATCCAAAAAGCAAAAAAGCAAAAAAGCAAAAAAGATGAAAAAAATATTAAAGAAAAAAAATTGTCCAATGGTGAAAACCACTCCTTGTGGCGCCTTGGCAAAGTACCATGATGAAAACCTCTTATAGGCGTCATGCGCAGTCCCTTTTCCATCCATTCATATACTATATTTGGGGGCAAATCACACCTTTCCTCCATCCATCCATAACATTCTCTTATCCAATCCATTATGTATCCTTATCTTATCATATTCTTATCCATCATCTCCCTATCTATCCTATTGTCTCCCATCCATCCTATCCATTGTATCTTCCTCCTGATCCTATTGTGATTCCCTAAAGCATGCTTTAGACACATCTTAACATACTACGAAGTCCACCCATCCCTTCCAAACATTCTCCCTATCGTGCATCTTCCTAAGTATCACCTCACCTTATCATCACATTTTAAACCCCTCCACCCATCCATCACAAATCTCCCGTCCATTGCATCCATTATCGCTTATCTTTTATCCTTTCAGGTTAGTCTCCTCACAATGTAGTGCAACATTTTCCTGGATTCTTGGGCATACATGGGGAGATAGAGGCATGGTTAGGAGAGGTATGACATGGTGGGTCTAAGGGAGATAATAAGAATCTAGGGAGAAAAAACATTATCAGAAATCAGAAATGAGAGGATGATGGTATCTATGGGACATCAAGTCCGTCCCATGTGGATGAGAGATCTTATATTTCAGGACCCAGATGGCCAAGAGAGTGTTGATCCCATACATTTGGCTGCACTTGAAAGTAAGGAATTTCTATCTATTGTTGTCATGCCCTCTTAGCGTCCCGTTTTAGAAATAATTTATAGAAATTGGCGCTAACATTTTCATAAGTATCCTTGTTCATTTGGTTCATAGTTTATCATGATTGTGAAAAGAGTGTACCAAAATACAACAAATTTAGAAGAAATATGCTCATGGTTCCAATTACAAAGTGGCAAGACCTTACTGATGATAAAGAAGCCATTAAATTTCTTCACGAGGTTTATGGTAATGATGTTAAAAATCTAGACTTGTTGGTTGAACAAATGACAATAAGGTTAATTACTAGAATCTCGGCTCTTTAGCTTTCTGGTCGTGTGATACTTCATATTTTGTGCTTGATATATTTATATTAATGCAAACATGGGTGTAATATAGAACTAATTCAACTTAATTTTATTTTTACTGATATGACTTGTTTATGATTTGTTTAAATTGCATTCTTAATGAGTCAATAGCTATTTACACATATTGTTGAACGAATCTTGTGTTTTTCAAACACTCCTTTTATGGATATTTATTTTTCAAGGAAATTTTGTGAATCCATAAGATTTCTTCTCTGTGCCTTCCCAAACAATAATTGCACAGAGATTAAATCATTCCCAATATATTTGAGGCATGACACCAATTGAAATATGAGCAACAAACCAAATGTTAGCTTTCCATAATTTTGGTTCCATGTTACCATTTTTACGCATAACAAGTTAATAGAATAAGGATTTACAGTCTCGAATGCTTTGTTTGGAAGTTCTAAAAATCTGTTCAACAATCCATTTGATGCATCCAATTTTGTGTCAAAGTTTGTCATAGTAGTAGTATGTAGTCACTCAAACTATTACATATCTATTTATTACACAACAATATGTAGTTTAAAAACCATTTTTCTGAATTACAAAACATAGCATGACAACTAGGACCAATTGAAATCTGAGCAATTTTTGAATGACATTTGTGGAGCAAACCCAATGTTAGCTTTCCATAATTTTGGTTCATGTTACCATTTTTACGCAGGGCAAGTTAATAGAATAAGGATTTACAGTCTCGAATGCTTTGTTTGGAAGTTCCAAATATCTGTTCAACAATCCACTCGGTGCGTCTAATTTTGTGTCAAAGTTTGTCATAGTAGTAGTATGTAGTCACTCAAACTATTACATAGTTATTTTATTACACAACAAAATGTAGTTGAAAAACCATATTTCTAAATTGCAAAACATAGCATGACAATTGATGCCTTAGACAATTTCAAGAAGGATGCAGCAAAAAACTAGCTACATAAATATACGCAAGAGGAGCCACTATATTTTGAGAATTGATACTCCCTTGCAATGCCTATAAATCACAAATTACACTACCTTCCTCAAATAATGCAATGCCCACAAGTCATAAAACACAAACACTTCTCAAAAAACATTTACTTTACAAATAGATACTCCCTTGCTATGCCTATAAATCACAAATTACACCACCTTTTTCAAACAATGCAATGCCAACAAGTCATAAAACACAAACACTTCTCAAAAAACATTTACTTTACAAATAGCCTATCGCAAAACCGTTGCGCGTTCACCTTGTGCAATTGCTAGTAATATACAATACGAGGACCAAATTCCATAGTAGAAAAATTGTAACGACCTCTTTGAAAAGGCTTTGCAAATGCAATCGGCACACCATACCAAACTCAAAAACATCTATTGATATTGAAAAAAAATCATTTATACCCATGATAAAAGCAACCCACTTAACTCGTTTGGAGGCCTTAGAAAAACACTTCTCGCTGTGAAAAGTTACATTTCGGCTCTTTATAATTGCATTTTGCGCTGTGATGAAATTTTAAATTTAAATTTTTATACATTTAAATTTCCTGTAAGTGTCGTTGAATTCCCTTTTCCTTTTAACAGTTCTCTGTGAGTTCGGCCCTAAATCCTTTGATTTTCTCTTCGTTTTACTTTGAACCGCTGAATAAAAAAATTGTAGGCTTTGAAATTTGTAAAGATGCATGATTTGTTCAAAGCAGCTTAAGATTTGGTGTGTTTAAAGAAAAATATGAAGGTATTGTTTTCGTTTTAAAAAATATGTTTAGAAAGCAAATGAAATGGTTTTCTTCTTCTCCTAGCGTTTTTTTTTTTTTTATAATTCTATTATATATATTTTGTTCTTTAGGTTAAATCATCGGTTTGTTCCTTTAGTCTCTGTAAAGAGTTAGTAAGTCCTTGCAGACGAGATAAACCTAAAATGTGCTACGGAGAGAACTATTTTGAAAAATCAAGGTTTTTTGAGAAGGTTTAGGTTAAATTACAGAACTATATTTGAGGATTGAACAGATCCGTAAAAATAGTTGGAATTTAAATTGTAGAGTAGGTGAAAATTCTAAATGTAGATTCAAAGGGAAATATGTTCAAAAAGCAAGGGTTTCTAGAAAATGATTGGTTGAATTAAAGCATATTGGAGTCAATCAGGCTTAAAATGAAGGAATTTTTCAAACCGGGGCGGGCAGGGGAGGTAGGGAATTGGAGTTAAAAGACATTGGTTTGGTGCAAACATACACGAGAACTTAAATTGCACGGCATAAGGCAGATTCAAGGAGAATTACATCCTAAAATAAAGGGCTCTGGGAAAGGTTTGTTAAATCAAAGCATATTGGAGCCAATCAGGTTTAAATTCAAGGGTTATTTGAAAATAGAGGGAATCAGAATGAAAGCTCTGGATTTGGTGCAAATAAATGAAAACATAAATTGTACGGTAGGCAGAAAAAAATCTAAATGCAGGCATGAGTTTACCACACAATTTAGGGATCAAGGTTCAGAAGTAATTTTTTAAGGAAAAACGTACAGAATTTTGGAAATCGCGTTTTAAACGAAGGCCTTTTTTTGACTTCAGGGGCAATTAAAGATAAATTGAACGGATATGGTGAAGGTAGTTGAAAATTTATATGACAGGGTAAGAAAAAGAATTGAAGTGCAGATTACTGTTGCTGCATAACTATGTAAACAAGGTACAAAATCAAGAATTTCATGTAAAATATTAGTTAAGTTGCGTATACTGGAGCTAGCCTAGCTTAAAATGGAGGAGTTTTTAAATATAGTTGAGTCAGAGTTAAATTAAATTTTTGGCAAAAAGATTTTTGAAACTTCGAAATTGCAGGGTAGACAAAACATCTAATATAGACTTGGCTTTTCTACACCTAAAGAGGAGTTAATCAGGTTTAAAGTGAAAGGTCTTTTGCGAACAGAGACTGGAGTTTAGGGTTTAATAAAAAGAATTTGGTAAAAATTTAGTTTAATGTTTAAATTGCAGAGTACACAAGAAATCCAAAGGACTTAGATTTTGGTGAACCAAGGCTGAAGTGGTAACTAGGAGTGATTTTTGAGTCCAAGGAATGCCTACAATGAAATAAATTCTTCTGAATGGATTTAGGTTTGAAAATTAAGGCTTTTAGGGAAAATATTGCTTAAATGATAGCAAGGTCTAGTTAATTACATTAAATTGTAGGGGTTTTCTTGGACAGAGGTGGAAATTAGAGTTAGATTAAGGGTTTTGATGAAAAGATTGTTGAAATTTTAGGTTTTTTTAAATTGTAGACTATTCTAAGGTTACAATGCACATTGGAGTGTACTACAACTATAGTGAAGCAGTTTTGTTGAACAAATGATGAAATTGTGTGAATGATTTAAATACAAGAAATATATATTGAACCGATGCTGCATTTAGATAGATAAGTGACTAATAATACATTTGATTGAATCGTCTGGTAAATCTGTAGTTGAAGCCATGGCGTCAATTTTGATGACAAATACCATTTCTGCAATGAATAATGCGAGCATGGATCTTGTTAAATTTAGCAATCAAATTGACAGTAAGGAACAAGAAAACACAAATGCACACATAACACAAAGATACCCTGGGAAAACCTCTCTCTTAGAGGTGAAAAACCCAGCAAGAAAATCTCAGATCCGATTAGATTAATGACAGAGGTAGATTACAATTTTACCCAGCTAGGGCACAAAAATCATAGGCACCAATAATACAACTTATCTAAACTTTAGTTCTAATCTGAACTAATTATAATGTTCAGAATGTAGTTCGCTTGCACATGAGGTGATTGCACAGTAAGCACAGAGGTTCGGCAGCCCTGGATAATTCTGAAACAATTTCGCCCATGCAAGATCAGATTTGCTTCACCAATAAGCAAATTTGTTGTTGATTGTAGATGGAAGCGGGATGAACAAATCAATTATCGAACCACTGAACCGGTTGAACCATTGAACTCTTTGAACTGTCGAACCCTTTGAACCTTTGGAACCCGTTGAACTGTTGAACCTATCGAACGGTTCAACTATCAGCAAAACAACTTGCTAATTGCAGATGAATATTGCTAGACTTGAAGTAGATCGCTGATGGAGAGTTATCTCAAAGCAGAAATCGGTGTCTTATATGAATTGTGACTACAAGTCACTTTACATTTATAGGAGATCACCCAAACAATAACCTTGGTCGGTCTTATACAATTTGGCGCCAAGTTATAATAATTCAAATTACATACAAGTTACATTGAAATAGGTTCTGACCTATTTGCAATTTCAAGATACATTGAATAGGTCTTGACCTATTTACAATTACAAGATACACATAATGAATTCGCCCAATTAGGGCCTGCCTTAAATCGGATAATACAACTGAGATTCTCAAAATGCTAAGGCCGATAGGCCATTCAGTATTTTATGACTAGGTCGGTCTCTAGAAGGGATCCGACCTAGCTACCAAAATCAACACTCCCTCTTAGCTAGGGAGGATTCCTTCATAAGGATCAAGTCACATAGTGACTACCACCATGGCTACTCCCATAGATGAAAACATAAGTGCTTATTGTCATCTCCACATGACGTTTACCATAGATACTCCTAGAGGGTGAACAAGCACATCATGGAATTTCTCCCATGATATCCACCATACCTACTTGCAGAGGGTGGATCCACCATGCCTACTCGTAGAGAGTGGAAGAGGGCTTTCACCTCAAACTTCTCCCAGAGAAGAGTGCATTACCACCATGCCTACTTGCAGAGGGTGGATCCACCATGCCTACTCCCAGAGGGTGGAAGATACAGTATAATGTATCACTGATGCTGAGACTCCCTCTTAGCGAGGGCTTCATTCTCCACAACTCCAAGCTTGTCTCAAAAATATGCAAGCTTTACTCGAGCAAGAGGTTTGGTGAGAACATCCGCTGTTTACTCATCAGTGCTGATGTACTTCAGATGAATAGCATTCCTTTGCACCATATCCCGGATATAGTGATATTGAGTTTCCACATGCTTTGATCTGTCATGAAACATGAGATTGGCAGAGAGCTTCACACATCTCTGGTTATCACTATGAATAACTGTAGGCTCCCAAGGTTGTCCAAACAATCATGCAAGGAGTTTTCAAAGCCACACTGCTTCTCGAGATGCCACACAAGCTACAATATATTTTGCTTCAGCAGTACTCAATGCTACTAAAGACTGTTTCCTGCTGCACCAGGATATCATGGTGGATCCCAAGCTGAAGCAAACTCTAGAAGTGCTCTTTCTATCAGTGACACTTCCTGCCCAATCAGAATCAGAATAGCCTTCCAAGGTAATGACTGTATTGGAAGAGTACTTCAATCCATATCCAACTGTACAATGCAAATATCTCAAGATATGCTTGGTTGAAACAAGATGAATCTGCCTTGGTTCACACATGAACTGGCTGAGGGCACTCACTGCATAGCAAATGTCAGGTCTAGTGTTAACTAGATACATCAAGGATCCAATCAGTTGTCTGTATTCAGTAGGATCCACAAGATCAAACCTAGCTGCAGATTCACTCAACTTCTTTAAGTTAGTTTCCATAGGAGTAGGCATAGGTTTACAATCTAACATTCCAAATCTCTTCAAAATATCAATGGTATATTTTCCTTGACTTAGAATAATTTCATTGGGTCTTTGCCATACTTCTAGCCCTAGAAAGAAATGCATGAGACCTAGATCTTTCATTTCAAATTCTGAAGTCAATTCTTCCTTACATCTAAGAATGAGATGATCTTCTCTAGTTAGGAATAAGTCATCAACATATAAAACCAAAATCAACATTTCACCATTGAATACCTTGAAGTAAAGGTTAGAATCAACATCACTCTTACAGAAACCTAGGCTTGCCAAGTACTTGTCAATTCTTTCATACCAAGCATGGGGGGCCTGCTTAAGGCCATATAATGATTTCTTCAATCTGCATACATGAGATTCTTTCTTATGGATTACAAAGCCTTCAGGTTGCTCAATGTAGACCTCTTCTTCAATAACACCATTGAGGAAGGTTGTCTTTACATCCATCTGATGCAACTTCCATCCCTTAGCTGCAGCAATAGCAATGATAGTCCTAATAGAGGTATATCGAGCAACAGGGGCAAAGGTTTCCTCATAATCTATGCCTTCTTTATGAGAGAAGCCACGAGCTACAAATCTAGCTTTGTATTTCTCAATACTACCATCAGTAGCATGTTTAATTTTAAACAACCATTTGGAAGATACAACAGACTTACCTTTAGGTCTAGGCACAATATCCCAAACATCATTCTTGATGATAGATTGATATTCTTCATCCATAGCATTCTTCCATGCTTGTTGTTTCATGGCCTCTTTAACGCTGGAAGGTTCAGTCTCAATGAGGTTGCACATCAATGCAACATAGTTGGAGAATTTTTGAGGTCTCCTACTTTTTCTGAATGTGCCACTTGGAGCTGCAAACTTTTCTACCTCTTGAATCCAGAGAGGTCTCTTCTTACTCACGGTAATGTCCCTAGGCCCATCGGTAGGATCCAAAGGTTCACTTGGATCATTATGATTTTCAGATTCTGTAGATTCTCTCTGAATCTCAATATCATGCTCAATATCCATGTCTTGAGGGTTATCATGAACTTCATTGTCAATCTCTATACTTGAGCCTTTAGATCTTTTTAGTGCAATATTTTCTTCAAAAGTGACATCTCTACTAACCTCAATAAACTTCTAACCTGGAATGTAAATTCTGAATGCTTTGGATGTTTCACTGTAGCCCACAAGAATGCCTCTTTTGCCAGAAGGTTCCAACTTGGTTCTCTTCTCTTTGGGTACATGGACATATACTGGACTCCTGAAGATCCTCAAGTGACTGATATCAAGTTTGATCCCTGAAAATGCTTCTTCTGGAGTCATATCTTTCAATACACGGTGAGGGCATCTATTCTGAATGTAGACAGCGGTCCTAGATGCTTCGGCCCATAGGAAAGTCTGTAGATCCTGATCATGAATCATAGCTTTTACTGCCTCAACTATGGATCTGTTCTTTCTTTCTGCAACCCCATTTTGCTGAGGGTTGTAGGGAACACAAAACTCCCTCTTGATCCCTGCCTCAACACAAAAATCATGAAAACTACCTGAGATGTATTCACCTCCATTGTCAGACCTTAAAACTTTAATTCTTTTCCCAGATAGATTTTCAGCTAAAGCTTTAAATTCTTTGAATCTACTTAGAACTTCATCAGATTCTTTTGATTTGAGAAAGTAAATCCAAGTTTTTCCTAGAGTAGTCATCTATAAAGATTACATAATACAAGAATCCACTTGGGGAAGCAACAGACATAGGTCCACATAAATCAGAATGCACAAGAGCTAATTTATCTTTAGACCTACTTTCACTTTGATGAAATGGACTCTTAGTGTTTTTACCCATAGCACAACCTTTGCATGTATCATCATGAATATGACTAAGTTTAGGCATACCTTTAACTATATTCTCAAGTGTAGGGAGGGCTCAGAAATGAAGATGTCCAAGTCTTCTATGCCATAGCTCGCTTGACTTAGGTGCTTCATGAATGAGAGCTTGAACTGGACGTGCTGAAAGCTTATATAGGCTCTCATACCTATTCCCAATGACACGAGCTAATTTGATGTTGGACTTCTTAGGCCATGCAAGCACTCTTCCCTCAGAAAATGCAATCTGATAACCTTTATCTTCTAGTGCTGATATGGAGATAAGGTTTCTTTTGATTCCCGGCACAAACAAAATATCATTGAGGTGAAGAGAAATTCCAGAATCTAAATTAAGGGAAGTAGTACCAAAACCTCTCACAGAATAGCGAGCATCATCACCAATGATCACATGCAGATTAGACTCTTTCTCCACTAAATCTGAGAGGTGCTCTCAATAGCCAGTGATGTGTCTAGATGCACCACTATCAATCAACCAAGTATCACTGTCTGAGGGTACATTGCTTGATAGAGCAGAAATGAAAAGGAAGTCTTCAGTATTAGACTGATTTGAGACTTCATTTAAGTTTGCTCCTTGTTGCTTAGGCTAGGATAAACAGTCCCTTGCATAGTGACCGAATTTGTCACACCTAAAGTACTTGATGCGTGAAAGATCCTTCTACTTTTTCTTCGAATTAGGAGCTGGATCAGACCTTTGATCTCTATTCCTCTTGAAATTGTTCTTCTTCCAATAGCCTCCTTTCTTCTTGACAGACTGGGCAACAAGGACATGATTGTCTTCATGAGTGTTTTTGATAACTCCTCTAGTAGCCAGTTGTGATTCTTCTTGAATATAGTCAGCCCTTAATCTGTCAAACTTGGACAGATCAGCCCTTGCACTATATCCTTGAATGTAGGATTCCCAAGATGCTGGAAGACCATTAAGGGCTAGCATAGTCAAATCATTGTCATCAACAATTTTCCCAATAGATGAGAGCTGATCTCTCAAGTCATAAATCCTCATGAAGTATACCATGACAGATTCACCTTTAGCCATCTTGATGTGATGAAGTTGTTGCTTCAAAGCTAGGGCACGGCTGGTGTTGTTGATTTCGTACATCTCCTCCAAAGTTCTGAACATTTCGCTTGCTGTCTTCAGCTTGGAGATGATAACAACAATGTGGTCCTTTACGGAATCAACTAGGATCTTCTGAGCTTGAAGGTCTTTCTTCCTCCATTGGGTCTTTTCTTCTTCCTCCTCAGGCTCAAAAGATTCTTTGCTCATAAAGTCTGTAAGATCACTTCCATTCAATGCAAGCATGATTCAGACTCTCCATGACGTGAAATTAGATGCCCCATCCAATTTGTCTTCAACCCTGAGACTAAGAGTCATCCTGAATTATCTAAATTGTCTGAACTTTAATGATAAGAGCAAAATGTAAATAACTGACTACTGCAAACTTGATTACACTAATTTGAACCAAGCTCTGATACCATGTTAAATTTAGCAATCAGATTGACAGTAAGGAACAAGAAAACACAAATGCACACATAACACAAAGATACCCTGGGAAAACCTCTCTCTTAGAGGTGAAAAACTCAACAAGAAAATCTCAGATCTAATTAGATTAATGGCAGAGGCAGATTACAATTTTACCCAGCTAGGGCACAAAAATCATAGGCACCAATAATACAACTTATCTGAACTTTAGTTTTGATCTAAACTGATTAAAATGTTCAGAATGTAATTCGCTTGCACATGAGGTGATTGCACAGTAAGCACAGAGTTCGGCAGCCCTGGATAATCCTGAAACAACTTCGCCCATGCAAGATCAGATTTGCTTCACCAATAAGCAGATTCGCTGTTGATTGCAGATGGAAGTGGGATGAACAAATCAATTATCGAACCACTGAACTGGTTGAACCGTTGAACTCCTTGAACCATCAAACCCTTTGAACCTTTAGAACCTGTTGAACCGTTGAACCTATCGAACGGTTCAACTATTAGCAAAACAACTTGCTAATTGCAGATGAATATTGCTAGATTTGAAGTAGATCGCTGATGGAGAATTATCTCAAAGCAGAAATCGGTGTGTCTTATATGAATTGTGACTACAAGTCACTTTACATTTATAGGAGATCGCCCAAACAATAACCTTGGTCGGCCTTATACAATTTGGCGCTAAGTTATAATAATTCAAATTACATACAAGTTACATTGAAATAGGTCCTGACCTATTTGCAATTTCAAGATACATTGAATAGGTCCTGACCTTTTTACAATTACAAGATACACATAATGAATTCGCCCAATTAGGGCCTGCCTTAAATGGGATAATACAACTGAGATTCTCAAAATGTTAAGGCCGATAGACCATTCAACATTTTATGACTAGGTCGGTCTCTAGAAGGGATCCGACCTAGCTACCAAAATCAACCTTAGGCCAGTGGTACAAGTTTTTGACATCAAGCAAATTGGGACACAGGGCCCGTAGGAACGGTACAGAATGCTTCTCTCGGATGGGATGCATATGCAGCAAGCAATGCTTGCTACACAGCTTACTGAATATGTCAAATCGGGAAGGGTTCAAAAGGGGTCTGTAGTTCAGTTGACACAGTATATATGCAATACTGTGCAGAATGGCACGTAAGTCTGGGTTTCTAATTTCCCCTTATGCCAATTTAGTAGTTTTAATCTGCACTCATGGTTTTGTTGAAGATTTTTACTGAACCCTGCTATGCCCTAACTCTAATTCATATTTTTACCTCTGTTTTATTTATTTGAATTTATGAGCTCCACAAGTTGGCTGTAAAAGATGATGTTGTGGAGTGGCCAACTTGTGGTACACCCTCAATTTAATAAATGAACATAAATAGTATATTTATATTTAAAAATATATATTTACAGAATGTGGAGAGATATCATAGTTTTTTTTTTATTTTTTCCACTTTCTAATTTCTTGGTTTTTATTTTTTTATTTTTTCTAATACTACACATCTACTAGCCTGCAAATTGACCGTCAAAATTCCTTGCATGTTATGCTGCATGGTCTTACTTCTGTGCATAATGTTGAAAAAATATTCAGAATTGATATAGTTCTGGATTTTATAGAGATTTTGGCTGTGAAACTTAAAAGTTAATTCTTACATGGTGCTGGCAACGACTTGATTGCATTTGTGCATTTGTGCAGGATTATTATAGTTTTGAATATGGAAGTTGTAGCTGTCAATAGTGAAATAATTGGTGAACCAAAGCGGATAATATATGCAAATTCTCAGCAGCAGCAGAGAATTTCCATGCCAATTCAACAGCCGTCCCAGGCTCAAGCTTCCCCACAGGCTCAACCAGCACAGCCATATGCTGGCTCTTACAATGCAGAGTCAAGGGGAGGGCCAAACCTGAATTCAGTATCTTCAACAATGTATGTGGCTTATCAAAAGAGTGAGCCTGGCATGGGGACACCAGATCCACCCTATATGTCTGCTACTGGGTCATATGGCAAGCCTGGTCAACCACTCATAAATCCAGTACAAAACTCTTCAAACAGTGGACTTGGTGTGGAAGCTGGCAGAGGAACGACTGCTCAATCAAATATGTATGGCCGCCTAGGTAGTATCCCTTCCTATCAGCCACCTTCTATGTATTCTAAATACAAAAAATATATACTGAACCGATGCTGCATTTAGATAGATAACTGAATAAACTGGACTGAATTGTCTGGTAAATCTGCAGTTGAAGCCATGGCATCAAATTTGACGACAAATGCCATTTCTGAAATGAATAATGGAGACGTGGATCTTAAGCCAGTGGTACAAGTTTTGGACATTAAGCAAATCGCGCCACAGACCTCTCAGGAACGGTACAGAATGGTTTTCTCGGACGGGACGCATATGCAGAAAGCAATGCTTGCTACACAGCTTAATGAATATGTCAAATCAGGAAGGGTTCAGAAGGGGTCTGTAGTTCAGTTGACAGAGTATATATGCAATACCGTGCCGAATGGCAAGTAAGTCTGGGTTTCTAATTTCCCCTTATGCCAATTTAGTAGTTCTAATCTAAACTCATGGTTTTGTTGAAGATTTTTACTGAACCCTGTTATGCCTTAACGCTAATTCATATGTTTACCTATGTTGTGTTTATTTGAACTAATGAGCTCCACAAGTTGGGCTGTTTTATTATATGAATAAAAGACGATATTATGGAGTGGCTAACTTGTGGCACACCCTCAATTTAACAAATGAACATAATTAGTATATTTATAATTTAGAGGTTATGTACTTTGTTTTGAGTTTCCATATTTTTGTGATTTTCTCTTTTTTTTTCATTCCATTTTTTTTAATTTTCCTAATTTCTTTTTTTCTTTCATTTTTTTTTTATAAATTTTCTCCACCTTTCTATTTTTTATGGTTTTTATTTTTTATTTTTTACAATTTCTTTTTTGATTTTGATTTTTTTTTATTTTTTTCAATTTTTTTCTATATATTTACACAGAAAAATAACTAGTATATTTATATTTAAAAAATATATCTAATATGCCAAGAGATATCTTCTAAGTTATGTAGACTTGACTTTTCTATGGTTTTTTTTACTTTTTTTCAACTGTTTTCAATTTTTTTTTCATTTTGACTTCTTATTTTTTCCAATTTTTTTTTTTTTTTTTGTGATTTTTCTACTTTTTATTCTTTATGGTTTTTATTTTTTATTTTCATCAATTTCTTTTTTTTGTTTTTATTTTTAATTTTTTCCAATTTCTTTTTTCTGGAAAAAAATGCTCTTATCTCCACCCATGACTGTAGAATGCCTCTCACTACATAATAATACACATCAACTAGCCTGCAAACTGACCGTCAAAATTCCTTGCATGTTATGCTTTATGGTCTTATTTCTGTGCATACTTCTCACATGGTGCTGGCAATGACTTGTTTGCATTCGTGCATTTTTGGATATGAAAGTTCTAGATGTCAAGCGTGATATTATTGGGGAACCAAAGGAGATGATAGATGCAAATGCTCGGCAGCAGCAGAGAGCTTCTATGCCAATTCAACAGTCGCCCCAGGCTCAAGTTTTTGCACAGACTCAACCTGCACAGCCATATACCGGCTCTTACAATGCAAGGTCAAGGGCAGAGCCAAACCTGAATCCAATTTCGCTAACAATGAATGGGATTTATCATAAAAGTGAGCCTGGCATGGGGACATCAGGTCCATCCCATATGTCTGTGAATGGGTCACATGGCAAGCCTGGTCAACCACAAATAAATTCAGTCCAAAACTCTTCAAACGGTGGACTTGGTGTGGCAGCTGGCAGAGGAAAAGCCCCCTTTGCCTCATTCCCTCTCCCCACTTTCTTCCTTTCCTCCATCCTTTTCCTCTTTTCTCTCCTCTTCTTCTTCTTCTCCCTGCTCATTCTCAGCTTTACATAACGTATTGTTTGAAATCCTACCCTTGAATAGTTCTTTCTTAGATGAGGTTCATTCTTATGCCCGTTTGAATAAATTAAATGATAATGGAAATCTGAATTTATAGTTAGAAAGTTTTCTTTCTTATATGAATGTTGTTTTCTATATTCCAAAGTTTTCTTTCTTATATGAATGTTGTTTATTGTTTGTAATAATAACCACGCCTTGCTTTTTATATTCCCCCTTGCTTTACATGGTGTGTGTTTTATAGATCTTTTTATGAATATATATTAGTATTTATTGAATATTTCTTAGATAAAATGCACTACTATTTTGTTGGTCTCTTTTCCTTTTCTAAATTTCACATTAAGATACATATGATTAAGAGTCTTAATATAACTTACATTGATATATCCAAACTAACTCTAGACCCTCCACAATTTAAAACTTAACACACAACATATCACCACTTCCTACTATTGTTTTTACCCCTAGAATTATTGTCTGTAGCTAATTAACTCTTCGCATGGTTCCTCAAATAGTGGTACAAGGTATTCCTTGTTTTCCTATTCCTCTCATAGGTTCTTGATAGTGCTTATCATGTTGTAAGTCATACATATGCCACCTATTGTAATAAGAAGAATTTGTGTATTCCTACTTCTCTCCTTTTTACCATAATTAATTTCCCTCCTTTGCCATGCCTACCAACACAAGCCAAAATCTCTCTTTGTATTTTCTTCAAAATTCTCTTTATAAGGAAGTGCAATCAAACTTTCGACCTATTAACATGGCTTTTATGTTCGAATCCATTCAAAATATTTCCTTCGCATCTTAACTTCTTTCTCTTCCTATCATTCAAAAAAATCACTTTTGATTGTGATTGGTTATGAAAATTGTAATCAAAAGAGTTTTTATTGACAACAATTTAGGCCTTAACATCTACAATATAAATTTCTTAGGGCATATTAAGATCAATCTTTCTTAGTTGCTAAAATATGATTTGGCCATTTGGGGCTTTGACAATATTAGTTATAAACCTAAAGGGACCCTCTCTCCATCTATCATTGTTGGCCATTGTCACAGTTTCCACATTATTTCATATCATGCCAAGAAAGTTAGCTTATAACATGCCAAGGAAGTTAGCTTATAACATTCTCCTTGGCCAACCATGGATACATGAGATGTGGGCCATGCCATACACTCTTTGTTGACCCTTAAAGTTTGTATAACAATGTGTCTTAAACAATTTATACCAATGGAGTTCCATTTCAATGTTGTGAAGTTGTTGAATCACAACTCCTATTTCATCCTCAAACATGTCTTACTCTTCTTTTCTAGACTTTCATCAAATAATTGTTTTCTACTCTTCCTACCAAAGTTTCATCTTCCTTTGAGTCTCCTCCAAAGGCTCCTTCCTCTCTTAATTTGCCTTCTAAGGAGGATATACTTTCTTTTTCTATTCTACCTTCACAAGATGATGATGTAGCTTCATCTTCTACTTCACCTTCTAGAGATGCTTATATCCTTTTGCAAATTTTATAGTACCCTCTTCCACCTCTCAAACTTCATCCCCTCTTCCTCATTCCTTACTTGGGGATTATTGGGGTTCATAGGGGGGATTACCCTTCTTTTTTTTGGTGATTATAAGGTTAGTCCCCAATAATTTGGTATTCCTTCTTTACATATTGACCCCCGCGCAATTGGTCAGCCTCATCAAGTTTCCTCTACTTCTTCCCCACCACCTACTAAGCCTAACTTTGAAAAAAATTATAATTTTGTTGAGATAGCTTGTGTAGACCCTCCTTTTTATTTCATAAGGTAGATGAATATGGAAAAAGGTTTATAATTTTTGTTTGACATGGTTTCCATGGGTAAGGTCTTGGTCACAAATAGCAAGGCATTGCCAAACCCATAGTACTTGAATGCCAACATAGCACTACTTGGATATCCTTCTCCTCATGCTATACATATAGACAACAATGAGTTTGATGGGCATTGCTCAGAAGTGTTTTTGGAAGTAATTGTGTAGAGATTTTTAGAATCAACATTTCAAATCACCTTTATCTAGTTTTCTACTCTCTTTTCCTTCCCTCCCCAACATTTTACGGAGCACTATTTGCAATCTATTCTAAGTTCATCCTCTTCCTAATGATGGATCACAGAACGTGATTTGAAATATTGATTCTAAAAATCTAAACACAATTACTTTTAAGCACTATTATGGACTATGGAAATATCATGTATATGATTGGTGGTTAATCCTATGCATTGTTTCTCCTCTCATTTTCTCTAGTTCATCCTAAGCTCATTGATATTTCCCTCTCCTTTATTGTCCCTTCTCTTGATACTTTCTCTATTGCGGAGGCATTGGATGAATTTGTGGGGGCATATTTTGATTCTCCTTTCTATAATGATTGTGGTTTCCCCTTTATCCTTAATTCACATGCTTACTTTGGGGAATATATAATTTTAGATGATAAGCCTATTCTATGAGAAAAATTTCACCTTGTTCTTCCTACTCTTCCTTTTATCAAAGACCATAGTACTCTTGCCATGGGCCATACTATTGATGTTTCTATAAATAAGAAATTGAAAATAGGTCAATGTCTCTCTTCTTCTAAGTGAGACTCATTCAACATTGCTTCGTGATTTCCCTAACCTATTTGCTTGGACCTATGAGGACATGTTGGGTATAGATGAAAATATTGTCATTCATAGCATTGTCCTCTCTCTTGATGCCAAGCTTGTTAAACAAAAGATATGAAAAATACATTCCAAGGTGGCTTTATTACTCAAGTTTGAAATAGAAAAGTTGCTTAAGGTAGGATTCATATGACTCGTTGAGTATTCCCCTCAGATTTCTAACATAGCTCGCATGGCCAAGCTTGACAATCACATTTATATCTATATGAACTTTTGTGATCTAAATAAAGCATCTCCTAAAGATGATTTCTCTTTCCCTAACCTTGACATGATTATTGATTGTACTATCAACAAGCTTCTTTCTTTCTTGGATAGATTTTCTAGATATAATCAAATTTTAATTAACCCCCAATATCAACACAAGATTGCATTGACTACACCTTTGGGAACTTTTTGTTATGTAGTTATGCCTATTAGCCTTAAAAACATTGGTGCCACTTACTATAGGGTCGTGACCCTTATCTTCTATAACCTCATGCAATCTATCTTTGAGGATTATGTAGACGAGGTCCTTTCTATTACATCCCCAACTCATGATTTAGCTATGGTAATCAGGATGATTAACCATAGTTTAATGATTAGATGTTGTGGAAATATCTAATTTAAGCATTGATTATGTGAATACTGACTAATGTTAGTTAGACATGAGATTACATGTTCATATGATTATTTAACTATTATGAATTGTGAATCAGATGATGATGCACTGATCATGATTGTATGATGGTGAGTGTGAAAAGGAAATGAATCTTCTATCGAAGACGGAAGGAGAGTATCATCCGAGAGGAAGAGATAGATGTCAGGAAATGGGTCAAGTTGCCATACGAATATCGGATTTTACATCCTTATGAAACCTTGTAAGTTAGCGTGAGTCACGTATTTTCTTTGCTAGTCGATTTCCTTTATGTGTCATCATGTCGATTGAGTTGTCTCGACGATGTTTACGCCGGCTTGACTAAATGACGTTCTTAGAACGTCAATGCAAGTCAAGAGATAGACTCGCCAAGTGGTGGAGTACTTTCTTGCTCTTTATTTCCAAACCGGGATTTTGAATCTATTATTCTTTGTTATATAATACTAAGGTTTATAGCTGTAAAAGGGGGAGTGTTACTTGACCCCAAAAACCATATTCATTGGTGTGCCATCCTTATTCTTTTATGATGCTAGCCTTGAATAACATCGTGGTTATTTAACCCTTATTATCTTGTTAAGGGAGGTTATATGATTTATTAAGGTTCTAACCTCCTTAGAGGTCGACCACCTTGGCATCTTTAATATATGAATATATTATATTATATTATCCTTGTTATTTGGTAAACACTCGACAACCATCACCCACGAGGAGTGGGGAGAGATAATAAAGGTCGAGTGGTAGCCATGATGGAGTCTCCTTTGCGGACCCGCTCGATGGTGGGTTGGGTGGATAGTTGGATCCCACGAGGTGGCATTCTATGAATACATGCAAAGAACTTTGTATCTTGCTATGGGTATCGGTTATACAATGGGAAGGAATTATTGTTATTGTTATTATGGAGGGTGTGGTTCTCTTGGCAGAGGTCAGGAGAAAAGAAAAGAGAAGAATTCCAGTGAAGTTTGGAAAGAGACTACTACAATAGTACTGGGAAGATCGAGATAGCTCGGACCCTGCACATAAGCTAAAGCTTTTCGACAACCAGACATACTACGGTGACATTGTTTACATGTATGAAATCTCTGAGAGATAATAACTTATATTCAAATGGTATTATGATATAACTAAATCTCTCTAATAGTAAAGAGTGTCGATCGTGTCGACTTACGATAGTTATAAGCATGTGTAATGGCATGTGAAGCCGTATATCTCTGTAATGAATTCTTTTGTGACAATATTGTGAATACAAACTGTTATCGAAGGCTCATGAGGCTACATATATTCTTTTTATGATATTCATATGAAGCCTTAAAGTTATGATGTCGCTCAGCCAACTTAGAGGCCGTATTTTTCCTGTTGGCTACGCATGCGAGATCATGGCATGACGTTAACAGTCTAAAACTATTACTGAACCTTGAAACTATTTTGTTAATGATTCTTTATGACTTTTATGAGCCGAGAAGGCATGAAGATATTATTTTTGTTAATGAGTCTGATAGGGCATCAATGTATATTGAGTATGTGTAAGCCGAGGGTATTTGTACATGATACCGGTATTACAGTGTCGTGCATGTGGTAATAACTATGGTTCAAACCATATTATAGTAATGACCACTCTATTCTTAGTGGTAAACAAGGGTTTGTGCCATGTGCACTTAGTAAATGAACATATCAACTTGAAGTAATTTATATCAACCCTCGACTGTTTTGTATTGGTATTCTTTGTGCATGCAATGCATGCCAATGCTATAACTATTCCTCATGGAAGTAGGAAGGTTAATATAGACATATTGTTTATCTTCTTGGCAGCAATGAATGCATTCCATATTTCCTTTGGGTAAAGTGAATCTTTTGATACGTTCTTATTACAAGAATTAACCCTATGCCTCTATGAACTTTGTAGTTTAAAAGTAAATAAATGAGATCTTTGTGATTGGCAAATATTCTTATTCAAGAGGATTTCTTGAGATAGAACCTTTTAAAGGAGATCGACCATATAAGTCATTGTAAGTAACCCTCTTGATAATATGAATTGAGAATAAACCTTGGAATAAGGTAAACAAAGTAAACACTAACCGCGTAAGGTCAAGTGTTGAAAACATGAATGAACTTATATCATTATCAAAGTAAGGGACAAAGTGACATTGAGTCACAAGCTCCCTATTGCCTAAGCAACGAAACTTTTGGGAATGGATTTCCAAGATAGGAGTCGAACGTCCGAGGAATGGATTGAGACAGTTTTGAACTTATCAACCCTAGACCAAGAAATGTTGAATTATGTTTATTGTAGGACATGACAGCTTACAAGTCGAGTCGAGGTGGTGGACATACAACAACGTTCATTGCATAACGTATATGTATGTAAATCTTTGGCCAAAGTAATGCATCCATCTCTGCATGCATTATCGGTCCATAGTGCTCCACATGGCATAATGTCTCCAATAGTGTTATGCATAGTTAGAGTGGATCTATAGTTGTGTGATCGTGAAGCATTATGAAGGACACAACACTAGATAATCAGATGGAAAACCTAATGGTTCCTTATATCTATACCTTTCGTGAAGGGTAGGGCTGCTTCCAGGTAGGAAGTCGTGCGGGGGACCGCCGGTCTGTGGTTGGAGGAAAAGCACTCGGAGATGCTCTCCTTCCCAAGCAAAAGACAAGCTGAGGCTTATGAAGACAAATGTCATATGTTCCAGATGCAGTGCTTTTCTTTATATGACTTGATTGTCAGTTATTATGTAAAATTTGATACTTGATGCCTTGAGCATAGCTTTGTATATGCATAGTGATGGTTATTCATTAACAAGATATCACTGGATATTGTATTTCTAAGTTTTGTTATATTTTGGAAAAGAATAATAGGCTTAATTATTGAAATGATGATAATTCACTTTTGTTTAACTATGATTTGGATAGTCGTGATGTATTCTAACTTTTAGTTAAGATGAGTACTTATGTTAAATTATGAGCATTATGGAATGTGATGTTACACTTTCTAAATCTACTCATCTATCATAACATGTTTTTGGTAGTATACTTGAGTGTCTAAGTAAATATAATATGCATCTCAACCCTAAGATGTGTGTCTCTAGGGTTGACAGTGGAAAATTTATGGGCAAAGGAATTAAGGAGATACAAAGAAAATTGGTTCTATTGTCAACATGCCTTTGCCCAAGAAAATTTCTCAATTGCATAGTCTCTAAGGGAAAATCCAAGCTATTCATCACTTTGTAGCTCAATTGGCCTCTTGTTGGTAATTATCAACTAATGCACACCTCCATTTTGGATAATATCCTACTAATAATTATCGGCAATTGTGAGCCTTGTTGGGATTGTGTAGCCTGTTATGTTAAATGTTGTGTGTTTCAATTGTAATTCATTATTACAAAGCATTGATGTTTTATGGAATCCCTCAACATTAGTACTTGATACTATGTTGTTCAAAATTGACACAAGCACAACGCAAGTGAGTAAGACTGATGTAGAACACCTGACCACACCCTTATTGAAGGCATCTGACCAGTCACTCCTACTCTTGTGGAAGGAGCCAATCGAGCAGTGGTGGGACTAAATGGTTGTTTTGTCCATGGGGAAGCATAATGTCATGGATGGTGATTGTGTTGATCATGTTATTTGTTTGTGTGTGTGGTTGTTGATTGTTGTGATTGTTGAGGTTTAGATGATGATAAAAGCGTTGGATTGTTGTGGTTATCGTTGTTCTTGTGTGACCCAGAGGGTCACTTGCTCTTAATCTATTTAGTTTGTTTGTCATAAAGAGGTGAAATGTGTCTAATCTCCTTTGTTCAAGTTTAATGAGTTCTTTGAGGAGCCTAAGTTCTCTGTTGTGAAGCTCGTCTCTTCATCATCTTTGTTCATTATGTTTCTTTAATAGCCTTAATATTTTCATTTGTTCTTGGTCAATTTCCTCTATAGGGTTTTCTTGAATTGGCAAGTTTTCCCTAATCTCTTCAAAGATTGTTTTGATCTAATCTTTCCTCACTCTATGCCATATCGAGGGGTGCTGCCACAATAATGGGTTACACTTTTTGGGACATCCTAATTTTGTTGAAATCACATAATTTTAGAAAATATAATGATTTAGGCCTTGAAAGGTTCCATTTAAAGGATTTTAATTGAAGAGAGTTTGATCAAACCCCCTTAGATTCAAACCCTCTTGAATAGAACCCCGCTAGTTTTAAACCATACCTATAATGGAGTCTCCTTTACACCTATCAAAATGTTGATAAAAAACCAATTTTGATTTATCTTTTGAGGGATCAAACGAATTCATTTAAATTTATGTTTTGTAAGTATGTAGTCCTTATTATAAGCTTCCAAAAAAATATAATTTTAAATATATTTAATTTGATTATTATATTTATTTTTTATTTCTTGTGAATGTATGTTTTTCACTGAACATCAAGTTCTCTATTCTACACACATGGAAAATTAGTAAATTACTAAAGAAAAATTCTAAAAAATATCTATGCACTAGGTATTGATGTCCTTGTTTCAACAAAAGAAAAAAAATTAAATTTTGATACATACAGAAAAAAGTTATGTTTTACGGAATATGCTTATGTCTAAATTATAATTGGTTTGACTTCAAAAATTAATTAAAAAATATATATTCAACAAAACATTATGAAACCAAATGCATACACTATATATCGGTGTTACCAATCTAAATTAAAAGGAATCAGAATTTTATCCTCTGTAGAAAAAAAGTTATGTGCTACGGAATACACATCACTTTAAAAAATGTTGTTTACTATTAAAAACCAGTTATCAAAAGAGATGCAAAAAATTTACAATTTAACTCCAATTTTTTAAAAAATATATATTTAGAATCTACAAACTAAATCTCACAAATCACTATTTTGCATCATATTCAAATTCATAATGGTTTAGCGGCTATAGGTGTCAGAATGTGAAGATTTAGTTCAAAATATTGATTTCAATGTCAAGTTTGGCCAAAAAGTGTAACCCATTATTGTGGGATGACACCGAGTGCAAACACTAAATTGAGGAGATGAATGTTTTGTTTTCATTTTGAGAGTTTTGTATGTTGTGTGCCTCATGATGGAATCAAGGGATTTCTTCTTGTTTTGAATGTTGTATAAATTTCTAAATGCAATTGCTCTAAATGAATGCAATCTTCTTTTTGTTCTTTTTCCCAATTTTCAAGTATGATCTAATTGCTATTGAAAATGAAATCTTTTATGGATGCAGATCTAAAATGACTTTTCCTAAATACAGTTTTTATTATTTTTGTGTTTTGATTTTTGAATGTGAATTATTCTAAGAAAGTAAAATGCAATTATTCTAAGCACAATAGAAAGTAAATCTAGATCTAGTAAGCAATAAATTCTAAACTAACTAAGAGAAGGTAAAAATAAAATTTTACTTTCCCAAGGGAAAGAGAATTTGCTAATTACTATTGAAAACAATTGAAAATAACCCGTGAATAAATGAGTGGCGTTGGCACTAGACTTGTGTCCTAAGAGATCTAGTAGCATCAATCTGTTAGACGGAAAAGAGATATCTAGCCTAAGAGATTAAACTAGGTCAAACCCTCTTCCATAAACATTAGAGCACAAACCAAGCTTGACTTCTACCCATGAAGGAGAGCCAAACTACAGGGGTTTTGTCCCTTCGTTGTATAGAGGAGTGTCAACCAAATTCAACCAAAATTAACCAATCAAACTAGGGAAAAGAATGAAACCCTAATTGACCAAGATATAAAAATATACGACTGTCAGAAACAAAAATAGAAATTCTAAAAATGCAGTAGAGATCATGAGATAGAGAAGAGACTGGATCTAAGCTCAGGAGCACGGAAGTACCAGGGTGATGGGCGCCCTAGACCCTAATTAGGGTTTTGCAGAATGTCCAAGCTTCACCTGTCCTATACTTGCAAAACCTTTCTTCTTCCCGGATCTTGTCTTTAGAAACTTGTACCTTTGGCCTATACACAAGCAAAGAGGGAAAATGTTGTGTTGTGTTTAGGGGCTTACCTTAGTCAAACCTCGTGTCAGTGTTTCTACCTCCACTACGGTAATGATTAGTGATCCAAGAGTGCATGCCCTAGGAGGGTAGAGGAAAGATCAACAATATATGATGAAAGTATGAATGAAAGTGAAAAGGATTACAACAAGATGTGAAACCCTAGTTGGAGTTGTTAGGAATTAAGGTGTCTCAACCTTTGCAAATTCCTAATTTTTGTATTTATCTATTTATGTAAATTTAGCCTACTTTTGTAATTATTCATGCAAATTCTATTTTGTCACTTTATGGGAGTTGGCACGATGAAGTGTCATCCTACATGGAAGGTGACTAGATGTATTTTTATCATCATATGAGGAGGTAGGCATACCGTGTTTACTTGGCATAGTTTTGCTATGTGTCGGCAATTTGTTGTCATGTGTCATGAGTTATGACAGATTCTATGACATGTAAGTTATGACAGATTCCTATGATAGAATCTACGACATGTAAGAGCTGAAAATAGAGATTCTATATCAGGTGTGACAAGTGTCAAGAAGTATCTTTGCATGGAGAAAATAGGTGCCCAAGTTTGATTATGACAAGTTGTAAGAGAATCGTTTATTAATAGTCAGTTATGATAGATTCTCTTACAACTATAAGTGTTGTCATATATGATAGATTTTATGACGGTGTAAGAGCATCTTTCATACCTATTTTGGGAAAAATTGGGGTGCCTAATTATGGAGGGTTGTAAGGATGAAAGGGAATCTTTGACAAGTGTCTTTTGCATGCTTTATAGCCTTGAAATTTGGTCCATGTGGATTTGGACGAGATTCCTTTGTGGCTTGCTCTAGAAGCTACTTCCATCTTGGTATTTCTCTCTATATATAGGTGCTTGGAGTTGGAGATGTATGGTTCATTTGTAGGTACCGTTATGTTTCTAGAGTTACTCCAGTATTCAACATTTGAGAACTCTTGAAAGAACTTGCATTACAAGTGTGTTGTAATCTTCTTTGGATTTGAGAATACATTGTGCAAGTTTTTGAGTGTGGGGTTTTCACCCGAAAGGGTTTTCCCCACATATATCTTGTGTTGTGAGCTTTGTACTTGCGTTTGGATCTTTGCTATTACCTTTCTAATAATGTGCTTATTAATTTGTAACTGTAAAAGTTAAAATTTGCACAAATCTTTCCTCAGTAGATTAGTGTAGGAAGCGTTTCTGCATACCTTGCTTCCTTTCAGGAGTAGATAACTCAAGATCATGCACCAACAAGGAGATAGATAAAGATAGCTTGAACTTCCTTCAAAACCTACAAATGAGCATCATAACATCCACAAGCATGTAGCAATTCCAAGCATGAAGAGCACTAGAGCATAGTATATCAAACATGTAAGTAATTCTAATTCTTCTCTTGTCATCTAGTGTATAAAATGAATTGTAAAACTCCTTTATATATGCATTCCCGCTCACCAATAATGAATAAAACCAAATGGGGCCAACGTGTAAAAGCCAAGGAGGTGTTCTAAGCTGACACCACAAAAATAGGGCTAATGGACCCATCTAGGACCAAGATGCTAGGTACCCTAGTCCTTTAGCCCCACAAACTCTGAGGAGTGTCTTTTAAGGTGGGCTTAGACCATTCCTAACTTTATTTTATTGGGTTTATTCATCGGGATCGATGTTTAATCATTTAATGTTCAAAAAGATGTTAAAATAGGTTATGATTAACAAGTGTACACACTTTTTTGCAAAACACTATCACCTCTACAACAATGGGATCCTCCTTTTGATGACAACGATAAAGATAGGGATGTGAGGGAATTGAATTGATTATGGCTTAGAAGCAAAAACAAAACATAAGCAAAAGGCTCAAGAGTTTTGTACGAGCATAAAAATGCTATGCGACCTACTATGCATAAGCTTGAATCCTCTAGAGATTAATTAAATCCTAACAAAACAAAAAAGGGAATGCATGAATAATTCTGAGCCTCCCCTAAGACAATAGAGAGGGGGTATTTATAGGTATAAAATCAACACCAAAGGTGGGGTGATTGGGGAGTAAACTGAAGAGTTGATTGGAAGATCATAGGAGTTGAAGAGGAGAGGACATGATATTGATTAGAAGATCACTATGGATTGAATGAGAGTGAACAAAAGAGTGATCGAGAGTTGAGAAGTAGTCAGGGGGAGTGGTGGCTTAGTTATGCATGAGGGAACTCTCAATCAAAAACCAAAAATAGAAGTAAATTGGGCAGAATTGAAAAAATCATGCATGCCAAAACACAACAGTGTCACCCCTTTTGCCAAGGCAAGTTGCTCAGGTGACCTTGCAATTTAAGGATAGGTTGCTTAGGAGACCCTCCAGTTGAGGATCTGAAAAGGGTTGTCTTGTACTTACAAAGTCTTGGAGCTTGATTCAAAGATTGGAAAAGATGGTCAAGGTAAAAACACTAGGGGGCATGCCATCAAGTGTGAGATTAATGACATGAGTGTAATTCATGCCTTCGTGGGCCATGAGATAGACCTCCATATCATCATTAAACTACAATGTTGGCCCGTACACTTTTTCGTACTAACATAATTGCTCCCTTAGGTATGGTAGTTTGCATGATAAGTAAGTACCATTCCCAAAGCATGGAACTTACCTTTGTTCTTCTCTCACATCTAGACCTGGAATCTGATAGGATAATTCAAGTGTAATTTCAATACATGATAAGCTTAAAGTAGGTACAAAAAGGAAGATGTTAGAATGTACCATTGATGCATGAGTTTGATGTTTACCTATGTTGCCTTGCCTCGTGATAACCTACCAAGATGATGAAATAAATGTTGAACGAGGACAAAATCTAAACTAAGAAAACAAGAAATCATTATCACAAGCTAAGCTAGAGAAGGGAGATAAGAAAGAGGAAAAATGAGAGAGAATGACCAAACAACAACAAAACTATATGAAGGGATAGTTGACAAAAATATTATGACGAGGAGATCGAGAGTATGGTTGTCGCTCAACCTCCCACAAATCCCCAGGTATAAGAAACAAGAAAAATCCTTCTTAAATCCCTATCTTTTTTTTATTTGGATTGAAAATGTTTGCTAAACTTGAATTTTTCTATTATATTTGCCTAGATTTTAGGTTTTTACCATTTTTGTTACTTCATTTTTCTATTTTTTACCTCATTTTTATGTTTTTTGAGTCCACTGAGGTATACTATGGTGTGGCCTTGGGTCTCCCCTTTCGCTAGGGTGGGTCACCCAGGTGACCTTCCTAGTCCAACCTGGGTTTCTTGAGAGACCATGCCAAGAGTCTTTATCGACAAGATCAAAGGCAAAATTGATGATTTTGATACTTGAACTTGCTCGCTTTCTTTGATTTAAAGATGACTTTTATGTATATTATTGATTTTTTATAATATATTCAATTTTTAGGGATATTCAAGGTTTTTATGATTTTTTGTGATTTTTGACCTTTTTTTATTTTTACGATTTTTGAATTTTTTGACAAAGGTCTAACCTGACGCTCTCTTCTTGCAAGACACCTACACAGTAAGGAATGCCACCCATGATCAGGATTGGTATATGGACAAACTTGAGGCATTATCTATTGTAGATTATGCCACTCTTCAAAGGACATGATTAGCCAGAGTGGCACAAATTTTGATTGTTTGCCCTTCATCTCACATATATTACAACATTTTGACTTATTGAGATGTTGATCAAAACACATTTTTTTTATTTTCATCTATTTTCGGAGTAGACAATCACTCTTTATGATTTTTATTGCATTCTCAATGTTTCTATCAAAGGGGAACCGCTTTAGATTGCTTGAGCAGGAATTTGAGTGTGAGAGATTAACTTGGGTAGCTATGACAAGAGAGACTTGACCTAGATATAGATATGACATTTATCTCACTTAAGTTCCTAAACTTGCCATTCTGCCCCTGCAGAAGGTCCTAATTGTCTTGATTACTACTCACTTGTCAGGAGGGAAGAAGGTCTCAATTCTTAGGTGGTGTTTGGCACCAATCATTCAATATCTTGAGCAAGAGATAGTTTTCTCTTGGCACATTGACATACTAGCCTTGGTTTACCAAGACTTGTATTACATTTTAGGATGAGGGGCCCTTGCTTTTAGCCACCCTTCATAGGTTATGCCATGGATCCTTGAGCACATTATACTATATCATAGATGCCCCCTTCAAACCTGAGACTACCTAGAGAGAGAGAGAGAGAGTCTTATTGTCTAGAAGTTAACCAAATGACATATAGGAATGATTTGATTGAGACTCACTCTATTGCACAAGTAACAAATAGGATATGAGTTTCCCGAGGATCTACCCCTAGTGCCTCCATGCTATAGATCTATTCAAGAGGTGACTAATGCACATCATGGAGCACTTTTATAGGTGTCACTTATTTCAGGAGTTCTGATTACACAACCATTTTGAGGGCCAAGCCCAAGTCAGTAGAGAGCCCATCGATCTTAGAGACTTGTTGCTATGGAGGATGATGAGAACAATGAAAAGACTCATAAGGACTATGATCTAGAGAGAGATGAGATAGCACTAGAGGGTGATGACTTGGCCCTAGAGGAGGAAGTACCACCCAAGGAGGTCATGTCTGCACATTGGGTGGATCATTTTACATAGCTGACAAATGAGGAGATAAAGATAGTGATTCATTGTGGCATTTTGGAGATGGAATCATAAGGACTATGATCTAGAGAGAGATGAGATAGCAACAAAGGGTGATGACTTGGCCCTAGAGGAGGAGTTAGTGCCATAGGAGGTCATCCCTGCACATTGGGTGGATCCTTTTACATAGTTGATAGATGAGGAGATGAAGATTGGTGATTCCTTTTGAGTACTATGCTAATATTCTCCTTGTGAGTACTATGTTATAACACTGGACTAACACTCTTTGTTTGCACTTTGATGCAAGCAATATTGATGGATGGAGGGATCATTTAAGGAATGTTTATGTAAACAAATAAAACTGACCATATCTTACAACACTGTCTTTCAACTCTCCCTTGCATCCTCTTTCATTGCGTGTCATAAGAACTTCCTCTCCAAAATCAATTAAAAATCCCTTTTATTCCCACTCCCCTCCTAATTTTGGTCACCTGTCATCCTCATTTATGGTGCATCATAATCACTAAGTTTGACTTTCAATCCTATTCGTCCACCTCATCCCTCACCCTTCTAATCCTAGCCATCCATTTGATTCCCTCTCCTTATATAAATTGAACTTCTTTTTCCATTTCAAACCCTCACACACTTTCATATGCATGTTCATATCATTTCATATTTTTCATTTTCATAGCAGAGTTATGTTGGTTGTGTGAGCAGCCCACAAATTCATCCAACAAGACAAATCAATGGAGCTTGGGTGCACTTCATTCCGTCTTATCAGAAATATGGTTTTGTGCAAGGTTTGAAGGTATTGCATTATTGTTTGACTTACATGTTTTATTTCATTACTTTGCATGAATTTTTGGATTTCATTATGGCACGCCCAGTGATCTAACCCTCATTTTTTGCAAGTTTTTGAGGCTCTTTGTTGCAAATTTGGGTTCATTTTGGTCAAGATCTGAGGGTCACTTGTTGTAGAAGCCCTCCTATTCCGAAACTAACCCCGCCATTGAGTTCAGAGCAGCTCACAGGTAAAAATTGATATAAAATACCCTATACTTCGAATTCTAAAAAAAAATGATTTTTTCTTTGTTTTGCCCCCTCACAGGGCCGCACCGTATAGATCCATATGATAGCCTACGCAGGCAAGCTTTAGGGTTCTTTGTTTAAAAATAAATAAATAAAATAAAATATATATATATAATCCAAACATGAAGAAACCCAAAAAAATAATTA
The DNA here is from genome assembly GCA_027924645.1 of Cunninghamia lanceolata. Classification (NCBI taxonomy): domain Eukaryota; kingdom Viridiplantae; phylum Streptophyta; class Pinopsida; order Cupressales; family Cupressaceae; genus Cunninghamia; species Cunninghamia lanceolata. Next base: position 13,574,761 of record BSBN01000233.1, on the reverse strand, counting down.
ATTAATTAATTAAAAAAAAGAAGCAAAACAAAAAAAAATGCTTTTAAGATTTTTATTTATAAGCCTTTCAACTTTTTGTAGTGTGTATAGGGGTATGCAGGTACCCCATACTTGGCACCCTTGCAAGTGGCAAGGCCAAGGGCCCATGCCCCCTACCGTCACCTGTTTAAAGCCCTGACCGGTGGCTAAGGTTGCTGGGCTCTTCAAGCTCCCAACTGGCAGTTAAGGTCGCCGACCTTTTATCCATTTGTTTTATTTTTATTTTAATTTTAAAATAAAACATTTTAAAAACAAACAAAAAACAAAACAAAACATTAAAACATTTTTTAAAAAATCAAAAATCAAAAAATCAAATCTGCCACCACTCTACCACTGCACCACCAAACCCCCCCTCCTTTGTCATTTTATGCTAAAATAGGGTTGTTTTTTTTTCAAAATCGCATCTTTTTCCTGGGAGGTTGGATTCTCGCATTTTTTCAAGTGTTGGAAAGATGCTTTCGTCCTCGTTGTTGTGGAACAAGAATTTTCTAGAGATTTTTCCAACATTATCAAATATAATTGTTTGAATCACGCTTTCTCGTATTAACCCTCAAATTGTCATATCTTTTGTATATGATATCAAAATTTAGCAATTTAAAAAAAAATGATCAGAAAATCACAAGGAATCTGTTTATGCAATCTATTTTTTGTGTGAGCTCATTATTTTATGATTTCTCAAGGATTTTGTTTTGTGCTAATGCTTTGATTACAATTATCTCATTTGTCAAAGATCAATCTTTGAAACTACTAACGCATTGTGTGTAGCACTGTTGGTCAAAGATCATTTTTCTCACTAATCTAGGCACATAGTTTAATCTATGGGGATAGTATTGAACATTGTTTACCTTTGTTAGGGTTAGTCGACATAAGATATGAATTAAATGCAAATAAAGATTAAACAAAGGAATAAAAATACATAGAAATAATAACAGCAAGAGACAAGTTTTAACGTGGTTCACCCAAACTCGGGCTACATCCACCAACAGAGAGTCCAATATTATTATCCAGTAAATCAAACCGATTACAACCAGCAATCTTTTCAACTTAATAGCGCTGCAAAAATGCTACAATACATCAACAGAAAACCCTAACCCTTAGCCGCTCTTATCAAGCCTTATGTCGGTTACAAAATTAGGGTTTTTTTTAATGTTAGCTAATAGAAAAAATAGCTCCCGATGCCTTCATGTGCTTGGCTCTACCCCCTTGCACTCCCCCGTTAAATAATTTAGGGGGAAACCGTGCCGATAAAAGTGGGGAAAATTTAACCTCCGATTCTGATTAGGCTCCATATAACAACCTTGTCTTCAGATTTTGAAAAGGGTGTATCCTCTCTCCTCGCACCTTTTGGTGACCTTGGAGATCAAAAACCCCTTCATTATCCATTTGTTTATTTGTTCAATCCCAGGGGCATTATCTCATGTATGCTCTCCCCTTGTGCTTCATGTGAGCCTGGGGATCAAAAGTGAATAGTGTTCCTTCCCTTTAGGAGGTCTGCTAGGGGATTTCATCACCCCTAGGGATGACCTCAACCACGTGTTCTGGCAGGGTATATCAAAGGAGGAGAGTGAAAGTTGTACCTCAATCTAGCCACGTAATCATTGTGACAACCTTGGGGCCCTGGGTGATTTCGGACACAATGTGACATAGTGTTTGCTTAACCGCTTATGCCACATCTCTTCAATCGGCTAGTGTTCATAGATTTGGGCCTCATTGTACCTTGCATATTTGAGAGGACTCCCCTAGAAGCTCGTAAAAACCTAGTTAAGAGCCTTCAGTCATCATATCTTGTGGTGCATTGCTACAAGAGGGGGAGAAGATCTCACGCTATTACTATTGTCATGTGAAATTGCACCCTGCTTGGAAGGATTCCAAGCATTCCAATGACACAATGGGAATGATTTCTAAGTGTGGGACTTTGCTAAATGAAATCAGACCTCCAGAGAAGGCCGGCTTCCTTGCCTGATTATCACCTAAAAACTATTGATTTTTTGAGGGGAAAAGGGAGAAGAAATGCTTTAAAATGAAAGATGAAACAGGAAATCTTGAAAATAAAGGGTGATGCACCAGACAGATTTAAAGAAACTTCCACAGAACTGAAAAATACACAACACAACTAGATATAGCAAGTATGTATACACAGATTAGATGATTCTAGTAGAGGTAAGAAGCAATATGATTGAGAGGAATAAAGACATTCACAGACAACCATACACAGATTCACACAGAACTAGAAAATCCATAAAAGAGGTATGATAACTTGCATATATTCAGTAGGAAGGCAAGGTTACAGTAACAAAAAAGCTCCGTTTTGGAAAACTGAAAAGCCTCTATGCTAAAAATTTTCCAACACTATTTACATCATACGAATGCATATATATAGCATTCCAAAACTAACCTAAGCCAGTTACAAAAATTTCGCTCCAAGAGCTGCCATAGAAAATATCTACCTTGAATGACTGTCTAGCCGCATTAGTTATGGCATCAAATATCTGGCACTGGGCAAATAGGGGATATTTGTTAGTCTTTAATGTAGGCAGCTGCGTGGTTATCTTCAACAGTGAACACATAGATATCTGAAACATGGCGGTGGAGGGATATCTTTTACCATTAATGCGAGTTGCCTCATCATGGTGCAGCAATGAATGCAAGAAATATCTTCATCTGCCCAGTGTAGTTGCTAGAATGTTCACCGCTCAAAACATGCAACTCCAGATCTGAAATTGAAAAGTGACAAAAACTCCTGAAAAACACGCCAAATGAAAGAGGGGGCAAAAACATGCAACTTTGCCTCTTGCAACATGTCAAAATTCACTAGGATGGAGGAAATACAGGTGGTCAAAGTTTTGGTCAACCGCTTGTATATATCGCTATGCATTTGTGTATATATCGCTTGCATTTGCCGCCTGAATCAGCATTCAAAAACTTCTCTGCAACTCCCTTGTACATGCATGGCGCTTTGTATATCAGGCTTGTACATGCCTTTGTATTTCGAAATTGTACATACATACAATTTCCCTTGTATGTGCGGACCCCACCATTTGTATCTCCTCTTCTGCATATGCAAACATACAAGCCACGGACCCTAAAATGGCCATCAGCTGCTTTTGATTGTTCCGTCGGGTCCGGCTTGTATCACTTTCTTTTGTATATTTCTTTGTATATGCAAATATACAAAGCACCTATACATATACAATCCGGACTTAACGCCGCATATGCCAAAATTTACCTCTGTATCGGGTCTGGCTTGCATGTCCCTTTGTATCTCCAACTTGTATATTTGCAATATACATTTGCCATATACATGCAAACCACGGACCTGAAACCTTTATGAAGCCGACTGGAAACATTCTTGAAATCTGGCTTGTATGTCGCCAATGTATATTTGCTTGTATATGCGCGATATACATTCCATTGTAGCTCACTTGTATGTAGAAGACATACAATCCTCTTTGTATATGCGCAGGCCTTTGTATACCGGCCTTGTATGTGCAAACATACAAGCCGATATACATTCAACTATTCATGCATCTTTACTGCCTTTGTACTGTAGCAAATGTATATCGACACTTTTGTATGTCAAATATACAAACACAATATACAAACCCTCTTAGATACAAATAGGGAATCTCAATGGAATATACCCGCAATGTATACTTTTCATTGTATATAGTCGCTTGTATGTGCGAACATACAAAGCAATATACAAGCCTTTTGGTATGCAAGGGTGGAATATTCTGGGGAATCTTCTATGTATACTCATTTTGCATATTTCCTTGCATCTTTTCTTGTGACCCGATATACAAACCGGGAAGATTCTGGGAATCTGCAAAAGATTCCCCTTTTGCATATGCACTTCTTAAGCCTAATATACATACAAAAATGCATATAACCTAATTTTTTCATCATTTTCTAAGGCCGATAGGGATTTTGCAAGCCCGCCAATGAACATTTGAACTGTATGTTGACCAAAACTTTGACCATGAATAACTTCTTTATTTGGCCGAATTTCAGGGTGATGTAAAAAGCAAACCTACCTATTTTTTCAAGCTCTTTCCAACAGTAATGTTTTTTAGGCAAGGTTTTTTGGGAAATTTGGCACCTTAAGCTTTATAGGAATATTTTCCAAAGGATTTTCAAGGAAAATACTGAGTGGACTGTTTAGCTCTGGACAGAGGAAAATGGGTCAACAATTTGGCGACTTCTATGGGATGTTTGCCTGCTAAACATAAGATTAGTGACCTTAAGCATCTATTGGGCATGGAGTCATACAGAGACAAAATATATCTTGACAAGGAATCCTGATTTTAGCAACTCAGCATATCGACAGTGGAGAACATTTGGAAGACCAAGCCAAGACAAAAATGTTGAAGGAAAACCCCTCAACTGTGCTAGACAACACTTAGGGAAAGTAAAAAGGCATCTAAACTATTGTGCATCAGCACTTATTGGGAAAGCAAGAAATCTAATCTACTGATTTACAAAGCACTCATACCTCAAAACACTTTTTTAAGTGTATCCCATTGACTGGGATAGGCAGATTTTCTCCATTCATATTTGATAACTGAAATGCATTGTGCTCCTTGCATTCAGTAATGAGAAATGGGCCACTCCACATGTTGTCAAACTTGGAGTGCTTTCCTGGTCTGCTTTTAAATTCATCCCATTTGAGCACCATATCACCCATTCTAAAAATTCTGGGAGTAGCCTTCTTATCAAAATTTCTTTTGGTTTGAAGCTGATGATACTCCATAGTCTTCATAACCTTGTCTCTGATTTCTTCAAGCTCCATAAGCTGAGCATATCTGATAGCCATGGGGTCTTCCTCTTCAAACATTTCCAGCTGATTCATGATGTCTAGTGCTGGCAGTTCCACAGAGACAGGCAATCTTGCTTCCTTCCCATAGACTAACTATATGGAGAATTTCTAATGGACCTCTTAGGAGTTATTCTGTCAGCCTATAAGGCATATTTCAAATTATTGTGCCAGGTCCTCTGGTTGTCCTTCATTGATCTTTTAATAATCCTTATGAGATTTTTGTTTGTAGACTCAGCCAAACCATTACCCTGTGGGTAATAATTTGATGAAGTACTCAGATAGATCCCATTCTTAACAGCCCAGTCAGTTATCTTTAGACCAACAAAGGCCAAAGCATCATCAGAAATAATTGACTCAGGCACTCCGAATCTGGAAACCAAATCACAATAAAAACTTAAAACATCACTCTCATTGGATTCCTTCAGAGCTACTGCTTCAGTCCATCTTGTGAAATAGTCTGTAGCTATGAGTATCCACCTGTGGCCTGCACTTGATAGTGGGTTAATAGGACCTATAAAGTCAATCCCCCATCTCATAAAGGGCTGCTCTACTTGAATTGGTTGCAGAGGTAAAGCTGACAGCCTTTCCTTCCCGGCAAAAATGGCACATTTTATAAATTTTCTAGCCCATGCATGGACATCCTTAAATAAGCTCGGCTAATAATAGCCAGCTCTCATTACTTTCCAAGCAGTAGTCCTTGGGGCAAAATGACCCCCTGTTGTTCCATCATGAAATTCATGTAGCACCTTGTCAGTTTGATCTTTATCAATGTACCTTAATAATACACCATTAAAGTCCTTTCTAAAAAGGATGTCATTTATTAAAACATATGGAACTGATTGCAGTCTATAATATCTTCTTTTGGTTCTATCTAGACTTGCTGGACATTTACCAGTTTGCAAAAATTGAGTCATATCATTAACCCAACTGGTACCTATTGTTGCTATATCATTCTGATGCTCCTCTTCAATAGTCAGAAACACCTCTTCTTCTTTTTCTATCTCATTCTCTGAACTGGTAGTGAGTTATTCACTGAGTCCTCTGCCTCTGACAAGCTTGGTTATTTTGATCTCTACGTCATACTCCATGACTTTGGTGATCCAACCAGCCCTTTTCTCACTAACATCTATACTCAACAGGAACTCCTTCACACTGGGATGAGCGACCAGCGAATGTATCTTGTTATTAGAAACAAGATGCCAAAACCTTTTGAGCTCCATAACACGGCAAGGACATGTTTTTCGACAAAGCTATACCTCTGCTCATAATCCTCCAGCCCCTGGCTAAAGAAAGCGATTGGTTGCTCAAAACCCTCACTCTGCTGCTGTACCAAAATCACAGAGATTGTATTCAGGCCACCATAAGCATATAAGATAAAGTCTTTGAAGAAATCAGGATTTACCAGTGTTGGTGCAGCCGCTAACGCCTCCTTGATGGACTCAAAGATGAAATTGGCCTCGTTCGTCCAACTGAAAACTATATTCTTCTTCAACATAGATGTCAAAGGCTTCAATAGATTTGCAATGTCGGGGATAAATCTTCGCAGAAAATTAATTTTGCCAATAAAACTTTGAAGCCCCTTCTTGTTACTGGGTAAAGGCAGCTCCAGAATAGCTCTTACCCTTTCAGCGTCAATGGTAATGCCCTCCTTTGACACAACGTGCCCTAATAGCTTGCCCTCATGTACAGTGAATATTTTCTTCTTGGGATTGAGAGATATCTTGAATTCCTTGCATCTTTCAAATACTAACCTCAGATGAGATAAATGTTCGGCTGTGTTCTTGGAAAAAACTGTGATATCATCAAGGTATACCAACACTAATTTATACATGAAGCCCTTAAAGGCCATATCCATGGCTCTCTAAAAAGTAGAGCCAACATTTGAGAGGCCAAAGGGCATTCTTTTGTAGGCCATGGTACCCCATTTGGTGGTGAAAGCAGTCTTGAACTGATCCTCTTCCTTGACTAACACCTGATTGTAACCAGAAAACCCATCAAGCAAAGAAAACCTTTTTGAGCCAGCCACTACTTGTAGAATTTGTTCCATTGAGGGCAGTGGGTAGTGATCTTTTAGGGAGGCTCTATTCAGGTCTCTGAAGTCGACACACAGTCTAATTTCTCCATTCTTTTTCCTCACAGGGACAAGGTTGGAGACCCAAGAAGTATGTTTGATTGGAAAAATAATTTTCCCCTCAATTAGTTTGGTCATTTCTTTAATCATTAGAGGCTCAAGCTTTGGATTTAGGGGTCTTTGCTTTTGCCTCACAGGTTTAGTACCTGGTTCTAATTCTATGGTATGCTGGGCAATATGAGGATCAAATCCCTTTAGGTCTGAATAATCCCAAGCAAACACCTCTTCAAACTCTTGGCAAAGAGCAATAAAAGCTCTTCTGTCATCAACTGAGCAGATTTTACTGATTTTAAGAAGCTTTCCTTTGAAAATTTGTAGCTCTTCATAATGTTCCTCTTTAACCTACATGTCGTTCTTGGTCTTCTTCATTTGATCATCAGTGCCAAAAATAAACTCCAAGGTTACCAATCCCTTGGGTAGCTTATTTGTTCTCAACTGAACAAAGTGATCATTGCCATATTGTTGTTTGAGTTTATCCTGATTTATCATGGAAAACTCATCCTCCTCTAACAGGAAATGTAGAATCTGCTCATCACTTTCGAAAACCTGCCAATGGATATTATTGTCAGGCATGGAGGGACTGTCAACTATTTTTACATGAGGCTACACCTTCTCTCTTTGAATGTCACTGGTGATGTTAAACTGAGCCCCAATTGTAGCTAACCTATCAGCATGATGGTTCTAATTTCTTGGAATAGAGATTAGATTGAAAGCATCAAATTCTTCAATCATGTTCCACACTCTATGTTTGTAGCATTTCAGAATATCATTTTTTGTAAGATGCAGTCCTCTTACCTGATTCACAATGAGTTCACTATCCCCAAATACCTGCAAATAACCAATCTTTCTCTTTCTGGCCCACTGCAAGCCTTGGATCAATCCCTCATACTCAATAGTGTTATTGGTGCATGAAAAGGCAAAATGGAAAGCAGAATAATATCTTTCTCCTTGTGGGGATACAAGCATTGCACCACCACCAGATCCATTTTTGCCCCTCGAGCCATCAAAATACATTTTCCATACTTCTCTTTGTTGCTCTGTGTGTTGTCTTGCATCCTTTACCAGACTGGGAATTGTAGTTTCAGGCTCATGTAGTATGTAAGTTCCCATACCATTTTCTTGAATATGTGGCTCAGGATCATCTATAACAACATTTAAGGCCCATTCCCTCAACAACACCTCTGGTATACTCTCGGCTTGTAGCTCTTGAGCAGCCACAAGTTTAGGATCATCAGAAATAATGTAATTTGCATTAACAACACTTGGTGTCTAGGCTCTATGTGATGATTTGAAAGCAACTCAGACTTTAGGGTTACTTTGGTGCCATATCTGGTCCTGAAAAACATGTGGGACCAGTCTGAGGATAAATATCCTCCTATCTTGGCAGTAAATTCTCTTGATAAACACATGGCAAAATAAGGAGGCAAATCAATAATGAAGACCTCCTAGATGATGGAAACATTGGGACAAGTGTGCAGAGTGAGACCTAGGTCTTTTATTACCCCCACAGTATTGACAGCCGTGCCATCTAATTGGAGTACATCCCTTTCAAGAGGTTGGTACTTCAATCCTAACTGGTCTGCAATTTGTTTGGGCATCACAGAACTGCTTGCACCACTGTCTACCATACAGTTGTGTACTAACTTGTCTCCAATTATCAAAGATACATAGAATGGGAGGGGCTTAGCACTTTTGTTTGATTGTTTGTTGTTATCCTGAGAGGAATTGGTAAGGACAACCCTAGTTGGGTCAACAATTGTATCTTTGGACACTTTCAAATTAGATAAGGCAGATTGCAATATGTCTTTTTGGCCTGGGATGGCTAATGAATCCCACATAGACATTGTCACATTCATCTTCTTCATATTTTCAATAATATTGAAAGGTGGAGTGACACTTACCTTTTGTTGTGATTTTGTAGTAGTAGCCTCAGCCTGTAAATGAGGCATCTCCCTTGCTGTTGCTAAAGTATTTCTTTGTAGAGTATGGGGAATTTGGGGCGTAGAAGTATCAACAGGTGCTTTTCCTTTATTTGCTGCTTGGTCAATCTCATAACCCCTCTTCTGGGCTCTTGTATTTACTGCAATTGAGGTGTTATCCCTATTCATACCACAAAATTCACCTTGCTGCCAATTCATGAAAGCAACATCATTCTGAGGTTGCTCCTGCTATTGAACAACTCCATCATTTAGTGTGTTTGGCTATGAGGTTGTCACATTTTGCACCATTAAAGCCTGATTTCTGACTCCATTCGAACAGGCTGCTTGACTGTGTGGCTGATTGCATGGAAAACACCATTCGTGCTCAGCTGCAAGGTTGTTCTGAGTAGGGACAAGGTCCCTTACTGCATTAATAAGTGCTGGATTATAACGCTGAAAAGGCCTCTAATTCACATTTTGCATGGCACCCTAAAAATTACCTTGATATGGAGGTCTATTGGCTTGGTAAGGCTGATATTGCCCTTGATATGGTTGATTCTGCCCTTGATTAGGTTGCCGATAAGGCTACCTCCCCTGGGATTGCTGCTTCTTTATGTTCACTAGCTCATTCCCAAAAGTTTGCAAAATATTTTCTATTTTTTGTTGGCTATTTTTAATATCCTTTAATTCTTGTGATGAGTTAGAACTAACAGCTTCAGAGTTGACAGTACTTGGTAATGCTGTAGTAGCAGGTAGAGGGGCAAAGTATGGGATTGGTAAGGGCATGGAAGCTTGAATATCGGGGAATATGGGCGTTGGTGGCCTAGGTGCTATTTTTTCGGCTTGAATCAGATTGTTCTCTGCCCTTATAGCTAATTCATAAGAATCTGATTATCTAGTACCTCCTAGTGATTGAATCATTACTGAAACATCACTATTTAGGGCTTTCAAAAAATATAGAAATGCATATTCAGCTGGAGGCCTTACCATGGCAGGAATTCTGTCCCATGTCTTCTAAAATCTGAAGTTGAAATCCATCATCTGCTCCTGGGGAGCTCTTTTTATGGTGGTCATCTATTCAACCAATGATAGATTATCTGATTTGTCTTGAAATTGCATGTTTAACTTCTCCCCTAGATCATCCTAGGTTGTAATAGTTTGTACTGGTAGACTCCTGAACCATTGCAACACCTTCCCCTTGAATGAGGCAGCTAGCAGCCTGATGGCTACATTCTCTTGAGTGACATGATGTACCCCACACAGAGATGCTATGTCTCTAATGTGCTCAATAGGAGTAGTCTGATTTTCTGCTGTGAAATAGGGCAAACTCTTCAAAGCTGCCATGGGTATCACATCATGTACTGTTAAATTTAAAGGGTTGCCCCCATCAAAAGTCACGAATGGCTGATTTCTTACCATCAGAGCAGCTAGGGGTAGATTTGCTTGAGTTGCTACAGGAACTACGGAAGCAACTGGTCTAAAATTTGGTGGAGTTAACTGTATCCTTTTAGAAACTAGAGTCCTTGCTACAACTCTACTCTATCTTCTAGGTGGAGAGAGCTGCAAGTATTCAAATGAGCTTGAACTCTTGGTTTGAATCTTTCTCATAAAACATGTATCAGCAAAACTAGTATGTTTGTCTTTCCTCAGTCTGAGTCGCCAGATGTGTAAATTTTAACATCTTAAAGGTCTGTAATCACTGGTTGCACATCAAAACCAACAATAATGATTGTTACTCTGACTCTAAGTCCCACCGGGTGTGCCAAAAAGCTGTTGTCAAGTGAAATTGCACCCTGCTTGGAAGGATTCCAAGCATTCTAATGACACAATGGGAATGATCTCTAAGTGTGGAACTTTGCTAAATGAGACCAGACCTCCGGAGAAGGTCGGCTTCCTTGCTTGATTATCACCTAAAAACTACTAATTTTTTGAGGGGAAAAGGGAGAAGAAATGCTTTAAAATGAAAGATGAAACAAGAAATCTTGAAAATAAAGGGTGATGCACTAGACAGATTTAAAGAAACTTCCACAGAACTGAAAAATACACAACACAACTAGATATAGCAAGTATGTATACACAGATTAGATGATTCTAGTAGATGTAAGAAGCAATATGATTGAGAGAAATAAAGACATTCACAGACAACCATACACAAATTCACACAGAACTAGAAAATCCATAAAAGAGGTATGATAACTTGCATATATTCAGTAGGAAGGCAAGGTTACAGTAACAGAAAAGCTCTGTTTTGGAAAACTAAAAAGCCTTTATGCTAAAAATTTTTCAACATTATTTACATCATACGAATGCATATATATAGCATTCCAAAACTAACCTAAGTTGGTTACAAAAATTTCGCTCCAAGAGCTGCCACAGAAAATATCTACCTTGAATGACTGTTTAGCCACATCAGTTATGGCATCAAATATCTGGCGCTGGGCAGATAGGGGATATTTGTTAGTCTTTAATGCAGGCAGTTACGTGGTTATCTTCAACAGTGAACACAGATATCTGAAACATGGCGGTGGAGGGATATCTTTTACCATTAATGCAAGCTGCCTCATTGGTGTAGCAATGAATGCAAGAAATATCTTCATCTGCCCAATGTAGTCGCTAGAATGTTCACCGCTCAAAACATGCAACTCCAGATCTAAAATTGAAAAGTGACAAAAACTCCTGAAAAACATGCCAAATGAAAGAGGGGACAAAAACGTGCATCTTTGCCTCTTGCAACATGTCAAAATTCTCTAGGATGGAGGAAATACAGGCGGTCAAAGTTTTGGTCAACCGCCTGTATATATCGCTATGCATTTGTGTATATATCGTTTGCATTTGCCGTTTGAATCAGCATTCAAAAACTTCTCTGCAACTCCCTTGTATAGGCATGGCGCTTTGTATATCGGGCTTGTGCATGCCTTTGTATTTCAAAATTATACATACATACAATTTCCCTTGTATGTGCGGACCCCACCATTTGTATCTCCTCTTCTGCATATGCAAACATACAAGCCACGGACCCTAAAATGGCCATCAACTGCTTTTGATTGTTCCATCGGGTCCGGCTTGTATCACTTTCTTTTGTATATTTCTTTGTATATGCAAATATACAAAGCACCTATACCTATACAATTCGGACTTGACGCCGCATATGCCAGAATTTACCTCTGTATCGGGTCTGGCTTGCATGTCCCTTTGTATCTCCAACTTGTATATTTGCAATATACATTTGTCATATACATGCAAACCGCGGACCTGAAACCTTTATGAAGCCGACTGGAAACATTCTTGAAATCTGACTTGTATGTCGCCAATGTATATTTGCTTGTATATGCGCGATATACATTCCATTGTAGCTCACTTGTATGTAGAAGACATACAATCCTCTTTGTATATGCGCGGGCCTTTGTATACCGGCCTTGTATGTGCAAACATACAAGCCGATATACATTCAACTGTTCATGCATCTTTACTACCTTTGTACTGTAGCAAATGTATATCGGCACTTTTGTATGTCAAATATACAAACACAATATACAAACCCTCTTAGATACAAACAGGGAATCTCAATGGAATATACTTGCAATGTATACTTTTCATTGTATATAGTCGCTTGTATGTGTGAACATACAAAGCAATATACAAGCCTTTTGGTATGCAAGGGTGGAATATTCTGGGGAATCTTCCATGTATACTCACTTTGCATATTTCCTTGCATCTTTTCTTGTGACCTGATATACAAACTGGGAATATTCTGGGAATCTACGAAAGATTCCCCTTTTGTATATGCACTTCTTAAGCCCGATATACATACAGAAATGCATATAACCTAATTTTTTCATCATTTTCTAAGGCCGATAGGGATTTTGCAAGCCCGCTAATGAACATTTGAACTGTATGTTGACCAAAACTTTGACCATGAATAACTTCTTTATTTGGCCGAATTTTAGGGTGATGTAAAAAGCAAACCTGCCTATTTTTTCAAGCTCTTTCCAACGGTAAGTTTTTTAGGCAAGGCTTTCTGAGAAATTTGGCACCTTAAGCTTTATAAGAATATTTTCCAAAGGATTTTCAAGGAAAATACTGGGTGGACTGTTTAGCTCTGGACAGAGGAAAATGGGTCAACAATTACCTTTGTCATTTGAGATGGAATAAACTTTGGGCAAGACTTTTGTCTCCAAGGTAAGGGGTGTAAGGTGGTACACGACCTTGCATTACCTATCTATCCAAGCAATGGTAAATGGTATCAAGGGGATGGAAATCACCATTATCTAATAGTGTAGATTGAAGTCACACATGAGTGAGTCCATGGGATATGACACTCCTTGAATAATTCTAGGTTTGTTCATGTGCTTGGCGTGTTTTCCTTGTGCAATATCAGTAAAAGCCACTTTAGTCGCGAAGCAATTCACACTAATTTCCTTATTAAGTCAAGTCAACCATTGTGTTTGTTGTGTTTGTTTTCTTGCCAAAAATCCTCAAAATCCAAAAAACTTAGGGTAAAATAGTGATCTTAAACAATTCCATAGCATTGATTTTGGACTTGTGAGTACCTATCCATCTCTTGGCCAATCGACCCACCTTTGGACCTCAAATTTATCACCAATTTGCAAACCTATCCAATTGGTCAATGAAGTCATCCTTTGATCAATCAATTTGTCAACCAAGTCATCCTTTGATCCATCAATTTGTGAACCAAGTCATCAATCAAACCTTCGATCAAATCCAAAACTTGCCTAAGCCTAGCCTAGATCCTTTTATCATTCTTTTTATCCTATCTTGCCTTGTCTAGTCCAAGTGGAAAGGTCATCATTATCCCTCTCCTTGATTAGGCATCTATCATCCCTAAGAAGAGAAGAGAATCCCATCTTTGTCTATCACAAAAGATCTAGGCGAGTCTTGAGCTATTTTGGTTTTATCCTATACTATCATATCTTGGTCAAATCCATGTCATCCTCATATGCTTGGTGTCATCCTTGTTATCTTGGTTGTCACCCTCATATCCTAGTCATATCCATATCTTGGTATCATCTTGGTTGTCATTTTATCCATACCATATTCCTCATCTTGATATCTTTTGCTCCACAATCTTGTCATAACCAAGTCCAATATCCATATCTTTCATCTTAAGGTCATCCTATTCATGTCGACTACAAGGTCACAGACTAAGAGAATCATGGAATTTCATCAAGAATCCCAACAAGAGTTCCCTCAAGTTCAACAAGAGCCTCATTAATAAACCCATCTTGAAATCCATCAAGAATACCAACAAGATCCCCCTCAACAACCACATCAAGAGTCTACTTCCTATGGTACAGGGGCTATACCATCCAACATTACCCCCAGATTTTATCCTAAGTTCGGAATGCCCACCGACATGTTCATAGCTAAACCTTATAAGGACATAGTCAAACCATCATCAAACCCTCTATATACACATGAATTTGAGAATCCTATGCAAGAACCCAAAAGTCCAATTCACTCCGACCATGAGGCTGAAGATTACGAGGGGAGAGTTGACGAATGGTTGGAAGATCCCAAACGTCACACAATAGTAAACCATGTTGTTAAGACCAATCCTGATGAATACCTCAAACAAATACTTCACCCAAGGTATCAAATACCTTCAAACTTTGATATAACCCCCTTTCTTCCTCTTGATTATAATTATATTCCGAATCCATTAGGAAGAGCTTCCCAACCACATGTTGATGAAACCCTAAATGTCATGAAACACCTCAACATTAACACATCCACCAATTAACCTACTTCTTCTATAGGTGTGTCACAACCTCAAAAAACAACCAATGTCATACTCCTGGTGCTCAAGTGGTCAAAATATACCTATGACATCAACTATCCATGCATCATCCATCCTTATGGGCTCATACATCCCTACAACATCTATGCCAACTTCTAGAGTTAATGTCATCATCCCATCTATTAGTGGCATAGCTATTCTTCCACCTTGTGTCCATGCCTCAAACCTCACAAGTCCAACCTCAATCTTCCACATCTTATGTCCAAAATCCCACCACTTCACAACTTCAACAACAACAGCAAGAAGCAGCCTTCCAACAACAACAACGAGCCCTTTTACCACAAATCCTAAACATCCAACAATCCCAAACACAAGTACCACAACAACAACAACAAGTGTCACAACAAAAACAACAAGTACCACAACAACAATCCTAGTCCAACATGTCTACCACATCCCCTTGATACAAATGACATGCAAACACTTATGAAACAAATGTTTTCTCACATGCAAAAGGGGAATCAAAAGAAGAAGTATACCTTTGAAGACATTTGAAACAAATGTTTTCCGACATGCAAAAGGGGAATCAAAAGAAGAAGTATACTTTTGAAGACATTTGTCCATATCCGTTTGACAAATCTCTAGTCATGACCCCTTTTCCTCCAAACTATGAAATTCTAAAATTTGATAAATACAAAAGGAAAGGGTGATCCTAGAGACCATATAAGAGAATTCTCCATAGCATGTATGGACATACAATATGACAATACTTATTTGATGTGACTTTTTCCTCATAGTCTCGAAGGTCAAGCCATTGAATGGTTCTCCCATCTCCCTCATGGTATCAAAACTTTCAAAGAGCTTACTGACAATTTCCTCATCCATTTTTCATACAACATTGAACATGATGTATCCATGACCAACCTTTGTAATACCAAACAAAGAAATGGGGAAACACTCACAGCCTTCCTACAACGTTGGATAAATCTTGCTAGCAAAGTACCTTGGAATATTTTTGAAAAACAACTTGTCAATCTCTTCATACAATACCTAAACCAAGAACTCACATTTCACTTACAAATTCAATGTACCGACACTTTTGAAGAGATCGTGAATAAAGGTATAACTATAGAAAGAGCCCTCATAGAAAAATGTCTTGTTAAAATCTTCAAAGAAAATAAGGATTCTAATAACAACCAAACAAATGAAAAACCTCGATTATGGGCCAAGAACAAAAACATTGTTAATGATGGTGTCACATATTCTAAACTTGTTCACAATATTCAAAAACATCCATTAGCAATTCAATCTTCATCATCAAATGCAAATGTTACTTTCCCTAAGCATAACCCTATACAGGGATTAAGACCAAGACAAAAATTCTCAAACTTAGGGGAACCTCAAGAATCCATCTTTCGAAAACTCTCAAACCATGGCCTTATTAAATTTCCCGAGATCAAACCTTATGATGAGAACACCGTTAAACCCCATTAGTACAATGACAATGAATATTGTGAATTTCATAGAGTTAAGGGCCATGAAACAAATAATTGTATGACTCAAGAACTACATCCAAGATTTTATAGATTGAGGAGACCTCACTATAGATGAACCTACTCCAAAGTCTGCTAATGAGAAATTGAGAGTATGTCAAGATCGATTCCCACAACATGGTAACAACAACTATACTAATAAAGTCAATTCCTCTACTTCATATGATTCTGTTGTGGGTCATATTGAAGCTTGCTCTCCACAAGCAGCCACGGTTACCATAAGAGCCCGTAACCCCGATTGTTTTGTTACCACCCGTCATGTTCATCTTACTATTCAAGGAGCCCCATCCTCATCTATGTTGTCATCCTCCACATCTGATTCCAAGTACAACATCCTTGATCATCTAGGGAAGACTCCCACACGAATCTCAATCCTTGAGCTTCTTCGTACATCCCCTATACATAGACAAATATTAGACAAAGCCTTAACGAAGTCTCATGTCCCTAATGATATTAATATGGAATAATTTCAAGCCATGGTAGGACACCTCACATCCACTCATCGCCTAGGTTTCACTGAAAAAGACATGCCTATCATTGATTCATTCCATAATCAACCCCTTCACCTTATAGTAATCGTCCACAAACACAAAGTCAAAAGGGTCCTAGTAGATGGTGGATCATCTTTAAACCTATGTACCTTAAGATTAATAAGACAATTAGCATACTCTAGAAAGGTTATTGATCAAAAGCATTCTATCAAAATCAAAGTCTACAATGAAGCTGAGAGAAAATCAGAAGGGACAATTAAGCTACCTGTTCAACTAGGTTCTGCACTCACAAAAATTACTTGTCAAGTCTTAGACCTTGATCTCCCATATAAAACTCTCTTAGGATGCCCATGGATTCATGCCATGAGACCATTCCTTCCATGTACCACCAGTGTATCAAATTTCCCTACAATAATCAAGTGGTTACCATATACGCTAACCCACATCCCTTTGAGTATTGTTGCTTATTGGAAGGCTCATACCACAAAGCCAATTATTGCCCAACAAATGATATTGCTAAACCATCTTCATCATATATTAACCCATCCACACTTGCCTCTTCATCCACTACCTGTCCTAAGACCAAGGCTAAGATTATTGGCAAAGGATTAGGAGAATATACTCTACAAGGAACCTTTTGTGTGGGACAAATCCCACTTTCTCCTAAGAGCTTTGGGCAAACTCGTCCTAAGAGACTTATTTCAACTATTACAATCAACTGTAATCCAACTCAATTTTCTAGATGGGGTGTACTAGACAAAGAAATCATTGATGTAGATATTTCAGAATGGCTTTATAAGGACAATGATGAACAAGATAATATCCCTCTTGAAAAATATCCTAAAAGTTTTCACATGGCACCAAATATGGGTTATCACGGAAAAGGTGGTCTTGGCTTGCACAAACAAGGAACTATTGAACCCATTACAACTACTCATAGACTTAAACACTTGGGCCTAAGGTTCAGAACACAAGAGACAACATCACTTGAGCTTGAATTTATCTTAGATGAGGTAGCAAAAGCATTTCTCGCAGTTGAAAGTACTAATGAGGAAACCTTCGATGACTCCCTCGAGTGTATCACCAACCTATACAACTCATCCATCTTTACCCTTACAATGTCGTTTCCACCATCATCATCCCACAATATTCAACTCATTTACTCTAAACTCATTGATTGGGACCAACAAGGACCTCCTATTCTAGATGTCTTCCAAATGATGAGGCTATCGCTTCTTGGGATTAAGATCAGGAATACCACTTGGAGATCACAAGATTGGATACATTATAGAGCTCAACACTAATTCTTACTTTGGAGAGGTTGTCAAATTCCTTAGTCGCAAAAGTTAAAATATAAAAAACACGTCCCCTAGTGAAAACCACTTTGTGGCACTTTTGGACGACAAAAAAGTAAAAATAAAGGATGTATTCGAAGGTGAAAACCTCCCTAAGGCACCTAAGGATGAGGAATTTGACCTCCCCGAAAGTAAGGCATATAAAGAGAGATCTCCTCTTCTTATTGAAGAAACACAAGAGATGAATATGGGAACAACTGAAGTACCAAAGATCATATTTATAGCCAAATCCCTGACATAATTTTAATTACAAGAGTTCATCACTTTTTTCAAAGAAAGCGCAAAGAATTTCACATGATCTTATGTGGATGTGCCTAGTTTAGATCCTTCCTTGATAGAACATCACTTGATGGTATATCTAGAGCAAAACCAGTTAAACAAAAGTTGAGAAAGATACATCCCAAAATCGATCTCTTGGTCAAAGAAGAATTAGAAAAACTACTTGCAATCAGATTCATCAAACCTCTAGATTATCTAGAATTGGTGTCAAACATTATTATAGTTTCTAAGGATACTGGGGGCATTTGAGTTTGTACATATTTCTGAGACTTAAAAAAAGCATGTCCTAAAGATGATTTTCCATTGCCAAACATTAACATCATAGTCGACCTAACAACATGACATGAGATGTTATAATGGATGGGTTTTCTAGATATAACCAAATCAAGATTGCTAAAGAGGATCAACATAAGACTACATTCATATGTGCTTGGGGAGTTTATAGCTGGAAATTAATGCCCTTTGGTCTTAAAAATGGCGGACCAACATATCAAAGTGCAATGATTGTAATCTTTCATATAAGACAATGGAAGTCTATGTGGATGATATCCTAGGTAAATCACACACAAGAGAGGGTCATTTGTATGTCCTTACAAACATCTTTGACCGCTTACAACAATACAAGGTTCAAATTAATCCAAAAAAGTGTCTTTGGTGTTACATCTAGAAAACTCTTAGGGTAGATTGTCTCCCGAAGAGGTATTGAAGTGGATCCTGCTAAAGTCAAAGCTATAGTTGAGATGAAATCACCATAGAATTTGAAGTGATTATGTCGCCTTCAAGGAAAACTTCAATCTATTAGGAGATTCATAGCACAACTTGCAGATAAATGTCAACCCTTTGTACATCTATTGAGAAAAATGTAGAATTTCAATGGGATTAGATGTGTCAATATGCATTTGATAAATTGAAAGAATATCTTGCAACACCACCAGTTTTGGTACCTCCTGTTCAAGGAAAACTACTCCTTCTATACATATCAGCCACATCAACAACATTAGGAGCTTTGTTAGCACAAAATAATGACATTGGAAAGGAAAGAGCCATATATTATATCAGCTGGACTCTTGTGGGCTATGAGATAAATTACACACCTATTGAAAAGACATGTCTTGTAGTTGTCTTTGCTTTAGAGAAACTTAGACATTATATGCTCAATCATCAAACTAAGCTCATCTCAAATGTTGAGCCATTAAAATATCTTCTATTCAAAGCTATATTGATAGGACACATGGCAAAATGGATTATGATGTTGAGTGAATTTGACATTGAATATGTTGACAGAAAATCTATAAAAGGACAAGTCATTGTTGACTAATTGGCAGAGGCACCTATTGAAGTTGATCATCCACTTATTTTAGAATTTCAAGATGAATCAATCTTTTTTGTTGACTCCCCTATAGATTGGAAATTATACTTTGATGGATATTTAAGTGCTTGATCTCATTTTTCCCTTTTACTTGTTCCATCATTTTGCAAGATGAAATTTGTCTTTGGGTTCTTGATAACTAAAATTCCTATAATTGTAGTTGTTATTGTGGTGATTTATTTTAATGACATCACTTATAGAATGTATTATTAAATGATAGAATCTATGTTCTTTGATTGAATTGAACAAGTGATTATAGAGAAAAATCTAGTCTCCTTTTGTGCTAGATCATACATCTATCAATGTATTGATTGATTTTTGATACTAGTGAAAATAATTAGTTTAAATGACTTCCAAATTTTACTGTTGATTATTTAGTTTTCTTTAGTAAAATTAGTTTAGTTAATCCTTAAACAAGATTGAAACCAAAACCATTTGCAATGTTTGGTTATAACAGTGCCTTTGGTTCACATTTATGGGTAATGTCATCGCTCTTGAACTACCGCATCTACTCTCCTAACATAGCTGCAACAACGATGTATGTGGCATCATCCCTATAAATCACCAAGGAGTAATAAGGGGCACCTAGTTGTTAAATATGAGGAATGGGTAATTTTCCTCAGATACCAAACTAATAAGATTAAAGAATAAACAAAAGTTCTATACTCAAAAGATCATCGTTACCATATAGATGTTGTCATATAGTTATATACATTGTTGCTTAATTCCATTGAATTAGAAACACTTTTATATTTCTCGAAGGGAGAAATATTATCAAAGGGAAAAAAGACTTTAATCATGTAGTTCATGGAAGTATCTATTTTATAGGATTAGCAAGTAGAACATCTAGTAAACAAGAATTGGTCATGGCAACCAAATACTTTGAATTTAATGCTTCCCTTCGTGGGTAGCAGTCAAAGAGGAACTGTCTGGGGAAATTGGGCCCTAGAAAGGGTTGCATACCCATGCTAAATAGTTCACATCAAACTTAGCTTAGAAAATAGAACTACATATATATTACACTTTGATCTCATTTGGAAGCGGGTATGTAGGTAGTCTAGGGAACGAAGGATGTTCTCAACTTACACTGGTTTTTAGGCTCGGGGTTGGGGAGTTTTTAATGTATTGATTTATCAACTCTACATTCAACTTACATCATTTTCCAAGAGAATCACTCAACCCCACCTAAGGAGAATTGTTTCTAAAGATAACGATAAGATAATTGCATTCAATGAATACTCAGAAGAACATTGTATGGATTGCCTGACTCCTTGAGGCTTTAGGACCAATTCTGATACGAGACTCAAGCCTATCATTTTATGAATTTATATACTCCTGAATGATGTCAACCTTAGTGCACTCTCAATAGGGGGTGTAGTCTTCAGCGAGTGACTTCAGGATCCATTATATCCCTATGAGTCTAGGTCTCTAGCAAGAGCATGTGTCTATATCGTATATGGTTAGATATCTATCTTGTTTGGATAGATTCCATCTCGAATGGATGGAGAATAACTGTCCCATATGGATAGATGTCTATTCCATATGAATAGATGAATACCTATCATGTCTGGATAGAAGTGCCTGAGTATACATTTGAATTAAACACTTGGAAAGTTTGAGTAGAAAAACAATTGGTGCTAAATTTGGGTGATTTGGTTTGGGTCTTTACAAACCTGATAGAATATGCCCTCACACTGATAGAATATTCTACTAGCTTCAAAAATGTCATGTGTTAGTCTCCAATCCACCTATAAAATATAAATCCACTCATGAGAAGCATGTAACTGCTTATAGTGGGTAGTACATTGCTATCATGCAATATAATGGTTTTTAAGGGTAAGAAATCATCATCTTGAGAGTGGTTAGATAATTGCTAGTGATTTGTTGGATGTTGATGACAATTAAAACATTACCCATAGAGATGTCTTAAGTAGCATGGGGTCTGCATCACGTGGCACCCCACAATGAACTTAGTACCTATAATTGACTATGTAGGTCTACGCAATACCCTCTACCACTTGCAAAGTACCATGTGTACCAAAAAGTTTTAAAAAAAATTAAATTACCTTAAAATATGTAAATTTACCTTAATTTTGTAAAGGATTCAAATGCCAACAACCAAATTCTACTTACATAGAGATAATATTCTACAAAATATTACATGGGGTGATTCGTATGGTCGAGGTTGGGAAAATTCCTAATGGCTCTAGGCAAGGTGCTTCAATTTTGATGAAATAATAGTCAATTTATAGGTTCTTTGTCCTTTTGTACATGATGATAGGGTCAAAATTAACCCAAAATGCTCTAAAGGATCAAGTACTTGTTGGATTTGACATACATCTCCCAACTTTAAACCCTTGCAGATCTAGCCTCCAATGTCCAAATTGGACACAACAAAAGGAAAATTTGACTTTATTGGATGCCTTGAACTCAATGGTGAGCTCATATTTACTTCAAAAATCACCCAAAGAAACCTATAAAATAAATCCCCAAATAGGCATCCCCTATAATCTACTCTCTCTCAACCATTTTAATTCTCCAGATCATCTTAGAATGCAAGAGAAGAGCATGCTTAGTTTCAAGAAAGCATAAAAAATTACAATCCTAGCTCTTCTAAAAATAGACTAACTCTAGACAATCTCCTACTCTAATACCATGTTAGGATTAGCTAGTGAAGTAGCTATCCCAAGATCAAGATGCCTAAGAGCTAATCACAAGAATCCTAGAAGATCCACTTGATAAAATAATAATAATTTCCACAAAGGATATAATACAATGTAAAATGTACATAGAGGACACTTGTATATATAGGAAAGAGTGAGATATAGGATAACATAGGATTATGACACTTTTCATAATCATATGACTTGAGACAAAAAATAAATGACTTGACCAAACTTAACTAACTAGGTGTGAAAGGGACCTAAAATGGAATTCACACCAACAATAAGTGGGTCAAGATTCCAAGTCTACTTTGTAGCCTCCCTCTTACATGCTTTTATGCATGTCATATAATCTCGTATGCATCTTAAAATGTTATAGATGCTCTTACATATCTTAGATGACATTGATGCTCTTGCAATTTTTTACACACACACATCATACCAATGAATACACATGTCATAATGGTCATCAAATGGAGATACCCTTTTCCACGAGGGTATATAAAATATTACAAATTAATTAAATAATTCAATGTTAGGGCTTGCAAGGTGTATGACACATGTAATCCTAACATTCTCCCACTTGTTGTATACTTTGTAAGAACAAAAGGGAAACTCCAAAAAAATTGTGAACTATTTTCCAAGGATAGAATGATTATACACTAACTGCTTTATGCTCATAGACCTCGACGAAGCATTTGCAACATCCACAAGTGACCACCATTTTGGTGGAAACTATCTCACCATCCATCATGCTCAAGCATGACAGATGAGAACTCCAAGGTAAGATGATACATGAAATATGACACAAACACACCAACATATCCAGCCTCAACTCATTACCAAAACATAAACTTAGAAGTCTAAACTCCTCTAAAATAGGATCAAGTATACACCATATACTCAACTCTAGCCAAAAAAATGACCACAACTAGTTGCACACATATAATTAATCTACACCACAAACAGGGTATGTATATGCCTAAAAATGACACGATTCGGTCTAGATAAATATTCTTAATATTTATTCCCTTCTAATTCCTCTATCAATAAATAAATAAATAAATTTATTTATTTGATTCATATTCTTCCAACAATTAAATAAAATCCTTTATTTAATTCAATTCTTCCCAAACAATTAAATAATTCTTAATTATTTAATTAAATCAAATTCATTCTTCCAAATTTGAATAAATCAAATCAAATTTATTTAAATCCTTTCAATCTCCAAAAATAAAATATAATAAAATATTTTATTTATTATTCCAAATCATGCACAACAATTAAATAAATTTATTTATTTAATTTGCTTTCTAATCTTCTAAATTAAATAATTCCAATTATTTAATTATTCCTTCCAATAATATCTTCTCTAAATTTAAATAAATCAAATATTTATTTAAGTTGCTTTTTCTTCTAAATTGAGTTATCTCTAAATATAATTTAATCTTTTTGCACATGCAATTAAATATTCCTAATATTTAATAAAGCAAAATATCTTCTTATTCTCATGCAAATCCCTTCTTCTTGTTTTAAATCACTTAATGATTATTATATTTTTTTTATTGCTTTAACTCATTCTTCTATTCTTAGCAAATCCTCTCATGCAAAAGAAAGCAAGACACAGTCTTCTTCTTATTCGTTGCACGTTCCTCAACTGTTCTCAATCGTTGATCTTCTCATTCTTTTTATACCGTTGATCTTTTTTTTTCCAAGTCTATAAGTACAACCTCATCCTTTCATTTCAATCATCCAAGCTTTAAGTATCATTACTTTGTAGGAATTA
The DNA here is from genome assembly GCA_027924645.1 of Cunninghamia lanceolata. Classification (NCBI taxonomy): domain Eukaryota; kingdom Viridiplantae; phylum Streptophyta; class Pinopsida; order Cupressales; family Cupressaceae; genus Cunninghamia; species Cunninghamia lanceolata. Next base: position 13,550,602 of record BSBN01000233.1, on the reverse strand, counting down.
CAGCGCACCTTTGGCACCCAATTCCTTCATTGCTTGTGATCACATTCGTTATTATGCACTACTATCATCGTTGTGAAGCTCCTCTTCATGGCGATATTATCATAGCCATTCCCAATTGACATTCTTGAAGCATAGCAAGGAAGTGCACTCTCTGAGGGCCCTATTTCATACATGCAAGATCGATTGTGATAGGCGATCAATGGAAGCTTCGAATTAAGGAGGTTTGCTTTGTTGTTGTTCATTATTTATTGAAATCTCTTTTGTTCACCATTTCATTGAGTTTTGGGTATCTTGATATTTGATATTATTGATTATTCATTTGATCCAATTTTCCCTTAACATTTTTGGCACCCACTGTGGGGCCTAGCCCCAAATTTAACCCAAAACTAAGTTTTTATGTTTTAGAAGCCGTAAACAGGAGGAAACAACGCATCTGACACATTCTAACACGCATATACTATCTATTATGCCGCATACATTCTTTTGGTGCATACAGTCTCTGATCTGACGCATATACTGTCTGTTCTAGCGCATACATCCTTTCGGTGCATATAGACTCTGTTACGGCGCATTTACCCTCTGATACGGCGTATCTGTTATTTTGGCACATACAGTCTTTGTTTTGGCGCATCTGACCTCTGATTTGGTGCATTTACTGATTATGTGCATTTGTTCCATCCTACAGCGCATCTGTTCCATCTTGCAGCGCATCTATTTTGTAGTGAATTTTTAGAACGTTGTTTGAACGCATTTGATCATTCTTTCTGCGCATATGTCCTCTGATTCAACGCATCTGTAAAGCTGTGCATATGTCCTCTATTTCTGTGCATATGTGCTCTGAATCTGCACATCTGTGAAACTGCGCATATGACCTCTGTTTATGTGCATATGAGCTCTGTACTTGCGCATCTGGTTCTGACATTGACTTTTTGAGTTTTCTTGTAGTTTTCGCTAACGCTGACGTCTTTTTGCAGGAACTCTCTTGATCTGTTTAGCAGGCTAGGTACTGGTTTAGATTCATATAGTTGCACTCGTTAGCTCACACTTCAATTTCTAACAGAAAAGTAAAATGGATGCTCATGTAAATCTCACGTAGTTTTAACTAGGAAAGTGGTAATTGAATCATTGCTATCTTACATATCATTGAATCATTGCTATTGCTATCTTTTCAAAGTTAACAACTCATTGCTATCTGGATAAAATTGAACTCATCATTGCTATCTGGGTAAAACTGAACCACTGCTATCTCCTTGACCATCACTTCAAAGTTAACAAATTCATGCTACGTGGATAAAATTGGACTCATCATTGCTATCTTGGTTAAAATTAGACCATTGCTATTTTGTTATCACTTCAAAGTTCTATGCTTGCCCAAGTAGATAGCTCATCTAGTTTTTCTCATTTTAACTAGGGGAAAAGAACCACTATATTTTGTGTTTTGGGAATGATACTAGGCCTATGCTCTCCCCTATCTTGGGTAACCAAAATGCCAGACATATCATTTTCGCATGTGTTTTTCCTTTAGAGGGGCCTGCTCTTGGATACCGTTCATCCAAGTAGGAATGACCCTAAGTGGTAATAGGCTAGATGCCAAGCCCTTTCCAAGCCACTATAAATAAATTATGTTTGGAGTGAAAGCTTCAAACAACGAGTGCAGTTGTGTTATACCGACAGCCAACCTCCCCCAAAACCCTCCAAGGTGCAACCCTTGCAGGTTAGGAGACTCCATAACAGAGAGTAGTGTTACCGCATGTATAACCACTCGAACGGTTGCCTTTATTACTCATCCTTTGTTCTAGTGGCCAAAAACCCCTGTAATCCATTTGAAGCCTAGGATTGTACTTGCTTTTCTTTTTAGTCCAAAAAGAGAAAAAAAATTAAAAAAAACATAAAAACATTCTTTGTGTTTGCTATGTCTTCTTGCCATAATTTTAGAAAATCAGATCAGAAAGACCTTCTTGCAACCAAAGTACCAAAAACATTAGAAAAATTCCAAAAAATTGCAAAAATATTGAGAAAACCAGAGTGGCGCATCCGTCCTCTGTTGCTGCGCATTTGTGCCGACCTGCGGCGCATCTGTACTGACTTGCAACGCTTTTACTGTCTGTTACAATGCATGTACCTTTTACCAGTGTGGCGCATATGTCCTGACTTCCAACACATTTACCAGTTTTTGCAGCGCATCTGTTTTGGCGCATGTGTGACAGTGAGCACTTGCATAATCTTTGAGAGAAAATTTTTAGGTTTTCTAGGTACCCATTTCAGTCTCGTGTCAGTTTCTATTGAAATGACAAACCAATTAGAAGTAATTGCTCAAGAACTCAAATACCTACGAGAGCAATTAGACTTCAACGCCTCACCCCATGATCGTATAGCAATTGCTCAAGAACTCCAAGTCATACAACAGGAAATGGCAATCTTACAAGCTGAACATGTCAATACTAGCTACGCCTCACCCCAAACTCATACATCCGTTTCCCATTTTAACGATGGTCATGACAAGGCAAGCACCACCTCGAGTTGGAAATTGTATACCACTCTGTCTACTAGTCCTCCTTCACTGTCTTCTAAGACACCTATCCCAAAGCATACCAATCCTACACCAACATCGCCATCGAGTTCCCCAAGCTCTAAATGGACAACCAAAAAAGCCTCAGATGATTTTTTGAAAAGATGTTTTCTAGATTTACACAGCAAAAGAAAAGCTAAGGAGAACTCCAAACCCACTCATCCATTACCTCACTCCTCTACCTATGCACCTACTAATGATGTGATCCAAGGGCTACTATCAGAAAGTCAACCATATCCCCAAATTCCGGTCCTTGACCTTATCAAAGAACCTTCAAGCATGTCCATTACTCTAACCTCGTCATGTAACCTGCAACCCCTTGAGAATATTGAAGAACCTCCTACCATGCACCACAGTCAAGGTCCGTCACACCTTCATGTTGTTGACCAAGAGCCTATCCAAGAGTCTTCTACCTCAACTTCAATTCAAACACCTCAAGAGTTATGTCAAGAGTACACTTTAGAACATATGGAAACATCAACCCCTTGTCTAAATCAAGATCAAAGCACTCCCATCCGACCCTTACATAACCTTTATCTTTTCAATGATCCTATACCTATACATGAGCAAGAAATCCAATTTCAAACCATTCATAACCTATACCTCTTTTATGATCAAGATACTACCTTTGACGAAGAAGCTATCCATGAGCAACTTGATCCTATACATGAAAAAGAGATCAAATTCCAACCTCTCCATGGCCTATATCCTTTCCATGATCAAGATATTATTGTTGATGATGAACCTATACAAGAGCATCTTAATTCCTTCACGCAAAATCCTATCTATGATCAAGATCCCATCTATGATCAAGGGCCTATCTATGATCAAGCATACCATGATGGTCCTCTTAGCCAACTTTATGCGTTCCATGGTCCTGAGCTTATAACCCCATCTAGTCCTATCCAAGATCTGACAACTTCCACCTCCCTTGATGAGACACTTGCCTCCCAAGCAAGCGTAGAAGATCGAACCAATAATACTCCTCCGCCATCCATTATCGACCATGTTGCAAATCCTCCACCATATATCCTTGGTCTTACCACCTTCATTCATGAGTGTTCCTCCTTAGAACACCAGCAAGCATTATCCTCTATCTCATCTTCTCCATCCAATAAAGAACTTGTGTCTAGTGTTCCACCTACACATAATCCCGCTATCCAACGCATACTCCAACATATGAACTATCAAGGTAAAGGCTTGGGCCTTCACAAACAAGGTATTTTGGAGCCCGTCCATGTCAATGTTCCTCCTCCTTCATATGGCCTTGGATACACACCCCAAAGTAAACAATCTCAAGATGTTGGTACTTCCTCCACTCCTAAATCCTCCACTTTCCACTGCAAATCCTTTCATATCCCCAAAATGTATGTCGCCATTCCACCTCCATCATCCTACAATTGTTAAAAGCATGTGACCATACACCTTCCACCATCCAATCTACCTCCACTACTTCCAACTCCTAATGTCCCTCCATACATTCTACCACCACTTCTTCCAACACCTTATCCATCCACCAATAATTCTTCTAACAATCCCAATCATGGCCAACAAATGCGCATGTTGCCTAAACAAAGAACGTCCTCCAACTCTACTTCCACCATCTCAAGAGAATTCAACCATAAAAATCTGGATGCCTCTACCTATCAAGTCAAAAATCCTAAGAGTCCTCATGACCTAGGATACAAAATCCAAGAATCAAAGAAGCATCCTTCTCAAGAGGGGCATACACCCACACACCTATACACCAAGTTGAAAAAGGTGTGGGTCCGCATCCAACAAATGATTACTCCAAAAGATGCACAAAAGCTACATACACTCAAACCCATACCCTCACAAGTACTATCTAAAAAAAATGGTTTGGGTACCTAAGCAAAAAGCCCTCAAGTTACATGAGGCATCTACCTCTCAAGATTCTCAACCATCCACTTTCTCCCATTCCATCCAAAAGTCTTAAATTCTTCCATCCCAAATGACAAGCAAAAATCAGCAAAATACTCAGTCTATGTGGATCCCTACATGCCTAAGTCATTCATCCACAAGAAAAAGTCTCTGTTGCTTCTCACACTACTTTCCCATCACCAGCTTCAATGTTTATCACGGTATGTGGAACCGTTGGTCATGATTCCTTTCCATCCCACAACATTTTCATATACCTCCATCTCCCCTTCCTTCCACTATTATCCTACATATCTTTCTCATCATATTCCTATGGTCCATGCTTTTTCATAGACTTTTCATCCATCCTTGCATAAGTCCTCCGTATTCCGTATCATCATCCACTATCACACCCTTCATAATCTAATATCTACCTTCTCCATCTCACTTTCATGCAATCCCCTACCAACATCTATGAGAACACTTGACATGGTCCATGCAATGACATCCTTACTAGCGGGACTATCACCTTTCAAGGAACTAGATACTTGAGTCTCTCTCTTCTGTATTCACCTTCTCCTATTCAAAAAATAAAATAAAAAAATCAGAAAAATACAAAAAAAATCAAAAAATAGAAAAGTACAAAAAAATGTCCTCTGATGAAAACCTGGCAAACATGTGCCTTGGATAGGTATCATGATGAAAACCTGGTAAACAGGTGTCATGATTACTTTCTAGCTTTTTCATGCAAATAAAAGCAAGTGGTGAAAACCTGGTAAATAGGTGTTACTTGTGATAAACCGCTTCCTCCATCTTTGGGAAACCAATCACCTTGTGTCCATTCTTCCTCGTGTCCCATTCGATCCATATCTGTTCCATAATAAAAATCTAATGGTAACCTATCATGGCTTGATACTCTATCTCTTTGTTGCCTTGTCAACCAAGGTTTTATCCCATATCCTATCCATAGTGTCAGTCTAGCATAGTGTCTCTCGTTAGTGTCCATGGTCCAAATCCATGAACTAGGTTACCTCTGCGTTGTCACGTAGGTAAGGCCATATTTCTATGCACCCTTGAGGCTCCACTGTCCCATTCACCCCATGTCTAGTCCTTCTATCTAAGTCTGCACCACTTTCTACCGCCTAGGTCTTAGGTCCGCTAGGGTTTACCCCGAACTACATTGCCTCTGCGTCATCACGTAGGCAAGGCCATTTAGCAATGAGCCCCCGAGGCACTAGGTTAGTCCCTTAGGGTCCATCTCTCCAATAAGGATTGTGGAATCTTCTCACTAGGCAAGCAAGCGCAAGCAAAACCTGCTTTCAAGCAGAAATTTTGACGCAAGACCTCAACCTATCCAAAGCAAAGTAAACAAACTCCTAAGGCCTTCTAAATGATTTTACCCAAATTATGGCAAGAAACAAACACATCTAAATACAAAAATGTTTTGTGGATTGGAAACATGGTTAAAATACAGAGTCTTGATTTTTTCTATCATGCCTTTCTATGCTACTCAAGGATACCAAAAGCTAGAGATGCTATGATGGGGGCATGATTATTTTCTTTGTTTGTTGTTTGTGGATTAAACTTTAGTAATGTGAAGCCTTGTCTAACGACATGATCGACAAAAGATCATCGAGGACATCACAGGTCTAACATGAATGGGGGTAATCCTTGACTGTTGATACACAAAAAATACTCAAGTCATCTCAGTTCAATTATACCTCGATGCTTGTATTAACTTGCTAAATCAAAATCCATGTAAGTAATGCTCAGGTCATCTCGGTTCAATTATACCTAGATGTTTGTATTAACTTACAACATTCAGAAAAAGTACCCAAAAAAAAATCACCCAATGATGAAATAAGCACTTCAAAATTCTTGCACCATCAAGATGTCAAAAGCAAACACCATTCGCATCCATTATACATCCATACCGTACCCCATGCAATAAAGATCCAATAATGCAGAGTATCAATACAAATAAAAGCTTGTGAGTTCTTCTATCAATCAATATTCTATCTATCATCGTGGTCCATTCTTCTCAATTCAGTCAACCCAAGCAATGATCCAAATGCAAGTCCGTCCTTAATCCATACCAATCAAGTCAAAGTCAATCTTGTCAAATGATCCAATCACAATCAGTGGTCTTGATCTTTGTCTGGTCGTAAACCAACTCGATCAATTAATCAATCAATTGTCTTATACAGGATGTAACATTGTCGAAATTAGACCAACACACGTGTCTTACACGACATGTTTCATTTCCTGAAACCAGACACTATCCTTCGTGTTGCTTTAGGGATCTATCGTTCCCCGCCATGACAACGCGCCTACTGTGTTGGTCTAGGGATATATCGTTCCCTGCCATGACAACACTGTCGTATATCGTTATCAGTATATCATTGGTTTACTGCTCGACAAGGGCAATACCTTGCTTGTTCTTGTATCATTTGTGCATACTTGCTTGCTTGTGTGTGTTATCATTCTATCTTGCATCGCGTATCATTTAGCTCTTTCTTCATCCTTCGTCTTCGTGAGATTGTCAGTCTCACGCCTTCTGCCTTCTTCCCGTCCAATCTCCCAAGGGGGCATCCTACCATTGTTAAACCTATACTAGGGGCAAACTGGGGCATGCATCATTGTCAGACTATCTATTCTTTGAAGCAATGTCGTAAACTGCATTGCATCAAAGAGGGGCAAAATGTATACGCCTAAAAATGACACAATTCGGTCTAGATAAATATTCTTAATATTTATTCCCTTCTAATTCCTCTATCAATAAATAAATAAATAAATTTATTTATTTGATTCATATTCTTCCAACAATTAAATAAAATCCTTTATTTAATTCAATTCTTCCCAAACAATTAAATAATTCTTAATTATTTAATTAAATCAAATTCATTCTTCCAAATTTGAATAAATCAAATCAAATTTATTTAAATCCTTTCAATCTCCAAAAATAAAATATAATAAAATATTTTATTTATTCTTCCAAATCATGCACAACAATTAAATAAATTTATTTATTTAATTTGCTTTCTAATCTTCTAAATTAAATAATTCCAATTATTTAATTATTCCTTCCAATAATATCTTCTCTAAATTTAAATAAATCAAATATTTATTTAAGTTACTTTTTCTTCTAAATTGAGTTATCTCTAAATATAATTCAATCTTTTTGCACATGCAATTAAATATTCCTAATATTTAATAAAGCAAAATATCTTCTTATTCTCATGCAAATCCCTTCTTGTTTTAAATCACTTAACTGATTATTATATTTTTTTAATTGCTTTAACTCATTCTTCTATTCTTAGCAAATCCTCTCATGCAAAAGAAAGCAAGACACATGTCTTCTTCTTATTCGTTGCACGTTCCTCAACTGTTCTCAATCGTTGATCTTCTCATTCTTTCTATATCGTTGATCTTTTTTTCCCCAAGTCTATAAGTACAACCTCATTCTTCCATTTCAATCATCCAAGCTTTAAGTATCGTTACTCTGCAGGAATTACAGCGCGCTTTTGGCACCCAATTCCTTCATTGCTTGTGATTACATTCGTTATTATGCACTACTATCATCGTTGTGAAGCTCCTCTTCATGGTGATATTATCATAGTCGTTCCCAATTGACATTCTTGAAGCATAGCAAGGAAGTGCACTCTCTGAGGGCCCTATTTCATACTTGCAAGATCGATTGTGATAGGCGATCAATGGAAGCTATGAATTAAGGAGGTTTACTTTGTTGTTGTTCATTGTCTATTGAAATCTCTTTTGTTCACCATTTCATTGAGTTTTGGGTATCTTGATATTTGATATTATTGATTATTTATTTGATCCAATTTTCTCTTATCAGGGTAAACACAACCAACAGTACACCTTCTACTCATGATATTATCCAACCCACTCTACAACTCACGTCCTTGTATATGCAGTATACTACTCAAAATTACTATCTTCTTTGATAACAAACACACCAATGTGCAAAGTACTCAAAGACCTTGGTAACATAATCTAATGAAATTCATCCACCAAGGATACATATACTTTCTAGGAATCCCACTACATGGTCAATGTCTAATCTAGTGTCAACCAAAGCAACACAAAAATTTACCAAAAACTCTCACATGAAGTGTGTGGCTCGTTTCTTGAAAACTACTGTTGAAAGACACACACAATAATCTACACAACATCAACCAAAATGCTACAAAATAGAGCATACTTACTTTAACATTTTTTTACTTACTTTCTTGCCTTTGATCTCCATAGGTCTCCCAAGTTCTCCACATCACAAAAAAATAGGGACTAAAGAGATCACATTACTAAAAAGCATCAAGGAAATAATTTAGCCAAGAGCTTGACATTGAAGAAGAAATTGTTAGAGGTAGTTATGAAAGTGGAGACATGGGTTTGTGGGTCCCCTTTACTATTGTACTTTTTGAAATCAGGGACCACAAACTAGGATGGAAGGGTCTTCATAATAATATCTAAGGAAAGGAGGTTGTGTCTAAATTATACTCTAAGCAATGGCTAGGAGGATGCAAAAAGGTTAGACAGTTATTGTTGGATAGTGCCCATATTTTAGATTACATGATTAATCACTTGATTGGTAGTATGGGGAGAAATAGTAGCAATGGTGAAGGGTTGTGAAGAGAATAGTTGGGAAGAGGTTGATGGGTTTGCTATATATGTAAACATGAGAGGTTGAGAAGGTGGGATGAAATGGTAACTAGAAATAGGATTAGTCAAATGTTGTTGGGTATGATGAGATAAAGAAGCTCTTGTGGTGGGAGGATGATGCAGTGACCATAGAAAGGTTAAAAAAATGCATGTTTGGAGTAGGAATTATTAGGATTAAGGTGTCATCAACCTTGTAAATCCTATTTATTTAATTACTCCTAATATTGTAATTGTAAATGCAAACATAAGAGCTGAAGATCTATTAACTGTAGCAAATATTTATTTATGGTGACTATAATATTTATTTATTTTCTCTCGAGATAGTAAACAGGTAAATATGGGGAATCCAAGTTCATTAACTGACTTATGATGGGTGTAAGAGCATCTTCTATTTTTAGAGTCTTACACGTAAGGAAACAAATATTTTTGGACAATTGTGACAGAATATGATAGAGCATCTTATGACAGTCTATACAAGGCTAAAAATAGCTAGTTGTTGAATTCCCAATGTTGGGGTGTAAGATATGGTCAACCTTGGGTGCACCAATTGCGGAGATGGTTATGACAGGTGTAAGAATGCAATTATTACCAAATTATGTATCCTCCCAAAGTGGGCATTTGGTTTTTCCCAATTTTGGGTGCCATTTTCTATGTTATTCTCCTGTTAGTTTGCATCTGTATAAAACAAAAGCCTGAGGAGTGCATTGTATGAGAGTTGAATGTTTACTAGTAGATAGGTACAATTAGATTGGATACAAGATAGAAAGGAAATTGAATGTATTGTAACCTCTTTACAAATAATACAAAATTGTCCTCTTTTCTAGTGGAGTTTTTTACCCAAAAGGGTTTTCTCCATGTAAATATCTATGTTATGTGTATGTCTCTTGAGTATTGCTAATTTTCTTTGTTGTCATTTCACATTAGTTTAACTTTCTATTGGTATTCTATAGTTTAATTTCAAGTTTGCAACAATATTTTAGACTTCCATATTGTAGTGGTTTCCTTCATTTCTAACATTTGGTATTAGAGCATGGCCAACTTTGCTTCTTGGGTGGAAGAGTGAATGTTTCCATGTCTTAGTGGGATCTATGGTTAAATTTGTTTTGTAGATTTGTGTGTGGAAGTCATGGCTACAACATCTCGGTTGGATATTGAGAAATTCAATCGAACAAATTATGAGTCGTGGAAGCTAAAAATGGAGGATCTCTTTGAAGAGAGACATCAATGGTTGACAGAAAAAAAAAAAAAAAGAAAGAAACCCAATAAAATTGACCAAGATGAGTGGGATAAGATGGACAAGAAATCTTGAGGGATAATTTGTCTTTGTCTTGCAGATTTAATTATGTTGAATGTGGCTGAAGAGTCCACTACATACTCTCTTTGGAAATGGTTGGGTGAGATTTATCAAGCTAAGAGTCTGGTAAACAAACTTTATTTTAAAAAAAAAATGTTTTCTCTGAAAATGAAGGAAGGTGATTCAGTTGCTAAGCTCATTTAAATACTTTTATTTTAATTTCGAGTCAATTAGCCTCTATTGATGTTAAGATTGAGGAAGAAGATAAATATATCATGCTTCTTTGTTCTTTGCTTAAGTCATGGGAGAATTTCATTCTTTCTTATAGCACTAATATCAAAGATCGCAAGTTGGATGCTCTTGTTGCAACTCTATTGTCATAGGAAATGAGTAAGAAGGCTATGGATAGCACTGTGGATGCTCTCAATGTTAGGAGAAGCTCCAAGGAAAGAGGTGGATCTAAAGAAGAATAGAAGGGACCTACAAATCAAATGGCAAGTATAAAACTTCAGGAAAGAAGAATAGAGTTAAGTGTTGGAATTGTGGTAAGAGGGGACATGTCAATAAGGAATGCAAAAACAAAAAGAAATAGTGGGATTCCTCTACAGGAAAGTCCTCTGATGTAGGTAATGAGGTTTTACTATGTGCATGTAATGTTGTTTCTAATGAGCATGACTTCTCATAAGGAGTGGTTCTCCACATATGAAGAATATGATGGAGGTAATGTCTACCTTAGGGACACTAGTATATATCCAATAGTTGGATAGGGAAAGGTACAGTTATGTTTTAGTGATGGGAGGTTTAAAACCCTCCTTGGTGTTTTACATTTTCCTAGATTGGCTAGAAATCGTATTTCTGTTTCAAAGTTGAATGATTGGGGAATACATGTAATGTTTAATAAGCATGGTTGCAAATTGGTGAGAGGGAGCTTGGTGGTAGCAAGAGGGACAAGATTGGGAACTCTATTTAGACTGGATGTCACTATTTTTTGTAAATCCACCTATGTGACTGAAAAAAATTGAAAATACATGTAGTGGCACCATAGCGTGGGCCACATAAATGAGAATGTTTTAAAAACTATTTTGAATAAAAAGATGTTGGATGGTTTCTCCTATTCTAATGAGAACTTTGATTTTTGTGAGCATTGTGTGTTTGGAAAACAAAATAGAGCATCCTTTCCTTTAGGAAGCAATAAAGAGAAGAATAAATTAAAAATTATTCAAACAAATGTGATTGTTCCTATGAATAATGATTATTTTGGAAAAACTCATTATTACTTTACTTTCATTGATGATGTTTCCAGATTTACATGGTTTACTTTATTATACATAAATATGAAGTTTTCACTAAGTTTAAGGAATTTAAAGTCTTAGTAGAGAACCAATCAAGACTTAAGATAGGAGTATTGAGATCTAACAATGGAGGGGAATATTTCTCTAAGGAATTTGATGAGTTTTGTAAGCTTGCAAGTATCATAAGACAAAATACTACTCCGTATACACCACAACAAAATGCTATTGTAGAGAGGATGAACTGAACTATATGGAAAGAGCAAGAAGTATGTTGAGTGATGCATAGTTGGATAAATATTTTTGGACATAAGCTGTGAGTACCATTTGTTACTTGATGAATAGAACTCTTTGTAAGTCTCTTGGTTCAACACCTTATGAAGTGCAGACATGTAAGAAGCCATCTGTTTCACATTTAAGAGTTTTTGGCTATGAGGCTTTTTCTCACGTGCTTAAAGAAAAAACATGCCAAGTTGGATCCAAAATCACAAAAGTGCATCTTCATTGGATAGGCGAGAATGTTAAAGGTTATAAGCTTTTGAATCCTCTAACCAAGAAAGTTGTCTATTCTAGAGATGTGATTTTTAGGGAACTTAGAGCTATTTTTGATCCTGAACAACCAAAATATGAAGAAAGAAAAAGGATAGTGAATTTTGATTTGAAGCAAGAAAATACACAACGAGAAGAAGAAAATGATGGATTTGAGGATGGAGAGGAAGAAGAGGGTTCAAGTGGGAGTTTTGAGTAGGATGACTATGAGATTATAGAAGAAGTTGAGCATGCAGAAGAACAAGATGAAGAATCCCTTACTGACCCTTGAGAAGATCCACAAGACAATGGAATCCAGTTGAAATGTATTAGCCCACCAAATTTTTATTGTGTATTTACTTTTATTGAATATTGATGATGAACCTAGATCCTACGGAGAAGCTATTCTTACAGATGATAGTAAGTCTTAGCAACTAGTCATGTAGGAGGAGATGATGGCTTTAGACTCTTGTGATACTTGGGATCTTATTCATTTTCCCAAAGGAAGGAATGCCATTAGATGTAAGTGGGTCTACAAAAAGATATTTATATCAGACGATTCATTGGAAAAATACAAGGATATACTAGTAGCCAAGGGCTACTCCCAGAAAGAGGGAGTTGATTTTATTAAAATTTTCTCTTCTATTACTAAATTATCTTCTACTAGATTTCTTTTCCATAGCTACTGCTTATGATTTTGAAATTGAGCAAATGGATGTTAAGACTACATTTTGCATGGAGATCTAGAAGAGGAAATTTATATGCAACAAACTAAAGGTTTTGAGGTAAAAGGGAAATAACACTTGGTTTGCAGATTAAAACAATCTCTTTATGGTTTGAAATAATCACCACATATGTGGTATAAAAAAATTGATTCTTTCATGTTGAATTTGGGTTTTGTGAGAAGTGAAGAGGATCATTGTGTTTACATTAGATTTATTGATGATTAAATACTAATTGTTTCTTTGTATGCGGATGACATGTTTTTCAGTAACACCAAGGGTATGATTAGTGAGTTGATAGCTCAACTTTCAAGTGCATTTGAGATGGATTATTTGGGGGCAACAAGGTGCATATTAGGAATGGAAATCATGAGAGATCATGAGAATAGAAAGATTTGGTTGTTACAAAGTAAGTATGTGAATACTATTGTGCACATATTTAATATGCAAGACTTGAAGCCAGTTAGAATTCCTTTACTAGTTGACACTAAGCTTACATTAGATATGTGTCTCAAGTGTGAAGATGGTTTTGAGGATATGTCTAACATGCCATATGCTAGTGCGATAGGAAGTTTAATGCATGCAATGGTGTGTACTAGGCCAGATATTGCCCAAGTAGTGGGAGTATTGAGTAGGTTTATGTCTAATGCTAGTAAAGTGCATTGGAATTATGCAAAGAGGGTATTAAGATATTTGCATGGTACTTCTAATTACTATTTGGTTTATTCTACCAATACAATATGGATAAGACGTCAAACATACAAGGTTTTGTTGATGTAGATTGGGTAGGTGACTTGGATAGTCGAAGGTCCACTAGTGGCTATGTGTTTACTCTGTTTGGAGGAGTTATTAGTTGGATGAGTAAGAGGCAACCCATGGTTTCTTATCTAGAACCAAAGCATAGTATATGATTGCTACCCATGTCTTTAAGGAGGTAGTATGGTTACAAAGATTGTGTACAGGTATTGGTTTTGATTGCAGGACAATTAAGATTGGTTGTGATATCCAAAGTGCAATCTCTTTAGCTAAGAATCCTATGTATCATGCTCGGACTAAGCATGTGGATATTCAATACCAATTTGTTCAAGAAATGGTTGCAAATGGACAGATTGAGTTGAAGAAGGTTGACACTTAGGAGAGTGTTGTAGATTACCTTACCAAACACGTGAGCACAAAAAAGTTCACTTCGTACAGGGAGGCCATGGGCTAAGTTTCTTGTACTTAGTTGATTTATGTTTTTCATTGGTTATATTTACAATGTATGATTTTAAGTGGGAGAATGTTAGGATTAAGGTGTCATCAACCTTGTAAATCCTATTTATGATGGGGTTTAGGGTTTAGGGTTAACAAGGCCCTCTGGATGGTTAACAAGAATGGTTCCCATGGCATCTATGATAGGGATTTGCATTACAAAGGATGGCTTTGTTAGTAGAAAGAGTGAGTAGAAAGTCTTGCAAGTGTTTGTAAATGCATTAAATTTTCTCATGGGTAACTACATTTAGGGCCCCCTTGTGCTCAAATTGAACTTCTTTGAGATGAGATTCATCTTCAGGAGTGGGGGAAAGAGGAGGGAGAGAGGTGGGCATACCATAGAGGTAGCTAGAGAAAGTAGAATAACTAGAAGAAGTCATTATGGGATTTAGGCACAAGATACAACTAATAAGATGAGAAGAGAATATAGAAGGTTTAGTTGTTAAAACAACAGGTTCACCAAAATGAAATAGGTTAATGTTGATTACTCTTTAATTCAACTTCCATGTTTCCTTAGAAACAAAACACAACAATGTAGTTTACAATAAGCGAATGAATAGAGTTTTGACCTATCTAAATGTATTTCACCTAATTAAAAGCTACATTAATTTCCTAGACAAAATACTATAGTTTTGCTAGTAGATTATTATGGAAATCTAGAATAACTGAGAACATAGTAGTATATTCTAGAAGATGAAAATAGAAATAGAAATAGAAATATGGAATGTTACCAAATCTCTAGAAAAGGTCTCAGTGTCAGATTTTGTTATGGAAATCACAACCCAAAATCTAGAAAGCTAAAGGCAAGAGCAAAGAGAAGATTGAAATGAAGGATGCAAGAGAGATCAGAAATGAAGTTGCAACAAAATATGCATTGCAATATTATATCTAGAATATCAAATACAAGCTAGGTAGTGAGTTTATATAGAAGAGGGAGAGGGTGGAGGTGGCAACACCAACCAATAGGATCTATCGGACTAAAGATAACAAAAGCATCTTTCCAAGATAGCTAATGGATGCTCACTTGTAGGAAGGTGACACCTCATAACCTACTCACCTAATTAAACTCACTTTATTAACCTAAGCAAGCTTAATAATATGTGTAGGAAAAACCTTATGAAAAGGAATAAAAAACCTACATTAACACTCCCCCCTTAAGCATAGCTTAGGTGGGTGAAAAGATGGGTCCCGACAAATGAAGCCTACTAAGGTACCCATGTACAAAGATTTCCCCCCCAAAAGAGAAGAATCCCCCCCAAAACAAAGGAATAGAAGCCCTCCCCCCCACAAGAGAGGAAGAAGAGAGAAGATTTGGAGACCCCCCCAGAAGTGAAAAGGATGAAACCCCATGAGAGGTAATGCTCCCTTCCAAAATAGAGATGAGAAGAGAGACCATGTAGACGCTCCTCAAGATGACTCCTGTAGTGCTAGAAGATGCTCGACACAGAATAAAGATGAAGATCCATGAACATCAAACAACATTCCTCCCCTTTGGAAGAAATAGAATTGCATATGTGTGCATAATGTCTTCCCATTTCGGATAGGAATATAAAGGAAGAAGGATGAATGTCTCTGAACTTTGCACATGATCCAAAGACAACAATGAAGCTCCTGAAAACTGCTCAAATGTCTCCAATCCACTACCAAACTGTGACTGAATAGAAGGATGAAAAATAATCTCAGAAGAAGATATATTCTCTAAAGACAAGGATGCCTTCTCCAAATGTTGTTTAATGATCTCTAAGCCAACACCAAACTGTGACAAATGCTGATATGGATCAGGCACCATAGAAGATTCAGGTACAGTAACCATGGATGTATGGTGCTCACCATTAGTAAGACAACTGGACCAATGAGAATCTGGTACTTCTGCAGAGGATGTCAACATGAATGATGACTGAGTTAGATATGTGGACTCATGAATGTTTGCAGAAACTGTCACTGGAGGAGAAAATGTAGGCAAAGAAGGAATAGGAGGGTCTGAATGTGCCCTTAAAACATCTAAAGAAGAATCAACTCCACCAAAGAGAAGATGAATGAAATCAATAGTGTCTCTCAAATCTACAATGTGGAACTCTACAAACAAGGATGAGATGTCTGATAGGAATATATCCCAAGGATCTACTTCTGGAAGACTGATATGAGCCTACTGCATGGAATCACTGGAAGTCATGAAAGGAGCTACACTGGACTCAAATAGAGCAACAAGTAATGAAGGAAGAGATGAGATCTCAATGCATGTCATCGGACTACATTGTTCATCCCTAAATGATGTGTCCACACAAGATGGCTTAGTATGAACATGTGAAATATCTGCTAATGTTAGATTGGAAGACTTTGGCAAACTGATGCCATTGTCTATACAGAGTTGTCTCAATTCATGAATATCCCTTATCGTGCATTTTTCTTCAGTGTGATTTTCTGACCACAATAATTGCATTTCACCTTCAATGATTTTGGAGGAAATCGAAGAATGCTAAAATGAAAAGGATTGTGAGTGAGAGATATGATTCCA
The DNA here is from genome assembly GCA_027924645.1 of Cunninghamia lanceolata. Classification (NCBI taxonomy): domain Eukaryota; kingdom Viridiplantae; phylum Streptophyta; class Pinopsida; order Cupressales; family Cupressaceae; genus Cunninghamia; species Cunninghamia lanceolata. The sequence continues at coordinate 13,533,876 of BSBN01000233.1, read as the reverse complement.
AAACACCAACAAGAGCAAAAGATCAACACCAAGATACCCCCTTTTTAACTCAATCAAGAATCCCCCCAACAAAATATGATTTGGCACTTTATAGATCAGTGCATTTACAATGTTGGAGTTATTTTCCAGAGTTTTACAATATTTAAAAAAAAGGACCCAAATACTGAAAGTATAGAAATATCTTAGAATTAGAGCCTCAAACCAACAACAATGTGTAGTGCTTGGAAAAATATCCACTTTCAAAAAAATAACCACCTCGATCTGAGGTTGTATGTGAAAGTTACAGCCGTTTGAAGTTCAAAAAATGAGAATTGTCCTTCAGATCTGATGAGAAAATTCATTTTTTGGAAAAATGGGATCACTTGAGGAAAAACCAATCACACCATTGCGAAGAGGACAAAATTCTACCCTTTTTCAAAAAAAGTTGCACTAAAAAATACCTTCGTGTGTCTAAGAACGAGCCTTCCGAAGTTTAGGTGCAAAACAAAAAACTGCAATGGTGAGGGGGTCCAAAATGCAAATTTTTTTACTTCGCAAAATTTGGTGGAACTACCGCTAACTTAGCGGAATATCCAAAAATAGCAAATCTTTGCCAAAAATAGAGAATTTACCAAGTGTAGAACACTGGCCAAATTTATCCTGCTGCCAAAACTGGAACTTCTGCCAAATGAGCTGCTAAATATAGTGGAGATGATTGGCACAAAGGCCGAGGTATGTGCAGTTCTCGAGGCCGAAGAGGGTTGGATGCAAGAGCTGAAAGCCGAAGGATATGGCAGAAATTTTGAAGATTTTCAAAGTTTTTTTTTGTTAAAAAAATTTAAAGGCCTCGAAGGCCCAAAAAAGAAGAGGGTTGGGGGGCCTCGGCCTCACCCCAGCCCCTGCTACAGGGGTCCATGGATCCCTTGCTGGTCCACGACCTCTGCAAAGGGGGCATGAGGCCTAATAGGGCCCATGACCACTAAGGGGCATGGGACCCTTGGGTGCCCACAGTACCTCTACGTAGGAGCGTAGGGGTACGTCCCCCCAAAGAGATTTTTTATATAATTTTATTTTATTTTTTAATTTTTTTGATTTTATATTTGTTTTGCCTTTTTTTTTATTTTGCAAAAAAATATTTTTAAAAATGAAAAAATAAAAACTTGCTAATTTTTTATTTTTAAAAACACAATAAATAAAAAAAAATTGATTTTTTTTTAAAAATGGGAGCATTCACCTCGAACTACGTGCAGGGGCCAAGGGGTCCCTAGGCAATTTTTTTGCCTTTCAAGACAACTGCTATGATTTTGAAGATTTGACAGGTGATCTTAAGGTTTTTGGGCCTTTTGGACGCAATGGCAGGGTCCGTTTGGTCTCAAAATCCTCCGAAAGATTAGGTACCCACCGGATCTGGCATGCACCTTCCAACTTCAAACCCTCATAAAAATGGTTTCCGGTGTTCAATCTGGACAAAAAAGGGCTATTCTGACTTTTTCCAGTAGCTCTGAACTCAACGGTGAGCTCAAATTTACTCCAGGAATCTCCCGAAGCTACATGCAAGACAAAGCCACATACAAAACCCTCCCCGAAAATTGGTATTTCTATCAAGTTTTTCTGATTCTCCAGGCTATCATCGGATGCAAGAGAAGAGTATACTCAACTTTCAAGAGCAACCAAGATCTCAAATCCTAGATCTTCTAAATGACTAACCATAGGCATTCACCTGCTCTAATACCATGTTACATTTTGTTATGGAAATCACAACCCAAAATCTAGAAAGCTAAAGGCAAGCACAAAGAGAATGTCACAATGAAGGATGCAAGAGAGATTAGAAATGAAGTTGCAACAAAATATGCATTGCAATATTATATCCAGGATATCAAATAAAAGCTAGTTAGTGAGTTTATATAGAAGAGGGAGAGGGTGGAGGTGGCAACACCAACCAATAGGAAGCAACCATCTATCAGACTAAAGATAGCAAAAGCATCTTCCTAATATAGCTAATGGATTCTCACTTGTAGGAAGGTGACACCTCGTAACCTACTCACCTAATTAAACTCACTTTATTAACCTAAGCAAGCTTAATAATATGTGTAGGAAAAATCTGATGAAAAGGAATAAAAAAACCTACACTAACACTTAGAAGTCACCTATAGTACATATGCTTGCACGATTCATGGATGATAATGCACCTGTGCACTAGCATCCAAGTGCACTATGGTTTTCCATACATAAATCCACATAGTATAGATAGCAAACAAAAAACATGATTCAATGTCAACAAGAAACACACATAGTAGTATTGGAAGATGACAATAAAATCACTTAGAAACAATAACCAAAACTATGTATATTGCACTAAATAAAAGCAATGAGCCATGAATTAACTAGAAAAAATAAAACAAGGGAGAGTTAGGAAGATGAAACATCTGTGTGATTGAGTCACTAGTAGTACCTATATTTGGGATAGAGAAAATGGGGGTGACTGCTAGGGAGCTTTTCAAATAGTAAAGCCCCTATTTTGTCTTTCAACCTCCACGGGTAGTTCAATAGAAATATGAATCAAATTTTGATAATGTGTATGAGTTATTAATCCTAAGTGTATCTAGAATTAGAGAACAACAATGCTTATAAAATAAACATTTAACAACTCAAGTCTACAAAGATGTGTAGCCTATATGTATGGAGGAGAACTATGGAGAATGGAGAATCCGAAAGTGCAAACAATAGAATTTATAGATTCCAAAGAAAAATGGACAAAGAGTTGAGCATTGGCCTTTTAAGAAGGTAGAAAGCACGATGACAACACTACGACAACCCAAACAAACTATAAATGAAAGAGTAAAAGAGTTGGAAATGGGAGGAGACTAAAGATGACCATTAACAGTACCACCCAACTCAAGAAGTTTACAACGAGATATCTTCCATGAAAAGTGATGAGGAATTATTATTGTTCTTAAGGGTTGTCACCCTAAGAAATATCCAACAATAAAGAATAGAGAAAATCTCTAGGAACTTGCAAGCTTGGAATATAGACCACATATAACCATGAACAACAATATGATCCAAAATAATAAAGCTAACAATATGTAGGGAATGAAGGAGAATCCCAATAGTCACTAAGGTGGCTGTTTATAAACTCAATAGAAATTTGTTGAATGGCCATCACCAAATAAATGAAGTTGAAATGTTAATAACCTAGATGCTAAATGGAATTCGTACGGTTGTACTATTATGATATGACAATATGATTGCATGGACATGCATGCACTTGCACTGTCATATGAGGGAATAGTCATCAAAAACATTGTACAACATGAAGGTACAAGATAAAATAAACATATGAAATAGGTTTGAACACATAGAAAATACCTAAACACACAAAATAGAGAAACTGTTGGCACTTGGATTGGGGAGAAGTCCAAGGATAGGCTAAATGAGTCTTGGGAATGCTACAGGGATGATTTGAAGCAATCAACCACCAAGATCAAATCTGCAAAACCAAATAACCTTCTACACAAGAGAGAAGCAAAAAAGAATCCTATTCTGCCAAAATAATGATACAAGAATACTGAACACAATAATGTACAATAGGGACCTTGGTTATAAAGACCAAGGTGAGACACAAGACAACAAAGGATTATGATGACATGTGACAACTAGAGTATAAGATGCCAACTATAGGATAAGATCACATGATAACTAGAAACATTTAGAAGGATTATCCTAAGTCCCCTAAGTCAACTTAACATGTGAACATGTATGAATAGGTTCTAACTAAGAACTAGTTAGATAATGTATCCTATTCACACTATAAAGGTAAACCGGATAGGTAATACCCCCATTCACACCAATAGGATGAAAACTAAACTGAGCATGATTTGTAATGGCAAAAGTGTAGGGTATGCAATTTTGGTCATTACAAAAAGGTTATTAATATTTTACATTCTTTTAAAATTTCAATCTTTTCATGGTTCTAAAGAAGTGTTATGCCCATATAAAGGACACATAATAAGTTGTATGTCCCTACAAATGGTCATGAAGGCAAGTACAAAGATCAAATTGAAAAGGCAACAAATAAATAAGTGAGATGGTTGTTGAAGGTGATATATGGGTGACAATGCATTATTAGTCTAGAAAGCAACATGAAGCATTAGTTATTTGATTACATGTGGCTACTACAGGAAGGGTCACATGTGAATGAAAAAGGTTTTCCATGAGGATACTTTCACTATATAAGGAGAAATAGCCTTCATATTTTGCAACATACTCTAGTAAGAGGTCATTTGGATATCTCTCATCGAAATCTATTTTGAGATAGAATTGAAAGTATCATGGAACTTAGAGAAGAGGAATCCTCAAGTATCAAAGAATTAAGTCCTAGAAGAGGGAAACAAGATGTCTTATGGATTAACCAACACTTTTGCCAAGCCTTAGAGAAGGTTGCTTTCTTTATGAAAGAGATAGACAACACACGAGAAGACAAAGATTTAGTGAACTCTAGGGTCTAGGTTAGCTAAAGTTATCTTTATGTAGAGTGTTGTGGTGAACTATTTGATGTAGATCAAAGAGGAGGTGTTCTTCACGAGGAAATTAATCTTGCAACTAAAATACGAAGTGGCCTTTCAAAGACCCTTGTTCCTCATGTTGACATATGCACATGTCATATTGAGAAAATATGTGTTAACATTTGAGGAAGGAGTTCGAGTAAATAATTTAATAACAATTACTTTCTTTCATCTACAATACATGCCAACATGATGGGGTTGTTGTCTTCCTCGACACATCTGTATTCCTTAGCACATGCCTAACATAAATCGATCCCCAACCCTTTGAGTGTTTGGACCTAAGTGGCACTTTTAAAGTGCTAAACATATTTTAAGATTGTATAGTAATTGGACAAGTGTCAAACATCTAAATGAGATGAGCATTGTCCTTTTGCTACATATATGAGGTATTGGCGTTGTAATAAAAGAAGACTTTTTGTAAACTAAGTTTATGCAAGTATGTATCTAATATTTGAGGCGAGTAGCAATTCAGTCATTTTTCTCATTGAATAATTGTAATAACATTTGTATATTTTCTTCGAAGAATCAATAGAAGATCAACTTTTATTTTCATGGTGTGGTTTGTCTCTAGATTTGTATCAATTATTTTAGAGAATTTGGCAAATTCTTAGATGTACATTTGTTGTATTTACATTGATGTCTATTTAATGTATTCAAGGAGTGCATATAAGTTTTTGTAGCTCAATACATGGGATGATTGAATTGAAGATTTGATAACTAAGAATGGACTACATTTTGTAGATAAAAAGACACTCAAGGGTTGAAGCTTTGCAAGTAAGGCCTAGTACATTGGATCCTTTTGAAATTACAAATTGCTTGTGTGAATGCTTTGATTTACTCATTTTTAACTTTGTTATAATAGGATACATGCATTGATATACTTATATTCTAATCACATACACTTCAAACCTAAACACGACAAATCTCATAGAGTGTAAATTATTATTGTTTACTCATCCACAATATGCATAAGGGTACAAAGGGTCTTGATATTGTGTGCTCATTCAAAACACCTCCATTAATTTACCTACCGATTCCCTCATGCAAATTTAAGATCTCCTTTACATTCCATTCACTAAGCTAACACAATGTGGATTAGTGACAGTAAAATTAGGTTCAACATTATGTCTTAAGGGCCTAGTTTAGTATGGGATAGTTTTAGATGAACTGTTAAAAATGATTTGATTTTCAAATTCTTACTCAGTCATTTGTAGTGCTTTGTCTACCAATCTTTATACAGTTTCTAGATATCTTCATAGGATTACCCTCCTGATCCTAGTGGAGCTTAAAGTGCAAGAGATAGGAGCCCTCTCTCATCATTTGACCTAACCCTAGTAGAGATTAAAGTGCAGAAGAGAGGAGCCCTCTCTCACCATTTGGCCTATCCATCCAACCTCTTGATCATAGAAACTTGTCTTGCTTTTAAACTTAACTATAAACCCTAGAGGTTTTGCGTAATTTATTCAATAAAATTCTTATAAATGTTGAACCATGGATAGATAACCAACATGTCACACGTGCCTTTAATATGTTTTAAATCCATTGTACATGGTGAAATTGGTTGTTAAGGTGTGAGAAAAAGGTCTAGCATTGTAAATCATTTGTTGATGTGCTAGAGTGCAACATAGCTACCCCAATTTATAGATCAATTATGTTGCAATTTCAAGTGCAAGCATAAACTATTTACTTGGAAGTAGAGCACCTTTAGCCTTTGATTGGTTAATGGGGAAACATTGTATGAATAGTTAGTTGGGTTTCTCCTAATTGTCTTGGCACTACTTTCCACCTCACGGACACAATCATGGTGATTGAGGCCATTTTAAGTATTATCTCACTTGCTCTACATCTTCACCACATTTTAGATGATTCTTTTCCAACAACCTACTAGTGGGTTAGATGGTGGTAGGCTTAGTGGGTGGTTAATGTTACCACAAAAAAAGTTTTCTTGGCTGACCCTAGGCATCTCATTCATTCGAGGGAAAGAAGAAAAATAGGAAGAGGTTAATTAATAAGGTGGGAGGCAAATCCCAAATCATCTAACCCTATTAATAGTTGGGAGGACAATTTACATGATCACCATCTTTTGGTCTCATGACATCAACTGCATAATATTTTTTACATCTTTGTTTGTTCTCTCACATGTTAAGCATTTATAGATTTCAATTGTGAGTACATTTTATTAGCTTATCAAACTTTTAAACCTTTCCTCCAACCCCAACTCTAGATTTGTAGAGTCAAAAAGCACATACTTCACATTTTCCCCCTCTTGTCTTGCACTCACTTTAGCTTGGTTGATGAATATGTTGTCCTAGTGTTTAAATTGAGAGTTACAATGTGCAAGTTAACAAAACATAGCCTTCGACTTCCCATCCCAAGTGGTATGGACCCAATTTTTATCCCAACTTTTTCCTATCCTAGACATAATCGCTACTATGATTTTCTCCCTAGATAGAATCATTAGTGTGATTCTACTTGCCTTGATTGCTACTTATTTCCTCAATTGTTGAGCTAACCCTAGTCTAAAATATGATTGTTGGAAATTGGTTTGAGTATAAAACTTCTAAATTGAGCACTTAGGATTACCTATTTAAAGACAAACCCCAAGGCATCATTTGGAGGATCTTTAAAACACATTCACAAGCATCATTCACATTATTAGAGCAATCAAGAGTAGTTAAGGAGCATATTTAGATTAGGGACATCTCTGCATCCAATTGCTTTCATTTAAGCTTCCAATATCTTGTCATCACACATTGCAGAAACAAAACAAGGGATTTGACTAAGGTGCAAGGGGGAAGTTAGTCCATGTCCACACCTTAGAATCCCTCAAAGGTGCTCATAAATACTGCCTTGACACTTAGTGTAGGTTTACGAACAAAAGGAGTGTAACTCGAATCAAAAAATTGATATAGACATAATAACAAAAAAGTGACAAGATCATAGTTTTCCATAGATAAATTGCAATAACGATTCTATCCAATTGATTTGCAAAGTTCAACTACACATTAGTTCGACAAGATGTAAAGATTACATGTGGATTCCATTTACTAAGTGCATCTACTAACAGATCATAATCATTTCACATATAAACCCCTTGAAAGAGTTCAGTACCCTAACCTTCTTATTTCAATTATAATTTTGCTTATCGTATATTAAGCTCCACTCATTTTTATGCTAATTTAAAGTTAAATTATTTATTTATTTGGATTAACCTAAATTATTTAGAAGAGGGATATCATCTATTTAGAGTCCTTTCCTTCCCCCTAAAATTTGCCTAAACAATATTATATCTAGAATCTTCTCTTACAAGAAATAAAATTTTACATTAGTTCATGACTCACCTTAAATACATTTCCCAGAATCTTCTAAAGCAAGCCACCACCACATTACAACATTTGTTGAAGTTGAACGTGTCGTTCTCAGCATAAACACAAATGCCTACACATACAAATCCATACGATTTAATGGGTGCGCAATTCAATGGGAGAAATTCCTTTACCTAAGTTTTTTCTGTGAAGGAGAAAAATAAGTTTTTTAACAGATTTGAGATCAACGGCGGCCGTCACGTGAGGTGTCAAATGTAACGGCGATTTGTGGCGGGAATGCTCCACTAAATACTCAGGGCTTTGAATTTGTGCGTCAAATAAACTATTTTTCACTCATTGCAATCTAATTTTCTTCCCCGAAAGTTGTCTTCGCTCTTCTGGAGGCCTCAGAAAAATCTCTTCTGGCTGTTAAACGGTACATTTCGGCTCTTTGTGATTGTATTTTGCGCTGTGATGAAGCTTAAAACTTCTTTTTTTAAAAAAATATACATTTAAATTTCCTGCAAGTGTCGTTAAATTGATTTTTACAGCTCGCCGTGATTTCGGCCTTGAAATCCTTTGATTTTATCTCTGCTTTGCTCTGAACCGCCGAATCAAACATTTGTAGGGTTTGAAATTTGTAAAGTTACACTATTTGTTCAAAGCAACTTCAGATTTGGTTTGTTTTAAAGAAAAAATTGTAGGTGCTGTTTTCGTTTAAAAAAAATTGTTAAGAAAGCAAACGAAACGGTTTTTTTCTTCTTCTAGCGGGTCTTCTGTTTTCTCCTTCGTTAGATTAAATCATCGGTTCTTCCCCGCAGTCTATGTCATGACTTAGTTGTTTATTACAGACGAGAGAAACCTAAAATGCGCTACAGAGTGAACTAGGTCGAAAAATCAAGGGTTTTGAGAAAATTTGGGTTAAGTTACAGCATATTGCTGTCTATCAGGCTTTAAATGAAGAGATTTTTTGATGGGAGGCTCGAATCATATTTCAGAGTTAAAAAGATCTGAAATAATAGTTGAAACTTTAAATTGCAGAGTAGGTGAAAAATCTAAATGCGGATTCGAGAGGAAATAGGTTTAAGAATCAAGGGTTTCCGGAGAAGGATTCGTTGAATTAAAGCACATTGTAGCTAATCGTGCTTAAGACGAACGCATTTTTAGACACGCAATGCGAATATATATGGAAATTTAGATTGTACGGCATGCAAAGAAAATTAAATGCAGATTGCAAGGGAACTGCTTCCTAAAATTAAGGGTTTCTAGGGAAAGCTTGGTTAAAGTAAACCATATTGGAGCCACTCAGGTTTAAAATGAAGGAGTTTTTTGAAAATAGACGCGCTCCCCTCCCCGCCCCGACCCCCACCCCCACCCCCCGAAAAAAAAAAACCATAAGCATGCCCGAATTTACCACGCAATGTAGTGATCGAGGTATAGAGTTTTTGTTTTAAGGAAAAATATACAGAATTCTGGACCTAGTCACGTTTTAAACGAAGGCTTTTTTAACTGTAAGGGGGCAATCAGAGAAACAATCTCAATGTAGACTACGGTTGCTAGATAGCTAAGTAAACTAGGTTAAAAAATCAAGAATTTTATGGAAAATATTAGTTAAGTCGCAGTATATTTGAGTTAACCTGGCCTAAAATAAAGGGAGTTTTTGAACATAGATGAGTTAGAGTGGAATTAAATGATTTGGCAAAAAGATTGTTGAAAATTTGAAAATTTTGAATTGCAGGCTAGGCAAAACATCTAATAGATACTTGGATTTTCTACACCTAAAGGGGAGTTAATCAGGCTTAAAGTGAAAGGTCTTTTGTGAACAGAGACTGGAGTTTAGGGTTTAATAAAAAGGAGTTGGTGAATATATAGTTTAGTGTTTAAATTGTGGAGTAGGTAAGAAATCTAAATGACTAAAGATTTAGTATGCCTAAAGTGAAGTGATTTCGTTGAACCAAGGCTGAAGTGGTAACTAGGAGTGATTTTTGATTTCAAGGAATGCTTAAAATGAAGTAAATTGTGCTGATTGTATTTAAGTTTGATAATTAAGGGTTTTGGGAAGAACGTTGCTTAAATTATGGTAAGCTCGAGATAATTACATTTAAATTGTAGGGATTTTCTTGGACAAAGGTGGAAATTAGAGTCAGATTAAGGGTTTTGATGAAAATGTTGTTGAAATTTTATTTATTTTTAACTGTAAACTAGTCTAAGATTAAAATGCACATTGGAGTGTACTACAACTATAGTGAAGCAGTTCTGTTGAACAGAGGATGAAATCGGGTGAATGTTTTCAAATACAAGAAATATGTGATGAACTGATGCTGCATTTAGATAACTGACTAATAATAAATTTGACTGAGTTGTCTGGTAAATCTGCAGTTGAAGCAATGACATCAAATTTGACGACAAATGCCATTTCTGATATGAATAATGGAGGCATAGATCTTAAGCCAGTGGTACAAGTTTTGGACATTAAGCAAATTGGGCCACAGACCTCTCAGGAACGGTACAGAATGGTTCTCTCGGATGGGACACATATGCAGCAAGCAATGCTTGCTACACAGCTTAATGAACATGTCAAATCAAGAAGGGTTGAGAAGGGGTCTGTAATTCAGTTGACGGAGTATATATGCAATACTGTGCAGAATCGCAAGTAAGTCCGGGTTTCTAATTTCCCCTTATGCCAGTTTAGTAGTTTGAATCTGCACTCATGGTTTTGTTGAAGATTTTTACTGAACTCTGTTATGCCCTAACACTAATTCATATTTTTACCTTTGTTGTGTTTATTTGAACTAATGAGCTCCACAAGTTGGGCTGTTTTATAATATGAATAAAAGACGATATTATGGAGTGGCTAACTTGTGGCACACCCTCAATTTAACAAATGAACATAATAGTACGAACGATGGTCACTGCATTATAATACACATCTACTAGCCTGCAAATTGACCGTCAAAATTCCTTGCATGTTATGCTTTATGGTCTGATTTCTGTGCTTGATGTTGAACAATGAAAAAGTATTCAGAATTGATTCAGTTGTGGATTTTATAGAAATTTTGGCTGTGAACCTTAAAGTTACTTCTTACATGGTGCTGGTAATGACTTGATTGCATTTGTGCATTTTTGCAGGATTATTATAGTTTTGAATATGGAAGTTGTAGCTGTCAAGAGTGATATAATTGGCGAACCAAGGCAGATGGTAGATGCAAATGCTCAGCAGCAGCAGAGAGTTTCCATGCCAATTCAACAGCCACCCCAGGCTCAAGCTTCCCCGCAGGCACAACCTGCACAGCCATATGCTGGCTCTTACAATGCAGGGTCAAGGGGAGGGCCAAACCCGAATCCAGTATCGCCAGCAATGAATGTGGCTTATCCAAAGAGTGAGCCTGGCACGGGGACAGCAGGTCCACCCTATATGTCTGCTACTGGGTCATATGGCAAGCCTGGTCAGCCACTCATAAATCCAGTCCAAAACTCTTCAAACAGTGGACTTGGTGTGGCAGCGGGCAGAGGAATGACTGTTCAATCAAATATGTATGGCCGCCTAGGTAGTACCCCTTCCTATCAGCCACCTTCTATGTATTCTAACAGAGGGCCCATAGCAAGAAACGAAGCACCACCAAGAATTATTCCAATTTCTGCTTTGAATCCGTACCAGGGCCGATGGACTATCAAAGCAAGAGTTACTGCCAAGGGAGATCTTCGTCGTTTTAATAATGCAAAAGGAGATGGGAAAGTTTTCAGTTTTGATCTTCTTGATTCTGAAGGAGGAGAAATACGCATAACATGCTTTAATACAGTTGCAGACCAGTTTTATGATCGTATTGAGAGTGGGAGAGTATACATGGTCTCCAAGGGAAGTCTGAAACCAGCACAGAAAAATTTCAACCACTTAAACAATGAATGGGAAATTTTCTTGGAGTCTACATCGACAGTAGAACCTTGTTTGGAAGAGGACAACTCGATTCCACAGCAACATTATAACTTTAGGCCAATCAGCGAAATTGAGCACATGGAAAATAATTCAATGGTGGACATTATTGGTGTTGTTATCTCCATTAATCCTTCCAGCACTATAATGAGAAGAAATGGAACAGAGACTCAGAAGAGAACGCTTCAGCTAAAGGACATGTCTGGGTGCAGTGTTGAGGTAACAATGTGGGGTGCATTCTGCAACAAGGAGGGCCAACAACTTCAAGAAATGTGTGATTCAGGAGCCTCCCCCATCCTGGCTGTTAAGGCTGGCCGGATAAGTGATTTTAGTGGGAAATCTGTGGGGACAATCTCTACCAGCCAGCTTTCCATAAATCCAGATTTTCAAGAAGCACACAGATTGAGAGAATGGTTTGAGAGAGAGGGAAGGAATATTGCCTCTCAGTCCTTATCTAAAGAAGGTGCTGCTGGTGGCCGGGTTGACATGCGGAAGATGGTGTCCCAGATTAAAGATGAGGGGCTTGGTAGATCAGAGAAACCCGATTGGATTTCAGTCAAAGCAACTATATCTTTCATTAAGGTTGACAATTTTTGCTACACTGCTTGCCCTTTGATGGTTGGAGACAGGCAGTGCAATAAGAAGGTGAGTACTATTGGAGATGGAACCTGGCATTGTGAAAGATGTAATAGTAATTTCCCTGAATGTGATTACAGATACCTGCTTCAAATCCAAGTGCAAGATCACACTGGATTAACATGGGTTACTGCTTTTCAAGAAGCAGGGGAGGAAATCATGGGTGTCCCAGCTAAGCAATTGTACATATTGAAGAATGAAGAACAAGATGACGCCAAATTTGGGGAAATTATTCGTAAGGTCCTTTTCAACGAGTATTTGTTTAAACTGAAAGTAAAAGAGGAGACATTCAATGATGAACAGAGAGTGAAGTCAGTAGTCGTAAAATCAGAAAAAGTGGATTATTCATCTGAGAGTAAAGTTTTACTAGATTTAATTGGTAAGCTTTCTAGAGGGGAACCTATTAGTGGGACATCAATTACCATGGCAAATATGGGGACCAATGCAGGATATGGAAGCTCTGGATATGCTGGCACAGGAAGTATTTCAGGCACTAGCTTTGGTGGCAATGGACTGGAAACGAATCAAGGAGGTGGATACTATGGTAATTCAGGTGGTTATGGAGGAGTGTCAAATGGGAGTTCATCTCCCATTTCATGTTACAAGTGTAAAAGAGAAGGTCATTTTGCAAAGGATTGCCCTAATGGTTCGGGTGGTTATTCTGGGGGTAGCCTCACTGGTGGGTATGCAAATTCCGGGGCAAATACAGGTTCTACTTCATGCTATAAATGTGGTCAAGCTGGTCATTTTGCAAAGGATTGCCCTAATGGTTCGGGTGGTTATTCTGGGGGCAGCCTCGGCAGTGGGTATGCAAATTCTGGGGCAAATACAGGTTCTAATTCATGCTACAAATGTGGTCAAGCTGGTCACTGGGCAAGAGAATGTCCAGGTTCAGCTGGGGTTCAAGCAACTTACGGTGGAGTTGCAGCAGCTGGCTATGGTATGAGAAGTGGTGGGTATGGTGGTTATTGAAGAGAACGAAGGCATCATTTGACATCGTCCATTTTTTTATGGTTTTAATTGATAGGCTCCGGGATGTTATAATTGGCTGGGTTGCCTTAGTTTTGAATGTTAACCTGCCTTGAAATTTGATATTAGATCTTGGTTTTGAAGGAAATGTGTCGTAAGTTTTTGGGTGAAAGTAAAACCAAAATTTAATTGATTTTTCCTTCCCAAAGGCAGACAGGTTTTTCGGCAGTGTGTCATGCTCATTTTGTTGGCTTTAGAAGGTCCTATTGGTTGAAATGGTCATGCTTTTTAGTTGTATATGCTGTGCTTACCAAAATAAGTTGAATGTATCGATCCGTTTGTTCTCTTTCTACTCAATCTCTACGGTAGAATGAACAGGAAATGTACAAGGTATACAAGTGATTTTGTTTGGCCATAAAATTACCACATATCATGTTTCAGGAATCTCAAGGCTTACAGGCAGGCACGGTAAATATAAACATAAAACAGACATGAATATTGTTACATTTTCTTGTAAGAATTTCCCGTACTATGGCATCATTCTCCATCGGATTGGAATTTTTGAATTATGCAGAACACTTCTGTTTCTTTCTCAATAATCTTTATGGACAAGATACATAAAATGCATGCCTAAAAGTAAAGAATGAACTCAAACCCATCATTTTTTTAATTTCATTGCTATGCATTTTATGTCTGCAAGTTTGAGCTACTGTGTATGTATTTGCAGCAGAGCTTCTAAAGCCTTTTGGTGCAATGTTTTCTTGTTTACATTTGAAAGAAGACATATATTCAGCCCTTCTGTGCTTAGAACTTACTGTCTTTTTAAGTTGTTAGATATAGAAAAAGGATCGTCTTTTTCTGCTGGTATGAGCTGACGATAGATGTGGAAAGTGCTAAGATACATTGTCTCTATCTCGCAAGATGACGTTCGTAGCAGCTACTCATACTTTTAACTGTTCTTTTTATTGGGTTCATGCACAAAAGCTTTAAATTCTGGAACAGTCATTTTAGAGAGTGCTAGTTTAGAGCATGTGCTATTTTGTAAAGCTGATTTTGCTCTATATCTTCAAGAGAAAACTCAGAAGAGATCTAGATGGAAGAGATTAGGGAGTTATTTGATTGGGGCAGACAAATAGTTACCCTCTGTTGCTTCTCACCTGAGTTCCCTTCTGGATCCCCATGTCCGTTTAGTAATGTTCTTATGTAGTTTTAAATCTTTGTTTTTAAAGTTTTTAAGTGCATGCAATGTTTTATTTTTTGCCTTTTGGTGGATGCACTGAGTGGTATCCTCTGTCCTAATAGTTGGACAATGCCACAAAAAGTCATGTTCCGTGAGAAGTATTGTAAAAAAAATGGAAAAAAGGAGGAAGATTGCTGGCTCCATAGTTGGATATCATCTCAGAAAGTAACGTTCAGTGACAAGTGTTGTATAAAATTTGAAAATGGGGAAGACTGCCGTCCCCAATAGTTAATGATGTAGGAAAAATATGGAAGAGGTTTATAATGTTGGCAGTGGTAAAGAGTAACGTAATGCATTAGGAACTTAAGTGAACATATAGGAAAACTATTAAGGAGAGTTCTGTTGGGATTTATGAGCTGCTGCAAAATTTGTTTCAGACGATGGATGGAAGAAGAGGTCAAGGCTGGTTAAAAACATTGAGAAATAACATGCAAGATTGAAAACAGTTTAAATTGTTTGGGCATGTTCCAAGCCGGCTCTTGCCAGAGCTTTCTAGATGATTGGGTCAAAAGGTTGTGTAGGCTGAAAATGAGATCAAGGATTCTCTATATGATCCAAAGTGGGCTGCACCCGTTTTTTTCTGTCTTTGGAGATGATCAAGGAGGTTTTGGAAAAGCCCTATTGGTATTGTGGTCTTTCACTCTTTAATGCCTATGGGGGAAGTAGTAAATGGAGAAGTTGTCCTGGATTTTTCGGGGCAATGATTGAACCTTGAAGAGTTGAGATTGAAACAAGTTTGATATTTTTTGCCTTTGAAATTTCTAGATGATAGGGTCAAGGTTGTGTAGGTTAAAATAGTTTTTTTAAGCAGGTCTTTCTACTCTTTTATAGATGTTTAAGAAAAAAATGGAAGTTGGAGGGATAAAATGAGCACCTTTCATTAATTTATAATTAATTGTAAGTTTAAAAGGAATTATAAGCATTTTATGCAATTTAGTCCCTAAATTAATGAGAGTTGATGTTGATTAATGCAAGTTGGTATAAAAGTAAGTAATTTGAGATAAATATAAATTGAAATAGTAGAGACAAAATCAATTACCTGGACATTGGTGTAGTGTTGATATTGATACTAAGAAATTATAAAAGAGAGTTGGAATTGATATTGAATTAGTGATCAAAGGCTTGTAACAGATGAATCCTAAGTCTTTTGAATGCCATGGCTAGGTCATGCCCACAATTTGGTGCATGGACTCATGCCCACAATTTGGTCCATGGACACTTTTTATTGGCATGAGTTTGTTTGTTAGAAAATTTCAACTTTAGTACTTGCAGAACATTTTGATTTCCTTGATGATAGCTAGGTTGTAAGGTTGATTTGACAAATTTAAAATAGAGAGTTAGAAAATTTCAACTTTAGTACTTGCAGAACATTTTCACTTCCTTGATGATAGCTAGGTTTCAACTTTAGTACTTGCAGACTTCCTTGATGATAGCTAGGTTGTAAGGTTGATTTGACAAATTTAAAAGAACATTTTGACTTCCTTGATGATAGCTAGGTTGTAAGGTTGATTTGACAAATTTAAAATAGAGACTACCTCATACAAGGCATACATACCCTTCCCTCGTAGGATTTGAACTTGTGACCTCTCTTTCAAGCGGGCAAGTTTTTCACCAACAGGCCAACATGCAAATTGTTGAGTACATAGTTGGCACTCATTGAATTTGTGAATGCAAGAAGCTACTAATTGACAATTCAATTTATGTGATGTTTTTGAAATGATATGGGATGATGTCTTTAAATACAATCCTAAACACACAAATCAAATCTTTTGACGCACAAATCAATGGGTAATCTACATGATCCAATATCACCAATCTTAAAAATGAGAACTTTAAAATTTGAAATTAAGGACAAAGCCCAAGATGATAAAAACCCTTGAAAATGGACACATATTGCTATGAACTAAAGGATTTATTGTAAAAGAGAGAGGTTCAAGATTAGGGTTAGGTAATGTATCAAAAGAGCCAAATTGGGTGCTAAAATTGTGGATCTACAACATTCACTTAAAGTAGCGTAAATGAGGAAAAAGTCAAAGTATGCACTTTTCTCTTCCACATTTTGCCCTCACTCTATTGTGTACAAAATGTAAATAAACAAGCATACTAAAGTAGAAATAAAAGAAATAAAAAAGGATATGGATTTTTTGGATTCTAGAAATTTGATCAATTAGAATAAGTGTGTGCTCTTTTTGTCCCTAATAAGCAGTAGAAATTTTTCGGGTCTATCATAGTGTTGAAGGAAAGCAACAACCTACGAAAATTGCCCATAAACTTGAAATAAAATTAGTGATAATATGCCCTCTTTGAAATGTGTGTACCACAGAGGAGTGTCCACAAATCGAGAAGGAAAGAAAATGAAATTTGAAAATTGACTGAAAAATCAACATGATATGTAAAACAAAGTGAACATGATTGATTGAAGAAATTGAGTAGAAAATGCATACTCGAGACATACTTATTTGTGTGTGCAATTGATATAAAAGATGCCCCCAAATTTGCCCCAATGAGAGAAAGTATGCACATATAGAACTTGCAAAAAGCATCAATACCTTGCCCACAAGTGGCAAAATCAAGTGAAAGCATAGAAAAGAACATATCATTAGAAAATGTAATTATAATATGTGATAGAAAAACAAAACAAATGATAGATATGGAAAAGAGGCTACCCAATGATTTTAGCATACTTAGGTGGTAATGAGTCTACCTCAATAAAAAAAAAAAAATGTGTAATAAAAATCAATGCCCTCATGGAGCTTTTCTCTATGGATGCACAAGTGGCAATGACAATGTATGATTATAAAGTATTTCTTTCTCTATGAAGAAGTAGTGCATAGATGTGACAATCTTGATGTTTTTCTTAGAGAAGCCAACCTATGTAATGTCCATAAAATATTAGGCAAAACTTAGCAAAACATAACCAACATTTAAAAAGAAATGAAATGCATTACACAATGGCAATGCAATATACACATGTATTGTTGTCACGCGTATGTTACAATATTTACAATATAGGGAAGATACATCTTAGTGAGCACGCAAGGAGGAGAAGAGATAAATTGATCACAAGTAGTGGAAGAGTAACACAAATCCCCATACGACACAACCTATGCTATATAAGGTAAGTGCTGAGGGATAAAAAGATGCATATGATTGTGGTACCTATTAGGGTTTTGGCAGATCGGAGCAAAAAACACTAACAATTATATGTAGATTAAATACCCCAAATATAACAATGAAGAACAACACAAAATAGATCAACACAAAAATTTAACATGGTTCACTCAAAATGGGCTACATCCACAGAAACTCAACCACCCAATGATTTTATTATCCAGTGCAAAACAAATTACAATCTCGCGAATCCATAGCCGTAACATACATCCCAGCTGCTTATAACAAGCTTTTTGGAAACTTCTAGAATTAGGGTTTTACAATGTCATTTTTCTTTGTCGGTTAACAAAAATTAACAACCGACTCCGAATGGGCAAAAAGAGGGAAAAAATTTTCTCGGGGGCTATGCCCCCGAACCCCGGCGAGGATACGTTATGAGTGTACAGTACTTGCATGATCAGTCGCCACATACCAACAACACCTACAAGAGAGTTTCCCCCAAAGGTATATCAACTTCATAAGGTTTTAGAAGGAGATGACATCATTAAAATCCCTAACTAAATCAACTATAAAAAGACAAAAGTAATCAATCAATGTAAATATTAAAACATATATCATATTATTATATATAATATAATACATTTTATTATATTAATAATATATGTATAATAATATTCATAAATTATTAAGTATAAATCCTACATTATAACACAGTATGTAAAATGTATTCATATATCTTCTTTTAGATTAAAACCATAAATACAGAAACATATCAAATCTTAGTATTTGGTAGCACTCTTATATAAACATAAACTGATGTAAAAAATGAATTATATATACATGTTTTTTGGCATACAATATTGTACATGCACAACAAAATATCTAAAATAATTTTGCATGTGTAAATATTGCATATCTCCAACTTAAGCACAAATATTACACATATCCTAACCCTCAAACCTATAAAAAATACAAATATTACCATATGTTTGTACTATTTTGAAATAAAGGACACTTGCAATATTATATTACACTTGTGGCTATATATATGTATATTTTATGCATAATTAAAAGTTTCATCCTTAGAAAAAGACATAAATTAAAAAAGAAACTCACATCTAATATAAGAATACATAAAAAACACTCATATCTAAAAATACAATTATTTTGTGGATTTATACATATTCAACATGACAAATTTATACATATTCAATATATGCATTTGTTTTTTTAATTATTTTCTATAAAAAAATGGGATTTGTGAAAAAGGTGAGAACTTCTACAAATAATGGATGTACAGGTCCACACAAATTTAATTATGACATACACAATGAAATGTGTCACATTCAACTCAAAACTAACCTTCATATTGAAAATATTTATAAATTATTTTGTGATTCTTTGGATTGCAAATTGCAAATGTTCAATACATTAAAAAAATTCCCAAATCGAGAAGAAGACTTACACTGCAGATTTTACACAGATTTTACACAACTATGGCTGCATATATATAAATTTTGCATGTAATAAAAGGTTATCATACCTAAAAAAAGGTACACAAAAAAGAATTGCATGAAGGTATGTGAACACCTTGTGGATTTATATGCAATTAATATGACAGATTCATATATATTCAATATGGTGGATTTATACATAAACTCGCTCATTGAAAATTCGAGCACATTACATAATGATCCAATTTAAATCTCTATCTAAAAACTTTATAATATAACCAAATACAAATGAGGACATGATATCGTCACTCTCGCACTATTTTTTTTGTTCATATGACCAAATTGGGCAAAAATATTTTAGAGCACCTAGGCAAAGTTATTTGATTTGGATGAATTGACAAATGATCAAAGGGTTTTTAGGCACTCCAAATGTAATGGAGAGGCTAGATTAAAACCAAAGTGTTTTGAAACTAACAGGAATTGCAAAAAAACACACCTCTTATTAATTGGCCTCCTTGTGTCTGATTTGGATGAAACAAAAGGAAAACCAACTTTCTCTGATCCTTTGGATATAAGGGAGAGCTTAGATTTAGTCCTTTATTCAGCCAAACTGACTTGAAAAACAACACCTCTTGAAACCATTAACCTTAACATGGAGTGAGCTAGCCTTTAAGCATCAAAGGGCTCTAATACCATGTAAGAATTGACATGGAATTGCTCTTGCTCTTATATTATGTAAGATTTGGCACATAATCACTCTCATATTATGTACAAGATTTGATATCATGTAATATTTGCATAGATGCATATGCAATCACCTAAGATATGATGCAAAGAACTAGTCACATAACTAGATTGCTCATGACAATAGAAGATGGAAGAAGCAATATAATGGCTATTCCACTTCAATGAAGATGAACAAGTACAATAGTGCAACAAGTTGCAAGAGATATACAATTAGTATGCCAACCCAATATGCAAGTTCACATTATCATGAAATGATGAAGGTGTACTCCACCCAACACACTCACACGATCATATTGTAAACTTCAAACCAATGAGAACATGAACTCATGGGAAAAACACAGTGATTTATGTGGGGCAAACCCTTTCGGGAGAAAAACCCCACACTCCAAAAGCAGCTCAATATGTTATTCAGAAATCTCAACAAGATTACAATATACTTGCAGAGCAAGCTTTCATACAAGTATCACCAACCAGAAATCTGGAGGCAACTCAATATCTATAATACCCTCACACACAACCTCCATCTCAAGCACCTGATATATAGGAGATACAATATAGGAAACCGTCAACAGTAATTACAAAACCATGAGCTAAAACCACCCAAAAGTGGTGCTCAAATTATCTCCAACCAAAGATGCCTTATGATGTGTCAAAACACACATCAACATGTGTAACTTCTCGTTATAGCTCTTTTTTTTTTTGTGTCCAACATGTTTTTACTTTTTCTCAATACAGGAGGCCCAACTTTTGGAGGTCTCAACTTTTGATCTGGGAGGTTGATTGACAAACCGTTTGATGCGTTGCAAAGCTCATGAATAGATCTATGCAAATATAATTATATTTTTTGGGTATGACAACTTTTGGGGCCAGAAATGCCTCTAAGTGCCTCAAAATTGACTTCAAAACTTTTTTCGAGTATTTAAAAAATTGGAAACTTTAATATCTTGACATCCAGGCATGATCTTGGGTTGAAACTCACCCAGAATGTTCATTTGGCAATTTTGTAAGCTTTGGGGAAAATTTCGGGCCCATACGTGCTCAAATGCAAACTTATTAAAAATAGAAACCTTGCTATTTTTAGCTTTATTGTAAACTTTGGATGTTCTCAATCATTCTCTAGGTATTTGCCAAAACCAAAAATGAAAGAAAATGAAACAAAGTCATTTTTTGGGTGATGCAAGATTGCTCTTACACCTCTGGATGCTCCTGTATCATGAAATCTAATGCAAATTGGGTTGCATTTAAAGGCAATGCAACCAAGTGATGAGAAAACTTACTACTCATGTGGATGATGATGAAAATCCACTAAACAATATAGGGAAGTGCATTTTCAATAATGAAAACCTAAGTATAACTCTACCTAAATAAGCTTAACCTATAGTGTAGTAGATACATACTAAGTGCATGAGAAATACATACACCAACACTCTTACTCAAGCTCCCCATGCCCAAGTACATTCTTGTTCTTCCTAAGAGCCCAAATGGGTACTTAAATCTTCACCCACACTCCAATACACTCCCAAGTGCACCCTACCCAATGGTACAATCCTAGGGAGCAAAAACAACTAATAAAATATTAAAACTCACCTTTTACAAGTTTAAAAATTCTCCATATGAACAAATTTGAATTTCACAAATTAGGAGCATTTAAAAACATGGAAAAACACACAAATAACAAAACACATTCAAATATAAGCACAAAATAAAGGGGACATCACTAGGAAATAAAACATGACTTTATAAGGGTTTTTCTTGGTCACACTTGACCAAGACATTCTAGTTTTATGAAAACAACATAGTAAGTCCTATTACTCCATGATGTGGAGTGAAATGATAATTAGTCCTCTACAACCTCCATTACTCTATTGGCCAATCTGTTATTTCTTGCACACTCATTGTACACATTAAACCCATTGTGGAAATAAAAAGCTAAACACTATAATAGAATGCTACTTGATATCTATTTTAAGATTTGCACACGTAACACATATAATTCACATCTCAATTAATCAACAATTATACAGAGACATAGCAATCATAATCAAGTAACCAAATCACAATAAACTAAATAATTCTTTTCTTGAATTGAGAGACACATTTTAAAATCTTGCAACATAATTCAAACATTAAATCACATATTTTTATTCTTGCATTAAATTTACTATTTAAGTTTAATCATTTTTGCTATTCACATTTTAACCAAAATCACATAATTTCCTTAAATAAACCTACTAAGAATTATTAGAATTACCATAATTAATGTCTTGCTTAGGGTTAGAGACAATATCAAATCATAATCAATGTGTTAACTAAGTTAGTTACCACCTATCATTTTAATCGACTTCCTAACAACAACATGAAATGAAAATATGACTAAACATCTCTAGCATTATATTTGAAATTGTCAAGTAACTAACATTGTCCTTCATATAACATCTAGTCAATAAAAATAACAATGAGAATTTGGATATTAAAAAATATAATAAGTGTGGCAAGGGTCATTGGGCATGAAGGTTCACAAAATCATTGAACTAAAGTAAGTAATATGCATAACAAGATTTATATATTCTACTAACTAGCATACCCAAACTTCCATATTCACAATTATCACTTAAGAGTCACTTCATGATTCTAAGAGACGTAATTAACACAACTGATCAAGAAGCACCCAAAATTAAAAGAATGGTGATGAGCAAAAGGATCACCAAGCACATGTACAAGATAATAACCAAATCTCTATTCTAACATAATAATTCATGTAATATGGAAATCAAGTCATAGAAACTTCCCAGAATTCCTACCCACATACTAACATACACTCAATCATCCTTGATTATACAAATTCATAATAGTATGGTTAGATCACCATTAGTGATAACCCATAGACCACGGTTCAAAGCATTATTTATTAATAAGTAACAAATACCAACCTAAAAGTCCACGAGTCATGTTAGTCTTAATCCAAGGAGTTTACCATTAATTCAATAACATAGCCTAGTAACTATTATATGAGTTAAGAGACAACATGAAATGTTTAAGATCCTCAAATAACACCAATCTAACTAGGTAAGAAGAGTACAACTAGGGTAAAAATATGGTTGGGCCTTACAACCTAGATGTTGTCCTTTGTGTTTTATGCAATTGCTTTGGAGATTTTTATAGACGTTTCTTTTATTGGATCATGACCATGAGAATGTTTAGCTAATGACGTATCTTTTGTAACCTTTATCTCACTTTGATTTTCCTTGGGTACCCTTGTTTCTATTGATATATTCACTTAAACTCTAGGGTAAATCATCATACCACCACATGGTATGTTATACATTCACTTGCATATAAACTTTTTCTTGATTTTCATCATATTTGATATCTTCACATGTAATATTGATATTTGATGTGCTAGATGTATCCTTAGATGTTTCAACAAAATCTTTATACTCATTATGACTAAAATTCAAAGGATCCTCATCATCTACTTCCATTTGATGAGATTCATCATGTTGATGCATAGGGAATGGTTTGGTGAATATTTGATGATTTTGACTTGGGGGTGCTACCGCTTTGTTTCCATTGACATTAATACCCTCAACTTGAATCATATTGTTGTCAATAAGATCTTAAATTTTATGTTTAAGTGCTATACACTTACCTATAGTATGTTTATGCTTTTGATGATAATCACAAAACTATTAGTATTGAAATGCAATGAGACACCTTTAGATGAATCTATTAATTTGACATGAGGTAAAGTGACAATATGATTTTGCAAAATTTGTTCTAACACCACATGTGTAAGGTCTGCCAATTTAGTGAACTTTCTGTACCCTTTTGGTTTTAATTGATTGGTGTTTGCATGATGATGATTGAGGGAATTAATATTTTTGAATCCACCCTCATTGTCCCATTTTTGAAATTTGACTTTGATTGAAACTTATCAGAATGAAGAGAAGCACTAGAGACACTATAGTGGATGAGGTTATTTTCTAATGATAGAAGCTCATAATGGTGTCCACTAGCACAAACTTTAGAAAAGGACTATAATTTTTGAAAATTACTCTCTTTGATGATGGGTAAGATACTATTGCTAAATAAACATCGAAGCTCAATTTCTAGTGGCTTAAAACATATTTTAACTTAGTTTGAAATCTAAGTACATAATCATTATTTTTCTATTTTTATCTTTGATTGCATTTTATGCATGACACTTTAGGTTCTATTGGCTCTCAAACATGTATTCCCACAATTCCTAAAGCCTTGCACCAAAACCTAAGGCTAGGGAGTGCCAACATAGGTGATGGGCAAGCCTCGTGATTAGATAGTGGCATGAATGGACTAATTATTGTGAGTGGGTGGGCTCACCTTCATCTTTGGGCTCAACTAAACCCAAGAGGGTATTTCCCAGAGGTATCCTTAACAAGACATCTAACAGAGTATGATGATCATGACTAAACCAAGATTTGTCACTAAGCAAAATAATAACTAGCTACTTGTAAAACCTCTTATTAAGCTAACAACTAGATACTTGCATATGAACCTTGTTAGGTCTCAAAAACGTAGGTTGTTAACCTTAAGAGGATGTCAAGCTCTCTTAACGCCTTTGGTTAATGAAACAGGGCTAATATGATTGAAAACCCCCTTCTCTTTAGGTTCTGCCAGACCTAGGTGGGTGTACTTTGATAGATAATGCAGATTTGCATGACCTTAGTGATCTACTCACATTGGCATGTAGATGAGAGACAAATATAAGGCTAAGAATTATTCCTACTATTAAGTTTTAAAGTGTGAAAGGTTATTTTAAAATGTTTATGACCAGTGCCTAATTCTAATGGGTTAATGGGGTCAAGAACTGTATGATTGCAGATTTATCTTCCTGGCTTAACTCTAACTACCTGGCACCTTTTGAATGCTTATACTTTGTACAAACATGCAAAGATGTTGGTTATTAAACTCTTCTTTAAAATCCCATTGATATCTCTTCAAGTTACTATGGTTGTCTAAAAGGATTTTAATTCTACCTTGAAGGAAACCAACTAAGGTGACTTATTTAAAGGATTTTAACTCTGGGCAGAGACCAATAAATGTAAATCACTTAGAAGGACTTAAATCAAATTCTTATAGAAACCAATCAAGCATACCACACAGAGACAACAAATGCGCCTTGATAAATCTATATGGTTTAAATAACTGGAAAAGACCAATATGGAGACAGTTAAATAACTCATAAGAATAAATAGCAACAGAGTAGTAGAACACCAAAGATATGTCCACTGATTAAACCATCTTACCCATTCTATTTTTCAAAATCTAATAGAAGTTTCTATAAAATATGACTGAATATAATATTGTATGTATATTGATTGTTCTGTAATTGATCTCCCTTAAACCTGGCCTTGGTTTCCCTTATATATACGGGAAGCAAACAAGCTTCAGGCTAAAACAACATGACTGTTCCTAGATTGCACCTTTTCAAATAACTAACATTTGTTATGGAACATAATTAAGAAATAGATAAAGAGACAATATGGGCATCCACATTGATCAAGATCTAAATCCGTTAATCATTGTAGAGAACCCATGACTGCTGGCCTGTCAAGGTCCTCCTCTCCAATGTTACAATTTCTGATGAATATGCTTCGCCTGTTATTATTACTAATACGCTACTTATTGTTTCTTCTTGTTGGCAAAATTTCATTTCAAGTTGATCTAACCCCTTCATGCTGCTTTGGCGATGAACAAATTAATCTTAGAGATATGGTCAATATATTCTTGAGTCACATAGGTATCCATGGAGATTATATCATCCATGATAGATTCCAAAGTGAAGATCTTGTCTAAACATATATGTGTGCTTTCTATCACTCTGTCTTCATCATTGATCTTCTCAAGGGCTATTGGTAACAATTGGGCTAATTCATTTTTTCAAATACCCTTTTCCTGTAAATTGCCTTCACTATTAAAGAAACTAGGGAATGCCATATCTAGATGTTGATCAAAATCACCAAGGTCCTCTACTAACAAAGTGTTGAACTTTTCATGCTCACTGATTAGTTCATCATATTCTTTAAACACCTGTTTATCAGCACTTGTTTTGGCTTTTAGCTCCTCCTTCTCCAGCATCCTGAGGTGCAATCTTTTATGCTCTTGGTAGGCACTATGTGTTCTCTTGTGCAATTCCCATACCTTATCACTATTCCCCATCATTTTCTCAAATCTTTTCTTAATCAGTTCAGAAGCTATCTTATATTTAACAACTTTCATTTTAGTTTCCAATTGGTCACTCTTCTTTTGGAATTTTTCTACTTTGATCTCCCAATAATTGGCATCAGCTCTGGCCTCCACCACTCTTTTGTCAAATTCTAGATAAGGTGAATAGCTGCTTGATGATGTTGGCAACCTGTCCTTATAAGTGACAACTTCTTGCCTTAGTTTTGCATTCTCTACCATGTATGCATTGTTTTTCCTTACCAATTGCTCAATTTGAGCCTTTGTAAATCTAACAACATTCATATTTAAATCAACAGTCTCAATAGGATCTATGTCCTCAACTTGTATCAAGAGCTGACAAAATGCTTCATTCAAATTGCCAATGATTTGAGGTCTCTTATTAGGGGGGTATAATACCCACATTAGTAATGCCGCCTTATCAGGATCATATCTTGACCCTGTTGTAAACTTATCCAGTGCTTCAATACTTAGCTATACCATTTTGTCTTGATTTCTTCTAAAGCTATGAAAAATAATGGATGAGGTCATATCCTAGCCGGAGACTAGCATCACCCCTGCTTCTTCAAGCAATGTTCTTCCCTTTTCTAGAGTCACGGTCTCTATTACTTTGTCAATTTCTATTTGGAGCTCTTTTAATGCCCCAGCCTATACTTCAGGAGCAATATCCTTCATTTTCTCTCTAGCTTGTTTGCCTTTGTACTCATACAAGAAGGCTTTGAATTTAGGGGTTTTGATAAAATCATCATCTGAAACAAAATTTCTACTTGCCATGTGTCTTATATCTTCTGATAACTCATCAGGGGCTTCCATCATGATCATTTCTCTATCCACAGGAGGCTCATACTCTTCAATTACAGGCTCAAAGCTCTACACACCTTCATATCCTCTTTCAAATTCTTCATCCTCTGTATCATTGGTATCAAGAGAGAAACTGATGTCTAGTGTAGGTTAAGGGGAAATATGACCCAAGGGTACTTCAGACTCAGCTTGTGTCTCCCTGACATTTTTTCCTCTTCTCTCAAAAACCTTAGGAGGAACATCCATAGTTAATTCTACTGCATGTGCAACTAACATGTCCAACCTTTCAATAGAATCATCAACATTTAGAAAGGCTCTTGTATAAGTGGGATTTTTTGCTATCCTCCAAGCCTCAACTAGCATTATTTTATGATACAAATTTCTTCTTTTGACTACACTATTCTCATCAACATTTCTGATCAAATCATCATCAACAAATAGCACATGGTGATATCTTTTCAATTTTTTATTAACTTTGACATTATTTATGAAGTGTTCAGGGTCAAAGTTTTCTCTTGCATTTCCTGATGGCAATCTAAAATGTTCTAATTTTTTATCAATTAATTGATATCATTTCTCATCAAGAACTGTAAAATCTCCAAAACATAGAGTACTAGGAATCAATGACTGCTTATTGTGACTTTTAAGGTGCATAAAGTTAGAGTAAGCTAATTGCCTAACAATCTCTAAATAGGCAACCCTATCTCGACAAGTTTTTAGCAACAAAAATGGTGGTCCTTCATACCCAAATACTCTAATCTTTGTGCAGTCATTATAGACATACCAGTCACCCCAGTTGTGATTAAATCTCCCCCTTTCATTCTTGTCCTTTGGCCTCAAAAATTTCTGCACTTCTATTGATAGGTTGTAATCACAGGGATGGCCTAGCAGTTTATACACGGGTTTTACAAAATATCCTTTAAAATAAAGATAATGGGATCTCTCACACCTGCTATCCCATATAGCTGTCCACATCTGTATGGGTTTAATGTCTCTATTTCTGTCCAAATCTCTTACTTTCAAGCATTCATCCCACAGACACATATTCTATCCCTCATACAAGATAAGATGCATGAACAAAGAGTAATGCCTGAACTTACTACCTGATGAGTCTAGTTTATGACTCAATTTTGTTAGAATTTGTTATCCATTTGCTGTAGTTATCATGGACTTTGGTACCTAGATCTTGATCTTTTTATGATATTCCCTCAAAACCATAAGATATTGGGCATAGGTTATTTCCTATAATCTTTAATGACATTGACATGCTATATGAACTATCTATGTTAATTTTACATGTGGTTAATGAATGTTACTCTAAGATAGTTACATATATGTAATTATTGTGCATACTACTATTGCTATGCAGATATAATTAACAACCTATAAAGTCGAGGAAGATTCTGTCAGTTGGTCACTTGCCATTAAAGTCAACAAGGTGGTTGTTCAAATGTCAAATGGAGGGAAGATAACCGCCTTGTAACTGGTCTTAATTGCTTGTTGAGTGAATATATGAGTTACTGTTGTGCTAGATCTGCGTTAAAGTGAACATGCTTGACCAGATTCCACGCATGCATAACCTCCTCTCCACTTTCTATGTTTTCCTTAAAGTGTTGTCCTCCTATTATGTTAGAGTTGACTGCCTTGCTAGGTAGTTGGTTTGTAGTTTTTATTTCTATAAATAAGACTCAGATGCTCCTTCTGAGGGGTTGATTAATCTAAGCTTGTACTCGCATTATTAAGTTTTTCAGTAATATAGTTATGTTTCTCGTTTGTACTCATGTTTTCCAATGAATAAAATGAAGTTATAAGTTCGCATCTCTGAGTTTACATTTGTCTTAAGGGATACTCATCCAAGGTGGCCCACTTGGTGAGAATTCCATCCTTTAGTTTAGTTGTTATTTTCTGTTAAGAAGTTAGTTAGAATCTGGCATTGTAAGTTCCTGCAGCCACTAGAATTCCATTCTGTGTCTGTTCCTGTAGCCAAAGCAGACAGAGTAGTTTCCTATTTGTTTGCCCAGATTTCCATTTTCTGTCATGCACTTTAGCTTAGTATAGTTGTTGATTGATGTTCAACATTTATGTTATTTCTTTCCAAGCAATTTACTTTCAGCATTATGTCTTTCTTAGCCGTAGAATGAATGTGGCTACTTTGGAGTTCCTAGTGCACATACAGTGCTGACCCATTTCAAGTTCACGTCCCTGGGTTGATAAGTTAAGTGCATCTTCATAGTGATTAAGACATCTATTCAGGTTAGATGTCCAAACTTTGAGTCACAACTTTATGGGCTTAGTTGTTAAATCATTGTAGGAGACCAACATTTTTGGCACCGTTGCCGGGGATGGTGTCAAACTAGGAAGATCTTTGGAGTCAGTTTTAGTATTATTTCTTGCAGAAGTATTTTTGAAGTGTGCTCTTAGTATACCCCTCATTTAGGAAGTAATGACCCACAATCCGTTCACAACATTCTTTGTGTGAGTTGGCTGATACTGAGTATATACTGCATGCATAGTAGCAGAAGAAGAGATGCTTTAGGGAGATTCCTTCCTAATGACAACTTAGTTGAGTATCCAAACTACCCAGCAGAAGAAGCAGAAGTGAATCCTTTTCTTGATGCATTCCCCAATTTGAATAGTTCTAAAACATCCTTTGAAGAACAAGCTGCCCAAAACTTGATTGACAATCCATTTGCTTTGATAATCAGCCAAGCAACTATGGCTGCCCAAAATAGACCCAATCAACCAACCTTTCCATTTCCTACTGCTCATCAAACTGAAGTAGATAACCTCAAGAACATCCCTGCTTCAGTTCTCCCCAAGTTCTATGGACTTGCAACAGAGGACCCAGACACCTTCTTGTTTGAATTTGATATCCTCTGCAAAAGCTATGACTACACCACTGATGCTCATAGGCTTAAGTTGTTTTCTACTACCATGAAAGACGCTGCACCGAGATGGTTTATGGGTCTAGGTAGTGATATTGTCAATACTTGGGATGAGATGAAAGAGAAATTTCTTGAGAAGTATAAAGACTACTGTAGGGGTGGAGATATGAGAGGAGATGATATTTTCAAAATGCAGCAGAAAGAGGATGAAAGTTTGGAGGATTACATCTCAAGGTTCTTGTTTTGTTTGTAGAAATCTCCCCATCATAAACTCAATGAGGAGTCTCAGAAACTACTCTTCCTTAGAGGAATAAGTGAGCATTGCACGGATGCCTTGGATTTGATGGGAGGAGGAGATATTACCCAAGTGCCTTGGGAGGATATTAAGAAGATGCGCCAGAATTATTCCAGAGCAGCCATGAAGAAAGGAAGAGGTTACCATTCCCTTATGGGCAAAACCCCTACCAATGGAGTTTCAAGGATGGAGATAACTCACTTGCTGTCTGATTTTAAGCAAGATATCATAAATAATATGGCCACCCAGTTGGACACACTTCATGCAAAGAAGAAGCAAGATGAGGCATAGGCAATGTTGGTAGAATATTGCCCTCATTGCAGACAAAAGAAGAGGGACTGCAGATGTAAGATGGTAGCTAATATTGACAATAACCAGATTCCACTTGAGTTCAAGCCAATCTAGGTTGAAGAAGATCAAGTCTACTATGTTGCGCAAAGGAGGCCATGGGCTCCAAGAAAAGGTATGTCACTAGATCCATTATCATTTGCTGGACCATATTTCAATACTTATGCATCTGGTAACCAACGACAATAGCCATCTCCATCCCACTACGGAGGATATTCACCTCAGCCTTGGAATAACCCTCCAAACACCTGGAAAAATTACCAAAACCTTGCACCCAGTGGTAACAACCTTAGGGGAATTGGCAGTCACCTCCAGGAAACTAGCAGCAAACATCTCAATGGAGGGGAGGACAACAATGGCCAAACCAGACAACTAATTACATGCAGCCACCTTCTTAGCCCCAGCAGCCTGCTATAATGCTTCCTCCTGCTAGTTCCAATTCAAATACACCTAAACCTACTTAGTTACCAGCTCAGCCCTCACCTAACCCAAATAATGGACCACCCTCACCTAACGCAAATAATAGACCACATCAACGCTGGTATACTCTGTTGATCCAAATCAATTCCTTGCATATGCTGTGAATGTAAGTGACATCCACCTGCGTTCAGGAACTACCTTGGTAGCTCCTTCCAGACCCATCATTACTGAGCTTCTTGAGGAGGAAGAGGAGCCTTTAAATGCCCCCATTCAGCCAAATGCACCTGAAAATCCTGAACCAATCCCAGTCAAGTAGACTGCACAAGAACCACCATTTCCACAAAGGTTGGAAACTGTGAAACAAAAGGAAGTGAAAGAGGAACCCACCTTTGACATTCTATAGTAGTTGAAACATGTATGTGTCAAGATCCCTCTATTTTAGGCCATAAAAGATATTCCTATAAATGGCAAAGCAATCAAGGAAGCATGCCTTAAGAAGCTATGTAGAAAGAGGAAAGACCCCACTATGGTTCATGTGGTGGGACAGTTGGCTGACATCATGCTTGGGAAAGTGACTGTTCCCAAATATAATGATCCAGGGAGTCCTGTGGTAGGAGTTGTTATAAATGGGATCCAATTAAGGAATGCTCTAATTGATTTGGGAGTAGCCATAAATGTAATGACCAAGGATATCCTACAACACCTAAATGTTGCAAACATAGACCTACTTCTACTGTCCTACAGCTTGCTGATAGTTCTACTGTTAAACCTGATGGGATAGTAGAGGACCTTGTGGTATCCCTGGACTCACGGGAATATCTAGCTGATTTCATGATACTTTCTCCTAAAGCTAGATTGGGAAGGTATGCCATCATTCTAGGAAGGCCGTGGTTAGCCACAACTGATGCTTATATTGGATGTAGGCCATGAGACATGACCATCTTTGATGGTAGAAGCACTAAAAAGCTTGTTCTTTACCCACCCGCACAACCATCTCATGATATGGATAATCCTGTTTGGCCACATGTTGGTGAAGAGGCCGAGGAAGCTAATTCTGTGGTACAACTTATGATGTTAGGCAAAAGCTCTTTCATGCAACTTCAAGAGGAAGATGAGATATTGTCTAACATAATTCAGAATCATTGTGAAGTAGAAGAAGCATCATCCTCTCATTTTGCTGATCCAGTGAAGACACTTATTCCCACTTTTCCTGCAGCAACAGGTATGTCTCATACATTGCTTCCACAATAAATCAAGGTACCAAGCATTAGTGAAGCCACTATGGTAGAATTAACAACTCAAGTGGAGATTTTGAAAGAAAGATATTTGAATATTAACAACAAATTGACTCAAGAACAATAGCTGTCTTTGACAAACTTGTTAAAGAAACACAAGAATGCCTTTGCATGGGATTACCACGACATGAAAGGACTAAATCCTACATTATGCACCCATAGGATTTACATAAGGGAAGATTGTACACTAGTAAGACTACCACAAAGGAGAATCAACCCTGCATTAAGAGAGATTGTCAAAGAAGAATTATAGAAGCTATTAGATGCTGGGTTTATCTACCCAATCTCAGATAGCCAGAGGGTGTCTCCTTTGGTTCTCGTGCCAAAAAGGGAAGGAAATGGCAAGTTTGTATTGATTAAGAGAATTAAACTCTGCCACCAAAAAGGATCATTTTCCCCTTCCTTTCATAGACCAGGTATTGGACTCACTTGCAGGAAAGCAATACATTTCTTTCTTGGATGGGTTCAGCAGTTACATTCAGATACAGATTACACTAGACGACCAAGAGAAAACAACCTTTACCTGTCCTTGGGGGACTTATGCCTACTCAGTGCTTCCATTTGGGTTATGCAATGCAACTGTAACTTTCCAAAGGGCAGTCATTAGCATATTTTCTGATATCTCACATGATTGCATGGAAATCTATATGGACGATTTCACTATCTATGGTGCTGCTTTTGATGAGGCATTAGAAAACTTAGGGAAGGTTTTGGAGAGATGTGAAGACCACAATCTATCCCTGAATAGTGCAAAGTACTTCATGATGATGCAGGAAGGAGTAGTGCTTGGCCACTATGTCTCTCCAAAAGGAATTCAGGTAGACCCAACAAAGATTGAAGTGATAATCAATTTGCCCATTCCTGCAAAGCAAAAAGATGTCAGAAGCTTCTTGGGTCATGTAGGGTACTATAGACATTTCATCAAGGATTTTAGCAAAATGGCAGCCCCATTGTATACTCTTCTCACTAAAGATGCTAAATTTCAGTGGAATGAAGACTGTAACAAGGCATTTTTTGATTTAAAGGCAACATTAACTCATGCTCCTATACTCAAAGGGCCCAATTGGGAGCTCCCTTTCCACATTCATACTGATGCATCAGATTATGCCATAGGAGTAGTCTTAGGGCAAAAAGAAGGAGCCATTGAACATGCTATTTATTTTGTCAGCAAAAACTTGCAAGGAGCTGAGTTCAATTATACAGTGATAGAAAAGGAAATGCTGGCAGTAATCTATGCCCTCAACAAATTCAGGCACTACATAACAGGCTATCAAATCTTTGTGCACACAGATCATGCAACCATTAGGTATCTCATGAACAAACCCTTGATATCAGGTAGATTAGCAAGATGGGTGTTTCTAATGCAAGAATTTGATATTACCATTGTGGATAAGCGAGGGAAGGCCAATGTTGTTGCAAACTTTCTTTCAAGGATGACTACATTAGAGGACAACCAAGTCATTGATGACTTCTTCCCTGATGAACACTTGTTTTCCATCACTGTGCAAACACCTTGGTATGCTGACATAGCTAATTATCTGGTCACAGGGAGAGTCCCTCCTCATTTCTCTCCAAAGGAGAGGATGCTCATTGAAAAGTCTTTTCTTTTTCATGCATTGCTGGATATTTGTTCTACACTAGACCAGACCATGTCATGCGAAGATGTGTGAGAGAAGATGAAACATATGGCATTTTGCATGCATGCCACAATGAACCATGTGGAGGGTATTTTTTAGCCAAGAGGACAACAATGAAGATTTTAAATACAGGTTATTACTGGCCAACACTCCACAAGGATGCAAGGAGATATACAAGGAAATGTGACAGATGCCAGAGGATGGGACGACCAACCAAATCTAATGCGATGCCCCTTTACCCTTAGTTAGTGATCACTCCATTTGATAAGTGGGGATTAGAATTTGTAGGACCCATTGATCCTTCATCCAATGGTAAATCCTATATCTTAGTATGTACTGATTATGTAACCAAATGGGTAGAAGTTAAGGCCATGAAACATGCAAGAGATAACAAGGTTGTAGAATTTCTTTATGAGGAAATTTTCACAAGGTATGGAGTTCCCAGAGAGATAGTGACTGATCAAGGAGCTTAATTCACCTCAACACTAGTTGTAGCACTAGTCAATGAGTACAACATAAGGCACAAGAAATCTACTCCTTATCGCCCTCAGGCCGATGGCCAAGTTGAGGTGACTAACAGGTAAATTAGAGCCATTCTAACCAAAACTGTGGCTGTCCATAGGAAGGATTGGGCAAACAGGCTGCCAGAAGTTGTCTGGACCTATAGGACAACCTAGAAAACAACCACATGCTTCACCCCTTTTGAGTTGCTGTATGGAAAGACAGCTATGATGCCCATTGAATTCGAAAATAAGACTCTACGGACTGCAATACACTTGGGGATGGATATCTCTAAGGCACAAAAGGATAGAATCATGCAGCTCAATGCTTTGGATGAGATGAGGAAAGCAGCCTTGCAACACATAGAGGTAGTGCAGAATCAGAGAATAAAGTGGCATGACAAATTCATCAAAGACAAGAAATTCTAGCGAGGTGACTAGGCATTGCTCTACAACTCAAGGTATTAAGATAATGCAGGAAAACTATAGACAAGGTGGCTAGGACCATATGAGGTTGCTGAAGTTTTCCCCAATGGTGCTGTTCAACTCACCACCATTGACCCTGTCAGATTTAAGCTGCTCGTTAGTGGTCATCGCCTCAGGTTGTATCACAAGCCAACTTCAAAGGATGAATTCCTGCAACAATTCACTCAACATGCAACTCCCGAACTTCCTGCAATGGAAGGCAGTGAACCTAGTGTCCCTCCTTCTGGCTAACCAAGGTACGACACTTGTCATAATAAAGACTTCCACTTTTGTGGGGGTCCACTTCTTCATTTATTCACCCATCCGCCCATCCATATGCATCATTCTCTCTTCTATCACGTTGCCATGATCTCACTTCATTCCACCTCACTTTATTCCTCTTCACTTTCATTCATTGCTCAATGAATCTCTTAAAAGGTGACCGGTACTTTCTCCATCATTTTTGCAACTGATCTTCCAAACATCAAGGTACTTGCGCATCAATTTGTTATATCTTACTTATCTTTTAGTACATTCATTTAATTACTGTACATTAATGTCGATGTTCTCCATAGCATGTAATTATTCCCTATCTTGTCAAATCAAGCATCACCATTCCACATGTGAGGACACATGCTCAAATTTAGGTTGGGAGGGGAGTGTGAATACCATGTCCACATGTCAGTCCATGTTGGTTTACACCATCACGACAACAAAGTTTAAAATTGAGTTGATTTGAATTCTGAGTGAGATGACGGCTTGCAACTGTGAGGTGATAGCCTTCAATGATTACTCCTTACTGCCTGTACTACTCTTGTCATAATCTTGAGTCCCCAAATAAGGAAAATTCAAACGACATTGGCATTGGAAATTTAGTAGTGTTGCAGGAAGACGAAGTTTAGCTTTCAGATAAAGATTCTAGGAGGAAAAACTTTGCAAAGTGATTATTTATTTTCAGATAGCTAAACAATGGGAGGCGGATTAATTTGAAATGAACCCTCGGTTCAAGAAGTATTACTGCAAGATGCACCCAGCCAGGCCGAGTTTAGAAATTACAGGTGGTTAGAATTTTTCCTAAAGCTGAATGGTTTTAATGAAGATGTTGCATTGGAATTTGCCTAGACATTGTTTGAAGGTAAGGCCACGGTAAAAGGGTTAGAGGTATTGGCTACTGAAGAAAGGATTGCAGAAGTTATAGGATTACCTACTGACGGTGAAAATTACCCTATTTCCAGAGATGCCAGGTCAGCTAGGGCTGAATTTACAGAACCTAGCGACCCTCCAATAATTGTGGACAAACAGGGAGCCAAGAGAACCTCTCTACCTGAGCCATGGAAGCAAGTAGCTGTTCATGTTGTAAGGTACATTACTTGTGAAGGTTGTCAATCGAATCTTCATTCTGTGCATTTCAAACTTCTGAATCATATAAGCTATGGGAGAAGAATGAATGTGCCAACATGCTATACCACCTTCCCTCAATCATGGCGGCCGAGACCCAAAAAGGTAGGGCTAATTCTGTTTCTCACCATTGTTTGATCAAATTGTTAGTTGAAAAGTCTCTGCATGATGTGTCTGATATGACTTGGGAAGAATTCCTAAATATTGATCAAATTAGACCAAAGCATTTGCGACCTATGGTTGTACCTCAACCATGTAGGACTAGGAGGAGAGTGAGTTCTGTTGAAGCTACTCCTGGAACTTCAACTTTTGGTATAAACCCTCCTACAACTGAACAAACTATAGAGATTAGTTCTTTTGAGGCAGAGCATTCAAGCAAAGAGAGTTCTTCTTCAGATTCTGATGATGATGTTCCTCTTAGAAACCTAATTCAAACTAGGGCACATAAGAAAGAGGCAGAAATAGGAAAGGGTAAAGTTAAAAAGCAAACTGCAGGAAAGGAACCTCCAAGCTCTAAGAAATGAAAGGCTGACACTGTTCTTCCTGCAGCCAAAGAAAAACATGAGAGCCCTCCTAGAAAATCAAGACCTACTGGGCCAGCCTTTGATGTGCCTCCATAGAGAAGCCCTAGGGTTGAAGAAACGTCACCAGAAGATACAGAGGCTCCAATGGGGTAGGTGAATGTTGAAGAAAAGAACATATTTGAGGAAGTAACAAATGTAACATTGGTAGACCTTGCTGCCGTCACTGAACAAATTGAGAGTCAGGGATATGAAGACAACCAGGAGTTCCTGCAACAAAAGGCCTTGTAGTCGGAGTTGGTTGAACATTCAGGAACCCTGCAGTTAGTGCTATATGAAGGGCAACCATTAGTGCCAGGAAAACTTTTGGTAGGAATAGAAAGGCCCTCTAATTTTTTAATGCATATGGTAGCTATGAATTTTTAGAATGAGATGCAGAGGAGATAATAAGAATGGAAAAAGAAGAAACACAGGATAAAGGAAGAATTTCAAAAGAAAGATGAAGAGATTGAAGATACGAATGCGTAAATTGTGACTTTAAAGGAGAAAGTGGATAATATGGCAGCCTTAGTGCCTCAGGTATTAGAGTGAAGGACTCCTCGAAGGGTCTATGCTCTATATTTGAAGGAGAAGTATCTTTCTTTTAAAATAGCAAGGATTGTTTCAGGTTTGAATCCTTCCATTGAAACTCCTCTTGAATTTTTCAATGCTTATCGGATTGCTCCTCCTGAAATGAAGAATTTGTTGTGTGAATTCTATTTACATAATTATGCTGTGTCCCAAGATCATGATTGGAATCCGTTATTGTATGTTGGGGATGTTCAATTAAGGGCATTTATGTCTTGGAAACAAAATGAGAATAGTTGGGGACAACAGTTCAGGGCTTATAGGCAAGCAGGATTCAACATTCCCCTGTCCATCAGAGCTGAATCTAGAAATCCAAGGAATATTTTCAATGATTGGCACATAATGCTTTATAGACCAAGCTATGGCAATAGAATTCAGGCTGAGAGAGAAGCAGTTTATAGAGAATATGAGATGGTAGCAAACACTATAGGGGAATCTGTAAAGGGATATTTGGCACAAAGGTGGAATAGTTTATTTGATGAACTAAAACAAGCGGAGCATCACTCTCTGCAGAACTATGCTGCAACATGTAAAAGAGTAGATAGATATATACAGATTGGGAGGACAAAGGGGCAATTCTGGCTTCCCTTAATTTTCCAACCACCTATCCTATTATGTCCTATGCCAAATTTCAGGTACTATCAGTATGATATTGCTGAAGAGAGACAGAGATGGAGCAGATTGGATAGACAACAAGGGTTCTATTGGGATCCTAATTCGCTTACTGCAGAAACTGATATAGGACAGCTGGCAGTTGCTAATTTTAGGGCATTGACCAAATAGAAGAATAACCCTTCCTTTGCTAGAGGACCAACAAAGTCTTAGGTTGGGGAGAGTGATGAGTCTAGTTTATGACTCAATTTTGTTAGAATTTGTTATCCATTTGCTGTAGTTATCATGGACTTTGGTACCTAGATCTTGATCTTTTTATGATATTTCCTCAAAACCATAAGAGATTTGTTGGAAACAAGGTAGATAACTGAGAGGGGGGGGGGGTGAATCAATTATTTCTAATAACTTTACTTTATTTTTCTTGTTATAATTTGTGCAACATCAAAACACATAAGCATATATAATCTTGAGAGCAAAAATGAAATCAACACACATAACACACAGATTTTAACATGGAAAACCCTGTTAAGGGAAAAACCATGAGGTGACTAACCCAAGATTGTATTATCTGTTAAAAGAATAAGTACAAAATGGCACTTGTCAATTAGGGCTCACTGCCCGAGCACACTGCTCACAAGAGGCACACTGCCTACAAGAGACTCACTGTCTACAAGGTTTATAGAAAGTAACCAGGTGTTTGAACTGATAAGAAGCATCTGCCAATGCTGAGGTTCAATTCTGGTTAGGCTCAATATATTGATTTAATGTACTTCATTCTTCCTCTGTTCTAGTGCTGCTGTTATGTCACATACTAGACTTGTAATGCTGCTTCCACACTTCTTTCTACTTTTCCACGCACACTAAACCAACACACACACCTTCATACTGAAATCCATCTGGTATATATATCCGCATCAAGGATTTCAACATCTTTCTAGTCGACAATCAGAATACTCAAGATATTTGCAAAATACTGATCTGTCGGCTGAATCCATGTTTAATATGTGATGCGTATCAAAAACATAGACATAGAAGTCATCAATCATGTCGGCCAGCCATGAATGATCCCTCAAGTAGCTTGATCACCATCAATTTCTCATCCGGATTAGAGTCTGATGCTTTGCCAGTTAGTTCTTCCTTAGTCTACTCTGCCTGTCAGGAACCTAACACTTAGATGCTCATATCTTTTCACTCATTCATCACTAGAGGTTCAATCTCTGGAATATAATAGTTATGATACTCCTCTTGACTTGCCCAAGTCTGCACTTTTCTGAGTTACACCCTCTGAGAGATCCAGACCTGATTGTCGGACCTTGCTGCATTCTTTGTTCTTGTTCACCGGACTAGAACTTCTTCAATCTGACTTCCGGTATAGGTATACTAAGCTTTGCGGATGTGTGGGATAGACATTGTTGCCATCAATGACAACATTCATGAAGCCACACAGTGTCTCTTGCCAACAATCTCCCCCTTTGGCATTGATGGCAACACTTAGTGAAAAATGACTAAGTGTCGTAGCAAACTCCCCCTTGGCTGATGCTCTGTCTTATGTACACTTTTACTAGAGCTCCCCCTTAGCTGGATTCCACATTTTTCACTACTCCTCACTCCCCCTTTGACATCAATGGCAAAGGGTGGAATCCGTACACCAAAATTTGCAAAAATTAACCTATACATAGCCGCATAAGTATCTATACATGTTATACTTACATATACTTGAGTATATCTTCAAAGGTTGTCTTCAACTATACAAATTCTGTCACCCAACTCTGCTTCATCCTGTCCAAAATTAAAATGTGACCACTCAACAAAATTGCATAAGCTTCTGCTCTTCTTAAGTCTGTCAGATCACTGGTCTGGGATGTGGTCTAAGCATCAGTTAAGGCCTCATGCATGGCCTCTAACTTAGGGATAATTATCCCTCTAAGTTCACTCATCCTGCTTATTATATTCTTCCTCTCCTTTTCAAGCCTCTTTATTTCATTTAAAATGGCAATAGTCTGGTACTCTTGATTCATTATCGATGAGGTGAGAGGATCAAAATTTTGAGATAAACTTGACAGTTTATCTTCTTGTTCTTTCACCTTCTTTTCAATATCCTCAGTCACTTTAGACCAGGATAGACAAAATTTATACATTTCTCCACCATCTTTAAGAGCATTTTATAGGCTCTTTATCCCAATATCTAGGGTCCTCCTGTCATTAGCTATGAGTCCCTGCACTTCAGTGAATCTCTTTCCCAAAAATTCTTTCCGGACTTTCTCTTCTGCCGATTTCTCCAAAGAATCAAAATGGGTGCTAATAGAGTTAACCAGAGATTTCAAGTTACCAGATGGAGAGGCCGAAGGATCCTTTTGGAAGGATGGCATGATCTTCCCTAGTACACCGGATGTAATTTCTATCAACTCACAATCTTCCATGTGAGACTTCAGAAGCTTTTCTTTTGCTTTAGCTTGACCAAAAGATGCTACCTTCATTGTTTGGACCGGAGAGAGGGAATCAAAGTTTAGAGGTCCTTGAAATAGCTCTGGTTCATCTAACTCCATCATCTCTTTGTTCAAGAATTTCTTTACTACCTCTGCAGTGTCTCTTGCCGGAGACTAAGTCTTTCCTTTTGGAATCTCTGAGTTGTCATCAGAGATCTTCTCTGTTTGCTCTTCTTCTCTTCCCTTTACCTCTTCTTTTTGACTCACTTTTTCTTCTTTTCTTCCTTCTCCTTCAGCTCCTGAGTCTGGAATGTCTGCAGTAGG
Organism: Cunninghamia lanceolata; assembly: GCA_027924645.1. Lineage (NCBI taxonomy): Eukaryota > Viridiplantae > Streptophyta > Pinopsida > Cupressales > Cupressaceae > Cunninghamia > Cunninghamia lanceolata. The sequence continues at coordinate 13,493,163 of BSBN01000233.1, read as the reverse complement.
ATCCGAAGGAGAGATGTTGACTTCTTCATGGACTTCCTCTTTCGAAACAGAGGAATCCAAGTCCTTAGACTTCTCCTCATCTATCTCTTTTAACTCTTCTACATTTTTCTTAGAAGATTCTTCTTTTGATGCACTTAATCCTTCGACATCCATGGTAGAAGGTTCTTCATCTATCTCCTCTATAACAGGAAGATTGAATTTCTTGAAGGCATTCCGAAGGATGTCTTCTGTTTCTTTTGCCACCTAATCAGTCTCTCCAAGCATAAGTTTGTTCATCCTTGTTTTGCTTCGAAACTCATCCTTGCAGTCCTTAAAGATCATTGTCATTTGTTTTGGAGTAATGGAAGGATAGAGCTGAATTGCAATATGTTCCCAGATCTCTAAATTCTTTTCCTTGGCATTCTCTTTTCTGAGTTCAAGTACCTTCTCTAGACTTTTGGGAATTAGAGAAATGATTTCAATGAATGCTTTATTATAAATGTTTAGGTACCTGACTGTAGCATCTTCCAAGATCCGTTTGTTAGTGTCACTATACTCATCATAAAATTTTATCATTGGTTGCAGATTCCCATCCACAGTGACTGCCTTGATGACATCATCAATAGAGAGAGTAGGCCTTTCAACAAATTCTTCTATCTTTTCTTCTTTATTTTTGCTAGCAGAGGATTCCACGGATGTTTTCTTTTTCTTCTTCATTTTCTTAACCTCCTCATTAGTCTCTGTCTCTTCATCATCCTTTTGGCTTATGTAGGACCTTGTAGCCTTGGTTTTTTTTCTCTTTTCTCCCTTTCTGGATGTGTTGACTTCCAGTTTGGAGGATTTTGAGCTCTTAGTCTTGTTCAGAGAAGGATGAATTAGTCTAATTCATTCTTCTTCTGCACTGAGTTGCTTTATGACTGAAGTTGTTGCAATTGTAGTGGTATCCATTGAAGGATGGATATCTTTGAGCATTTGGTTGCCTTACTGAAGGTCTTCTAGGCCTGTTTCTTTGATTTCCTAATCTTGAGTTCTTTTGACTGGATTCAGAGCTTTCACCTTTCTCATAACCCAAACCATGCTTGTCATCTAGGCTCTTTTGGCTTTCAAGAAGAACTTCAAGTTGAGTTGAACTTATCTTAAATTTTTCTTTGTACTCATTTGCTGTTTGAAGATCTTGTTTAAGAGTGTCTATCTGATTCTCAAGTTGTTCTTCATTATCTCTAGCTTCTTCAAGATCAGATTCTAGATGCCTGATTATTCTATCCATTTTGTGGCAGTCCTCTGACTTCTCCTTGAGAGATTGTTTTAGATTATCTTCAATTTTTCTTTTCTCTTCAATTTCTTGGGTGAATCTCATAACCCTTGATTCCATTTCATGCCTTACCATAATGACCTCTTTTGATAGCTTCTCACATATCTTGTTTTTCTCATTTAGATCTTCATTAGTAACATTGGCTTCACTTTGACTTGCTAATTGTTGAAGTAGTTCCTTTCTCTTTTTCATAGAGATACTTAGTTTTTCTTTTCCCTCATTTATGAAATCATCAACTTGTTTGAGTCTTTCTCTCAAGTTATTAACTTCAGAGTGAGATTGCTCAAGATCATCTAGAGCAGACTGAAGTTTTTCCTTCATACCATACATATCCATTGAGATTCCCAGATCTTCCTCAAGCTGTTAGGCTCTATTTAGAGGAACTTAGCTCTGATACCAATTGTTGGAAACAAGGTAGATAATTGAGAGGGAGGGGGGTGAATTAGTTATCTCTAATAACTTTACTTTATTTTTCTTTTTATAGTTTGTGTAGCATCGAAACACATAAACATATATAATCATGAGAGCAGAAATGAAATCAACACACATAACACAAGGATTTTAACGTGGAAAGCCCTGTTAAGGGAAAACCATGGGGTGACTAACCCAAGATTGTACTCTCTGTTAAAAGAATAAGAAGTACAAAATGACACTTGCCAATTAGGGCTCACTGCCTGAGCACACTGCTCACAAGAGGCACACTGCCTACAAGAGAGTCACTGTCTACAAGGTTTATAGAAAGTAACTAGGTGTTTGAACTAATGAGAAGCATCTGCCAATGCCGAGGTTCAGTTTCAGTTAGGCTTAATATACTAATTTAATGCACTTCATTCTTCCTCTGTTCTAGTGTTGCTGTTCTATCACATACCGAACTTGTATTGTTGATTCCACACTTCTTTCTACTTTTCCACGCACACTAAACCAACACACACACCTTCATATTGAAATCCATCTAGTATATATATCTGCATCAAGGATTTCAACATCTTTCTAGTCGACAACCGGAATACTCAAGACATTTGCAAAATACTGATCTGTCTGCTGAATCCATGTTTAATATGTGATGCGTATCAAAAACATAGACATAGAAGTCATCAATCATGTCGGCCAACCATGAATGATCCCTCAAGTAGCTTGATCACCATCAATTTCTCATCTGGATTAGAGTCTGATACTCTGTCAGTCAGTTCTTCCTTAGTCTACTCTGCCTGTTAGGAACCTAACACTTAGATGCTCATATCTTTTCACTCATTCATCACCGGAGGTTCAATCTCTGGAATATAATAGTTATGATACTCCTCTTGACTTGCCCAAGTCTGTACTTTTCTGAGTTACACCCTTTGAGAGATCCAGACCTGATTGTCAGACCTTGCTACATGCTCTGTTCTTGTTCACCAGACCAGAACTTCTTCAATTTGACTTCCGGTATAGGCATACTAAGATCTGCGGATGTGTGGGATAGACTTTGTTGCCATCAATGACAACATTCATGAAGCCACACAGTGTCTCTTGCCAACAATATTGGGCATAGGTTATTTCCTATAATCTTTAAAGACATTGACATGCTATATGAACTATCTATGTTAATTTTACATGTGGTTAATGAATATTACTCTAAGATAGTTACAGATATGCAATTATTGTGCGTACTAATATTGTTATGCAGATATAATTAGGTGCCTATAAAGTCTAGGAAGATTCTATCAGTTGGTCACTCGCCATCAAAGTCAACGAGGTGGTCATTCAAATGTCAAATGGAGGGAAGATAACCGCCTTGTAACTGGTCTTAATTGCTTGTTCAATGAATATAGGAGTTACTGTTGTGCTAGATCTGCATTAAAGTAAACATGCTTGACCAGATTCCACGCATGCATAACCTCCTCTCCACTTTCTATGCTTTCCTTAAAGTGGCGTCCTCCTATTCTATTGGAGTTGACCACCTTGCTAGATAGTTGGTTTGTAGTTTTTCTTTCTATAAATAAGACTCAGATGCTCCTTCTGAGGGGTTGATTAATCTGAGGTTGTACTCGCATTATTATGTTTTTTAGTAATATAGTTATGTTGCTTGTTTGTACTCATATTTTTCAATTAATAAAATGAAGATATAAGTTTGCATCTCTGAGTTTACATTTGTCTTAAGGGATACTCATCCAAGGGGGCCCACTTGGTGAGCATTCTATCCTTTAGTTTAGTTGTTATTTTCTGTTAAACAGTTACTTAGAATCTGGCACCGTATGTTCCTACAGCTGAAAGGATGCTAGGTGCGGAAATCGCTTCCTACACTAATCTAATGAGGGGAGAGCTATGTAAATTCAATTTAATCTTTACATTCACAGCAACATGAAACATAGAATAGAGATATTGCAGCAATACACATAGAACCAAAAAGAAGATAGAAGAAGAGAGACAAGATATATCATAGGGAAAACCCTTATTGGGTGAAAAACCCCACACTTAGAAACTTGCACAATGTATTATCAAAATTGAATATGGTTTACAATACACTTGCAATGCAAGCTTCAATAGTCTTCGACACTCATGTCTGGAGTCAATCCGGTAGCATAACAGTACCTGTCAATCACATACATACTTCTCCTCCTCAAAGCACCTATTTATATAGAATATACAAGGCAAACTTAGCTCTTTCTTGGAATGGGCGTCCAACTTGGCCTCATGGCCCAAAACCCACGCCTATGGACACTTGGTCAACATTGTAAGATGTATTTGACACTTGTCCATAGCTCCCATCCCAAAGAGGTTGCGTATTTCCAAAATGGGCTACGATAGATGCTCTTACGACTCTTACGACCGTCATAGAATCTGTCATAGCTGCCATAACTTACAGCTACAAGAGAATCTATCATACACAGGCTATAAATAGCATATTCTCTTACAACATGTCATAGTCCACCTTGGGGCACCCAAAGATGCCTTTTTCAAAGATGCTTCTCGACACATGTCTTCACCTGCCTTACAAGCTTCTATTTTTGACTCTTACATGTCATAACTTCGTCATAGGAATCCGTCATAACCGTTTCAGTCAACATTCCCTTACACAACATCTAAGATGCCGACACATGGCAAAATATTCCTACCACAAAGTGGGACGCCTATCTCCTCATGTGAGGACAAAATTACAAGTTGCCATCTTCCATGTAGGATGACACATCACCGTGCCACATCCCACAAAATGACAATATGGAATTTACAATTAATTTACATCATAGGCAATGAATAAATAAATACAATCAAAATAATGCAAGGAATTACCAAGGTTGAGACACCTTAATTCCCAACATTCTCCCATTTGTCGAACACCTTGTAAGAGCCAATAGAATAATAGGATTTAATTGCTATAGGCCGAGAGGCCCATAGACTCTGAACACCTTCTGAACTTCTCTGTGCTAACTGGTTTTGTTAATGCATCTACAACATTCTTTAAAGTATCTACCTTCTTTAAATTTACCTTCCCATCCTCTACCATGTCTCGCACAGAGTGAAACTGTACATCAATATGGTTTGTTCTAGCATGGAAAGTTGGATTCTTCGCAAGACAAATCGCACTCTAACTGTCACAACTGATCGTAATCTGACCTGCATCAACACCAATATCTGAACATCTCTTAAGCCAAATGGCTTCCTTACAAGCATGAGTTGCTTCCATTTTATCAACTTCTATCATGGACAAAGCAACCACAGGTTATCGCTTACTCATCCAACTAATAGCACCACCAAACAGTGTAAACACATAAGCACTGGTGGATATCCTATTGTCAATGTCACCTACCCAATCTGAATCCACAAATCCACTAATATCGACACAATGTGGAGGTCCTATAACATTACCATGATAGCATATGAAATACTCAGAAGTACCCCTCAAATATATGAACACTCGCTTAACTGCATCCCAATGTATCCGTCCAAGATTAGCCATGAATTGACTAAGGACTCCCACTGCTTGGGTAATGTCTGGTCTTGTGCAGACCATAGCATACATCAAACTACCAACAGCACTAGCATAAGGTACTCTACTCATGTCCTCCACCTCACTAGGAGATTTTGGACAATCCTCACCAGACAACTTTGTTCCTAAAGAAACAAAAACACACAATGGTCTACAATCTGCCATGCTGAACCTGTCCAACATGGTCTTCACATACTTACTCTGGCTTAACCAAAGTTTTCTGTTAGTTCTATCTCTTCTGATTTCCATTCCTAGAATGTACCTAGTTGCCCCTAAATCTTTCATTTCAAACTGTGCTGACAACTGAGATTTAAAATTAGAAATCATATTCTTACCCTTCCCAATGAGCAACATATTATCAACATACAATGCAACAATGAGAATACAATCACCATCAAACTTATAATACACACAGTGATCTGATTTCGATCTCACAAATCCATTTGACAACACAAAGGCATCAAACTTCAAGTACCACCTCCTAGGAGTTTGCTTCAAACCATACAAAGACTTCTTTAACTTGCAAACCAAATTTTCTTTACCTTTCACCATGTAATGCTCTGGCTGTGACATGTAGATTTCTTCCTCCAAATCACCATGAAGGAAAGCTGTCTTCACATCCATCTATTCTCCCTCTAAGTCATAAGCTGCTGCAAGAGATAATAGGAATCGAATGGATGTCAGATTTGCAACGAGAGAGAAGATCTCACCATAATCTATACCCTCCACTTGTGAATACCCCTTTGCAACCAATCTAGCCTTATACTTCTCAACACTGCGATTTGCACCATAGTTCTTCTTGAACACCCATTTGTATCCAACAGGTTTTTGTCCAGCAGGTAAAGGCACCAAGTCCCAAGTTTGATTCTTTTCCAAAGAAGCCATCTCATCCTCCATGGCCTCCTTCTAGGAACCTGCATCTTTCATATCCAAAGCCTCTGACACAGTTCTAGGTTCATCATTATTAGTAAGTAAAGCAAAAGCACAACTAGAATCAAGTAATGTATAACCAAACCTCTTAGGTTGCTTTCTTATTCTTGTAGACCTCCTCAAGAGCTGAGGTTGAGGTTCAACTTCTTCATCCGAGCTTTCAGAGCTTTCAGAGCTCTCCTCATTATTAGGTCCAACATTGTCTTTCTGTTCAGTCTTCTCAGGGGTAGAAGGAAACTGAACAACATCCTCTTTCTTTTCTTTTTCTTCTGGCTATAAAACAATGGAAGAAGGTGTTAGCTCTCTGAAGATGACGCTTCTTTTTGATGCATAGGGTCCCAAAGCTTGTATCCTTTCACACCGACACCATAGCCAATGAAGATACACTTAACAACCTTGTTCTCCAATTTTGACCGCTTCTCCCTAGGCACATGTGCATAGGCCTCACAACCAAAAACATGATGCCTTATTGAAGGATTTCTACTAGACCACACCTCCATGGGTGTCTTACCAACAAGAGCTGATGTAGGAGATCTATTTACAAGATAGCAAGCAGTGGCAACAACTTTAGCCTAAAACATTTTTTCTAGACCAGCTCCACTAAGCATACTCCTAGCCTTCTCCATCAGTTTCCTATTCATCCTCTCTGCAACTCCATTTTGCTGTAGAGTGTATGGAGTTTTCTTATGTCTTTCAATCCCAAGTTCCTTGCAATATTTATCAAATTCTATAGAACAGAACTCACCACTGTTGTCAGTTCTCAAACATTTAATTTTTTTACCAGTCTAATTTTTAGCAAAGGCTTTAAACTCCTTAAACTTACTATAGACTTCAGATTTGCTTTTGAGAAAATAAATCCATGTCCTTCTACTGTAGTCATCTATAAAAGATACAAAATATATAGATTTTGATAACGAAGGAACATTAACAGGACCAAATACATCAGAATGAACAAGGTCCAACACACCAGAAGACTTATGAGTACTCGAATAAAACTAAACATGGTTTTGTTTTCCATAAATGCAATGTTCGCAAAAGTCAAACTTAAGATTACAATCATCTAACCCCTCAACGAGGTTTTTATTTTTCAGGGTTTTAAGACCCTTCCCACCAATGTGGCCAAATCTCTTATGCAATACCATTGTCTTTTCAGCAGGAAGCTTAACTTCCAAGGCATGAATACAACCATCAGGACTAGATACAACAGATTTTTTCACTGCTCGTTCAGATGGTGGGGATGAAGTGACTGCTGCCCTCTTCCTTGAGTCAGAAGAACTATTGCATTGTGAAATGCATGCCTCTAGCTGAAACAGAGTACCTCTCCTAGTACCCTTAGAAAACACCATAGCTCCTCTAGTCATCTTGCATCCTTCTTTCGAAAAGACAACCTGCACACCAGCATCATTCAACATACTTATAGAAAGCAGGTTCCGTGCTAAGCTTGGGATGTGCATAACCCAAGAGATCCCCTTCACACGTCCATCAGGGAATCAGATAGAGACTCTTCCACAACCAACAATCTTCAGATGAGAGTCGTCACCCAAGTACACCCTTCCACCATCAAACTCCTCATACTTAGAGAACTAGTATCAATGCGAGGTCATGTGGAATGATGCACCAGAATCAATCAGCCACAAATCATTAGATGCATGGGTTGCCAGGGCTATGATAAAAGCATCACCATCATCTTGTGACTTGTCAGAATCTAAATATGGGTTCTTCTTCTTCTTTTTCTTTTCCTCTTTACATTCTGGTGGTGCCTGCATAAACATTCAAGTTTCAAAAATTTAAATATGCAGGCCCCTTCCCGAAAAATCCAAAAAGTTCCAATGCTTTCGGCCTCTATGGGTCAAATGTGTAGTGGCGGGTCAGAAATCTCCATCGGCCCCTGAAATTTGATAAAAACTGGGTCAAATGCATAAAAAATGCATATCAGGTCAATGTTTCTGTGTCTAAATGTTTCCAAGAGTGGCTATGAGGGTTTCGTGTTTAGAATGCCGTGGAGGGCACCGCGTGGAGGCACCCGAAAGACTTTCAAAGTTTCACAGTCTCCGCCAAGTTTCTGAAAGACCCTTAATGTTTCTCTTTGGTAGTTGCGGATGATGCCAAGTGGCGGCTTCCGCTTGAGGTTTCATGAGCCCCTTTATAAAGTTTCAATGTGGCAGAAGCTGCCAAGTGTCAAGGTTCAGCGGGGGCAGTTTCTTTATGTTCCAGCTTGAGCATGGAAGGCGCCATGTGTTGGCTTCCGCCGAAGTTTCTATGCAGTTTCTAAAAGTTTCAATGTGTGCGCGAGAGGCGCCGTGTGTCCCTAGTGGTGGCTATAGAGCCCGACAAGTGTCGGCCCCCGTGTAATGTTTCATTTCCTTTTTGGTGCTAAGTGTTGATGCGGTGGTGGGTCCCAGTAAGGTTTCTAGGCTGCAGCGGATCTTGCCAGGTGTCAATCTCCGTGGGAGTCCCAAAATGTTTCAAATATTCCTCAAGAGCCCCACAGAAGGTGCCACGTGTCACTCTCTGTCGAAGTTCCTAAAAAATTTCCAAGTAGGGGCGGAGCGTGCCACGTGTCTTTTGTAGCTGCTGCGGAGGCTGACACGTGTCGGACTCCACGTTGTTTCTAAAAGTTTCTAAGTGTTTCAAGAGATGCCGCGGAGCTTGACAAGTGTCAACTTCCGCGGACTTGCCCCTGTTTTCCTTTTGTGATGGCGAGCGGGGGGTTGTGGGCCCCGTTTCTTTTTGTGTCTCGTGTTTCAAACGCCGCGGGTTGTGACAAGTGTCACCTGCAGGGGCCACTTTACTTAAAGACACAGCTTTAATGGGTGTTGCTGAGCCCGACACGTGGCTGCTTCCACATAGGTTTCCAATTTGTTTCCTAGTGTTTCTTAGGTGTTGCGGACGATGCCAAGTGTCGGCATCCGCGTGAGTCCTAATATTGTTTCAAATGTTTCTCAAGTGTTGCGCGGAAAGCTACACAAGTCAGCTTCCGTTGGAGTTTCTTGGATGGGTTTGTATGTTTCAGAGACACTGCGGAAGCCGCCACATGTCCCTTTCTCAAAGGCAAAATGGAGGGAACGGACCTAGCGATGGAAACTCAAAGTGTCTGTGTGGCACGTTTTTGTTGGTTCATGACTTTTCAACAGATTTTGACACCGTTGATCGCAGCGACGAGAGGATGATTGATGGTCACATTTTGAGCCTGCAGCGTAGGTTTTTCCTAAGTGTTTGAAATCATTTTTAGGCAAGAGAAACTTCTGAGGCGTGCCATTGCTGCATTCCAGGGGCTACAGGTTGGTGAAACATTAATGGCAGTTTTTGCAGAAGGCGTGGGTCGTATTGATAGCTCAACCACCTGAATTGATGATGCATGTCCTTGAGCGGCGGCTCAAGTCCCGATTCTCACCTACTCCTTCCTCTTTGTCCCTCTGCAGCATTTACTGTTTTGAGCGCCACTTTTCCAGTGCATAGTATCTGGCGGGATTTTTGGCCTCCCATGTAATTAATTTGCTGGGTACATTTTCTTGCTATAAAAGGCAGACTGTGTGACCCATTTCAAGGTTGTTGAAGACTTGGGAATGTTTTTGTGTAAATAATGAAGAACAGGGCATGATCTTGGTTGTTCTATCCCATTTTGGAGTTTATGTGTTGCAACAGGAATGTATTTTACACATATTTCAGTTTCAGTATTGATTTTATATGAGAAATGCTTCATTGCATGTGTTTATCTGTTTGTCTCCATTTGCTGCATGTTATTCTCCTTCTTCTGAATCTGGTTGCTAAGGGTTTCTTAGGTTCTAGAATATGGTTTTTTGTATCACATGTTTGATCTCTAACTTCCATTCAAGGAGTGGATTAAACTGTTTTAGGTCAATGCATGGAGAAGGTTGCATGTCAGCAGGGATATTGTAAGTAGAGGCAGTTAGATACCCTTTCTTGGGTGATGTTTGTAAGGCAAGCATCAGTTCAAACCCCCTGAAACTTGAGTGAAAGTTGCAAACCATCTGTTGTATACGTCTAGTTGATTCCTTGCCCAATGGATAGGCACCAGTCTGTTTCTGGGTCAGTAGTTATGAGCCAAAACCCCTTGTCTTGCATCCAGGACATTATGTCCACCCATTTCATCTCTTCCACCTATTAGTGTAGGAGTAGGATTAGGAACCCCCTGCATACTCTCATACCCAACTAGACACATATGTCCAAGAATGTTGCCAACCTTGTGATCTATCATACAGATCTTGGTCCATACATGAGAGTATTCTGCCTGTTATTGTCAAGTTAGATCTTTCTATCATTGAGCTAGTCAAGGTTACATCTTTAGCTATAGGGATACCCCCCTTGGTGCGGCAGAACCAGAAGTGAAGGGGAGGCAGCTCACGCAACCTCCCGTAATCTGTTGGCCGAATCCGCCCGTGCATTGGAACTGGCAAACCCTCTACAGATTTGGTATCCAACAGATTTTGGCGACTCTACTGGGGATGTGATTGATCAAAAGTAATATCTAGTCATCCTTGGTGAAGAATCAAACCTGGAGGTGCCTTGTTGTAGCAAAAGAAAAAGTTTTATGTGTGGCTCTGCTGTTGGGAGACCCAGAAAGGAACAAATGCATTTTCAGCTTCAGCCAGTTTGAAGCTCATTCCTCTGCCAAGGAGGTGGCGACTCTGTTGAATGAACCTATTAGCAGCTGCAACATATCCAGGTATTTGTACAAGTTTTTGAAAAGTTCCCCATTTGGTGAAATAGCACTGGTTAAAAGGGAAACATTGGTGAAAGCAGAGCTTGCATGCTTTTGTTAGAACCTACTCTGTATTTCAAAAGGGCATGCAATGTTGTTTAAAAGACTCATATAGAGGACTTTAGGCAGGTTGAAATAGCAGTTTGTATTTTAAAGGCCTAAGGTCATATTGTGATTGAAAATCTGAGTAGAGAAGAGGGTTGCAAAAGAATAAAAAGATGTATTGTCAGCCCATGCACCCTTGTGACGTGTCAAATGCAACAATGTACAGTAGTCAGTCCCAACCATGTAATAAAAGAAGTTTCAACATAGATAGATATAAGCCCATAGATTTCAGTGGCATTTGTGGTTATCCAAATGCTCTTCCACCTAAAATTAGAAGATATTTGCCCAAATTTAGTGGTGCAAAGGATGAATCAGCTGAGAGACACTTGCAGCAGTTCATAAATGTTATTGATAACTTTGAGATTGACCATGAAGATGTAGTCATGAGGCTATTTGTTCAATCTCTAGATGAAGATGCAAGGGATTGGTTCTCCTACCTTCCAGCTTACTCTGTCAGCGCTTGGCATGGTTTTAAATCTACATTTCTAGTGCAATATGGTGAAAGAATTTCTGAATATGCAGTCATTAGTGACTTTATGTACATCCATATTGAAGAGGATGAGTTGATCCCAACTTTTAACCTCAGATTTATGAAGGCATTGAATAGAATACGAGAATGCATGAGACCTAATGATGCACTGTGCTTAGTTGTCTATTTGGGAGCATTTGATAAGAAAATGAGTTATAGATTGGGAGATAAGGAGCCCACCACATTGCATCAGGCACATCAGTTTGCAATGGATATTGAAAACAATTGGAGGTATGGAATACAAAAGGGTTATTTTTCTAAAAAAATTTGTTGTCCTGCGGCCCCCAATGTGAATGAAAGGTTTAATTCAGGAGTTGGCAATGAATGTCAAAGTGCTCACACCCCTATTGTCCCAGTTTTTGCATCATTCCAAGTGGATGATGTTCCTATTATAGAGGGGGATGTCCTTTTTTTCCCAGCAATTGAAGTTGAAAACAATGGTTTTTCAAGTGATATTTACATGCCAGTCCTCATCAAAGAGCATTCATGTTTAAATGATCCAGTTGTGCAAAGTTGTGATCATATGGATCAAGAATCAATATCAGTTTCATCAGGAAGCATTGGAGGGCTGGAAAATGATGTAGATAGTTCAACTTCAGAGTGCATTGAAGTAGCATAAATTTTGTATGTGGGGCAATTAGATGTTAAAGATGATAAAGATGATATCCATGACCAGTGCATGGATCAGGTTTGTTCTTCTTATGACTCTGGATCTGATAATAATGAAGAAGAATTGGGTTGTCATGAAGAAGAAGCAGAGACCTTTGCAATGAATATGAATCCCCTTTATGATGAGCCTCTGGATGCATTTATTGTTGTGAGTCATGACCTTCATTGGTGTAGGGTTAACCCTTTGTTCGAGGATGATGATGCTGATTTACAAACTCTGAATAATGAATGTTCATCATCACCTGATTCAGACATGTGCAACATTGGGTGTATGGATCAGGATTTGTTTTCAATATCATTAAATATTGGGGGTCTCATATTTTCTGAGTATTTTGAGTTTTTGGATCAGCCGGATGGATGCCTGATGGTGTGCAGCAGCCAGATAAATGATGAAGAATGCCAAGAGCAGTATGATGTACTGTCTGAGGGATATAACATACATATGTTACTTAATGCTGAAGAATATTATTATGTGTATAGTTATATGTCTAATTTTGAAATCCAGAGTGACAGAGGCAATACTACAAGTGGCAAGTTGTCAAAAATAGTGGAATATCTAATTGAGAAGATGACATTATGGGTAGATTATGCCATTCTTTTCAGTTGGGATTGGGATTTTTTAGTGTGGAATCAGGTATTTGATAAGAAAAAATTATGGTTCTTCCTTTTTGGCTGCCTTGGGCCGCCAAAATAATATTTAAAAGTAATGTGTTTGGTGGTGCAGGTTGGTGCAATGTTTGACTCTGTTGCCTAATGGACAAGGCCCAATCTGCGAAACTAGAGATTCTGAGGTTCTCGCCATGCCTGCAAGAGGCATGCGTCCCCAGACAGAGCCACTGGTGGTGCCTGCATAAACATTCAAGTTTCAAAAATTTAAATATGCAGGCCCCTTCCCAAAAAATCCAAAAAGTTCCAATGCTTTCGGCCTATGTGGGTCAAATGTGTAGTGGTGGGTCAGAAATCTCCATCGGCCCCTGAAATTTGATAAAAACTAGGTCAAATGCATAAAAAATGCATATCGGGTCAATGTTTCTGTGTCTGAATGTTTCCGAGAGTGGCTATGAGGGTTTCGTGTTTAGAGTGCCGCGGAGGGCACCACGTGGAGGCACCCGAAAGACTTTCAAAGTTTCACAGTCTCCGCCAAGTTTATGAAAGACCCTTAATGTTTCTCTTTGGTAGCTGCGGATGATGCCAAGTGGCGGCTTCCGCTTGAGGTTTCATGAGTCCCTTTATAAAGTTTTAATGTGGCGGAAGCTGCCAAGTGTCAAGGTTCAGCGGGGGCAGTTTCTTTATGTTCCAGCTTGAGCGCGGAAGGCGCCACATGTCGGCTTCCGCCGAGGTTTCTATGTAGTTTCTAAAAGTTTCAATGTGCGTGCGGGAGGCACCGTGTGTCCCTAGTGGTGGCTGCGGAGCCCGACAAGTGTCGGCCCCCGCGTAATGTTTCATTTCCTTTTTGGTGCTAAGTGTTGACGCAGTGGTGGGTCCCAGTAAGGTTTCTAGGCTGCAGCGGATCTTGCCAGGTGTCAATCTCCGTGAGAGTCCCAAAATGTTTCAAATATTCCTCAAGAGCCCCGCGGAAGGTGCCACGTGTCACTCTCTGTTGAAGTTCCTAAAAAGTTTCCAAGCAGGGGCAGAGCATGCCATGTGTCTTTTGTAGCTGCTGCGGAGGTCGACACGTGTCGGACTCCACGTTGTTTCTAAAAGTTTCTAAGTGTTTCAAGAGATGCCGCAGAGCTTGACAAGTGTCAGCTTCCACAGACTTGCCCCTATTTTCCTTTTGCGATGGCGAGCAGGGGGTTGTGGTCCCCGTTTCTTTTTGTGTCTCGTGTTTCAAACGCCACGGGTTGCGACAAGTGTCACCTGCGGGGGCCACTTTACTTAAAGCCACAACTTTAATGGGTGTTGCTGAGCCCGACACGTGGCTGCTTCCGCATAGGTTTTCAATTTGTTTCCTAGTGTTTCTTAGGTGTTGCGGACGATGCCAAGTGTCGGCATCCGTGTAAGTCCTAATATTGTTTCAAATGTTTCTCAAGTGTTGCGTGGAAAGCTACACATGTCAGCTTCCGTTGGAGTTTCTTGGATGGGTCTGTATGTTTCAGTGGCACATTTTTGTTGGTTCATGACTTTTCAGCAGATTTTGACACCGTTGATCGCAACGACGGTAGGATGATTGATGGTCACATTTTGAGCCTGTAGCGCGGGTTTTTCCCGAGTGTTTGAAATCATTTTTAGGTGGGAGAAACTTCTGAGGCTTGCCATTGCTGCATTCCAGGGGCTACAGGTTGGTGAAACATTAATGGCAGTTTTTGCAGAAGGCGTGGGTCGTATTGATAGCTCAACCACCTAAATTGATGATGCATGTCCCTGAGCGGTGGCTCGAGTCCCAACTCTCACCTGCTCCTTCCTCTTTGTCCCTCTGCAGCATTTACTATTTTGAGCGCCACTTTTCCAGTGCATAGTATCTAGTGGGATTTTTGGCCTCCCATGTAATTAATTTGCTGGGTACATTTTCTTGCTATAAAAGGCAGACTGTGTGACCCATTTCAAGGTTGTTGAAGACTTGGGAATGTTTTTGTGTAAATAATGAAGAACAGGGCATGATCTTGGTTGTTCTATCCCATTTTAGAGTTTATGTGTTGTAGCATGAATGTATTTTGCACATATTTCAATTTCAGTGTTGATTTTATATGAGAAATGCTTCATTGCATGTGTTTATCTGTTTGTCTCCATTTGCTGCATGTTATTCTCCTTCTTCTGAATCTGGTTGCTAAGGGTTTCTTAGGTTCTAGGATATGGTTTTCTGTATCACATGTTTGATCTCTAACTTCCATTCAAGGAGTGGATTAAACTGTTTTAGGTCAATGCATGGAGAAAGTTGCATGTCAGCAGGGATATTGTAAGTAGAGGTAGTTAGATACCCTTTCTTAGGTGATGTTTGTAAGGCAAGCATTAGTTCAAACCCCCTGAAACTTGAGTGAAAGTTGCAAACCATTTGTTGTATACGTCTAGTTGACTCCTTGCCCAATGGATAGGCACCAGTCTGTTTCTGGGTCAGTAGTTATGAGCCAAAACCCCTTGTCTTGCATCTAGGACATTATGTCCACCCATTTCATCTCTTCCACCTGTTAGTGTAGGAGTAGGATTAGGAACCCCCTGCATACTCTCATACCCAACTAGACACATATGTCCAAGAATGTTGCCAACCTTGTGATCTATCATACAGATCTTGGTCCATACATGAGAGTATTTTGCCTGTTATATTCAAGTTAGATCTTTCTATCATTGAGCTAGTCAAGGTTACATATTTAGCTATTGGGATACCCCCCTTGGTGTGGCAGAACTAGAAGTGAAGGGGAGGCAGCTCACGCAACCTCCCATAATCTGTTGGCCGAATCCGCCCATGCATTGGAACTGGCAAACCCTTTGTAGATTTGGTAACCAACACATTCCTTTCAGAAATGCCCAGTTTTGCCACAGTTCCAACAGAGAGCCTTGGACTTTCCAGAAGATTTAGATCTCCCACAGGATTTGGATCTACCCTTTTCAGCTTTCTTGTCCTTCTTTTTCCCTTTCTCCTTGGGTCTTCCACGAACTGCAAGAGCCTCTTTGGCTACCTCAGAAGACTTTCTCTGCATCTCTTCAGACAACAACGAATAAACCACTTCATCCACTTTGAATGTGGATGTGGTGCTTCCAATAGCCATGACAAGATGATCCCATGAGTTTGGCAAAGAACAAAGCAAGGTCATACATCTATCCTCCTCCATCTTCATACCAATAGATGTCAATTGTGCAACCAACATGTTGAAAGCATTCATATGTCCTGCAACAAATCCTCCATCCTCCATTCGAAGAGAATACAGCTTCTTTCTCAGGAAAAGTTTGTTAACCAGGGATTTGGCTTGATACACATCTCCCAACTTCTTCCAAAGTAAGTTAGCAATAGTCTCCTCATGGACATTTAACATGATAGAATTAGCAAGACTAAGTCTTATGACACCCTTAGCCTTCCGATCCTTGAGATCCTAATCAGCTTGTGACATTGTTGTAGGTTTTGTTCCACTGATAGTTTCCCAGAGGTCTCGATCAACAAGCATGTCTTCCATCTTGAGCTTCCACAGCTCAAAATTAGTGCCATTGAATTTCTCCACCTCTATCCTTCCGGATGTGCTTACCATCTCCTTGCTGCAATAAGATTCAGAATACTCTGCATAGACTCCCACTCAACTTAAGATCATCTCAAAAAACCCCTACCCAATAATTAGGACCAAAGGTGATCAAGCTCTGATACCAACTGAAAGGAAGCTAGGTGTGCATAAATCGCTTCCTACACTAATCTAATGAGAGGAGAGCTATGTAAATTCAATTTAATCTTTACAATTACAACAACATGAAACATATAATAGATATATTGCAGCAATACACATAGAACCAGAAAGAAGACAGAAGAAGAGAGACAAGATATATCATGGGGAAAACCCTTATCAGGTTAAAAAGCCCACACTCAGAAACCTGCACAATATATTATCAAAACTAAATATGGTTTACAATACACTTGCAATGCAAGCTTCAATAGTCTTCGACACTCATGTCTGGAGTCAATCCGGTAGCATAATAGTACATGTCAATCACATACATACTTCTCCTCCTCAAAGCACCTATTTATATAGAATATACAAGGCAAACTTGGCTCTTTCTTGGAATGGGCGTCCAACTTGGCCTCATGGCCCAAAACCCATGCCTATGGACACTTGATCAACATTGTAAGATGCATCTGACACTTGTCCACAACTCCCATCCCAAAGAGGTCACCTATTTCCAAAATGGGCTATGATAGATGCTCTTACGACACTTATGACCGTCATAGAATCTATCATAGCTGTCATAACTTACAGCTGTAAGAGAATCTATCATACATAGGCTATAAATAGCATATTATCTTATAACATGTCATAGTCCACCTTGGGGCACCCAAAGATGCCTTTTTCAAAGATGCTTCTCGACACATGTCTTCACCTGTCTTACAAGCTTCTATTTTTGACTCTTACATGTCATAACTTCATCATAGGAATCCGTCATAACCATTTCGGTCAACATTCCCTTACACAACATCCAAGATGCCGACACATGGCAAAATATTCCTACCACAAAATGGGATGCCTATCTCCTCATGTGAGGACAAAATTACAAGTTGTCATCTTCCATGTAGGATGACACATCACCGTGCCACATCCCACAAAATGACAATATGAAATTTACAATTAATTTACATCATAGGCAATGAATAAATAAATCCAATCAAAATAATGCAAGGAATTACCAAGGTTGAGACACCTTAATTCCCAACAACAGCCACTAGAATTCCATTTTGTGTCTATTCCTGCAGCTATAGCAGACATAATAGTTTCCTGTTTGTTTGCCCAAATTTTCATTTTTTGTCATGCACTTTAGCTTAGTATAGTTGTTGATTGATGTTTAACATTTATGTTATTTCTTTCCAAGTAATTTACTTTTAGCATTATGTCTTTACTAGCCGTAGAATGAATGTGGCTACTTTGGAGTTCCTAGTGCACATACAGTGCTGACCCATTTCAAGTTCACGTCCCTCGGTTGACAAGTTAAATGCATCTTCATAGTGATTAAGATAGCTATTTAGGTTAGATGTCCAATCTCTGAGTCACTGCTTTATGGGCTTAGTTGTTAAATCATTGTAGGAGACCAACACTACCCCCATTTTTTATAGCAACCAATTCATTGTGAAGGTCATTGGCAAGGTACTCAACATAATCCAGATGCCACGTATCTTGGCTTTGTACATCTACAGTTAGAACCATTGGTGTAACTTCCATAAACAGAGAGGCTTCCAGATGAAACAATTAACAGACATAATAGTAGGTGCATCTAAAGTATTCCTCAAATAACTCTACAAAGTAGGGTGGATCCTCAACTCCTGAGAATACTCTGAGCCTATTTCCTTCATCTCAGGGCCTATGTAAAGGTAGCCTCCATCTTTTGTAATTATTACTCAGATTATAGTACTCATTCAATAGGTCTCTAATTCTAAATTTCACATCAAAGCTAGTGTCCAACTGAAACACCATTGATATATAGTCTTTGGTGACAGGGATGAAACCAAACCCATCATTCAAATCAATTATGCAGGTCTGTGGATTGTATTTCTTGGCCAAAGCTTTTAACAACTCCACATTGACAAACACATTTGGCACTGAGATTTCCCAGGTTCAGTCTCCATGGATTGGAGATAGGTTTATGCCTATGCATTTTCCTATAGTGATAAAGAAAAAGAACATATCCCCTTATTAGGGTCCATGTGTCCCCTATTTGTCTGTATATATCCTCCAATTTTTTGGCTTGGGGGTTCAACTGGACATTTCTCCTAGATCTCTATCCTGATCCTGGGCATTATTCTATCAAATCCTGGTTTAAGTGCCTTTCCTCTAGTTTCTGCCTTTTTCCTTTAGGGTTTTCAATCATATCTTCCATGATATAAACTTATGAAAAGACCCTACTTCTGTGAATGCAATTTGAACCAATAAGCTGCAAATTTCAGGCTTAGAATACTTACTTGGATATCTTCTCTGTTTCTTGAATTATGATTTTTGCTACACCTTGCCCTTGCTCCTCGTAGTTGCTTAATTGTTTAGTCATCTCAAGATTCACCTCAATATACTTGGCTCTATATATTAATGGTGTCTCATGGTAGCTCTCATATCATTGAAGGGACATTTAATTTTTGAATAAGGGCCGTTTGATCACCACCAAACATGTCTTGTCATTATTCCATCAAAATGATCAACTTTAATATTTTCATCAATATGTCTTTTTACCTTTGATCTTCTTTTATCCTTTTCTTACCCTCGGGATTTCAGAATGACCCTAGATGATGTCATACCGATAACACAGTCTCCACTTGAAATCCCCTCTTATGAAAAGTCTCTTCGATATTTACTTGTCTCTTCGATATCCCTTTGCTTATTATGTCATTCACTTTTTTGAAGGGACTAGAAATCACCTCACTCTGATATTTCGAAGTCACTTCGAAATACCTTCAATGTTCCTCTTTATTCATAAACACTGTCGGGTTATCGGTGGGACTAGAAATTGTGTTACCCCGATACTCCGAAGTCTTTTCGAAATGTTTTTATTTACCCTTTGTAAGTGCTGTCACTTTATCGGTGGGACACATTTAGGTGTCACGCCAATATTCGTCGGTCCCCTTGATATGCTTTTAATGTCTTCAGAATATCGAAGAGACCCTTAAATGACTCATTTCGATAATCCTTAGTCTCTTCGATCTATCGGTCCCTTCAATTTTTTGATATCAGTCTGATATGCCGCCGAGTTGTGTTTTTGCCCTTTTGGTCTTTTAGATTATCGAAGAGACTTCAAAGTGAGTCTCCCCGATATGGTGGTTTCTCCCTGATATTTTCATATTTGTTTATCAAAAAGACCCTAGAGTAGGACTTATTAATATAGAAATGCTTTTCTGATATGGTTTTTTGCTTTTAGGGTGAAGTCGTCGAGATATGAAGTTATTAGGGTTAAGGGTCAAATGGATGTAGTATTTTGAATGGAGGAAAATTTTAAGGCGAGAAATGAATTTTCTATAAAAATTTTAGGGTTTAAATTTTGTTCCAACAGTGGCTTTGGATGGGGATGAATGGCTGTGAGGTCATTGCAAGAATTTAGTAAATACTCTCTGGGACGCACACCAATGGTGGTGGGGAGGGGTGGAAAATGGAAATCCTAATCTACTGTGCATGGAAAAAGAAAGTTTTTAAGAGAAGTATTTCAGGAATTGTCCATGCACTGGAAATGCATGTACTTCACCACTCATATTTTGTAAGTAATAGGAATCTTCACCACATTTACCAGTGATGATAAATGGTCCCATCCATAATGCCTCAAATTTACCATGTTTTCCTTTATCTTGTCCTCTGGCATTCCATATGAGAACCATGTCATCCACCTTGAATTTCCTTTCCTTAGCCCTTTTATCAAATAGATATTTCATCTGTAATTGCATTTTTTCATTTTGTTCCTAAGATTGGGCCCTTCATCCAATTCAGCCAACTATTCCATCCTCTCTTCCATAGGTTCAGGAATGTCTATATTTTCTTGGAGGATAAATCTATAAACTGGAAAAAGATTATGTATAGGAAGCTTGGATTGAGCACCATACACCAATTCAAATGGGGATTTTCTTGTAGCCTCCTTTATAGTAACCCTATCTGCCCATAAAGCCATCTTTAATTTTGAATCCCATGCCTTTTTGTTATTTTCCAACATCCTCTTGATTATTTTTAGGATGCTTTTGTTGCTTGACTCTGCATGTCCATTGGCCTGAGGATGATATGGGGAGGCATATGAAATTACTATGCCATAGGATTTACAAAATGTTTTGAACTCATCTAATCCGCAACACATGCCATTATCTATAACGAGTCTCACTGGAACTCCAAACCTAGTGATGATATTTTCTAATAGAAAATTAACCACCACCTTACTAGTGGCTTGTCTGGTTGGAATTGCTTCTATCCATTTTGTATAATAGTCTGTAGCTACCAGGATCCATTTGTATCCACCACTAGATCTTTCTGTAATTTCCCCTACAAAGTCAATTCCCTATTGATGAAATGGAGCTTCAACTTGCATTGGTCTTAATGGTAAGGCTCCTTGATAGTTTAATCTGCCAGAGAACTTTTGACAGGCTTCACATTTTCTCACATATCTGTGGGTATCCTAAAAAACTTCAGGCCAGTAGTAGCATGCTCTCATTATCTTATGAGCAGTAGTCTTTGCTGAGAAGTGTCCTCCACACGCGCCTTCATGCATTTCTTGTAACATCTTCTTAGCTTGTGTTTTATCCAGGCATAACAATAAGATACCATCTCTGTTTTTCCAGTATAAATCTCCATCTATGAAAACATATTTTGATGCAATGAGTTTCAAGGTTCTTCTTTGATTGTCATTTAGGCCTTGGGGACATTTCATGTTTTTAAGATAATAAATTATATTGGTGTACCAAGGTGTATGCTCAATGCTTACAATAATGTTATCTTCCTCCTTTATGTTGCAAACTTGTCCGGCCTCCATATTTGATTCAGCCATCAATTTGGCCAAACCTTGACCTCTAACAAGCCTAGTTATTTGGATGTCTATGTTAAACTCTTGAATTTTATTGATCCATCTACATCTTCATCCTGTGAATTCATTTTGGGTAAAGACATCCTTCACTGCAGCATTTGGTACATAGGCTATCACATGGGCTCCAACCAAATATGGCCTGAATGCCTTTACTACTTTTACTAGGGCATAGGCTTGTTTCTCAGTAATGTCATACTTTAACTCTGCCCCCTGAAGTGATTTACTGAAAAATGATATGGGCTGTTCATATCCTTCATTATTCTTTTGTAACAATACAACTGCCACTGTATGAAAGGATGCAAAAGAAAATACTTGGAATGGCTTGTCAAAGTTTGGAGACTTTAATACTGGAGCCTCTTTAATAGCTTTCTTAATGGACATGAATGCATCAATGGCCTCTTTGGTCCAATCTACTTTTGCACCCTTTTTCAACATTCTCGAAACTAGATTAACAATTTCTGAAAAGTTTGCTATGAATCTCCTGACAAAAATTATTTGTCCAAAGAAAGACTGAATGTATTTCACATTTTTTGGAATAGGAATTTTATCAATAGCCTCTATCCTTTCTGGATCAATCCTTACACCATGATTTCAGACTATGTGTCCTAGCAGTTTTCCTTCTGTCACAACAAAAAGGCATTCCTCTGGATTTAGGGAAATACCATATTCCAGTGCCCTGATGAAAATTTTCTCGAAGTGTAAACAATGATCTTCTACCTTTTTAGAATATGTTGTAAGATCATCCTGGCATACTACCATTATTGTGTTAATTAAATCAGCAAAGGCTACATCCATGGCCCTTTGAAATGTCGCCCCGGCATTTGTAAGGACAAAAGGCATTCTCACATAGACATAGGTACCCCAGGGTGTTGTAAAAGCAGTTTTATACTATTTTGATTCTTTAACCTTTACTTGGTTGTACCCAGAGAAGCCATCCATCATGGACAACAATTCACATCTTGTCACTTGTTGTAACATTGTCTCCATGTTTGGAAGGGGATAGTTATCTTTTAGTGATGAGATGTTCAAATTTTTGAAATCTACGAATAATCTTATATCACCATTATTTTTTCTTACAGGTACCAAGTTTGATACCCAAGAAGAGTATCTAATTGGTTTGATAATACCTCCCTCTCTAAGCTTCATGAGTTCTTCTTGCATCTTAGGTGCCAACGTAGGATTTATAGGTCTTTGCCTTTGTCTGAATGGTTTGGTATCAGGTTTCAATGGTATTTCATGTTGTAATAAGTCTTCTCTGTATGCCTTTAGATCATCATAGGACCAAACAAACACATGTTTATATTTTGTGAATAGGGTTATAAGCATTTCTCTGATTTTTGGACTGATCCTTTTTCCAATGTGAACCTTTTTAGGGGCTATTTCTATTCCCAGATTAATCTTCTCAATATCCTTAAGATTGACTATTGTAGGTTTGAGATTATATCTATCCTATCCATCAAATACTCTTTCTAGGTCTACAAGACCTTTGGGTATTTTATTTGTTTTGAGCTGGACCACCTCTTGCCCAAAAAGAGTTTCCTTTCCATCTACCTCTTCCACAAATGCATTGAAATCAATTTCTTGGGATTCATATTGGTCCACACAATGAAGGAACTTTATTAGATCTTCATCACCATTAAATACTTGCCAATTATAAATATTATTAGGGATTGCTGGCCTAGTCTTGAATTCCACCTCTGTTATCCCAAATAATGTAACATCATCTCTCTTCAAGGCCACATTTTCTAGGAAATCCGCCATTATGTTTTTAGATCTTTCTATCCAATCTATAGAGAATGCATTAGAGTTCAATGGTGTCCCACACAACATTTCTATATTTCTTTAATCTCTTGTTCTTTGATGAATATTTTTCCCTGATCTGTGAGACAACTAATTCAGAGTCACCATATGCTACTATTAGTTTGATTCCATATCTTAGGGAAATGTTTAAACCCAACAACAACGCCTCGTATTCAACAATATTATTAGTGCATTCAAAGGTTAACAAAAATGAATATTTGAATGTTTTTCCTGTTGGTGAGATGAATACAACTCCTGCTCCATTCCCTCCTTTACTACATGCACCGTCAAAATACATTCACCACACACCATGTTTATCTAATTGGGCCTCTCTAGTGATTGGTCTATATTTTTTCATTCAGGCTGTGATTTTTCAATTCTAAAATTCCCAAGATCTACATCACAAAAACAATTTATTTGGTTTGGATCTAGGCGTATTTTCATATCTTGGCTCTCTACACAACCTGACTTCCTTCTCGTTCACTAGTATTGTAGCATATGATAAATCAAGTTGGACATTTCCTCCTACTGCAGCAGGCCACTGTTTAGATAACAACATACCATAGTATGGTGGAGTATCAATTACAGTAATATCAGTTCTGTATGTAGCTTCAGGACATGAGGCAAACTTCAATTCTACATCTCTCATGATTCTAACCACTGGAATAGACCTATTGTCCATTGCATAACTTTTACCATATGTGGTATCTACCCACAGGCCTAATTCTTTCATGACAACTATTGGCATGATGTTTATGGTAGCTCCAGAGTCAATCATATAATTTCTTACCAGTTTGTTATTGATTAATAGTGTTATATAGAATGGGTCCACCTGGGAAGGATTCTTTGTTATGGCATCACCAAGATAAATTTCTGGAGTTCTTATGACCTCTTGTCCAAGATTGTTTATTTTATTTTCTAGCCCTTCTTTATTTTTGTTATGACTTTGCTGTTGATTTGGTATATTAGAAATCAACTTGAGAGCATTGTCCCTGTATTCATCTATTTTCATCATTTCCATTAATGGTACTGATATCTTTATTTGGGACAATGCTTGTGTTATATCAAATGAAGGAGTAATGGTGATATGTTCTTCTTAGTTTTCTTTGTTTGAGCCTTTCTCTTCATATTGCTGCTTACTGCTATCCTTCATCTTATTTTGCTCAATCTTAGATATTTCCTTGTGTGTATTTTTCTGATTTTCTCCTTTCTTTTGGTTATCTAAGGCACCCTTCTTATGATTTAGTTCTTTGATGAACAAGCCTCTGGGTGTTCCTTGATCTGCATTTATGGTTCTATTCCTTAGATTGTAATTAGTTCGAGCTTGAGCCATGACAACAATTGTAAGAGCTCTCTTTTCTTCCTCAGTAGGTTTTCTTAATTGGAACTATGGGACCATATTGGATACATAAGTGATTCCTTTATCATTATCTTCCTAATCAGAGAAGACTTCTTGTTGACCCATGTTAACATTATACCTTTGGTTACTTACATCGTATTCAAACCCATCTTCTTTAGAGGATGAGTATTCTTCATCAATCGAGTGAGGTCTCATTTCCAACATGTTTACAGTATGACCATCCCTGTCCAGATCATAACATACTTCATTTTCTTGCAATGATTGGGCCACTACACAATATTCAGGTGAATGAGTGGTGCAGGAGCACCTAACACCAGGTGGCCTCCGTGAGGCATTTAAGTTCACGTTTCATTTAGGAAATCATGTTCTGTGTTGTAATAAGGTCTATTTGACCAATGCATGTAATTTCTGTTTGTAAGTCCCAAGTACGTAGGTTGCAATTGTCAAATTGTAATTGATAAGACGATTGGTTTTCTCCTAGCTGCTTGGAATTGTTCTCCTAGCCGCTTGGACTAGGGTTGGCATTCCTTTGGCGAGCTTATAAACCTAGGGAAATGAACCAACTCAGAGATATGATATTGTAATTAGATCGAAGTGGAGAATGAATGTAATTGTGCGAATGTAATCAAGCATTGTGAAGGAGAAATCGATCTATTCTGTGTTGTCAATTTGTTTTCTATTCTTTGTAAATACAAAATTGCATAGCTGTAGATTTCCTTTCCCTTCTATATTTTTGTTGTTGCAAAATGTTGATGTGAAGCATTCCACTGATGAGATTTCTGTCGAAATAAGTGGAATGGCTTCATTGTACCATATTCATTGTTTTCTCTTTTGATTCATTGTTCGGTGGCGTAGAGGACCAAACTGGAGTGTGCATAGTAGACGGCCTAGCATCTTCACGTGCTAGGGTTTGGATCAAAGGAGTTGGAGCTGTTATTGGTGAGACAGAGGCCATCAGAAAAGCATTCCTCACTAAGAGCGATGAGGATAGTCTGGCCGAAGGGAGGTTCGAGCTGTTGGACGGAAGTCACAGCCTAAGATTCGCATCGGAACGATAAAGCACATCGGCCAGAAGTTGTGTGTGCTTGCTGACGCGTAGGGTCTCACCGAAGATAACACATATTGGCATATCGGGAGAACAAACAAGGAGTTCACCGATGATCTAAGTCTTGTTTACCGAGGCTCCCCATCATATTGGTATCAGAGCTAGCGAAAGGTTTGGCAGAGGTGTTATGTATTTGATTTTTTGAAGGCAGATGAATCCTATTCCTGTAGTGTGTGGGCAGCCGATGATGAGGTCTGTCAAGACCATTCACCAATAGAGATTTGGCTGGAAGAGGGTGCAGAGTGAAGCCACTGCGAGAGAGAGTGGTAGTGCATCTCCAGGATCTGCTGTTGGATGAGAGGAATGGGTCTGTGAAGTAGCGTGTAGGATGGATAGCTGATTGAGCATTGTGTTGTAGTCGAATTAAGGATTTGTAGAAGTGTTGGCGTTGTCTATGAATGTTTATGTCAGACAGAGAAAGCGAAGGAGAGGCTAGCGATATGCCTCCCAAGGGGATGACCACCGAAGTGGTCAAGAAATTCAAGGAGATGGAGGAGCTGATCAAAACTGGAGTCAGGGAAGCACTCCAGGCAGAATTGAAGGCAATGAAGATAGGAAAAAGGAAAGAGGAAGGTTCAGGTGAAGAAGAATAGAAAGAGGAAGCAGAAGAAGAACAAAAAGAGGTAGAGATACCAGCTGAACAAAAACAATTCTTGGAAGCCATTAAGGCTATTGGCAAGGACTCTTCAGAGGCTCGGATAGATGTCCCCATGTTCAGTGGAAAGATGAATGTTGACGAAGTCATGGAATGGAATGAGGCTCTGAACAACTACTTCGAGTACAAAGAAATTCCTGAAAGTAAGAGAGTTAAGTTTGCAATAACTAAACTCAAAGGTGCTGCCCTTACATGGTGGAATTACACCCAAGGAGAAAGGGTAAAGAATGGAAAAAGTATGATCTCTTCGTGGAGCAGAATGCTGGAGAAGGTCAAGTCCCAATTCCTTCCATCTGACTATGAGGTGCAGATTTACAGGAAGATGCAGAACCTTAAGCAAAAAGATATGGATGTGGCTACTTACACCAAGGAGTTTCACAAATACACTCTTCGTTGTGGGTACATGGAGGATGAAAAAGCCAAGGTCGCAAGGTATCTAAATGGTTTGAGGTTCAATATTCAAGATGAGATCAGTTTGTTTACTCCTGAAACCATGGAAAAATACTTTCAAGTAGAATTAAGAGCTGAAGAGAAGCTGAAGAGGAAAGGTGAGCAGCAGAGTAGAGGAAGAGGTGACAGAAACTCTAGAGGCAGTTTTGGAGGCAAAAGTCCTAACCAGAGGCCTAGTGGTGAGTCAGCCAAGAAGAGCAAGTTGGAGACTCAAGTAACAGAGGAGGCTACCGAGGAAGAAGGCCAAATGAAAGAGGTGGGACAAATGGATCAGGTAGAGAATCCAAGTTTTCCAACATGAGATGTTATAACTACAATTAGATAGGGCACCCAACCTATAAGTGTCCAGAGAAGGCCTCAACTTATCATGGTAATGAGAGAAGAACCACACTGACTCAAGAGGATGCAGGGAGTGTGACATCTCCTGAAGTGAATTTGACATCAGAAGTGGGAGAAAATATGATGATCAAGAGAACGTTGCTCAAAGAACTAGTGCTGACTGAACTATCACAGAGGAGAGCACTTTTCAGGATCAATTGCAAAAGCAAAGGTAACATATGCAAGGTAGTCATAGATTCTGGTTCAACAAATAATATGGTGTCTAGGGAAATGGTGGATAAATTGAACCTAGACAGAACTCCTCATCAAACTCCTTACAAGGCATCTTGGGTAAGTGATAGTCAATCACTTTTGGTAGATGAACAAGCATATGTTGATTTTCAGATTGGAGAATATAAGGATAGGGTTTTATGTGACATTTTGCCCACGGAGTGTTGTCACCTACTTTTAGGTAGACCATGGCAATTTGATAGGCAAGCATTGTATGATGGATATGCTAACACATACACCATCAAGAAGGATGGAAAGACTTTTGTGATGACACCATTGTAGGAGGATGCTGAAGCAAAGAAGGCAGCCAAGGTCATTTTGATGGGTAAGAAAGAGTTTGTGAAGATGCATGAAGAAGAGACAAGGACAGTTGAGGATACCTCAAGGAGTGAGGTTGCCAAAGGTCCAAGTTTGAAGGTAATTTTAGTTTTGAATGATGGAGATCAGATGGTTATGTCTGAGATGGATCAACAGAAGGTCAAAGAGTAGGTTTGCAAGTAGCCACAAGTTGATTGGAAAGAAGAAGATGCTATCATAGTAGGGACTATTGTTTGTCCTCTAGAGCCAACAAGAGTTGAAGGACAAACATATTGTACCATATAAGTAGTACAAGAAGCATCAAACAAGGTTTTGAATGCAGGTGTTCAGGCAGAGATGACAGTAAGGAAGAATGGCGAGCAAAGTATGAGTTTGGTTGCAAGCACTCACTCATGGCAAGGTGTGAGTAGAGCCTACAATGCTAGGCATGAGTTTTTGATTCCATGGAAGCAAGTTGTAGTCCAGAGATCATGGAGCAGACAAGAGGCAGCCAAGGATAATGGTGGTGTAAGACACAGACTCAACTCATGGGACATGAGTTCTTTTCTAGGTGGGGTGTATGGTGCAGGAGCACCTAACACCAGGTGGCCTCCGTGAGGCATTTAAGTTCATGTTTCATTTAGGAAATCATGTTCTGTGTTGTAATAAGGTCTATTTGACCAATGCATGTAATTTTTGTTTGTAAGTCCCAAGTACTTAGGTTGCAATTGTCAAATTGTAATTGATAAGATGGTTGGTTTTCTCCTAGCCGCTTGGAATTGTTCTCCTAGCCACTTGGACTAGGGTTGTGTTCCTCTGGAGAGCTTATAAACCCAGGGAAATGAACCAACTTAGAGATATGATATTGTAATAAGATCAAAGTGGAGAATGAATGTAATTGTGCGAATGTAAT
Organism: Cunninghamia lanceolata; assembly: GCA_027924645.1. Classification (NCBI taxonomy): domain Eukaryota; kingdom Viridiplantae; phylum Streptophyta; class Pinopsida; order Cupressales; family Cupressaceae; genus Cunninghamia; species Cunninghamia lanceolata. The sequence continues at coordinate 13,464,592 of BSBN01000233.1, read as the reverse complement.
CGAGCATTGTGAAGGAGAAATCGATCTATTATGTGTTGTCAATTTGTTTTCCGTTCTTTGTAAATACAAAATTGCATAGCTGTAGATTTCCTTTCCCTTCTATATTTCTGTTGTTGCAATATGTTGATGTGAAGCATTCCACTGATGAGATTTCTATCAAAATAAGTGGAATGGATTCATTGTACCATATTCGTTGTTTTCTCTTTTGATTCATTGTTTGACAACGCAGATGACCAAACTGGAGTGTGCACAGTAGACGGCCTAGCATCTTCACGTGCTAGGGTTTGGATCAGAGGAGTTGGAGTTGTTATCGATGAGACATAGGCCATCAGAAAAGCATTCCTCACTCAGAGCGACGAGGATAGTTTGGTCGAAGGGAGGTTCGAGCCACTGGACGGAAGTTATGGCCTAAGATTCACATCGGAATGACAAAGCACATTGGCCAGAAATTGTGCGTGCTTACCGACGCGTAGGGTCTCACTGAATATAACACATATCGGCATATCAGGAGAACAAACAAGGAGTTCACCAATGATCTAAGTCTTGCTAACCGAGGCTCTCCATCAATGAGGTAGGTTGCATGCCATACACCATGGATTACTTTCTACTACATGTGTCCCATGTCTTTTTAAAGGATCAAGGGTGTCTTTACCATAATTCTGCTTTTGTTTGTTATCCACATGCTTTCCATCCCTCCAATTAGTGTTGTAAGGCATGTCATGTAACCTAGGCCTTTCATTTCTATAATAATTTGCTTGCCTAGTTTGATGGTTATTAGGACTTTGTGGAACTATGATGTTTTCCCTTTTACCAAGTTTTCCAGTATCTCTCCTATTGTTTTCAATATTCACAGTGACCTTTTGATCTTCTACAAGAGTCATAGGAGCTCTATTTCAGAGTTCATATCCAATTTTAGGGTCAAAGGCCTTTATGTATAAAGCCAAGGCCATGCCATCAGGAGGTTTCATATCAGGTGAAATCTTGTGGTATAGTTTTGAAAACCTTTGGTTGAAATCCACTATTGACTCATTGTAGTTCTTTTGAATGCTTGTCAATTCATGTATAGCAAAATTTGAATCAGAATGACTGCCATATTGCTCTTTAAACTGATCTTTGAAATCTGCCAAGGAACTAATTGAAGCATTAGGTAGGTTTTTATACCAATCCCTAACATCTTCAATTAGAGATAGCATGAATAATTTCATAAGGATGTCTTCATATTGTACATTATAGTTGTCCATAACCATCTCAAAGTTTCTGATATGTTCTTCTGCTGAAATGGCATTATTCCCATAAAACTTTGGAAGTGCATTTCTCAAGTCATTGTTAATAGGATCAGGGCAGATTTGGTACCTAAATAAATCCAACTGTCTGTATCTATTTCTATTCAGAGGTCCTTGTAGATTTTGGTTTGGCTGTTAGTGTTGGTTATGTTGCTATGTAGTATGATGTGGGTTCATACTCATATTATGCTGTCGGGGTGGAACATGCTGTTGACCAGGAGGTGGATAGGGATTAGCCATATGTTGAGAAGTCATATGAACATTATGTGTTCTTATGTTTTGTGGTGGGATGTTTTGTTTTACATGACTAGTGTTACCTGGATTATGTGGTACTTTTGAAGCATTAAAATCGCTCACACTCTGATGTGATCCTTGTGGATTGTGTTGGGATAAGGTGCCATTAACCTTGTAAATCCCATTATTGTATTATTCCATTTATTATTTGTAATTACCCATAAGGGATGTACAAGATTCACCGGCAGTGGTAAAAATTATTTACTGTCCACGGTAATTACGGAGTTACTACATGGTAAGTCCTGGAGTTACTGGTGGTAGTTACATGATGTCATTTACTATGGTAAATGGTAATTGGTCAAAGTGGGGTGCACATGTGGAGGAATAATCTATTTTTAGTGTTATGACGCACGTCATAGATGTTGTAAGAGGGTGTAAGAGATTCTATGACAACTGTAAGTTGTCATAAGAATCTATGACACTAATAATAGCATATGACACGTCATAAGATGCTATAAGTGGCTATTTTTAGCCCCAAGGCATTCAAGCTTGCATGGGCACTTTTTCCCAAATGTAGGATGCATGTATGATAGCATTTATGACCTCGTAAGAGCCTATTCTTGGCCATGGACGCCCAAGGTTGTGTTGTTGACTCTTGACAAGTGTTATGGGCTTGTAAGAAGTCATTTAATGTCTTGAGGTTGTGTAAGTTCTATATATAAACCATAGCATAGTAGATGAGATGAATATAACAGTTTATAGGTACCCAGGTTCTGCCGGAGTGAAGGTTGGAGGACAAAGGAAGTGAATGTATTTGTAATCTCCTTTTGTGAAGATAATACAACTTGGCCTCTTTTCTTGGTGGAGTTTTTTACCTGAAAGGGTTTTCTCCATGTTAAACACTTGTGTTATGTACTTCATTCTGCTTCTGGTATATTTCTGTATTGTGAGTTTATGTTTTGTTACAATCTCCATTAATAACACACAGTTAAAGTTTGCTGAAATTTATCTCGAATCAGATTTCCATTGAAGTAGTGTTGCTTTCATTTCTAACAGATTGCGTGCAGGAGCATGCCCACTTTGCTTATGGGGAGGTATGTATTTTGAGCTGCTTGCTACACATCGAGATTTTATCTGCTGCAACTCATGTTTTATTCATTTTTCCTCTTCTTTTAGTTTGGCTAGCCTAAGCTCTTCTTGTAAATTTTGTAAGTCTTGTTCCACCTCATCATCATTTCTTGTGTCTTTTGGTGGACTATATTGAGTTTCTGTGGATGCCATTTGATCAATAGACTCATTTTGAAATCCCCCACCCTGTTGCAGTGACATTTTGTAATCATATTCTGCTTGCATTTGTATCCTTTCCCATTCCAGTTGTGCCTCAAATTCAAGCTATTTTTGAGGGTCAGGTCTTTATTGGTCTAGAACATCACCAAATATGTTTTGTTTAGACTGGGTAGGATTAGTTTTTGATTGGAATCCTTCATGGAATTCTGATTCATGCAAAGGGGTAAAACTATTATGTATTAGTATAGGCTATTTTGATGTATTCTCCTGAGTATTTTGGTCATTAATGAGTTCTGACTGATTTGGTATCCTAGTTTTCTTAGCAGGGATCTTTGAGGGTGGGGAAGATTGTAACTTTTTACCATTAGTTTTGGATCTCCTACCATCCACGTTATAATACTTCAATACATAAAAAGTCTTGAATTTTGTATAGAGTCGCGACCTCTCTTAAGAGGATTGATTGATCTTCTAAGTTTTTTCTTCACCAGTAGAGTTATAATTCTTTAATTCCTTGACTCTATTGAGATGGTCTTCTACTAGGTTTTCTTTTGTTGGTCCCCAGTAGAGTCGCCAATTCTGTTAGGTCTAAAAAAGTAGGTTGTTAACCTTAAGAGGATGCCAAGCTCTCTTCATGATTTTGGCTAACAAAACAGGGCTAATATGATTGAAAACCCCCTTCTCTTTAGGTTCTTCCAGACCTTAGTGATCTACTCACATTGGCATGTAGATGAGAGATGAATATAAGGCTAAGAATTATTCCTACTATTAAGTTTTAAAGTGTGAAAGGTTATTTTTATGACCTTAGTGATCTACTCACATTGGCATGTAGATGAGAGACAAATATAAGGCTGAGAATTATTCCTACTATTAAGTTTTAAAGTGTGAAAGGTTATTTTAAAATGTTTATGACCAGTGCCTGATTCTAATGAGTTAATGGGGTCAAAAACTGTATGATTGCAGATTTATCTTCTTGGCTTGACTCTAACTACCTGACACCTTTAGAATGTTTATACTTTGTACAAACATGCAAAGATGTTGGTTATTAAACTCTTCTTTAAAATCCCATTGATATCTCTTCAAGTTACTGTGGTTGTCTAAAAGGATTTTAACTCTACCTTGAAGGAAACCAACTAAGGTGACTTATTTAAAGGATTTTAACTCTGGGCAGAGACCAATAAATGTAAATCACTTAGGACTTAAATCAACTTCTTATAGAAACCAATCAAGTATACCACATAGAGACAACAAATGTGCTGTGATAAATCTAAATGATTTAAATAACTGGAAAAGACCAATATGGAGATAGTCAAATAACTCATAAGAATAAATATCAATAGAGTAGTAGAACACTAAAGTTATATCCACTGATTAAACCATCTTACCCATTCTATTTTTCAAAATCTCAGAGAAGTTTCTGTAAAATATGACTGAATATAATATTGTATGTATATTGATTGTTCTGTAATTGATCTCCTTAAACCTGGCCTTGGTTTCCCTTATATATACGGGAAGTAAACAAACTTCAGGCCGAAACAACATGACTGTTCCTAGATTGCACCTTTTCAAATAACTAACATTTGCTATGGAAAATAATTAAGAAATAGATAAAGAGACAATATGGGCATCCACATTGATCAAGTTCTGAATCCATTAATTATCATAGAGAACCCGTGACCGCTGGCCTGGCAAGGTCCTCCTCTCCAATGTTGCAATTTCTGATGAATATGCTTCACCCGTTATTATTGCTAATACGCTACTTATTGTTTCTTCTTGTTGGCAAAATTTCATTTCAAGTTGACCTGACCCCTTCATGCTGCTCTGGCGATGAACAAATTAATCTTGGAGATATGGTTAATATATTCTTGAGTCACATAGGTATTTGTGGAGATTATATCATCCACGACAGATTCTAAAGTGAAGATCTTGTCTAAACATATATGTGTGCTTTCTATCACTCTGTCTTCATCATTGATCTTCTCAAGGGCTATTGGTAACAATTGGGCTAATTCATTTTTCCAAATACCCTTTTCCTGTAAATTGCCTTTAGTATCAAAGAAACTAGGGAATGCCATATCCAGATGTTGATCAAAATCACCAAGGTCCTCTGCTAACAAAGTGTTGAACTTTTCATGCTCACTGATTAGTATATCATATTATTTAAACACTTGTTTATCAATACTTTTTTTGGCTTTTAGCTCCTCCTTCTCTAGCATCCTGAGGTGCAATCTTTTATGCTCTTGGTAGGCACTGTGTGTTCTCTTGTGCAATTCCCATACTTTATCACTATTCCCCATTATTTTCTCAAATCTTTTCTTAATCAGTTCAGAAGCTATCTTATATTTAACAACTTTCATTTTAGTTTCCAATTGGTCACTCTTCTTTTGGAATTTTTTGCTTTGATCTTCCAATAATTGGCATTAGATTTGACCTCCACCACTCTTTTGTCAGATTCTAGATAAGGTGAATAGCTGCTTGATGATGTTGGCAACTTGTCCTTATAAGGGGCAACTTCTTGCCTTAGTTTTGCATTCTCTGCCATGTATGCATTGTTTTTCCTTACCAATTTCTCAAATTGAGCCTTTGTAAATCTAGCAACATTCACATTTAAATCAACAGTCTCAATAGGATATGTGTCCTCAATTCGCTGTATCAAGAGATGACCAAATGCTTCATTCAGATTGTTAATGATCTGAGGTCTCTTATTAGGGGGTATAATGCCCACATTAGTAATGTCACCTTATCAGGATCATATCCTGACCCTGTTTTAATCTTATCTAGTGCTTCAATATTTAGCTGTACCATTTTGTCTTGATTTCTTCTAAAGCTGTCAAAAACAATGGTTGAGGTCATATCCCACCCAAAGATTAGCATCACCCCTGCTTCTTCAAGCAATATTCTCCCCTTTTCTAGAGTCATGGTCTCTATTGCTTTGTCAATTTCTATTTGGATCTCTTTTAATGCCTCAACCTGTACTTTGGGAGTAATATCCTTCATTTTCTCTCTAGCTTGTTTGCCTTTGTACTCATACAAGAAGGCTTTGAATTCAGGGGTTTTGATAAAATCATCATCTGAAACAAAATTTCTACTTGCCATGTGTTTTATATCTTCTGATAACTCATTAGGGGATTCCATCATGACCATTTATCTATCCACATGAGGCTCATACTCTTTAATTACAGGCTCAAAGCTTTGCACACCTTCATCTCCTCTTTCAAATTCTTCATCCTCTGTATCATTGGTATCAAGAGAGAAACTGATGTCTGGTGTAGGTTGAGGGGAAATATGGCCCAAGGGTACTTCACACTCAGCTTGTGTCTCCCTGATATTTTTTCCTATTCTTTCAAAAACCTTAGGAGGAACATCCATAGTTAATTCTGCTGCATGTGCAACTAACATGTCCAACCTTTCAATAGGATCATCAACATTCAGAAAGGCTCCTATATAAGTGGGATTTTTAGCTATCCTCCAAGCCTCAGCTAGCATTATTTTATGATACAGATTTCTTCTTTTGACTACACTGTTCTCATCAACATTTCTAATCAAATCATCATCAACAAATAGCACATGGTGATATCTTTTCAAAATTTTATTAACTTTAACACTATTTATGAAGTGTTCAGGATTAAAGTTTTCTCTTGCATTTCCTGATGGAAATCTAAGATGTTCTAATTTTTTATCAATTAATTGATATCCTTTCTCAACAAGAACTGTAAAATCTCCAACATACAAAGTACCAGGCATCAATGATTGCTTATTGTGACTTTTAAGGTGCATAAAATCAGAGTAAGCTAATTGCCTCACAATCTCTAAATAGGCAACCCTATCTGGATAGGTTTTTAGCAACAAAAATGGTGGTCCTTCATACCCAAATACTCTAATCTTTGTGCAGTCATTATAGGCATACCAATCACCCCAGTTGTGATTAAATCTTCCCCTTTCATTCTTGTCCTTTGGCCTCAGAAATTTCTGCACTTCTATTGACAGGTTGTAATCATAGGGATGGCCTATCAATTTATACACAGGTTTTACAAAATATTCTTCAAAATAAAGATAATGGGATCTCTCACACCTGCTATCCCATATAGCTATCCACATCTGTATGGGTTTAATGTCTCCATTTCTGTCCAAATCTCTTACTTTCAAGCATTAATCCCACAGACACATATTCTATCCCTCATACAAGATAAGATGCATGAGCAAAGAGTAATGCCTGAACTTACTACCCCCATTTTTTATAGCATTCAATTCATTGTGAAGGTCATTGGCAAGGTACTCAACATAATCTAGATGCCGTGCATGTTGGCTTTGCACATTTGTAGTTTGAACCATTGGTGCAACTTCCATAAACAGAGAAGCTTCTAGACCAAGCAATTGACATACAAAATAGTAGGTGCATCTAAAGTATTCCTCAAATAACTCTACAAAGTAGGGTGGATCCTCAACTCCTCAGAATACTCTGAGCCTATTTCCATCATCTCGATGCCTATGTAAAGTTAGCCTCCATCTTTTGTAATTATTGCTAAGATTATAGTACTCATTCAATAGGTCTCTCATTCTGAATTTCACATCAAAGCTAGTATCCAATTGAAACACCATTGATATATAGTCTTTGGTGATAGGGATGAAACCAAACCCATAATTTAACTCAATTATGTAGGTCTGTGGATTGTATTTCTTGGCCAAAGCTTTTAACAACTCCACATTGACAAACATATTTGGCACTATGAGATTTCCCAGGGTCAGTCTCCATGGATTGGAGACAAGTTTATGCCTATGCATTTTCCTATAGTGATAAAGAAAAAGATCATACCCCCTTATTGGGGTCCATGTGTCCCCTATTTGTCTGTATATATCCTTCATTTTTTCAGCTTGGGGGTTCAACTGGGCATTTCTCCTAGATCTTTGTCATGATCCTGGGCATTGTTCTATCAAATCCTGGTTTAAGTGAGTTTCCTCTAGTTTCTGCCTTTTTTCTTTAGGGTTTTCAGTCGTATCTTTCATGATATAAACTTATGAAAATAGCCTACTTCTGTGAATGCAATTTGAACCAATAAGCTGCAAATTTCAGGCTTAGAATACTTACTTGGATATCTTCTTTGGTTCTTGAATTATGATTTTTGCTACACCCTGCCCTTGCTCCTCGTGGTTGCTTAATTGTTCAATCATCTCAAGATTCACCTCAATATACTCAGCTCTATGTATTAATGGTGTCTCATGGCAGCTCTCATATCATCGAAGGGACATTTAATTTTTGAATAAGTGCCGTTTGATCACCGCCAAACATGTCTTGTCACTATTCCATCGAGATGATCAACTTTAATATTTTCATTGATATGTCTTTTTACCTTTGATATTCTTTTATCCTTTTATCACCCTTAGGGTTTCAGAATGACCCTAGATGGTGTCATACAGATAACACAGTCTCCTCCTGAAATCCCCTCTTATGAAAAGTCTCTTCGATATTTACTTGTCTCTTTGATATCCCTTTGCTTATTATGTCATTCACTTTTTCGAAGGGACTAGAAATCACCTCACTCTGATATTCTGAAGTCACTTCAAAATACCTTCAATGTTCCTCTTTATTCATAAATGCTGTTAGGTTATTGGTGGGACTGGAAATTGTGTTACGCCGATACTCCAAAGTCTTTTCAAAATATTTTTATTTACCCTTTGTAAGTGGTATCACTTTATCGGTGGGACACATTTAGGTGTCACGTCGATATTCATCGGTCCCCTCGATATGCTTTTGATGTCTTTGTAATATAGAAGAGACCCTTAAATGACTCATTCTGATAATCCTTACTCTCTTTGATCTATTGTTCCCTTTGATTTTTTGATATCAGTCCGATATGCCACCGAGTTGTGTGTTTTTGCCCTTTTGGTCTTTCAGATTATCAAAGAGACTCCAAAGTGAGTCTCCCCGATATGGTGGTTTCTCCCTGATATTTTCATATTAGTTTATCGAAAAGACCCTAGGGTAGGACTTATTAATATAGAATGCTTTTCTGATATGGTTTTTTGCTTTTAGGGTGAAGGCGTCGAGATATAAACTTATTAGGGTTAAGGGTCAAATTGATGTAGTATTTTGAACGGAGGAAAATTTAAAGGCGGGAAATGAATTTTTATAAAAATTTTAGGGTTTAAATTTTGTTTCAACAAACCTAAAGATGACAATAGTTCTATGTCCCCAAGAGTGAATCCACTTAACCTTTCATACACAAGTGCAAGGTGTAGGCATGCATGCCATGATTCTCTAATAATCTTAACAATTTGTGCTCACTTAGAATGTTCCCTAGGTTATATCACTAAATCATGAAAGCATGCAGGACTTTAATCTATTCCTAGACTACTAAGGACATAGATGATTAAATAAATATGTTTTGCATATCACTAACTAGATTGGTACATACTCCATTGGGCAATAAAGTCACAACCTACAAGGAAGAAGAGGATACACCCACATAGCATAAATGGAACTAGATGTGTACATGCATACAAATCATGAATAACACTTCATGTAATATGCTTGATTATCCATCTTAGTGTTGCAAGAACCCACATGAAACAAAGGAAAGGCCATTACAAAAGACTTGCGATGCATTAGAAGTTGTCACACATTCATCTAACTCCTATTATAATCATACCAAAAAATGTGGCAAGAGAGGATCTACAACTATAAATGAGCATCACCTTGATTAATTACAAACTACCATAGAGACATCCATTTACATGCATTGTGTTCATTGAATACACTGGACTATGATTTACAATGTATATCTCATCCCCTTATAGACTAGAAATGCATTACTTGATGCTCTAGAATAACTTGAGACATGCAGTATGGCCATGAAATTAGCTCAGTGACCAAACATTATTACATTTTCATCCTTTTATTTATTTTATTTAGAAAATATGTATCCTATTTGTCTCATCAGGGTTTCTTGGGGTCACATATGAATCAAAGCATTGAATACACAAACACACCCAATTACAACAAAATATTGCTTAGATATGTTGTTGACATCCTAGGGTGTTGGAGTCCAGGACAACACTGAGAGTGGGGGGGTGAATCAGTACTGTATAAATTTTGAAACCTTTTTATATTTCTTAACTTTCAAGACACAAAGAGAGAAAGTCATCAATGATTTGTTACACATATGCACATAACTGAGAATGAAAGGAGTGAATAAAAACTCATGAACAAAATATTAACATACACACATACAGATGAAAACAACATTAATCATGACACAAGTTTTTGGATGAGTGGAAAACCCTCCTGGGGTAGAAAAACTACTCCAAAACTGCCTCACTGGCTTAACTAAAAAAACATGCCTCACTGGCTACATATAGGTCTCACTGACCAGGCAAGCCTTACTGGCTACAAAGAAGCCTCATTGGCTATAATATGTGTCTCATTGACAAATGTAAGGTCTCACTGACCTACAAGCCTCACTGGTATACTGTGCCTCACTGGCAAACACAATCACCATTAGAAGAGCTAAACCAAATCAGAGGGTTACTTTGTTTCCATTCAATTCATTATTCCATCTCTACATAATACAAACTCCTTCAATCAAAATAGATTTCTCTGTGTATGTCTTCAAACGACATCTGATGCACAATCAATTCACCTGATACAAACAATTGCATATTGTCTTGACATGGTTCAATTTGTAAGTTTTTTGCATAATGTCTTCATCCTTGTTTGATTCATTCCTGCATAAACATAATCTCATCTATATTTTTAAAACATGTCTTTATCACTGCATTTTGATTCACACCCACAAAAATCAAAACACCTGCATATATATAAGATTTTTTTTTTTAAACTTTTGATCTTCCATCTTCAAAACTTGATTGCATTTTCATCATCTTCAAATTTTCCTTCACTTGTAAGAAATTTAATTTGACTTTGCATATGAAACAAAAATCATATTATTTCATCTTCTTCAATCTTGTTGAAGCACCTGTAAATTCATTTCCAAAACTTCACATAACAAAATTTACAATATTCCATTTTTATCCTCATCCATAATGTATCTGCAAATGACCCTTCATATTCAAAATCAAACTTCCCTGCATTAAAAAATCTTCTATTCAATCTGCCCTTTGAGAGAATAAAAACTCTTTCAAACATGATCTCCATCTGCATAAAAATAGACCTTTCACATTCTTCTCTTTTCCTTTTCAATACACCTGCAAATTCTTTTTCAAGACTTTACACAAACAATAATATCAAATTTCCATTTTTTTCTCAATAAAAACTTTTATATTTATTGACTCTGCAAATAAGATAATATCGTTTGTCTCTTCAATGCCTTGGGATCTGTAACAAAAAAAAACTTTTCATATTCTTCATTTCAAAAATCATCTTCTCCAAACTCTTCATCTTCTCTTCAAATACCATCTTCAAAAAATAAGAGCATAAAAAAAATCTTCAATGAAATTTTGTCAATCTCCAAAAATAAACTCTCCTTCCTTTTTAATCTCCAATTCTACTCAAGCCACAAAAATCTCTCCAAAAAAAATATTTTAAAAATTTTTCAATCCTATATGAGAGGAGACCCATTTGATAATTAAATTTAGAAAAAGAATCTTCATAAAAAGCTTCTAAAAAAATACTTTTCAATCAGGCAAAAATCTTTCAAAGCTCCCTTAACAAGAGTCTAATAATAGACTTTAAAAAAAAATTCCAAAACAGTCACATATAGTGACATTCACTTGCCCGTAAAAGTAGGAGAGATTAAAAGGTTTCAAAATTTAAATTAAAACTATTGAAATACACTTTGGCGCCCTTCATGTTTAAATATGATCTATTGAATATGCCCTTGGCGCTCATGCGCTTGAAATAGACTTAAAGCACCGGTCTTGCTAGAAGAAAGGGGCCGGTTTCCTACGAATCCAAAGCCCATTAAGTTATAACTGACCTGCGATAGCAGGTCACCAGTGAATTATAACAAAAAGTGCAAGTGTGAAGACAGGTGGGTTTAGGCATATGAATTTGGATTTAGTCTTAGGGTTTAGAGATTAGTATCTCTTAGATTTTTGCCAACAATGCATTCCTTCTGCAATAACATATAAACTCAACCTCTGCAACATGAATTTATAACACCTCTAAAGCCATGATGAAGATACAAGAATGAATACTTTTTCATCTAACATTCTTAGTATGGAAAAACACCAAACACAAATAAGATAACCATGAACCTTGAACCAAGAGCACCAACCTTGGAGAAATATCAATCATCATATAATGAAATTCTTAAAGATCTGAAACACTGAAGACAACCTTGCTCAGTATTTGCATCCTCTGTTCAAGAACAATGAAGATATCAAAACCATCTGAATCATGAAAGCATCCTGATCAATATTACCATGAAGACATTCACATCACCATGAAGACATAAAGCATCCTGATTGAAGACATAATCAATATCAACATCATCTGAACCACATCTGAGTTTTCCTCAATCGTAAGAAGACCAATTATGAGTTTTCTTGGTAACACATTATTAAGAATTGCATCTTGATCAACCTATCAACTTCAAAAACACCATGAAGGCCAAACCTGTGAAGATCAAGAATATAAGTCCAACAGAAACAAGTCCATAAGCATCTTGAGAACACACTGCATGATGACATCATCCTGCAAACAATATCAAGACATTTTAATCAAGCACATTCTTGATGAATCTTTTTGACATCAATGACAACCTGTTTCCATCATAGGGTAGCAAAAAATATTCTTCCCATAGCTAGAAGAGTAGCCTAGTACCTATTTGTAGGTGTAGACACCTAAAATTTGACCATGACCTAACTTGCTCACATTAAGTTTTGATTCTCCAAATCGACCATTTTATCCCCAAATTTTGATCAATTATCCCCTGATTGTCCTAAACCATCCTAAATCCCTAAGTTTTGATCAATTATTCCATGATTGTCTTGAGTTATCACATTTTTTCAATTGGCCTGATTATCAGGAATGGAGCCTATCATTATCCCCATTTATCCCTAACCTTGATTATTTTCCTAAGCCATAATCTATTTTCCTAAGTCTTAAATCCCCTTTCCCACACTTGATTTAATTAATTAAATCTCTCTCAACTACCTAAAATGAATTAAGGAAATTAAATATTCCTTTAATTCTCATCCACATGTCTTATAACCATTCCATAACTATCTCCCCAAAATCCCAAAAATCAATTAAAATTCCAAATTATCCTCCACCTTTGATCCTATAACAACTTAACCAACTCAATCTCAACCATTGATTTCTAATCAGATCCTCACCATTGATATGCTTCTTTGAAGGTTTATAAATTGGCCTATCATGAGGCATTTTCAACAATGATCTAATCCCAAAATGTCATGCTATCGAATCGAGCAACCAGAATTATCATTTGAGCACATCCACCCTCATGGTGCAACATGAATCAAAATATGGGTAACATTGTTTTATTAAGGCGTTATATAGTCACAGCGGGGTGAGGATGAGAGCACTCATTTTTTCTGCCAAAATTTATTAAAAAAAAATTAAAATATCAAAAAGGAAAAAAAAAAAACTTAAGAAAATCAAAGAAAAAAACCAAAAAAGAAATTAAAAACCATTGAAGGAGAAAAAGCTAAATCACAAAAACTAAGGAACCAAAAAATAAATTGGAAAAAAAAAAAAACCAGTTGAAAGGAGAAAACGCTGGAGAAAATCAGAAAACTATGGAACCAAAAAAGAAATTGGAAAAATTATAAAATAAAAACTGAAAAAGAAATTGCAAACCCAAAAAAAAGTGAAAAAATGAAAGAAACTATGGAAAAAGGATATCCCTCGGCGTACTTTTAGATATATTTTTTTAAATATAAATATACTAGTTTATTTATTTGTGTTTCCGGAGGTCATATTGAATGTAGATTAAAGGTTTGCAATGTTGTTTGAAACGCTTTCTTTGGATCTGCATTTATTGTGTACATTTTGGTGACCACGGTGTGACACACGTCCCTATTAATCATTTTTCTTTGCGAGTGTTTTTTTGAGTTTGTGCAGGTTTTTAGTATATTTTTCGATGGGTCTTGGAGGTAAAATTTCACAGGTTATCTCCTGGTCTAAAACTAAATTCACCGTTGAATCTGGAGTAGTTTGTAGGTGAAGAAAAACATATAACAACTGCCGTTTCAGAACAGTTTCAAATTCTTGAAATTTTTTTAGTTTTTGGGCTTTTGGGCCCCTTGTACGGTCATGTGGCTGGGTTATTTCTTTGACTTAAAGTTTAATCTATTGGACAATATCATTATAATCTAGTAATAAGTAATGAATCATGTTGGTTAATGATTTTTGCCTGCAGGTTAAACAGTTTACTCGCTAGTCTATCGCATCTTTTTATTCATTGAATATCAACATCCTTTGTATCTTCTTGCAGGTGTTATCCATTGGTTGTAGGGCACCATCTTTATCCATCAGTCTATATTGCTTGCTAGATATATCCTTGTTCATCGGTCTCTATTCATTGTGTAAAGTGATTATCCATTGCTTTTAACACTTTAACCAACGGTTTTGTTGGAAGGCAACTGACCTAGCAGTTATTATAACTGTTAATCTTTCTTGAATCTTTTAACAGTTGATGTTAAACTTTAATGTTAATTTCATAGGGGTTTAACGTTTGCAGTCAACATCTATATCAAGTGATTATTATTAATGTTTGGATCTTTTTCAGCGGTCAGAAGTTTTTGTGGCTAGCGGTTGCAACAAACACTTACCAGTGGTCATTCTCTAAACCATGGAATCCAACAATCTTAGTTCAGATATAAAACTTTAGGTGTGAATTTAAAGCATTGATTGTGATACCTAATGGTCTGGGTCATCTGAATTGTGGCTTTAATACTTTTCAAACCATCAAATTGTGGCATTAAAATTTTATCAATGTTATGTAATCATCAAGGGTTTAAACTTCATCCACAGCCGTAGCTATCACATAAACAACAGTTTTAATTCTTAAACCATGGCTTTTAAATGTGAAACATAGCTTAAACTTCAAGTGTTGACAATCATTCTATATTTGGCGACAATATAGTTGTTTACTGTGACATTGTCTTATAAGTTGTTTAGTAGTATTTGCTAGTTTCAAACCGTGGTTCATACGCTTAAGCTGTTGATTTTAAAACTTCAACTGTTACTTAAACAAGCAATGGCATAAACCTTAGATGTTATTGTTAATCTTTAGCAAATTTTGGGCGTCGATTTTAAGTTTTATTGTTCACTCTCTGTTTGAACGCAGGTTCTTTTTCTCTCTTGTCTGTTCGTATATAGAGTTTGATGTTGCATTGTGTTTGCAGGTGTTATTCATGATGGTTGGTTAATATTGAGACAAGCCGCGAATAATAAACTGAAAACCGTGACATGATTTTAAACCACGATATTTCCAATCTTAAACTACGACATTTCCAATCTTAATTTTATGCCATGGGTATCAATGAATAACTATTTTCATAGTCACTAGCATTTGTTTTTAATGTCAAAAACATTGTTTGATTAATGTTAAATGTGATAATCTCAGTGAAAAACTTTACCATCAGCTTCAATCTCCAGGAGATAACCATTTGCATGTAAGTGGTTAGAACCTTTAGCCACCAGCCTTCCTTAACTCTTAACAATAACATTTAGTATTAGCATTAATGGCAGTGTAAATGGTAGCATTTTTCATCTGTTTAGTTTGCGAAATTGTAACATTAAATGTTAATGCTGGTTTTAAGCATCAAGTGTTAGTGTTAATATCTTTTGTAACTACCAGTTTAAAACGATTTACATGTGACCAAAACAAGGCTAACTGTTAGACGTTAAGAAATGACCAGACAGTAGTATTTTTTTTCTAACCATAACTGTTAGTTTTAGATTGCGCATGTGATAGGAACCTGCTAAAACGCTAGTTGTTTATTAATCGCCAGAGTGACTCTTTTAGCCCTCGGAGGCTATTTTACCCAAACAATCATAACTTGCTCATTTTTCATTGGATTTTTGCGAATTTGCAGGTGTTCGAAAGATGATTCAGTCCTCTACATAGAAATGCAAGCCATTTTTCCAGAATCATCTCAATTTTGTAGGTATATTCCTTTGAAATTAGCCTTTTTCTTTGAAACTACATAGAAAATCCTAAAAAATTCATTGGTGATATTTTTTTTTAGCGTGTTAACATTTTGTTTGGTTTTTTTGAGGTTTTCTTATTTTGCACTAACATTATTCTTGCAGCTTCATGTTTATCCAAGACATAAAATTTTGCAAACTACTAACTATTTTCTGCAGCGCCACAATCAAAGACTTGATTTTTTCTATTAGTTTAGTTACATTAAATTAGAGTAGTTGCAAAAGAACTTGTTTTCTTTGTCTTAATGATCTTGATTCTATGTATGCTTTCCCCTCTCACTCTTGAGTGATCTTGGGGATAAAAAGTCCATCATTTTCCTCTTTGTTATTTGTTTAATCCTAGGGTGCTATCTCACGTATGATCTCTCCTTGTATTTTGTATGATATTGGAGATCAAAAGTGAATAGAATTCCTTCCCTTTAGGAGGCCTACTAGGGGATTTCATCACTCCTAGGGATGACCTCAACCACGCGTACTGACGGGGTATATAAAGAAGGGAGAGTGAAAGATGTACTTTAATGGTGAACTTGATAAGTCCAAATTGATCCTCGAGACCCTTGGTCTGTCGAGACTTGCTTTAGTGGCATTTGTGGCTTGTCGCTATGGAATCATGTTCATGGTTTGGGCCCCACGTACCTTGCATATATAGGGGACTCCTTAGAAGTTTTGTTAAACCTAGATTAAGACCCTCAACCATCATATCTTGTGGTGCACCGCTGCAAAAGGAGGGGAAGACGCTCACACGTACTGTTATACTTGAGATAGGGTCTACTTTGGGTAGGACAAAAGTCTCTACGGTAAGGGGTATATAAAGTTCCATGACCATATATTCCCTAGCTATCCAAGCTATAGCATTATGGTACTAATGGGGGTGAGAATCTCTTCTCTATTTTGAGTTGGGGTTGACCCACGATCATTTTGTGAGATCCACAAGATATGTCACACCAACCTGACTAATTTTAGGTTTGTGATCAAGTGTTTAGAGTGTCTTCTTTGTGTGAAACTAGTAAAAGCCAATAATCCTTTGTCACCTTGAAACGTCAGTCAACCATCATGTCTTTTTTTTGCTTAAAATCTCTTATCAATTCACTGCTAGTTAAATTCTTGCAAACAAATCCTTGCACACATCCAAATCGAAAGCTTGTAGTCGAACCCAATCATCCAACTTTGCATAGACCATGATCGAATTCTCTTTGCAACAAAAGTTGAAATCTTTTCAAGATTCTTTATCCAAGTCATCATTTTACACCCATCTTGAGTTTATATTAGTATCAAGTCTACCAAGTCTAAATTTGCATCCTAGCTCCTAGTTGCATCCCAATACCTTGCTATTTTTCATCATGTGTACCAGGGATCCTTGGTTTGAAAATTTTATCATGCAAGATAGAACTCCTAGTTCTACAACTATTTTATAAATCCAATGTCAAGCCTAAAATCACACTCAAAGGTGGTCCTCAATTTGTCGATGATGATGATAGTCTTGTGGATCATGATGAATATCTCAATAACAATAGCTTTGATGATGAGATGATTGATCACAAGCTTGATACACTCATGAAAGAGCCTTGCATTCAAAATACTACCAACACTAGCCGCCATACCACTTCCAAACCTTTATTTAGTGATTATCTTAAGTCTAGTTATCGTGCCAATCCTAAACATTTGTTTAATGACCCTCCTTATGATACCTTCAACAAGGGAAGCTCACTAGTGTAGAACAAGGTCCTTATGTCCAATCCATGTTTCCAAATCCAACCTCATTCACATACTCCATATCTTCCACATTATCCTATGCAAATCCTTCATCCTCATGCTTACACTCTAGCTCATCCCATTAACCCAACCATCCATCCATCCAAAACATGAATTCATAATCCAAATCCACTTCATCTAAATCATCCTTTTCATATTTCCTTCGAGGACTATTAGCAATAGAAGAATATGAAACTAGATATACCCAAGTCAATAAGCATACCTATTCCAAACCTATCCAAGAGTCAACTAGTAGCATGCCTATCTAACAAACAAAACTATGTAATAAAAATCCAAACAATATACCCATTCATGAGCAAGCCCCATCACGTGAATATATTGCCAATTTGAAGTCTCCTAAGTGTGAACAAGAATTTCCTAGTGTCATGCCTATCTATCCAACACCATCATGCAATCCTATGGCCATCCAATCTATCCAAGAATCTCATATTAATGACGAACCATTACCCATGCCTATTTAGTCTATCCAAGAGTCTCTTACTCCAATGTCAAGTCCAAGTCCATTTTCTAATCATGTTTCCAATCCTATCAAGTCTATGCAAGAGACCTCTATGTTTGTCCAAACTCCAAAGCTATGTCAAGAATCAAATCTAAAGAAAGATAAAACATGCACTCAGCTAAATCAAGATCAAGTTATTCAAGCTACTCAAGATCAAGTTATCCAAGTTATCCAAGATCAAACTAGCCAAGCTACTCCCATTTATGATCACGATCCTAACTGTGATCTAGAAAACCAAATTGATCCCCTCCTTGAACTTTATGATATCCATGATCAAAAAATGCAAGTTGATCCTCTTCTTAAACTTTATGATATTCTTGATCAGAAAAGCCAAAATAATCCAACTAGCCCTGTCAAATATCCAACTATAGCATCCATTTCTTATGATGAGACACTTGGTCCCCAAGACAACACAGACAATCAAACAAATCACTTGGATCATATCACAACGGATCCCAATGAACATATTTGCAGTCAAGATCCTACTTACATAAAACATGAAGAAAAGCAAGCCATAATGGATACCATTGTCTATTTAGATGATCAAGGAATGACAATCACAAGCAATCATCATGAAACTATAAGTGTACACAATGATCAAGGTACAACAAGTCTACATGGGAACCAATACATGAATCTTATAAAATGGGCTCTACTATCTTTATTAAGACAAATTTACTCACAAAGGAGACAATAGCCAATTCAAATTACTCTCAACAAAATACTGAGGAGTTAGCATCATGTTTCAAAGACTAAAAATATTGTCATTCCCACATTTCCCATGTGGTCATGACACAAAAACCACATGTCATGTGTTCATGACACAAAATACCAAAAAAATTTCCTACCCGACTCTAAAACCCTCTCGCACACAACATGCACCCTTGGTGACACATGCGCATAATGTGGTTGCATTTGCAACACACATTAGACGCATCGCACAAAGGCGAGGAAGTTAATCACAAAGCGGGATGGTGCGAAACTCCTTTCGTAATCCCTACATTAACGATAGCAATTAAGGGGGTATGTGTCACTAGAAGCATTGCTAAGAGGGGTGGTTTCCATCCAAGAATCAACCCTAGGGCTTCCTAAGGGAAAAAGATACAGTTTTGACCTAAGTCAAAACCTAACCCTTGGTAAATTAACGAATTAAAAACATAGGTAAAATACTGAAACTAAAAGGGTAAGGATAGATGAACTGATAACACCATTCAAATCTAACTAAGGATAGAATAATGTTCCAAGCCTTAAATAAAGCACATATCCAAAAATTAAATGAGAAAGTCTAACAATAAAATAAATAAATTAATTGATTATCTCTATAATTTACCCAAAAAATTATATCAATATTCCTATGAAAATTTTGCCAGCATAATGTTATAAGGAGAGAAGATTTACGAAAAACTTGAGCAACATAATGCCACTATAAGAGCTAACATACTTAAATTTAAATCATTTAAATAGCACTTTTGAACTATATCAAATTAACATAAATCCTTCAACTAAAGCACTATAGCCCAATAAAATTAAATCAAATAATTAATTTAAAAACTTACTAGAGTCAACCATAGGATAAAATATCTAAACTAGACACACTAATATAATTACTTTATGCTATAGAGCTTGAGTAAAATAAATCATAAAGATAAATAATTACCACCAAAAGTTTTCAAACAATAAAGCCCACTAATCCACTAAGTGAGATTAAAGGCCCAAGTAGGCGGTTTTAGGTTTAAACAACCCCTAAAACCTAGGGCAACACAAAGCCCTAAAAGAATGTTTATAAAATGCATGTTTCCCACTTATTTGCTCACACTCTTAACTTTTTTTTTGTTTTCATTGGTCTGCAGGTTCAAGTGGAGAGAAAAAGGGAAAATCCCTTTCCCAAGTGGGAAGGTTATTTTCCCATTTAAATTTTTCTAACAATTTTATTGTTTTATTTCTCCATGTCTCTATGCTAACCTACAAGTTTAGATTTATATTCTAATAGTTTCATTTGGTTGCACATGTTTCAAATAATCTCCATGTTTCTCTATGTTTTCTTAAAAACCAGATTTTCAAAAGTTTTATTGTTTAATGTTTTAAAAAAATACAAATGCTCTTCCAATAGGAACTAATGAATTTGCTTTTGTTCCTTCTGCACAAAATTATTTTCTTTAAACTTATTATACACAGAGATAAGTTAAAGCATGTATATATATTATATATACATTATGAATATCTAAATATAGAGAGTATACTATTAAGAATAAATAAGTTACTATATATATATATATATATATATATTTGGTGTGGGTATACTTAGGTTTTTAGCCTGGTCTGGGCCCAGAGAGACCCTTACGTGGGATCTCTTCCCATGGCTTTATCGCCTGAGACCACAACTGGGGGGTCTCCATCCCCAATGGGTATTATCACCTTAGGCATTAGCGCCGTTAGTTCAAATCCGCGAGCTCGTTGGCATAGCGAAGGCCCACAGCTTGTGAGCACGCCAGCCCAGTGAAGGACCCAAGAAGGATCCTGCAAGCACGACAGCCCAGCGAAGGCACAAGGCTTGCAAGCTCGTTGGCCCAACGGGGATTTGAACCCAGGTGGTGATCACTGCAACCAAGTGAACTTATCACCATGTTGTGCCCCGAAGGGCGTATATATATATATATATATATCCACATAGAGATAAAGATAACAACAGAGATCAAATATTATGTAGCATTTAAATGACATACAACATAGAATGCAAAGAGGGCCGAATGAAAGAATATATATATAGCCACACAGAGATAAAGATAAAAACAGAGATCAAATATTATGCAGCGTTTAAATGACATACAACATAGAATGCAAAGAGGGCCAAATGAAAGAAAAAAAACTTGTAGAGGCCATTAAACAAAATAGACGTAGGTTTAAGGGGCCTCACGTGGCCGATGGACCTGTGTAGGTCTGCAGGCCTCAGCATGTGGCCTACATAGGCCGTGGCTTGGCCTGTAGGGCGTGGGGGGGAGCAGAAGAGCCCCCACCACCACAAGGTCCACGAGCCCTATGGTGACGGGGCCTCTGGCCCCTCCATAGAGCCTGCAAACAACAGGGGTGGGGCGCGGGGCATGGTTTGTCCCTGCCTGACCCCACACAAGCTCTTTTTTAAAAAAAATCTTTTAACCTAAAAAAAATAACTTGCCATTCAATTCTAATTAATTTTTTTTCTCATAAATATAAAACATTAACACTAATATGTTATTAATGCATATATATAATAATAGTAATACATGTGTGTGTATTTTTATAAATGTTAATTATTATTATAATCCACTGTGTTTATAAATAACAAAATTAGAGAACTTTACATATTAAAAAACATCAAGTCAAAAATATATATACAAAATCAATCCACCACTAAGACAATAAAAAGGTATAAATAAAATTCTCTTTTCTTCAATATAGGTATAGTCTTTTTTTTTAATCTAAAAAAATAAATACTCTTAGTTTTGTAAAACATTTACATATAATTATTTTTCTGATAGTCATTCAAATATTTAAAGAAAAGATATTGATCATTTTTTTTAGCAAACTTATCTACATTTAATATAAAAAAATAGGGAGAGAAAAAAAGGAGATAACATTCTTCCACACCATATATATTTTTCCTCCAAAAGCAAGATATTAATAACATTTATGCCATACATTTTATTGAAATGAACAATAATTTTACAAGGGACTCAAATACCTCAAGGCTTCCCAAAGAGAGATTTACTCTCATGAACTTACTAACACCTTACAAGCTCAATGCTAAGGCATATACATTCCCTCCATTTTACAATACAAACTAGAACCACTCTTTTTTTTACAAGCTCACAAAGAGCAAGGCCTTACACATGGCCATAACAAAATCACTAACTCAACAACTCCATAGGAGCTCACAAAGGAGATTTCTCCATTCTTGTTTCATCCACCTACTTGAAAACCTGCAATACACACAACAAGGTTCCAAATTCCAAGGGATTGCTCACCTCCCATCCTAGGATTGCTAGCAAGCCACCCCCAAGCTAGGAGGCCCTCTAGGCTACCAAGGTTTCTCACAAACATAACAAGAAAAACACCCATCACAAACACACTAACACCCACCCAAGGGATACACACACACAACCATTTTGTTTCCAAAATGGTGAAGGGGGAGATTGGGCTACCCTCCAACCATAGGGTTACCAAAACCAAGCCATCACATGGCATATTCTTACCAAAACCAAGCCAACACATGGCATATTCTTGCACATCTCCATATCACAAAACCAACAACCCCAAGTACTAAAAAAAAACCTTCCAAAAACTTCCACAACTCCTTCCAAGGCCAACACATGTGGCCATAAACATATGAGGCCAAAGCCTTTCCACAACCATAAGCAACAAGATAAAAAATGGAGGTGCTCCAAATCTCAAACCCCAAACATGACATACCTCTCCTAAAAGAGTTGATGTCTACAACCCATTTCCCAAACAAGAAACAACATGAATAACACTCACAAAACACATATCATCAACTTTAGCAATAACACAAAGAAACTAAGGAAAGTAAGAAACTAATGAGCTAATAGGCTTGAGAGTCTACCTCTCAAGCTTTCCAAGGTTAGAAGATTTGAATAAGAGCTCCATAATAGCCTCTATCTCCAAGCTTCTACTTCCTCCCAAACCAAAACCCCAAAGAAAAGCTCTACCCCAAAAAAAAGAATGTAAAAAGTAAAAACAAAGAACCCCTCTCCCTTCAACAAGAGGGAGTTAAATAGGCTTTTCCCACAAGCCTTGATGAATGAGAAGGTAACACTTGTCACCTTCTCCTTCATCCACACAACCCTTTGACAACCCCACAAGAATTAGGAGGTGACACTTGCCACCTTCCCATTCAACTATGCTACACACTCTCCCACAAATGCTCTCACACATTAGGAGAGGGGATCACACATGTGAGACCCCACTTGTGCTCTCACACGTGTGAGAGCATAGGGAAGAGGTCTCACACACGTGAGGGATTTGGAAGCTTCCAAAGCACTCAATGACAAGGGTAACCTTACCCTAGGTGAGTGGGGTTAGTTAAGGTGGGATGGTGACTTGCCACCCACCTTTCACATCTCCCAAACTCGTCACCTTACTTTAGGGGTAAGTTAAGGTGACCATACAAGGGTTACATCAAGAGTTTAACATGCTAGAAATGGCCATAGACCCTAGGAGTATGACCTAGGGTAATTAATTAACCATAAATAACACAAGGGGGCTCATAAATCCACTTTAAAAAGGCTCATAAACATTTAGGACGAAATTTGTGCAAACCAATACAATACAACATTACAAACCTTCAAGGTGATCAAATAATAAAGTGAAACCTTACAAAAATTTCATCAATTTAATCATGCAATTAAAATCAAACAACACCATAGTCCTTGGGAGGGACTTGGTTGAGCATCACTAGTTCTAAACATGGGTAGAGTTGTGGACCTTTGATTTCCATTGGCAAATGGAATTAGTCTGCACACGATAACAGACATTAGTACCCACATGCATTATATATATCCAGATAGCTGAAGCAACAAGAAATAGGAAAGCACACACATCATACACTCATAAATATCACATGATGACATTCACTTGATTCTCAAATCAATCGTATTTCAAATCACACAATCAGGATCATAAATCACCTAGTATTTCATCAATTCGATCATCTAACTAACCATTTCAATTGCATCAAATACAATAACACATTCAACATTATGGAATTCATAATATAATCAAGCATGTAAGATATAGCATCATCCTACAATAACTCATCTATCTAATCAAGCACAAGATAAAACTGTCAAATGTCCAAATAGAAGGGATCAATAGTCCTCAAAATGACCACATGTCAAATATAATCCGACAACAAATCTCATAAACAAAACAAGAAGTGCAACATAAGTTAGCCTTGCACTACAACACTTAAGGATCTAGTTCAAGCACAAATAGGTGATATTCCAATCAATCCTAGCTAGGGTGGGCATTGCCTATGCACCCACAAATTAACACAACCACCTTATACAAAGATCCACAACAACACTACAACATCCCTTAGATAAGGTCTCAATTCCATATACCGAACCCTTATCTTGGGTGAAGCAAAACAACATGGTCTAATAGTGCAACTAATCTAGTTGCACAAGGGTAGGCCTCACAAATATCCTATTGCAAACAAGATATGTCAAAGCATGGATTATCATGGAAAAGGATTGGGCATTCATGAACAACAAATCCTCGAACCTATCCCAATCCACATCGGACATATTCAAAGTATTGGCACAAAATTATCTAAGAAATCAAATTATGTTAGTGATACTTTCAAGATCTCTAAGGAAACCTCATCCAACGAGAGCATCGAGATAGGGACCATTTGTAGCCCTTTCGCTAAACTTGCTGTCAACAATCCCAACAATCCTTGCACTTCCACCATCTTTGCCACTGAACTTTATCCTCCACATCTCGATTAGGATCAACAAAATCATATAGTATACAAAGAAAAAGCTTCAAATCAAACATCAAAAGCATATGAAGTCAAAAATCAAGGCAATCATATAAAAGCAATATGGGTCCCAAAACAAAATGGACCAAGAAAATGAAATAAAGTAAATTTTCTAAATACCTCAAGCTATCAAATCTATCAAAATCAAAGCACATGCCTTGCATATAGTAGGTGCCCACCACCTTATAATTTATACAAGAGCATTGGTCCTAATCACCATATTAGTTCCACATCTACACATCATAATGCTAAATCTAAATTCCATAATCCGCCAATGCAAGTTTGGCAAGTCAAGAATACATCAAACCCATCTACATCACTAATCGATCCATCCAAACTGAATATATCACAATCACCAAATCTCACATACAATATCCCCCATACACATCCAAAATCACATCTAAAATCCAAAAAATCCAATTCCCAAATACGTTGTGTTGTGGCAGCAACACTTCACTATAAGGGCTATGATGGTTCCCTATCAAGATGTAACCATTTGGACAAGGCCAACTTAGTTATCAATGAAGATCAAATAAACATCAACAAACTATACAAGAGCACTTTAATCCTCACAAAGCAATTACTTCAAGAAAGACATTATTGGCATGTTATGACAATTGCATCTATATCGACTATCTTAAACATACATAGACATTGAAGATTCTTTGAGTATCAAGTTATCAATTCTATTCAGTCAACATAAAAGAAAACATCAAAAATTAAAAAAAATCAAAATAGTAAAAAAAAAAAAAATCGTAAAGAGAAATCATTCGTCCAATGGTGAAAATCATGTCCACGACGTGTTGGATAAGTACCATGATGAAAACCCATTTGCAGGCATCATTTGTAAATAGATTGTTAATGGACTTTGCACTTGGGGGTAGGTTGTCTCATCTATCCCATACTAGCATATTCCTTACCTATCATCCTAACCCATCATATCAATATTTCCTTGTTATCATTCCCCTTTGTCATCCCTCCTACTCATCTTGGATCTTGACAATAACATTGATATTGATAAGGACTGAGGTATGATTTTGATACATGCTTTGATAAACACTTGACATAACCAATCCTTTTAGCAACATATCCCCCAACCATCTTGTTATATCCTATGCCATTCTCTATATCCTTTAGTCCAACATCCTAAATGATATTTGCAGAGTAGGGGCATGTTATTCATTTGTGACACAATCCTTTGAGGTTACATCCTACATCCTTCCATTCATCTTTCCTATCCATCTCCTATCAATAATCCCTTCACCCATCCATCTATCAATGATCCTCCTTTCCATTCATTATCTCTTAAATCATCCATCCAATCCAATAAGCTCATTAGCCCAAATCGACCAATTTTCCCATGCTTGTTTCTACACTTGGTGCTCCCTTGTTGCTAGTTATCATATGGAGACCATAATTCTATCCAGACGCAATCCAATCTTAATCCACTGCAATCCAATGCAATCCCATATAAAGCAATACAATGCATTGTCAATTCAAAGAAATCTATTCCAATCATCAAAAGCAATCCAATCAAAGCCTCATCCCAAGCACTTTAATGCATCAATGCCAATCTTCATTCTAAAGTAGTTAATTTATCATAAGAAATCCTAATTCAATCAAATCTTGCCAGGAAATCTATCCTATCATCGTAGAGAATCCATCGATCTTTCTCCTAGTCTTGTTGCAAATGTCAATTAACTTAATCCAATCATCCTCATCAGAATATATCATTCCCAATCCTTGTGTTGTTCTCGGGATATATCATTCCCACATCAACAACATAATCCTCGCGTTGTTCTTAGGATATATCGTTCTCACATCAACAACACTATCATCATCGTCATCATCACCAATCAAATCCTCAATTTTCAGCTTGACCAGGGGCAACATCATGTTTTCCTTTGGCTTTGCATCATTTTTGTGCATGTTTGCTTGCTTTGCTTTTGTGTGTTATTATTTTCTCTTGCATCAATGTCAGTCCTTGCAACATACTTGCCACAACGTCATCATGGTGTTTCATATCATGGTGCCATCGACATATGTTTTCTTGTGACTTTAATCCTTTATGCATTTGACACATCGCCCCCTTGATATTTATATCATGGTGCATAACATCAAGTGCTATATTAAACATCAGGTTGCTCGCTTCAACTCAACATGACGATCCTTTCATCCTATCCCCTAGCATTTTCTTTCCTTTCCATCCATTTTGAGAGCCTATTTTGTCCTTCATACTCGCCTATCCTCTCAAGGGGGCATCATCCCATCTTCCTTTTTATAAGCCCCATCCTTTTACCACCATCTATATTTTATTCTTCTTTGAAACGATATTACTTCTTGCAACATCATCTCAAAGAGGGGCAAAATGTAGACACCTAAAATTTGACTAGGACCTAACTTGCTCACAATTAAGTTCTGATTCTCCAAATCAACCATTTTTTTCCCAAATTTTGATCAATTATCCCCTGATTTCCCTAAACCATCCTAAATCCCTAAGTTTCAATCAATTATTCCCTGATTGTCTTGAATTATCACATTTTTTCAATTGGCCTTATTATTAGGACCCGAGCCTATCATTATCCCTGTTTATCCCTAATCCTAATCATTTTTTCTAAACCATAATCTATTTTCCTAAGTCTTAAATCCCCTTTCCCACACTTGATTTAATTAATTTTATTAATTGAATCCCTCTCAACTACCTAAAATGAATTAAGGAAATTAAATACTCCTTTAATTCTCATCCACATATCTTATAACCATTTCATAACTATCTCCCCAAAATCCCAAAAATCAATTAAAAGTATAAATTATCCTCCACCCTTGATCCTATAACAACTTAACCAACTCAATCTCAACCATTGATTCCTAATCAGATCCTCACCGTTGATCTACTTCTTCGAAGGTTTATAAATTGGCCTATCATGAGGCATTTTCAACAATGATCTAATCTTATAACGTCATGCTTTCAAATCGAGTAACCGCAATTATCATTTGAGCACATCCACCCTCGTGGTGCAACATGAATCAAAATATGGCTAACATCATTTTATTTATTCATTTGTGTTTCAGTTTATAGCTTAATCAGAGGTCATATTGAATGTAGATTAAAGGTTTGTGATAATTCACCGATAAGAAGCTTGAAGGTCCAACCTATAGGGGTTTAGGGTTTTGCATACTGAAGGGTACTTGATATGGAGGCACTAAGGAGTCTTGATGTCGTTCAGATGATTCTCAATAGGTACATTGGAATTAATATTTCCAAAGGTCCAAAGTCCGGGGTTTGGGGAATGGGATGCGGGGATGCCAGGTGCATGAGGAGAAAAGTTAGCAGGCCTAGGAAGGTAGAATAGTGGGGATGTAGGGATTGAGATCCTTAGGAGTGATTTTATGAAGGGGGGATAGAAAAGAAAATCTTGAAGATCTAAAAGTGAGACTTGTCAGAGGGCAACAAAAAGGGGTTTAGGGAAATGGAATACCTTGTGCAATTGGAGAGGGAGATGAAGTCTCAAAGTCTACAAGTGACTTTGAAGGGGGGAGTAAGGATTAGAGTTTTGGCATACTTGATACCATGGTGCATAGGGAAAGGGAAACTTGGAGGTTCGTTGGGATGGTAGGGACTTAGGTTACCAAGTGCCATCTAAGACTGGGGAACAAAAAAATTTGGGGTATGTAAACAACCTTCCAAAGGCAAGCAAGGATTGAAACTTTGGAATACTTGATACCATCTTGTCGAGGAAGAAGAAGACTTGAAAGCCCATTTGGGTCTGGGGTTCGGGGATCCATGATACGAGATTCTTCAAGTATGTTGGTAGGGGAAAGTTTGTGAACCCAATTCATAGATAAGATCAAGACTCAGGGAATCAAATCCTTTGGCACCAAAGAGGAAGGAGGGAAGGGTAGTCTCAAAAACTTGTAGGAAAAAAGGGACCAAGAAAGTAGGGATTGAGAGATTGGGATACTAGAGAAGGCACAAATAAGTAGGGTAATTCCTGAATTCCCAGATGAGATAGATAAATGGAAGCATGGAGGTGTGAGGAATTAGGGAAAGGAAGGAAATGGATGCCAACATGGTGATTCTTGAAAGTCTGAAATTGGGACTCAAGGGCTAGGGAATTAGATGAAAGGCATGCTAGGAAGGAGAATTTTGAAGGTGCAAAACATAGGGAACTAGGGAATGGGGAATTAAGGGAAAAGGTACTAAGGCAAGAGAAAACCTAAAGAATTTAGTGGACTAAGGAAATGAAGGAAAAGTATGAAGGTCCAAAACATGGGGAATTGGGAATCAAGGAATTAAGGGAAAATGTACCAAGGCAAGAGGAAACCCAAAATTCTAAAACCTAGGGAATTAGAGAATCATGGAAATGGAGGAAAAGGGAAACCTTGAAGTCCTATCCAAAGCTAGAAATTGACCCAAATCCCCTCACACTTTAAATATTTTTAGATTTTTGACATTTAGGCACATGGAAAAGCAATGAGGGGAGGAAAAGCACAACACCAAGTACACAATTGATCAAGGGGACCCATTAAAAGAATTCTATGATCAATTATCAATGATGGATAGAGTAAGTCTAATGCAACAAAAGGGAGCACCAGACCTAGATTTTTTTATTTATTTTAGGCCATACAAGAAATAATGACAACATAGGTTTTAGTTGGGGATGTGTACCTCTTGTAGACACAACAAGAATCCAAATACATCTATGAGATACAAACCAAAATATAAAAGGGATGAGGAGGGAGGAAAAACTAAAAGGACACAAGAGAAAACACATATATACAAGGTAAAGACAAACCAAAACAACATGCAACCAATGAAATGAAGGCATAAAGAAACTAAAATGGTATAAACATAAGCAAAATTTTAGAACACTTATAGGTCATACCCTAAAAAGAAGATCCATGATATAACACTATGGATAAAATATTGCAAGTCACTTGCCTCATTCAAAGATAAGTTAAATGAAGGAGCTAATCTCCTATAAGTTGAAATTGCATCCACCAATTATCTACAACATAGAGTATCCCTTGCATGCAACATAATCATGTGACCAATTAGTGAGTAGCTAAGTTCAAACTCACCATTAGATGTATCATGACAATCCACCCATAAATACTAGGTACTTGATCGATGCCACCCCATATTATCACACATTTCATGCATGTTCACAACAACACAAGGAAAATCATTAAAAACTAGATCAACACTAGTGTTAGAACATATAAGTGAGAGTAAACATCCACCACTCATGCCACACAATTGTTATTCTCACTGACTTCTTCATATGAACCAAAGAAAAAATAGAATGTCTCCAATTCATATGACAAGGAAAAGTATACTTGGCTATCCTTTAGATAATTTGCATAAAGAAAAACTTCTTCTTTCATGTCAAACTAAAAAATTTCAAGCTTAGGTATACCCCCATGATGTAAGGCTGCAACATACTGATTCTTAGGCTCACTCAAACCTTTCTACTCATTTACATCCATGTCCCACATAGAGCACTTAATCTCTAGTGAAACACAAACATTCTCAAGAGTTGGCACAAAATCTTCATCAAAGTAAAATTTTTCATAAACATCGATATGTTTTCCAAGCTCTTTGACATCAAGTTGCCAACATGCATAAAAAAATTGAGACATTTCATGAGAAGGACTAAATCCTTCAAGTTGTCTCTCTATTTTAGATTTATCATGGCAACTGGCCAAAATAACACCATTTTTGAAATCAAACTGGTAACACATTACCTCTTCCTTTTCACTCACTCTAACAACATTTGTTTGTAATTTTCTTTTACCATAATTAACATGGGGAGACAACACACCTTGCACCAAAGAAATAGGATCTCATATGTGTCCACATGATTACCAGATCTTCACAATCATCAAGGGCATGTTCCTCAAACTAAAAGTTAATGTTTGCACTGTCATTTATATCAACTATCTCATTACTAAGTGCAAGTACATCCATGCCATCCTCATGCAAAAAAACATGTATAGAAGGGTTAGCATTAGCAACCTCATCACCATCCAACAAAACAAATAAAAATAACCCATCAAATAGGAAAGTAGTCCCTTTTTCCTCTTTAATATCATATGCATGTAGATAATCAAGATAATAAGTCTCATGAATTGTTTCATTTGGCTACACACTTGAGCACATACACTCCTCTTTATCCATAGGGATGCCACAAAATGTAGGACTACATACTTCAACCTCAAGTTGAGGGTCAACTTGCATGTCATCACTATCATTTCCATAGAAGGGCCCATCCAACTGAAGGTAAGTCTATACACTCTCTTCATCATCCACACAATTGTCACAAGGTGCAAACTCACAAACTTTTTCTTCCTCACTCTCACTCTCAACTTAATCCAAAGAAGTAGTCTCTTCACCATGGTGTGCATCCTTAGCCTTACATCACAAGAATTACTAACACATGTTGCATCCACCTCATTGCTACTCATAATAGGCAATTCATTACCAACAAAATTTGGATTTGAGGATTATAAATTCATTATGTAGTCATTCCTCATTTTTTAAAGGGACTCTAGGCATTAATAGGCTTGTTGAAGACTTGTAAGTTTCATCTACATTGATCTATTATTTGAAGCATTTGGGATTTAAAAAAAGGAAACAACAAATCTATGGTTGAAATCCCTACTAGCTGATTCTCCCTCTTATCTTTTGATACTTACCAATTCTTGGACAAGAGCAATAGGGTCCACATTATTTGCATACTCCTCATCAAAGGCAACCACAAGGTGCCTCCAAGAAGTAAAATTATCTTCATTAAAATTGTCAAGCCATATTCTTTCCTTCCAATATAGAGACCTAACAAAAAAAATCATCCACATGTCTTCATCTTCAAACAATTTTTTTTCATAAATTTTGAAAATGCATCAACATGTGTATCCCCTTCATGAATATCAAATCCACCAAATATAGGCATTTGGTTCAAGACCTTGGTTGTCATGGTTTGCATTTCATAATCAACCTAAGAGAGGTCTAGTTTTTTGTAGGTGGTGTTTAGAGGGATAATAGGAGATTGAATAATAGGGAATTTTATACCAGTAGGTATGACATTGGATTTAAATTAGGACTCAAGCATCCTAATCTAATTTTCAAGTTCCATTTGTTGTTTAATGAGTTCATTATGCCCTTGTATAGACATTTGTAGGCTTTGACATGGGTTTTCACAAGACTCATGAGCATTTGAATAGTCAGGTATAATCATATATGAGTCAATGTCAATATATTCATCATAGTATCTAGGGCTTAAAGCATATGAGGGAGTATCCCTAGAGCGATCATTATCAAACTGAGATGTGACTAGAGCATTTTATCATGCAAGGCATAAAACTAACTTCGTAGAATTACATGTTTCTTTGCCATGAAAGAAAATTTGTCTCAAGAGGGGGAAGGAAATTATTGTGTACCTTTGTTACCAACTATTGCACCAACTTGAGATGTATTCTTGAAGCACCAACAATTTACTTGTAACAACAACAAACACTTTGATTTGTGATAAGAAAGTCACCACCTCACCAAAGGAGGAAAAACTTGGAGTAAGAGGGACCACCAAGGAAAAATAGATCTAGGTTCTCATCCACCAGTATAGTCTAGAATAAACTTCAACTGTTTATTTTCATCCCTGAAAATGGCCCACCATTTGTTGGTGCAAGTTGATGAAATGTCAACATTGCATATAAGTAAAATAATCAGATACAAATACTTTCGAGTTGCAAGGGTCTTCAAAGAAACTATCATATTAACATATCCTCAACAAAAAAATCATTTTTTCACTCTCAAACATGTATTCCCACATATCCTAAAGACTTGCACCAAAACCTAAGGCCAAGGAGTGTCAACATAGGTGATGGGTAGGACTTGTGATTAGATAGTGACATGAATGGACTAATTATTATGAATGGATAGGATTACCTTCATCTTTGCACTTAGCTAAAATTAGGAGGGTATTTTCAAAAAATATGCTTAATAGAACATTTAACAAAGTATCATGATCATGACTAAACCAACAACAACTATACCTAACACATGCTTGGCCCCAAGATTTGTCACTAGGACAAAGACTAACTAGCTTCTTGTAAAGCCTCTTATTAAGATGATAACTACATCCTTGCATATGAAGCTAAAGATGACAATAGTTCTATATCCCCATAATTGAATCCACTTAACCTTTCATACACAAGTGTATGGTGTAGGCATGCATGACATGATTCTCTAATAATATTAATAGTTTATGCTCACTTAGAATGTTCCCTAGGTTATATCATTAAACCATGAAAACATTTAGGAATCTAATTTATTCCTAAATTACTAAGGACATAGATGATTAAATTAAGATGTTTGGCCTATCACCAACTAGATTGATGCCTACTCCATTGGACAAAAAAATCACAACCTAAAAGGAAGAAGAGAATACACCTATAGAGCACAAAGGAAACTAGATGTGTACATGCATATAAATCATAAATAACACCTCATGTAATTGGACATGCTTAATTATCCATCTAAGTGTTGCAAGAGCCCACATGAAATAAAGGAAAGACCATTACAAAATCTTTGCAATACGTTAGAAGCTATCACACATTCATCTAACCCCTATTATAATCATACCAACAAATGTGGGAAGAGAGGATCCACAACTAGGTTTGAGCATCCCATGAATAATGACAAACTACCATAGAGGAATCTATTTAAAAGCATTGTGTTTATTGATCACCCTTCATATAATTTACAATGTACATGTATCACCCCCTTACATACTAGAATTACATCACTTGATGCCCTAGAATAACCTAAGACATAATATGGCTAGGAAATTGGCTCAATGACAAACTCTTAAATTATATATTTCATCCTTCTGTTTGTCATTCAGTTACAATGTATCCTACTTGTCTCGTTAGGGTTTCTTGGGGTTGCATACTAATCAAAGAATTCAATTCATCAACTCATCCACCCATAATAAAATATTCCTTGGATTTTTTGTTGTGTCCTAAGGTAGCAAAAAGCATTCTTATTGTGCATTTAGAAGAGTACAACCTAGTACTTGTTTGTAGGCCTATGAATGCCAGAGTTTCATTTATGGAAATTTGAATGTCCACACCCATTTTTATCATCTTCACATGGATTTTCACTTTGATACATGCATTTGTGGAGTCCAATGGAGGTTTGGTGGTGGACAACTATACAAATCCATTATAGTAAATTTTAGGCATTATTGACATCCTAGGTTGTCAGGGTAGTAGGTGGAACTTGGTGCTTGAATAACTTGGGGGTCCTAGGTTTTTAATGCCTAAATGATGCATGCATAAGAGAAGCTTGAAGGTACGACATCCATAGGTTTAGGGATTTTCATGTCAAAGGGTATTTGAGATGGAAGGACTAGGGAATTAAGAGTCAGGATGTCATTTAAATGATTCTTAGTATGTATGTTGGAATTAATATTTTTGAAGGTCTAAACAGGGGTTCAGGGAATGAGACGCAAGGATGCCAAGTGCAAGGGGAAAGAAAATTAATAGGGCAAGGAAGGTGAAACAATGGGACAATGGGGATTTGGGGATTGAGATCCTTAGGATCAATTTTGCAAAGGGGGGAGGATGGTAAGGAAGTTTAAAGGTCCAAAAGTGAAACTTGTCATAGGGTAGGAAATAAGGGTTCATGTAAATGGAATACCTCATGCAAGTTGGAGATGGGGATGAAGAAGTCCAAAAGCATGTGAGAAACTATGAAGGGGGAGCGAGGATTGGAGTTTTGACATACTCAATAACATAGTGTAGAGGGAAAGGGAAACTTGGAAGCTTATCAGGGTGGTGGGGATCATGATGCTAAGATATTGAGTGTCATCTAGGATCAGGGAACAAAAAGGTCCAGGGGTCTACAAACAACCTTCCAAAGGCAAGCAGAAATTGGTCCTTTGGAATACTTGGTACCATCTCACTGAGGAAGAAGAAGAATTGAAAACCTGTTGGGGTCTGAGGTTCAAGGATCCATAATACAACATCCTCCAAAATAAAAGTAGGGGAAAGTTCACGAACCCATTGTGTACAGTGGAGATAGAGACTCAGGGAATCAATTCCTCTAGTACTAGAAAGAAAGGAGGGAAGGGGAATTTGAAAACTTGTAGAAAATAAGGGAGTAGGAAAGTAGGGATTAGGAGATTAGGATATTAGGAAAGGCGTAGATGAGTAGGGGAATTCCCAAAATATAGTAGGAGATAAATAAGTAGAAGCATGGAAGAGTGGGGAACCAGAAAAAGGAAGGAAAGGGATTCTGCCACAAGGATTCTTGAAAGTGCAAAATCAGGACTCAAGGGTCGTAGAGTTGGAGGAGAGGTATAGTGAGAAGGAAAAGTATGAAGATCCAAAACATGAATTGGGGAATCAATGACTTGAGGGAAAAGGTACCAAGGCAAGAGGAAACCCAAAATTCTAAAACCCAGGGAAATGGAGGAAAAGGGGCTAGAAATTGACCCAAACACCCTCATACTTCAAAATTTTTGAAAATTTTGACATTCAAACACATGACAGAGCAATTAGAGGAGGTAAAGCACAAAACCAAGTACAAAATTGACCAAGGGAGCCCATTAAAAGAGTTCTGTGATTGATTATCAATGATGGTCAAAGTAAGGCCAAGACAACAAAAGGGGGTACCAAACTTAGAAATTTTTTTCTTTTTAGGGCATACAAGAAATAGTGCTAATAGGACCAATATTCTTGGAAATGATTACCAAAGGTATTGTCTAAATCTCTTAATGAGTTAATTCAAGTGTAAACTAAATAATAAAACCAAATGAGTGTATTGTCGTTTAGGCTTCTTGAAAATAATGTTTCCAATAAATTTTCACCATAAACATGCTCTAGACATGTTGCATTGAAAGAACATGTGTGAGTTAATGGATCACCTCTACCACCTTACATTATAATCCAGTTGTCATATCTCTTTTAGAAGACTTTTACAAATCATTGATATGCATGTTGATCTTTTACAACTAACTCATGATGGTGGCCAAAAGGTTGAGTAGTGTAGGAATGGTTAAGGAAGGAGTGGATGAAACCAATGGTATATCAGTAGATGGTAAAGGAGTGGCAGAGACAAAAGTGGTGTTTGTAATCAAAGGGGGAGAGAAAATAGGTTAAAACCTAAGGGTTGTATGACTAGAAATAGGTATAGGAATGGTTTTGGAAGAGTAGGAAAGGGTTGAACAACATGAGGTATGGAAGAAGAATGATCATAAGATATAGAAATTAGGGTTAAATGTAAACATGGAGGGTGATTTGGAGCTCAAAGGCAAACTATGGGAAGTATGGGTAGGACTTAAAGGTTGGGAAAGGGACATGGAAATATGCATGCCATATGAAGAGCTTGTATATCATTAGTGATTTTTCCTATAACCTTACGAGGATCCATGCTGTGTGTAAGAGCTAAGGACTTCAAATGTAATGGATTAATCATCAATAATTTGGACACTTTCCTCAAATGAGCTAAATAAGGATTGTAAGACGTCACTATAACATTCCTCTTCTTTATGTATTTCTAAGTCATGTGTTTTCTCATATTGGTCAATGTGATATGTAAATAGGACACATTGGTAATCATATACATCATAGTTCTCAAAAGATGCATTGTGAGAAAGCATAAAATGGTCTATAGGAGAGTCACTATGGGTATCCAAAAATATTGTAACAACATGAAACATAGATTTATTCATAAGATCTCTTAAGGAATGGCTATTAGAAGTTGAAATATTAGAATCAACTCTATACAAACATGGTCTAAAGAAAAGTGTAAAGTAATCTATGAAAGTACATAGTAAAACATGGAATAATGTATAATAAACATGCCATGAGTTAAAACATTGCATTACTCTATTAATTAAAGTATCTCTTAATGCATTCATTAAAGTAACATTAACATTTGTATGCTCATAATATAAAAATAAAAATGATCTAACATGTAAAATTCCATTTTCATTTCCACTAATCACAATTAAATACATTAGAAACAACACAAACCAAATAATCACGAAATACTAAATCATCGACAACATGATGTAAGGTAGAAATAACCGTGCCATGGGTTTTCTTCCCAACATTTGAACTTAACGAATTTAAATTGGTCGTATCAAAATTTCAAGCTTTGAAAACTTGTTGTAGACTATGGAACCTTAAAAACATAAAAACAAGGTTAAAAAAATTAATAATAAGACAGAAGGAAAATTTGAAATATGTGTGATGCAAATTTTAAAACCGTGGCTTGCTTTTCGTGACAGTTTTCCTAACATTTTTTCTTATTGCTTTTTGTCTTCTCGTATATGCTACCTTTTCCTCTTTTTTGGAACTTTGAACAAAATTGCTCGTTGGTCCTCTAATCTATTAGACTGAATGGAATCCCACATTATGGCATTGAATGGATTCTTTTTATTCTTGAGTGTCCAGTTGATAAAAACATCATTGTTTTCTCCACATTAATTTATAAGAAAATTAAGATGTAAAAGCTGCAAATGCTAATTTATTGTAAAATTTTTATCTCAACTTGTAGCTTGATATGTGAATGTTCTTTTGAACTCCATATATTGTCCACATCAATTTACAAGAAAACTAAGATGTAAAAGCTGCAAATGCTAATTTATTGTAAATTTTTCATCTCAACTTGTAGCTTGATCTGTGAATGTTCTTTTTACCATATATTGTCCTTATTTAAGGATACTATAAAACTTAAAGATTTTTTACATACAAGAATTATTAACTGACAAAACCATAGTCTTTTCCTAATCTATTTAATTGGAGTGGAAATGAATCCAAATTTTTTTATCACCATTTGATTTGCAAATGACCTTTGATACCACTTGTAGGATTTAAGAACATAGGAAATTCAAAACTATTGACTTTTATAAAGCTAATTATTCTTGTGAACTACCTAGCCACTTAAGTAACCGACCAATAGTTTAACTTTAATATTAATGCTCCTAATACTAACATAACCTAGCACCCATAGCACATAATTCTAACTCTTTAGGTGAAAATATAACCTAAAGACTATTACTTACACTAACATTACAAATCTGTATTAGTGCATGTAGAATCATAACCTTTTTTTTCATAAAATTAATTACATTACATTACATGAGTTAAAACTTTCATGTTTATAATACATCATATTACAAGTGATGACTCACCAATTGACATAATCTTAGTATCAATATTCTTCAATTCATAACTACTTCAATTGATGTCAATCTTCAAATTCTTGAACACTCTTGTTGGGAGAAAATTTAGCAAGGTGATCCTAACCAACAAGTGATGACCCATTTTGTCCCATCCATCTAATGGAGGTAGAAGTGACTAAGCTATTAGCTCCCAAGTTTGATTGAACTCTAGGTCTAGTTTAGGAAATGGTTCCTACTAATATAATATTTGCATTACTTATTAAATTATTAAGTACACATGAATTAATCGAGTGGTACAACTATACCCTTCTCCACCTTGACCTTCTAACACCTTATCCCCCTACCCTCTCTATCTCAACCTCAAGTTCAAATTATTGGCTAATTAGACCATCTATCCTAAGCCAGAGTAGTCTTCCCTAGCAATAACTTATTTCTATGTTCCTAGAATGCCAACACTACATCATTACGATGACACTACACTTAAGCATGGGGAAAGACTAGAAAACAACTCTCCTTAAAGTTGTTCTACTATGTGAAGGTCTACTTTATATGCATATCATAATTCAAATCACATGAATTCTAGCTTCGATGTAAACCTAGGATAGGGCAAGGAAACCACACATTTAGATGTGTATGTCCTTTGTTGTATCCTTGGCCTAGTCCTACTAATGATGTAAGACTAATTAGATGTCTTTTCACCATGCCAAGAACTTCGAGCTAAGGGTCCCTGTTATCTTCTTCAAGGCCTACAAATTTATTAGTTCCTAACCATCTACTAAAGGTTCTTAGGAATATTCTTATACAATGAGAACTCCTGGTATCCTTAATCTATTAGGGTTTGTGCAACCTATCCTACTGGAACACATCTCATTTATAGGTTTCTAGATAACAACTTCCAATGGTCTTTTTTTGAGTTGAACTTAACAAGCCATTTGTTCAAGTAGGTTATTGCTACTTCCTACAATTTTGTACTACATAATTTTGATCATGCAAAATTCTAGCATAAACACAAACTATTCTTAGGGACATCTACATGATTGAAGAGGTTACTTCTATGAGTATGGATTGGACCTGCAATCTATTGAAAATGGCAACACAATGAAGAAGAGCCGAAGGCTCAACCACATCAACAACAATCAATCATTCATCTTCAACACTTCAATTGATTACATTCTATGGCTTTATAAAGCCATTCAACTTACTAACTACCCAAACCACTAACTACCAACTAACCCATAACTAATAACTAACTAAAAACTAACATCTAATAAATTAACATTAACATGTTAATTTATTATTTATTACCTTATTCTATGTCATGCACTAATAATTCCTAACACCCCCCTTTAGTGCTGACGTAGGGACTATATTTTGATGCTGCGGTATCGACAATTAACATGTCTCATATTTTCCCCCTTCACTGAAAAAATTTCTTTGGATGGAGGTTTCTACCGATAATGCATCCAATTACAATGTGCAAATACAAAATCTATTATATCCTTATGGCTCCAAAACCCTTATTTCTCCATTTACATAATGCTGAAAAACTATTACAATTTTCCCTCTAACTTATACAACGAACTGCTCAATAAATATTAACTGAATTCCCAAACGATTTCTGGGTTTTATTCTCCTCTTTAACAGATTTCTAGAACATTTTAAATTTATAAATTTCATTACAAAATGAGAAAGATATCACTGTTTTAGTGAGACTGGTATAAAACAAATTTCTGCAACACCAAAGATTTCTCCAACTTTGAATGTATAAATTTTTAAATTTTTCTGATCTTGACTATGAGAATGAACAAAATCAAGTGTGAAATGGCAAGAATGAACATAGTGGAGAGAAAAAGAAGAAATGCAAATGAATGATGGAGTCACCGATTTGCACGTGGTCTGCACTGCACCTCACTGACAAAATGCAAGAATGGTGGATGGACTTCAATGGTTGTTGCATGTGGTCCTCACTGCTTGGCCATTGTATGAACCTCTTTGGAAAAAGAAAACACAATTGAACGGAAAGTGATCAGAGAGAGGTCCAAGAAGGATCCTGCTCTTATACCATATTAAAAATGGCAACACAATGAAGAAGAGCCCAAGGCTCAACCACATAAACAACAATCAATCATTCATCTTCAACACTTCAATTGATTACATTCTATGGCTTTATAAAGCCATTCAACTTACTAACTACCCAACCCACTAACTGCCAACTAACCCATAACTAATAACTAACTAAAAACTAACATCTAATAAATTAACATTAACATGTTAATTTATTATTTATTACATTATTCTATGTCATGCATTAATAATTCCTAACACAATCTATAGTCATGACCTTGACTACATGGTCCCAACCCTCATGTCATGAATTTGAATTGTCAAGCATGGACTTGAACCAACTAACATGGTCCTAACCTCAATTTAGTGAAATTGACTCTAAATTTCATGGTCTCGTCCCCAAAGTTGTGAGCCTTAAGGGCCTTATCACATTAGGTTTTCCATAATGAAACTATAATATAAAAATTAATAGAAAAATATAAACAATAATAGAACAAAAAATAATCTCACCCTCTTTTTATGTTTTTCCAATGTAATGAAATATAGAGATAACAAAAACTCAATACATCTATTCTACTTTTACATCCAAAAGCACATAATAGAATCTACTTGCAAGCTAAGTTCATTCTTTGTATTAGATATGGCCTAACTAGGTATGTTGACCCAAGACTACATTCATTCCTATTTGGTATATCTAAATTACTAAGTTTATTCCATGGTTAAATCTATATGAGTCATATGTTGATCAAGTACTAGTTCAATTCTATCAATGATTTTATATAGGGGTATTTGGTTGACCCTACCTAAGTTCAATAACCAATGTGAGCATAAATTAGCCCTTCCTAAATATCTTCTAGATTAATGCAGTTATTCTAACATTCCTACATTAAATTATTGAATAAAAATCTGAATATCGTATCTACATCATTACTACTATTTAACACATTCAATCACTCTTTCTTAAAAACTGAAGCTAAATCACATGATCTATGCTAGTCAAAACCATAATTTATGCATGCATATAATTTCAATGGCCACTTGATTTGTATGAAACCTCATTAACAAATTCCTATTAATGCATTCTCAAACAATTGAAATTATGAAATTTGTTCCTTGAAAACCTAGACCGATAGTCCCATGTAAACTATAAATATATCAATCAACTTCAAGAATTTATCTACCCCATTGCCTATTATAACTCTAATTTTATTCAAGTACACAATGAAATAAAAAATTCAAATAAATTATTTATGATACTAATATAAAATTCAAGATGAAACAACAAAGAAATTAATCCTCAAAACTAAAACATGTACTCGAAATTTAATCTTTGAATCTATCTTTCTCTAAGCAATGAAACCAACAAGATCAACACTCCAAAATTCCTTGGAATATTCTCAATCCTCTAATATCCTTACCAAAACCCTCACAAATTCTCTCGAACTCTCAAAATTCTCTCTAATAAACACATTCTAAAACTAAAATCACAAAGCATTAGCCAAAAATCTCCCCATCCAAAAAAAAATCTCTATATAAAATCTAAACATCAACATATACTTCTCCTCCAATACTCTTTGCCAAAAATTGATGTAAGTGAATGTATAATGACTATAATTATCCTTAATTACACCTCATTTCAAAATAGAATTCCAAGCCTATAATTTGTGGTTTTCTATAATTTCACTTCCACTTTATTTATTTCTTTTTAAGCAATTAAATTTCCAACTAATTCATAATAACTTTTCTTCCCAATATAAACACATAGTTTATTACTTTAAATGAATATAGACTTTTATCCCCATCAACTCAAGTTTGGATGAAGCTTTATTATATATTTAGTTATTATTTTAGTAATTTTATATTAGTATATAGCAGGGTGTTTTTTATTGATAACCAAGGGAATTGTATCCCTCGCTCTTTATATTAAGTGAAAAGGTATAATACATTATTTCTATATTGTCTAATCATCAAAAGCCTACTCAAAACCAAACTAAAAAATAATTCAAACCATTAACTAAAAATCCTACTAACTTGCTATCCCCATATTATATAAAAACAGAAGCAATACAATTAAAAGTACATAGACACCAACATTGTAATTCTGATTCATTATGTATTTTGAGATTTTGGGAGGAAAATTGAAGGAAAAAGACTCATTTTCAAACCCTCTTCAAAGAATTTGATTTCTAAGTACTTGGAATTGCTTGGATTTGAAAGCTGGTAGAAGGAGAATTATTTGGAATTGAATTCTACATTCATAGAGGTAATTCTTCTCACGTATGAATTTGATATGAAATTGTTGTTTAAAATTTTCATTTTTAGGAAGTAGAAAATTTTGGGAAATTGATTTTCCTACAAAGGTCATGTCAAAATTTTCTAAAACTGCAATTTGATTTCAAAAGTGTGTTGTTGGGTAGATAAGGCACAAAAGGGTATGTTTTCATTTCTAGTTTTTGAAATTCTCGGAGAATGTGAAAAGTGCATGAGTTTTCCTGTTTTGGCCTATCAATTTTTGTCACAAAAAAAATAATGTGATTGGAAAAGAATGTTGTTGGGTTAATTTAGAGACAGAGGGTATTCTTCTAATTTTGAATTTCTTTGTATTTCAAAAAGTGAAATTTTGGTGTGAAAATTAGGGAAGGATGCTCAAAGATCTGCCAATGGCGGACCGTAGACATTCCTAAAATTATTTTATTTTATTTTATAGAATTTTTTAGAAATTCTAAATGTTGCATGTTATGTATAATGATAGACTTTCCTATATATTTAATTTTATAGTTGCATTGGGAAGTGTGCTTTCTAGGGAAAAATGCTCTTTTTCTATTTTCGGGTTCCTTGAAGGAGGAAGCCCTTGATTGTGTGGGTTGGTTAGTTCTTAACTTGTTGGACAATGTTGGATGCAAGGAGTGCACTGAAGGAGTGCCCCTTGAGCTTGTTTTGAGTGTTTAAAGTGGTTGTCATATACCTTGTATCTCTTATGTGTGAATGGTGGATGTACACCCTATGTCTCTTATGTGTGGGTGGCAGACGTGTACCTTGATCCTCTTATGTGTGAATGGTGGATGGGCACCTTGATCATTTGTGCATGAGTGGTGGCATCCTTACCTTGAGATGCTTGTTGTGGGATCTTATACTTTCTTGTGCATCGATTGGCATGTGTGCCATATGTTGCCTCTATGCTCCTTGTGGTATGAATTGTCACATGTGTGTTGCGCGCACTAGTGATGCGAGTGTTGCCCTGTTGTACTTGTGTGTGATTCCATCTTGTGACTCTGGTGTGAGTGATTGGTTGAGACTCTTGTACTTGATTGAGTGTTCTATGTATTCCTTGGATTGGTGTGAGATGGTTTGATAGTGGGTTTGTCATGATCA
This sequence comes from Cunninghamia lanceolata, assembly GCA_027924645.1. Lineage (NCBI taxonomy): Eukaryota > Viridiplantae > Streptophyta > Pinopsida > Cupressales > Cupressaceae > Cunninghamia > Cunninghamia lanceolata. Next base: position 13,421,217 of record BSBN01000233.1, on the reverse strand, counting down.
TCTTCTTTGTAGCTCGAGGGTTGCCTAGAGTGGCATAGACATCTATTGTGATTGATGATGGTAATATAATTGGGAGGTAGGTAACATTTCCCCATTGGTCCTCAAGCATATTTTGTAGGAGTTGGATGGCTCTTTTTTCATTTCAAGATATTTTGACTATTTTGTACTATGTGCTTGTTGGGCCACTTTGGAGGTGGCGTATTATAATGCATATTCATGATTTGTATATTTTATTCATTGGAGTGTGATCCTTTCATGTTTGGGAAGTAGCTTCCATCGCGTTGTAATTTTTTGATGTCGTTTGGTTGGAAAATGAATCATGTTGTAGATGGAATTTATCATTTTGTAACATTATTTTATATGATGACAATGATTAAGTGGGGATGTTGGAGTCCTCTATTTTATATGTTATGATTATATTATGCCATGTTTATTTATGGGGTTATATTGTGCCCACATTATGATTGAGATTTCCATGTTTGGTTTTGGCTTGATTCAACATTGGTGTCGAACGAGCATGGCATTTTGTTGGGAAATTATCATATTTGGCATGTAGGTTAGCATATTGGTGAATGTTTTTGATAAGATAAGCAGCAAAAAAGGGTGTCGATCCAATAACAAAACAACCAACAGAGGCTCACCAAAATTTGAACAGTTTAGAACAAACCATTAAAGTTTATGCATCAAAACATAAAGACAATAGAACCAGTAAATAAGCATAAGACTAAAGATACTGAACTCCACAGTAATAGTAGATCAACCACGGATTGACAGTAAACTAGCACCAAGCCACCAAAGGCTACTTGAACATCTTGTCCCAGTCATTAACTAGGACTTGGAGCACGTCCTCGTACTCCATCTTTTTGTTTGTCTTCTCTTGACCTTTGGGAACCATCTTCTAGAGAGCCAACAGAGTCGTGGCTGACCTGTGCATAACTTTGGCTAAGAATTTGGCCAGGGTATTAAACTTCTACTCCAGATGAGTCATCCTAGCCTCCAATGAATCTTTAGCCTTGCCCTTTTTGTTTTTAGCACCTTTCTTCTTCTTACCAGTCTCTTTTATCTTTTCCTCTGAGCTGTCAATATCTGAATCCTGCACATTAAAGTCCAGGAAATTTCTAGGGCCTTCTTCACGAGCTTCCAGCACCTCAATCTTGTTACCTTTGTTAACCGACACATCACCACCCATCTGTTTAGTCTCCTCCACCACAGTATCTGTCTTGATAATGACCCCAGACCCTGACCCCTGAAGTTTAGCAGACCCCTTCCTGTTATCATCCTTAGAGTCTTCTTCTCCTTGCATATTCACAAAAACCTCAGTATTCTTCTCCTTCGGTTGGTCCTCTTCTTGCATCTCCTCAACATCATCCTTCTCAATCACGGTAGCTTTCCCCTTGGGCATTGAGGATGGTTTAGCGGCAAGCCTAGACGACCTCCTGGTTGTAGTGATATGAGACTTGCCTTTAGTGGGGGTGTAAACCTCATCCTCAACAATGTCTGAATCCCCATTATCTTCATCAATACTGACTTCCTCAACCACCAGGGTAGTTTTAGCTGTCCTAATCTCAGTAACAATGTCATAACCTTCTTCCAGGGTTCCCCTTTTCTTCTTACTGAATAGGGAAGGGCTTCCCTGGAGGATTTTTCTTTTGGTCGGGGTAGTAATCGGAGAAGTGGGGGTGAGATCTTCGATGGTGGGTTTAGGGCTAATGGACACTAAGGGTTTTTTCTTGCCAATTTTTAAGGACTTGGCATAGGAATCAGGAGTAACTTCAGTTATAATGACCGGGCCCTCCCTAACTAGGGGAGGATTATGCAGCTCAATTCTGACGAGAGTGGGGGCTTTTGGAGGACGGAGAGCAAGGTGGAACTTATACAATCTCATGATTAATCCTTGATGAAGCGGAAGCTTGGGTTTACTGGGGTCAAGGGCATCCTGCTCTTTAGCTGCCACAATGGAGGTTTCTAAGGAAGAAAGAAGATAGAAGGGAAAACTAATATGCTTACTATGCCTAAAGTGGTTAAGCAGAGTGAAATGGTAATGAAAGAACCTTCTGAACCTCTCCTCAATGGTAAAATATTTCATAATCATGAAACATACCTCATCCCATGGTGGAGGTAAGAGTTGGCGGTCAAAACCCCCTTGTAGGTTGTTCAGCACCTCCCCTTTGTTGAGAAAAAGCTTCATGCCTTCAGGATCCGACACCTTGCTTTTCCTAGGATGCTTTGTCCCACCCGTAGGCAACCCAGTAGCCATCCCAATCACTTCTTCAGAGATCTCAAACCCCACATTGCCAACTTTAACCTTTCTGCCATTATAAGACTGCAAAAATTGAGCTGAGAGATTCTCATCGTAGCCTTGCAGGCATTCCAGGTAAGAGGTGACACCACGCTCATGGCAGATGTGCCATAGAGTCTCATTATTTTTAAATTCCTCACACGTCTCAGGTTCGGTGTGCGACCTATCTCCACCCATTATGCTATACTCTAATAGGTAGACAATGCAGTCAGTTAACAAAACAAACTCGATGTAGCAAAGAGCAGACGCAGTGTAATTCTTAGATATCTCCTTGTTAATGACTAATAACACTTTAGATTTTAGGCTGATAGTAATAATGTTTCCATCCTTTCCCACGCTGAAGGTGGCATACTTGCTATTAATCTACATGCAGGAATAATTAATCCCTTTCAAATAATCATTCAGGAGCCTTATAAGATCATCATTAAATCTTATGTTAAGCATTCTCGAGATTTCAAGATGGGAATTCACGTGGCTAGGCATGTGAGAGGCTCCCTCAAGACGCCATCTTAACATGTTAGAAATGCAGCCACTTTTGAAAAGACAAGTCCAAGCATTATCTAGCTGGCACTTAACCTTCGTGGCCTCCAATAACCTGTACGCGTACTCTAGATGGCCGAAGATACTAGAACTCTGGTGGCCCCTCATTCTCTCCCAAAGCTTAAGATAAGATCTCATGAGGAATCGAGAGCTGGGCTTAGCTCCTCTTTAATGAGGGTTTGAATCTAACATGGGAGATTCTTATCAACTCTCCAGCACTACCACGTGTCTAGACTTCGACCCAAAGCCATCGCGTCTTCCACTTTATTGCCCTTCCTAAAAACATGACCGATAACCATACGATTAAAGCTGGATAGTAAGCCGATGATGTCTTCGATTAAGCTTTTCATTCTCCAACCACTGTTAGACCTTCCCATGGCCACATCTATAACTAACTTAGAATCACCTTCCACTTTCAAGTTATCAATACCCAAGGTGTGGCCTATCTTTAGACCTTTTAGAAGCACCAAGCCTTCAACCATATTGTTTGATTGTTGACTGATGCCCCCAGCGTAAGCAACAATGGGGGTGCCCAGATAGTCTCTGAAGATCCCTCCTCCACTAGCAAGACCATAATTCTTTTTTTTGTCCCCATCAAAGTTAAGTTTGATCTAGCCTTTGGGGGGCGGTTCCCACTGGATATTAAGTCTGGCCATCTTTTTAGAGGTGTGCACCTTGTTCATATCCTCCTTCAGGCGCCAATTCTTGGCTATTAGCATATTGGTGAATGTTATATATTTATATACTTGAGTTATTTTCATGTTTTGTGATTAGATAGAATGTTTCTTATGGTTATTTAGTGGATGCCATGTGATTGGGATCCTTGTGTTTGTACCTTTTGGTGAGGTGTTGTGGTTTACCCTCCGTTCATCTTGTAAGTCGAATGTCGACCTTGCTTGGAATGTTATCCACTTTTCGATGTTAGCTTGGTTTGTTGGATGCTTTTGCCTTGTCAAGAGAGGTGTGTTGATGTTGTCCACCTCTTCTCTTGTGCCTTGGTGCTTGCACTTGGCTTGCTTGTCGATTTCCATCCTTTTCAGAGAGCACTTTCAATGTGTACAAGCGTTGTCAAACTTGTGTGATCCTTCGACTTTATTTTTCCTTACGAGTGTTTTAAGGGGTTCTTGAGTTTTTCTAGGGTTTTTAGTGGGCTTGGGGAGGCGAGAGTTGTTCTAGAACTTGTGCCTTTACGAAATTTGCATTCAGGTAATGTTCAGGGACACTAGCGCCCTAGGTGGACTCTAGCACCCTAGGCGGACTCTAGCACCCCAAGAGGACTCTAGCACCTAGGAGAGACACTAGTTACTAGGTGGGACACTAGAGATAAGCGCTAGATTCCTAGAAAAGTGCTAGAGTCCCTGCATACATGTTGTCATCATGTTTCACACTATAGTCCTTGAGCCTTCGAACAACAAGCATTTCTCGACATTTTTTGAGGAAACTTTGTATACAAAAGTTGTTCCCTATGGTCCCCTAAGTCCTCTCATATTTTTATCTTGACTAGACATGATGTATTTTGGGAGTTATGACTATTTTTGTCTTGGGAAGCATGCATCACACTATGTTATCTAGATGTTGATGTTTTCAGTGAGGGTCGTGATCTCCCTAGTGGATCCCCTTCTTGTTTGTGTTGGTTTTTTCCCAGACTGGATGCTTACTCCCAGATTTCCCTACAAGGTAGCCATCAATGATCAACAGGATCTCTGGGCCAGGGGCCAACAGTGTAGGAGATAGACTCTATATTTTATCTCCTCTTCTTCTTCAGGCTCTGCAAAACCTAGGGGGGTATTCCCTACCCAACATCCATGAGGATATGCATACAAAGGCTGGGATGCTGGCAGAAAGCAGATGAGTCCTCCTGCAAGTAGACCAAAACTGAAAGATAAGAGCAAAGGGGCTAGCTTTGGGCCTATTTGCAGTTGTAGACAGAGGACTTGGATCCTAACACTAATTCTACTGTCCTAATGGTTGTTTTAGAGTTTGATTTTGATTTTAAGTTTGGATGCAAAGTTGGACATGGTTGTAACACAAACACAAAGCAAGATTGGTGCCTATCCAGGGCCTGGAGTCAGTAGACATACACCTGTGAATGATATGCATGAACAACTAAAACTGGATTTCAGGAGGATACATATGATACCTGCCTTACAGATATCTCCCAATACAGAGTGTTAAGCTATCTATACTTATGGCATCCCTATTACAGTATACCCTTCCCAATATTCAATCTGAAAACAGTTTAATCTACCCCTTGAGTAGAAGTTAAAAGATCAGACATTCAACACAGGAATTCTATGTTCTAGATCTTAGACATTCCTTGAATACCTAGACTCAGAAGAAAGATACATGCAATACTGGAGACAGAATTAACAAAACACATGCCTACATAGCATTTCTCATATAAAATTAACCATGAAATCAGTGGATTCATGCAAAAACATACAACAGGAGATACATAAACTCACAAGTTTTGCTGTATAGAGCAACCAAAACGAACTGTGTTGTATCACAGAGCCAAAATGTTCAACTTTCAACAACCAAAAAATGGTAACACAATCTGCTTATAATAGCCAGATAGTGTACCATAAGCAATTAATTACATGGCAAAAATATCAAAATTTGCCAGATACAGATCCCACCATGGAATGGCGCTCAGAAGATATTAATGCAGCAGACAAAGGGGGGGACCTTGAGCCATGCGCCGCCATCTGAGAGTCTTCATCCACGATCAGGCAACTTCACTGTTTGTACCGTCGCCCATCCCCCTGCACTGTCGCTATTAAGAGTCTCAACCACCCGCAGCCACTCAGAAACTGTCGCAACATTTCAAACAGAAGTTCCCGCCAAAAGTGATTCGCTCAAAGTTTGAAAATACACAGGGGAATAATCCCACATGCATGGTGAGGAGATCACATCAGTAGTTCATAAACAAGGCGCACACATACCAAGTGTCGAGCGCTTTTGCTGCGCTCGACACACAAGCCTTCACCCGAGAGCCCATTGCTGTGACACAAGCCATCGGCCTATTCCATAATTCACCTGCCGACCATACTAGTCTCACCGATGCAAAACTACATACATTCCTTGTCTGTCGGTGAGACCAAAACCATCGGCGAGCAACAAAATACCTACGTCGATGCCAAAGGTTACGCCGATGGCCATCCAAAACATTGTCAAGTCGTTCCCTCGGCGAGACATTTACCCATTGCAGCAACAAAAAGTTCTTCCGCCGATCACAATAGTCTTACCGATGGACACAAACATACCTCAAATTGCCATCAGCCAGACATACATCGTCGGAACAACAGAAAAAAGACGGGCCGACGCTTCATGTCTCATCGATGAAGGGATAAAACATACTCCGTCGGGGAGACCCACCGCATCGGTGGAACTGAAAAAACTCCAACCGATAGGCCAAGCTCACGCCGATGAAGAGGAAAACCTAGGGTTTGAATGAAAAAACCCTCCATATGCAAGCTCAATCTCCAGGCCAAAATGAGCACTAACACTGGCTCCGAATGGGGACGTGCAGGTGCAAAACCTGCAGCGAGAACCAGATCTCCGGGCAGACCAAGCAAAAAGCCAAAAAGCACGAACTGTACAAGGCACTTACAATATATACATATTTTTACACATGTGCACAGAGACAAGCCATTTATGCAAAATAAAACTTAAGGAATTGGCCATGCATAGGCAATTCCAGAATTTCACCATCTAGGGCCTGGAGGAAATAAGAGTCCTCCCCATGAGTACTGCAAATCTGATATGGGCCCATCCATAAGGGTTTGAATTTACCATGTTTACCCTTGTCCTGATTTTTTGCATTCCATACAAGCACTAGATCATTAATTTGAAACTTCCTCTTAGTAGCTCTCCTATCAAATAGGTATTTCACATCTTGTTGTCTCTTGAGGTTGATCTGGTGTGCTTTCCTTCTGTCTTCATCCAGTGCAACCAGCTGGTTCACTCTTGCTGTCATAGAGTCTCCAATCTCCTCATTATTATCTTGGATGAATCTGTAAACTGGTAGGAGATTGTTTATGGGCAATCTGGCTGATGCACCATATACTAGTTCAAAGGGTGACATGCCAATAGCCTTTTTTACTGTCACCCTGTCAGCCCATATTGCTAACTTCAATTTTGAGTCCCAAGCTCTCTTGTTCTTGTCCAGCATCCTCTTGATAATCTTCATGATGCTCTTATTGCTTGATTCTGCTTGACCATTTCCTTGTGGGTGGTATGGTGATGTATATGATAGATTGATCCCATATTTGTTGCAAAAATCAACAAATTCACCTGATCTGAAGCACATAGCGTTATCAGTGACTATCTTGAATGGTACTCCAAACCTGATGATAACATTTTCTAGTATGAAATCTGTCACCACCTTACTTGTAGCCCTCTTAGTTGGAATGGCCTCGATCCATTTGGTAAAGTAATCAGTTGCCACCAAAATCCAACTGTGTCCCCCACTTGACTTGTCTGCAATTTCCCCTATGAAGTCAATTCCCCATTGCTGAAATGGAGCATCCACAGTTACAGTTCTGAGGGGTAAAGCACCATCATATCTCAATTTTCCTGAGAATCTTTGGCAAGGGTCACACTCCCTCACTAACCTTTGTGCATCTGAAAAGAGAGTGGGCCACCAATATCCTGCCCTGAGAATCTTATGAGCTGTGGTTTGGGCAGTATAATGTCCACCACACAATCCCTTATGCATGTCATTCAAAACATTGTTAGCCACATCTCTATCCACACATCTCAGCAGCACACCATCAGGGTTTTTCCAGTATAGCTCACCTTGAACAATAACATACCTAATTGCATGTAACTTTAAAGTCCTCTTTTGACTGTCACTGAAATGGGAAGGACAATTCAGATTTTGCAAGTAGTAGATAATATCCCTGTACCATTCAGATCTTGATACATTTACACTCTCATTTTGGACTACATTAACTTGGCATGCTTCCAAGTTTGACTGTGCCATCATCTTGGCTAATCCTTGTCCTCTTACCAACCTGGTAATTTGTATGTCAATGTTGAACTCTTGCAGTTTGTTTATCCATCTGCACCTTCTTCCAGTCACCTCCTGTTGAGTGAATATATCTTTGACTGCTGCATGGGGTACATATGCAATTACATGTGATCCTACCAGGTATGGTCTGAAACTTTTGATGGCTTTGACTAATGCATATGCCTGTTTTCCCATAATATCATACTTCAACTCAGAAGCCTGCAAGGACATACTGAAGAAAGCTATGGGCTGTTCAAAACCATCTTCATTTTTCTGTAGCAAACATGCAGCAACAGTGTGAAAGGAAGCAAATGAAAAAAATTGGAATGGCCTAGAAAAATTAGGAGAGTTAAGAACAGGGGCCATCTTGATTGCCTCTTTGATACTCTGAAATGATTCTATTGCTTCACTTTCCCAGTTGATAGTTGCGTCTTTCTTCATCATCTTGGAAATGTTCCTTGTGGTTTCTGCAAAGTTGGGAACAAATCTCCTAACAAAATTTATCTGTCCAAAGAAGGACTGAACTCCTTTTACAGTTTTGGGCATTTGAATTTTGTCAATAGCAGCCACTCTTTCTGGATCTATCCTAACTCCATCCTTGGAAACAATGTGCCCCAGAAGCTTTCCTTCAACTACTCCAAAAGCACACTTCTTTGGATTTAAAGAAATGCCATACTCTAGTGCTCTTATGAAAATATGCTCTAGATGCAAACAATGCTGCTCTTCTTTCTTTGAATAAGCAGTCAGATCATCTTGATACACAACCAGGATTGAATCAATCAACCCTGCAAAAGCAACATCCATTGCTCTTTGAAATGTAGCACCTGCATTTGTTAATCCGAATGGCATTCTAACATATACATAAGTTCCCCATGGAGTGGTGAAGGCAGTCTTATACTGTTCTGATTCCTTTACCTTCACCTGATTATAACCTGAAAATCCATCCATCATGGACAAGAGTTCACAACCAGTCACTCTCTACAACATAGCTTCCATATTAGGTAGTGGATAATTATCCTTTAGAGAGGACACATTCAAGTTCCTGAAATCAACACAAAGCCTAATATCACCATTCTTTTTTCTGACTGGGACAAGGTTAGACACCCAAGTTGAATGTTTGATCGGCACAATTATTCTAGCTTCCCTAAGATTTTTGAGTTCTTCTTGCATCTTAGGAGCTAAGGTAGGATTAATAGGTCTTTGCCTCTGTCTGAATGGCTTAGCTCCAGGCTTCAATGGGATCTCATGCTGGAATAAATCTTCCCTATAGGCTTTTAGGTCCTCATATGACCAAGCAAAAACATGTTTATACCTTTTCAGTAATGCAATCAGCATACTCCTGATGTGTGGTTTGAGCTGCTTACTAATATATACCTTCTTAGAGGCCTGAGATGTTCCCAAATTTATCTCTTCTAAATCTTCCTTATTTGTGGGAGATGTCCTTGTGACCAATTTGTCTCTACTATCAAAAGCTCTTTCCAAAGCTACTAACCCTCTAGGGATTTTATTAGTCTTCAACTGAATTATCTCTTTTCCCATAAGAGTTTCTTTTCCATCTATAGTCTCTACAAAAGCTTGGAAATCAATTTCTTGATTCTCATATTCATCTATGCAGTGCAGAAATTTTAACAAGTCCCTATCATCATTAAACACTTGCCAACTGCATATATTTTCTGGTATTGCAGGCCTGATTTTAACTTCTACATTTGTAACATCTGACAGAGTGATGTCATCTGGCCTTATTGCAACATTAGCTAAGAAATCAGCCATAACATTCTTCGATCTCTCTACCCAGCCTATTGAAAATGCATCAAAAAGTTCAATGGTATCCCAAACAGCATGCTTATATTGTTTCAATCTTTTGTTTTTTGAAGCATATCTATCTCTAATTTGGGATACAATCAGCTCAGAATCCCCAAATACTCTTAGCATTTTGATTCCATGTTTGAGAGCTATATTTAGGCCTAAGAGTAAAGCCTCATATTCTGCAATGTTGTTTGTGTAAACAAACCTCAGCAAGAAAGAGAATTTGAGGAGCATACCAGTTGGAGACAGAAAAACAACTCCAGCTCCAGAGCCTTCTTTTGCACAAGCTCCATCAAAATACATAGTCCATAAACCTTGCTGGTCCAGCTCTTCACTGCAGACATTTTTCTTTTCATCTTCTCTATCATCTGAGACAACCTTGAAGTTATCACAGTCAGTGTTTACAAAGCATATCTGTTCCTCTGCTTCTTGGTCTTCCACTGTCTCTGATGATCTTTCTTCTCTGATTAGCTTAACATCCCTGCCATTCATTGGAATCATGGCATATGACAAGTCCAGTTGCATACTTCCACCAATTAGTGCTGCCCATCTTCTTGACAACAACATACCATACTGTGGCTTGATGTCAACCACGGTTATATTCATTTTATATCTCTTTTCAGGAAATGTTGCCAGTTTGAAATCTACATCCTTCATGATTCCAATAACTGGTACCTCTCTGGCATCCATAGCATAACATTTCCCACATGCCTTGTCAATTTTCAATCCAGCTTGTTGCATGATGGCTAAAGGCATAATACTTGTAGATGCTCCAGAGTCAAGCATACAATTTCTGATTATTTTTCCATTTATAACCAAGGATACATAAAATGGTTCCACTTGTGAGGGGCACTTTGTCATAGTCACTCCTAAATAGACTTCAAGGGCCTCATCTTCTTCATTACATATGACATGTCTCTCACCCTGGATCTGAGCATTTTGTTTGGCCTGAAAAGGCACCCCCAAAATTAGGGATATTGTCCTATTCTTGATTTCTTCCACTTTCATCAGCTCCATAAGTGGAACAGAGACTTTTACTTGGGAGAGGACATGAGCTATATCAAATGAAGCATAATTTTGTATAACAGTTGTAGCTTGCTCCACGGTCTTACTCTTATCTTGAACTGATTTAGCTTTTACTTTCATAGTTCCTTGATCATCATTCTTGTCTTGGAAATCTTTATCTTGATCTTCAGCTTGGGGGATTCTATTCTCTGGTCCTTGAGATTCATGACCTATTCTATGTCTAAAATTCTGTTTATTATTACCCCATTGCCTCCTTTGTGATTCCATCCCCTTATGACCATGCACTGGCTGTCCTGCAGAAACATCTTCTTGTTGATGCAAGCTGCTTATCTGAGCTTTACCTCTGAGATTGTAATTACTCTTGACTTGGGCAACTGCTGCAGCTGTGAAGGCCCTAATTTCCTCATCAGAAGGTCATTGTAAGTTACTCAGAAAATTGTGTGAGCTCTGAGCATACACATAGCTCTCTTCATTACCTTCATCATAAAAGTCCTATTGACATGCCTGAATTCCATCATCTGTACTCTCATCAGAATCATGAATGGGGTATCCATTGTTTGTGGACATCATATTAACATCATCATCTTGCACATAATGTGGCTCATTGCATTCATTACAAGATGTAGCATTATCATACAAGGATTGAGCAATCATACACTGTAACTGTGAATGTGGCATCTGACAAATTATACACCATGGAGTATCATCAACAATATTTACAGCTTTCTTTAGAGGATCAGGAGTTTCTTTGACATGTTGAGCTCTCTGATTTGTGTTGTTATGTGGGAATATAGGCTTACCATTATGCCAATTGGTATTATAAGGCATATCATGCAATGATGGTCTCCTTTCCTGCCTTTGGTAGACTTGCCTATCAGGACCTATCCCTTTTTCACTCCTAGCTAGTCTATAACTTAGGTCCTTAACAACATTTGCCAATTTCTCTATCTTATCTTCAGGGGCAGATGCATTACCTTGAGTGTTCTAAGGCTTGTTTGGATTCTGCAGAATTTTCACATCATCCCTTCTGTTAGTCTTGCCTGATGCTTTCCTGTTGTTCTCAATATTCACTGCAATTCTAAAAGCATCCCTTAGAGTAGCAGGGCTTTTATCTCTTAATCCATATGTAGTTTTTGCATCAAAAGCATTGATATACAATATTATGCACATTGGTTCATTTGGCCTCATGTGATGTGGCAATTTGTTTAACACTTTAGTAAATCTTGCATTAAAATCTGCAACCTGCTCATTTGACCCTTTAGTGATACTGGTAAACTCATTTACAAAAAAGCTAGGGTCAGTTTTGTCACCATATTGCTCCTTAAACATCCTTTTAAAATCATCCCATGAAGAAATACTCCTGTCAGGTAGATTCTTGTACCATTCTCTTGCCTCATCTACTAAAGATTGCATGAATGACTTCATGAAAACATCCTTATGTTCAACCTCAAAGTTATCCATGACATTTTGAAAAGCTTTTAGATGATCTTCTCCTGACACAGTGTTGTTTCCTAAAAATTTAGGCACTTGCAACCTTAGATGCTTGTCAATGGGGTTAGGATACCCAGGAATACCATCAAACACCAGCTGTCTGAATCTATCTAGTTGCATGGGCTGTCTGTCAAACTGATTAACATTGATATTTCTGTTTGCATTCTGGTTTCTTACATTATTCAGTGGTATCCTAGCATCATTCACATTTTGTCTTTCATCATTATGCTGATGTTGCACTTCATTTCTTTGCTGATGTCTCTGTACATTAGCATTCTCAAGGGTAGGAATTGAATCATTTTGGGCAGTCCTTAAAGCTTGCACTTTCTGCCTCATGTCATCTCTGATTTTCATGGCTTGCAGATACTCTAATTCTGCTCTCAGATTTCTGATTTCTTCAGCTAACTGTTCTTCCTTAGGCATGGAGGTAGATGGTCTCATACCATTCTGGTCATCATCTTCATCATCCCTCAGAGACTCTGCCTCTTCAAATCTGTCACTAGGGTCTAGAAATGGGCGTTCTTGGAACACTTCTGACCTCATTCTCACGCTACCACCTTGTTGTCTCTCATATGCACCCTGAATATCAGCTTCTGCATTTGAAAAGTAAGGCACATGCTGTCCTGATGGCCTAGGGTTGTCTTGCGTATCATCACTTTTTCTGGGGGAACCCTCATGACTGACTGAGACAGCTCCCTTTCTTCTGTACATCATTCTTCTTGTTACTGGTAACTCTTCAAATAAAGGATTTTGTTGGGATCTTCTCCCCTGCATATAAGTTTTACTTTGACCGGTTGGGAGATTACTTCAGAGTCGCCACCTATTACTAGGAACTAGGAACTGTTTTCTTTTTTGTAAACCAGGGTTCTTTCACAAACTCCCCAGCGGAGTCACCAATTTCTGTTGGTTTTTTCCCAGACTAGATGCTTACTCCTAGATTTCCCTACAAGGTAGCCATCAATGATCAACAGGATCTCTAGGCCAGGGGCCAACAGTGTAGGAGATAGACTCTATATTTTATCTCCTCTTCTTCTTCAGGCTCTGCAAAACCTAGGGGGGTATTCCCTACCCAACATCCATGAGGATATGCATACAAAGGCTGGGACGCTGGTGAAAGCAGATGAGTCCTCCTGTAAGTAGACCAAAACTGCAAGATAAGAGCAAAGGGGCTAGCTTTGGGGCCTATTTGCAGTTGTAGACAGAGGACTTGGATCCTAACACTAATTCTACTGTCTTAATGGTTGTTTTAGAGTTTGATTTTGATTTTAAGTTTGGATACAAAGCTGGACATGGTTGTAACACAAACACAAAGCAAGATTGGTGCCTATCCAGGGCCTGGAGTCAGTAGACATACACCTGTGAATGATATGCATGAACAACTAAAACTGGATTTCAGGGGGATACATATGATACCTGCCTTACAGATATCTCCCAATACAGAGTGTTAAGCTATTTATACTTATGGCATCCCTATTACAGTATACCCTTCCCAATATTCAATCTGAAAATAGTTTAATCTACCCCTTGAGCAGAAGTTAAAAGATCAGACATTCAACACAAGAATTCTATGTTCTAGAATCTTAGACATTCCTTGAATACCTAGACTCAGAAGAAAGATACATGCAATACTAGAGACAACATTAACAAAACACATGCCTACATAGCATTTCTCATATAAAATTAACCATGAAATCAGTGGATTCATGCAAAAACATACAACAGGAGATACATAAACTCACAAGTTTTGCTGTACAGAGCAACCAAAACGAACTGTGTTGTATCACAGAGCTAAAATGTTCAACTTTCAACAACCAAAAAATGGTAACACAATCTGCTTATAACAACCAGATAGTGTACCATAAGCAATTAATTACATGGCAAAAATATCAAAATTCACCAGATACAGATCCCACCAAGGAATGGCGCTCAGAAGATATTAATGCAGCAGACAAAGGGGGGGACCTCGAGCCATGCGCTGCCATCTGAGAGTCTTCATCCACGATCAGGCAACTTCACTGTTTGTACCGTCGCCCATCCCCCTGCACTGTCGCTATTAAGAGTCTCAACCACCCGCAGCCACTCAGAAACTGTCGCAACATTTTAAACAGAAGTTCCCGCCAAAAGTGATTTGCTCAAAGTTTGAAAATACACAGGGGAATAATCCCACATGCATGGTGAGGAGATCACATCAGTAGTTCATAAACAAGGTCGCACACATACGAAGTGTCGAGCGCTTTTGCCACGCTCGACACACAAGCCTTCACCTGAGAGCCCATCGCTATGACACAAGCCATCGGCCTATTCCATAATTCACCTGCCGACCATACTAGTCTCACCGATGCAAAACTACATACATTCCTTGTCTGTCGGTGAGACCAAAACCATCGGCGAGCAACAAAATACCTACGCCGATGCCAAAGGTTACGCCGATGGCCATCCAAAACATCATCAAGTCATTCCCTCGGCGAGACATTTACCCATCGGAGCAACAAAAAGTTCTTCCGCCGATCACAATAGTCTTACCGATGGACACAAACATACCTCAAATTGCCATCGGCCATACATACATCGTCGGAACAACGGAAAAAAGACGGGCCGAAGCTTCATGTCTCATCGATGAAGGGATAAAACATACTCCGTTGGGGAGACCCACCGCATCGGTGGAACTGAAAAAACTCCAACCGATAGGCCAAGCTCACGCCGATGAAGAGGAAAACCTAGGGTTTGAATGAAAAAACCCTCCATATGCAAGCTCAATCTCCAGGCCAAAATGAGCACTAACAGTTTGGATGTCTTGTGTGCTTGGAGGTTGTGTAGTGTTGTGTTAGGGTGGATTTGAGGTGATCATTACCCTCATCCTATTCCATATAGTCCCGAGAGTGCGAGGTTATGGGTTGGCATCTGACCTTTGTCATGGAGCGAGTTCCATTCTCTCGTAGGGTTATCGTGTTGGACTTGTCACATGATTGGTATGTATTCTTCTTTGGCTAGCATGTTTGGACCTTAAGTGGTCACTTGGTTGTTTCACATCATGTTTTGGAGTCTCATCGTGGGATGTTGTGATGTTTCTAGTGCATGATTATGTAATCAAGGGACATGTGCATGTCACAATTACATCATGAAAAAAATTGTTCATCCTATTTTTGTTCGTTAATGTCCTGGTGTAACAACTCGGGCATCAAACGAGTCATAATTAGGTTCTTGACTATAATTCATCCTTGAATTTCTTGTTAATATCATTTTAGGTTTTAGAACTTTAAAAGGATTTTTCTTAGTTTGTCAGACCATGTTACTATCACAAGACTTTACAAATGGATGCATGAAGATCTCATCTTCCAACTATAACATCACACACCTTTTTATCTAGTTTTCTTGCATGCCCAAATTAATTTGATGTCATACAATCCCTTAGATGGTCATAAATGATGAAAACATGTTCTAGTTAGCTGAATGAGAACCAGTTTTGATCACCTTCTTTGCTTAGATGTCTTGATAGCATCAACAAATGATACAAAAGGATAGCTTGTGTACTTGAACAAGCTACAACAATGGAAAATAGTTCTTTCAAGAAAGGACATAAACTTGGTGTGGAGTGTTAGTTGGTGGTATGAGTTTTAAGCTTCATCAAACTAAGGTTACTTCCTATTTTTTGATTTTTCATATATATACATTGTATTTTATGATGCATTTTTCCATTATAAGAATACCATTTTCCATGTAGAGAAGAGAAAAGTTGAGGCTATCATAATTAGACACAAATATCCTGCTCCTTAAGATTTTATCCATTTCTATATTATTCAATGTGCATTTTACTATCAGTTTATTTCAGAATGTCTATGTAGTATTTTTCTGTCAGAGTAGTTTAAGGTGCTGTGTCTCTAGAGATATTCCTTAAGGCTACAAATCATACATTTGATGGTTTAGGTGTGGTGTTCTCTTGTTTATTATGTTTATTGTATTTATAGTTAAGCTCAAAGCCTTACTATCCTTATTGTTGTCATTACCAACCTTTATATTTTTCAGTGTTGGAGCAGCTCTAGATATTCCTTATGGATTTAAAATAGTTTTCTATGTTTTTACATATTTGATTTTGTGAGAAATCATTTTACATCTAACCTTTGATATCTCATTTTCTAGGCTTGGTTGTATTTATTGTTTTGCCTCTCATATCAATTTATTTCATTTCATTGATGGAAAATATTGCTTGTGCAAACAATTATGGTAGTAGATATTCCTTTGCCACCTTTTATTTCTTTTCCACCTTAAATTTACTGATGTAGATATTTCTGCAAGATTCATCCACACCGTTCTAGCATTTGGCAGGGACTCCTACTGCACCGCAACTCTTGTTCTAATTATTATCATCGAATCATTCTCTATATGCATTTTATAGTTCTAGACAAAGAACTAATCTAAAGTATTAAAACTAGAACTTAGGATTTTTCCTCATTATTAGTACCAACTGCTAAATTCTTAGATGCATCTTTGATGAGGAAACCTATGCAATCTCTAATAACACATTCTACCCCAACAAACTAGGATTGCCTCTTAAAGAAGTATTAAAATTTACTTTGAAAATACCAACAAGAGCAATCTGTATACGCCTAAAAATGACACGATTCGGTCTAAATAAATATTTTTAATATTTATTTCATTCTAATTCTTCTATCAATAAATAAATAAACAAATTTATTTATTTGATTCACATTCTTCTAAGTTAATTAAATATCAAAATATTTAATTACCCCTTCTAAAGTCAAAATTAAATAAAAATCTTTTATTTAATTAAATTCTTCCAAACAATTAAATAATTCTCAATTATTTAATTAAGTCAATTCATTCTTCCAAATTTGAATAAATCAAATCAAATTTATTTAAATCCTCTCAGTCTCCAAAAATAAAATACAATCAAATATTTCATTTATTCTTCCAAATCATGCACAACAATTAAATAAATTTATTTATTTAATTTGCTTTCCTATCTTCAAATATTCTTCCAAATCTTCTAAAAATAAGTCTTCTTCTTCATGCACACAAAATTAAATAATTTATTATTTAATTTCTCTCAAATCATGCAAAAACAAATCTCAAGTTGAGTTATATACTCAATCAACCTTGCTTTTATCAATATCTCTTAAATTAGAAAAAAACTTTCTAATTTATGAAGTCATATCTTATCTTTAGAAAAGAAAGTAGTTAACTCAAACAAAACAGTTTTTGGGTGACACTTGTCTTCTTCTTATTCGCACATGTTCCTCAAGGTTTCTCAATTGTTGATCTTCTCATTCTTTCTATACCGTTGATCTTCTCTTTCTCAAGTCTATAAATTGAACCCTATTCCTCCATTTCATTCATCCAAGCTTTAAGTATCGTTACTCTGCAGGAATTATAGAGCGCCTTTGGCACCAATTCCTTCATTGCTTGTGATCACACTCATTACCATACTACTACCATTGTTGTGAAGCTCCTCTTCATGGCGAAATTATCATAGCCATTCTTCATTGACAATCTTGGAATCATAGCAAGGAAGTGCACTCTCTGAGGGCCTTATTCATACATGCAAGATCAATTGAGATAGGCAACCAACGGAAGCTATGAAGCTTTGAGGTTTGCAAAGGTTTTTGAAGTTCTTTTTTTCGGTTAATGTCTTTGTTTTTGTATTTCGTTGAGTTTTGGGTATTTTGATATTGATATATTGATTATTCATTTGAATCCAATTTTCCCTTAACATTTTTGGCACCCACCATGGGGCCTAGCCCCAATTTAACTTCAAAATTGAGTTTTTGTGTGTTAGAATCCGTACATAGGGTGTTTCTACGCATCCATTACGTTTCTGCGCATATGCTCCATTCTGCTACGCATATGCTCCATTCTGCAGTCAATATACTCCATTATGTGGCACATATACCCCATTCTGTGGTGCATTTGAATTTACCAGATTTGTGCATATGATCCATTTGGTGGCGCATATACTCCATTTTATGGCGCATATACTCCATTATGTGGCACATATACCCCATTATGTGGCACATTTGATTTTACCAAAATTGCGCATATGATCCATTATGTGGTGCATATACTCCATTCTGTGGTGCATATACCCCATTCTGTGGCGCATTTGATTTTACCAGAATTGTGCATATGATCCATTCTGTGGCGCATATACTCCATTCTGTGGCGCATATACTCCATTCTGTGGCGCATTTGATCCCTTCTGCTGCACATTTACTCCATTCTGCTGTGCATCCATTCTGCTAAGTTTTTGAGTTGTTTCTTTAGAAATCTCTAATGCTAACACAATTTGCAGGAATATTCTCTGATCTACTTGTAGGTTAGGGGCTAGTTTAGATCATATAGTTGCATTTGTTAACTCACACTTTGATTTTTAACGGGAAAGTAAATGGATGCTCATGCAAATCTCACATAGTCTTAACTAGGAAGGCGGTAATTGAATCATTGCTATATTGCTATCCTTCAAAGTTAACAACTCATTGCTATCTTGGTAAAACTGTACCATTGCTATCTTGTTATCACTTCAAAGTTAATAAATCACTGCTATCTGGGTAAAATTAAACACATCATTTCTATCTGGGTAAAATTAAACCATTGCTATCTTGTTATCACTTCAAAGTTAACAAATTTCTGTGCTTGCCCAAGTAGATAGCTCATCTAGTTTTTCTCATTTTAACTAGGGGAAAAGAACCATTGTATTCTGTGTTTTGGGAATGATACCAGGCCTATGCTCTCCTCTATCTTGGGTGACCAAAATGCTAGACATATCATTTCTGCATGTGTTTTTCCTTTAGAGGGACCTGCTCTTGGATATCGTTCATCCAAGTAGGAACGATCCTAAGTGGTAACAAGCTAAAGCCAAGCTTTACCAAGCCACTATAAATAAATTGTGTTTGGAGAAAAAGCTTCAACCAACGAGTGAAGTTGTGCTATACTAATAGCCAACCTCCCCCAAAACCCTCCAAGGTGCAACCCTTGCAGGCTAGGAGACTTCATAACGGAGAGTAGTGCTGGCACATGTATAACCACTCGAACGGTTGCCTTTATTAAACACCTTTGTTTTAGTGGAAAAAAATCCTATAAGCTAGTGTAGGGAAGGGCGATTATCACCTCCCAAAGATGCTTCACTAGAGATAGTGATAATTCGGTTTATATTGTCCTTTGAAACCTAGGATTGTACTTGCTTTCTTTTTAGTCAAAAAGAGTCAAAAAATCACAAAAAAATAAAAAACCATAAAAACATTCTTTGCGTTTGCTGTCTTCTTGCCATAATTTTAGAAAATTAGATCAAAAAGACCTTGTAGCCAAAGATACCAAAAACATCAGAAAATTGCTGAAAATTTGCAAAAACACTGAAAAAACCAAAACTGCACATTTGTTATCTAAAGTTACGCATATGTCCCGACTTGCTGCGCATTTGTACTGACTTGCTGCACATTTCTACCGACTTGCTGCACTTATATCACCTATAATTGCACATCTACCTTTACCAGTACTGCGCATTTGTGTCAACTTTCTGTGCTTATATCCTCTATTGCTACGCATCTGGTTGTACGCATCCATGACAATGAGCATTTCCACATCTTTTCAGAGAAAAATTTCAGGTTTTCTAGGTACCCATTTAAGTCTTGTGTCAGTTTCTGTTGACATGACAAACCAATTAGAAGTAATTGCTCAAGAACTCCAATACCTGCAAGAATAATTAAACTTTGATATCTCTCCCCAAGATCGTATAGCAATTTCTTAAGAACTCCAAGTGATACAAGAAGAAATGATAATTTTACAAGCTGAACAGGTCAGTACTAGCTACACCTCGCCCCAAAAACATACATCCTTTTCTCGTCTTCATGATACTCTTGACAAGGCAAGCACCATCTCAAGTTGGAAAACATATACCACTCCATCTACTAGTCCTCCTTCACCATCTCCTAGAACACATGGCCCAAAGCATACTAATCCTACCATGAGGAACTCCAAATCCACTCATCCATTACCTCACTCCTCTACCTATGCACCTACCAATGATGTGATCCAAGGGCTACTAGCAAAAATTCAACCATATCCCCAAATTCTGGTCCTTGACCTTATCAAAGAACCTTCAAGCATGTCCATTACTCTAATCTCGTCATGTCACCTACAACCCCTTGAGCATATTGAAGAACCTCCTACCATGCACCAAAGTCAAGGTCTGTCGCACCTTCATGTTATTGACCAAGAGCCTATCCAAGAGTCCTCTACCTCTAATTCAATTCAAGCACATCAAGAGTTATGTCAAGAGCACACTTTAGAACATGTGGAAACATCAACCCCTTGTCTAAATCAAGATCAAAGCACTCCCATCTGACCCTTACATAACCTCTATCTTTTTGATGATCCTATACCTATACATGAGCAAGAAGTCCAATTTCAAACCATTCATAACCTATATCTCTTTTATGATCAAGATACTACCTTTGATGAAGAAGCTATCCATGAGCAACTTGATCCTATACATGAACAAGAGATCAAATTCTAACCTCTCCATGGCCTATATCCTTTCCATGATCAAGATATTATAATTGATGAAGAACATATACAAGAGCACCTTAATTCCATCACACTAAAGCCTATCTATGATCAAGAGCCTATCTATGATCAAGCAAACCATGATGATCCTCTTAGCCCACTTTATGCATTCCATGGTCCTGAGCTTATAACCTCATCTAGTCCTATCCAAGATTCAACAACTTCCTCTTCCTTTGATGATATACTTGCCTCCCAATCAAGCATAGAAGATCAAACCAAAAATACTCCTCCGCCATCCATTATCGACCATGTTGCAAATCCCCCACCATATATCCTTGGTCTTACCACCTTCATTCATGAGTGTTCCTCTTTAGAACACGAGCAACTATTATCCTCTACCTCACATTCTCCATCCACTAAGGATCTCATGTCTAGTGTTCCACCTATACACAATCTCATTGTCCACCGCATACTCCAACATATGAACTATCAAGGTAAAGGCTTAGGCCTTTGTGAACAAGGTATCTTGGAGCCCATCCATGTCAATGTTCCTCCTCATTCATATGGCCTTGGATACATACCCCAAGGTGAACAATCTCAAGATGTTGGTACTTCCTCCACTCCAAAGTCCATGACTTTCCATCAAAAATCCTTTCATATCCCGAAAACATATGTCACCATTCTGCCTCCATCATCCTACACATCCGAAAAGCATGTGACCATACACCTTCCACCATCCAATCTACCTCTGCTACTTCCAACTCCTAACATCCCTCCATGCGTTTTACCACCACTTCTTCCAACACCTTATTCACCCATCTATGAATCTTCTAACAAACCCAATCATGGCCAACAAATGCACATATTGTCTAAACAAAGGGCTTCCACAAACCTCACTTCCACCATCCCAAGGGAATTACACAGCAAAAATCTAGATGCCTCTACCTATAAAGTCAAAAATCCTAAGAGTCCTCATGACCTAGGATACAAAAGCCAAGAAACAAAGAAACATCCTTCTCAAGAGCTACATACACCTACACACCTATATGCCAAAATAAAAAAAGGTGTGGGTCCACATCCAACAAATGATTACCTCTGAAACTGCACCAAAGCTACATACACCCAAGCCCATACCTTCACAGGTACTATCTAAAAGCAAAATGGCTTGGGTACCTAAGCAAAAAGCCCTCAAGTTACATGAGGCATCTACCTCTCAAGAATCTCAACCATCCACTTTCTCCCTTTCCATCCAAAAGTCTCCAATTCTTCCATCCCACATGACAAGCAAAGCATAGAAAAATACTTAGTCTATGTGGATCCCTACATGCCTAAGTTATTCATCCACAAGCAAAAATATTTGTTGCTTCCTACACTACTTTCCTGTCACCAACTTCAATGTTTATGACGGCATCTGCAACCGTTGGTCATGATTCCCTTCCATCCCACAACATTTTCATATACCTCCATCTCCCCTTCCTTCTACTAGTATCCTACATATCTTCCTCATCCTACTCCCATGGTCCATTCTTTTACATAAGCCTTCTCTTCGTACTCTACATCATAAATCCACTATCTACCTTCTCCATCTCATTGTCATGCAATCTCCTACCAACATCTATGAGAACATTTGACATGGTCCAAGCGATGGCATCTTTCTAATGGGACTATCACCTTTCATGGAACCTGGCCATTGAGGCCCTCTCATCCATTCTACCTATCCTATCCAAATGTTCCAAAAAAAAAGTCAATAAAAATCCCTTCATCCAATGGTGAAAATTAGGCAAATAGGTGCCTTGGATAAGTACCATGATGAAAACGTGGCAAACATGCGTCATGTGTAAGTTGATCTTCTACATCACCTACGCTTGGGGGCACCTTGTCTCATCGGCCTATCACTCTTCTCCTGTCAGTTCCCTTCTGTACCATTCCCTATCCTATCCTTCTATCCATTACATACCTATACTGTCCAGTTTATCTATCCTAATCTTCCCTTCCTTCATTTTTTTTGATCTTGATAAAGATTGGGGGCACAATGTTGACAAATGTTTTTGATGTCTCTTGACATACCTTATCCCTCCAAACCATGCAAATCCTTCAATAATCCTCTCATCCTCCTATCGTCAAAGCATTGCCATGAAAAATCCTAAGTACTCTACCTACAATGGGGCATGTTATTCCTATGCGACATAGTCCTTAGAGATCACATCCTTAAATTCCTTCTACCTGACCATCTGTATCTACTGTCACCCATCCATTTGCCTATCTGTGGTGTTTCCTTGTCATCAATATCATCCGATCCGTATATGATCAATATCCATTCCATATCTGATCCATATTTGTTCCATATCATGTCTTGTTTGATCCATATCTATTCCATGTCGTGTCTTATCTGTTCCATATCTGATTCATATTTGTTCCATATCATGTCTCATCTGATCCATATCGTAGGTCCATCGAAGTCACCATATCTAATCCATATCATGTCTTGTCTGATCCATATCTATTCCATGTTGTGTCTTATCTGTTCCATATCTGATCTGTATTTGTTACATATCATGTCTCATCTGATCCATATCTTAGGTCCATCGAAGTCACCATGAACTACGTCACCTCTGCATCATCACATAGGCAAGGCCATCATTCAAATGCACCCCCGAGGCTCCACCTTCCCATCCATCCCATTTTTTGTCATCTATCCTCTAGTCCATCCATGGTCCAAGTCCTGAACTATGTTGCCTCTGCGTTGTCACGTAGGCAAGGCCATTATCAATGCGCCCTCGATGCACTAGGTCAATCCCTTAGGGTCCGTCTCACCAATAAGGATTGTGGAACCTTTTACCAGGCATGCATGCGAGCACAAGCAAAGCCCACCCCCAAGAAAATTTTTTTACGCAAGGCATTAACCTATCCAAAGCAAAGAAAACAAGTACCAAAGGCATTCTAAATGATTTTACCTAAATTAAGGCAAGAAACAAACACATCTAAATGCAAACATGTTTTGTGGTTGGAATCATGGTTAAGTTACAATGTCTTGATTTTTGTTATCATGTCTTCTATGCTACTCAAGGATGCCAAAAGCTAGAGATGCTATGATGGGGGCATGATTATTTTCTTTGTTTGTTGTTTTTGGATTAAACTTTAGTAATGTGACACCTTGTCTAACGACATGATCTGCAACATATCATTGAGGACTTCAAAGGTCTAACATGAATGGAGGCAATCCTTGTTTGTTGATACGCAAGAAGTACTCAGGTCATCTTGGTTCAATTATACCTTGATGCTTGTATTAACTTGCTAAATCAAAATCTATGTAAGTGATATTCAAGTCATCTCGGTTCAATTATACCTAGATGCTTGTATTAACTTACAATATTTGGAAAAAGTACCCAAAAAAAAAATCATCCAATGATGAAATAAGCACTTCAAAATACTTGCACCATCAAGATGTCAAAAGCAAACACCATTTGCATCCATTATACATCCATAAAAGCATCCATACCATATCCCATGCAATAAAAGATCCACAAAATGCAGAGTATCAATGTTTGCAAAAGCTTGTGAGTCCTTCTATCGAGTCTTTCTTCTATCAATGATCATATCTTTCATCCTTATCCAGTCAGTTTGAGCAGTGATCTAGATGCAAGGTCCATCCTTAATCCATACCAATCAAGTCAAGTCAATCTTGTCAAATGATCCAATCACAATCAGTGGTCTTGATCCTTGTCTGGTCGTAAACCAACTCGATCAGTTAATCAATCAATTGTCTTATATAGGATGTTGCATTGTCAAAATTAGACCAACACATGCGTCTTACATGACATGTTCCATTTCTTGAAACCAGATACTATCCTTTGTGTTGCTCTAGGGATCCATCGTTCCCCGCCATGACAACACGCCTGCTGTGTTGGTTAGGGATATATCATTCCCCGCCATGACAACACTATCGTATATCATTATCAGTATATCGTTGGTTTACCGCTTGACAGGGGCAATACCTTGTTTGTTCTTGTATCATTTGTGCATACTTGCTTTCTTGCTTATGTGTGTTATCATTCTATCTTGCATAGTGTATCATTCGGCTCTTTCTTCAAACCTAACCTATTTTTCCCTTCTTCTTCATGAGATTGTCCGTCTCACGCCCTCTGCCTTATTCCCATCCAATCTCCTAAGGGGGCATCCTACCACTGTCATAACCTGTACCAGGGGCAAACTGGGGCATGTATCATTGTCAAACAATTTATTCTTTGAAGCAATGCCGTAAACTGCATTGCATCAAAGAGGGGCAAAATGTGTACGCCTAAAAATGACACAACTCAGTCTAAATAAATATTCTTAATATTTATTTCGTTCTAATTCTTCTATCAATAAATAAATAAACAAATTTATTTATTTGATTCACATTCTTCTAAGTTAATTAAATATCAAAATATTTAATTACCCCTTCTAAAGTCAAAATTAAATAAAAATCTTTTATTTAATTAAATTCTTCCAAACAATTAAATAATTCTCAATTATTTAATTAAGTCAATTCATTCTTCCAAATTTGAATAAATCAAATCAAATTTATTTAAATCCTCTCAGTCTCCAAAAATAAAACACAATCAAATATTTTATTTATTCTTCTAAATCATGTACAACAATTAAATAAATTTATTTATTTAATTTGCTTTCCTATCTTCAAATATTCTTCCAAATCTTCTAAAAATAAGTCTTCTTCTTCATGCACACAAAAATAAATAATTTATATTTTAATTTCTCTCAAATCATGCAAAAGCAAATCTCAAGTTGAGTTATCTACTCAATCAACCTTGTTTTTATCAATATCTCTTAAATTAGAAAAAAACTTTCTAATTTATGAAGTCATATCTTATCTTTAGAAAAGAAAGTAGTTAACTCAAACAAAATAGCTTTTGGGTGACACTTGTCTTCTTCTTATTCACGCTCGTTCCTTAAGATTTCTCAACCGTTGATCTTCTCATTCTTTCTATACCATTGATCTTCTCTTTCTCAAGTCTATAAATTGAACCCTATTCCTCCATTTCATTCATCCAAGATTTAAGTATCATTACTCTGCAAGAATTATAGCGCGTCTTTGGCACCAATTCCTTCATTGCTTGTGATCACACTCATTACCATACTACTACCATTGTTGTGAAGCTCCTCTTCATGGAAAAATTATCATAGCCGTTCCCCATTGACAATCTTGGAATCATAGCAAGGAAGTGCACTCTCTGAAGGCCTTATTCATACATGCAAGATCAATTGAGATAGGCAACCAATGGAAGCTATGCAGCTTTGAGGTTTGCAAAGGTTTTTGAAGTTCTTTTGTTCGTTAATCTCTTTGTTTTTGTATTTCATTGAGTTTTGGGTATTTTGATATTGATATATTGATTATTCATTTGAATTCAATTTTCCCTTAACACAATCCACTTTACTAATGGTTGAGATTCCTTTGAGGCCTTAATCTTCTTCTTCCCCTTAATGGGGATTTGTTAGGAGGTTGAAGGAGCTAATGATCTCACCATCACATAAAAACTTCCCTTCCTTGATTAATTGCCAGCTTTGCCAAGTCATTACTACTTTAGAAATATCCACCACTTTCTTAGGTAAATCTTACAAACTTAGAAATCTATCCTTAAATGCATCTTATTTCCTTATAAATGTGCCAAATGAGCATATAAGGATTGGTAATCCAAATACTAGAAAAGATTGCTTTTAATTTTAGGATTGTCCAGTATTAGGTAATGCTCTAGACCAATTCAACTTAGCACAAAGCCAAGACCAAAATTTATCTACAAAGGAGCAATGGATAAGAAGATGATTTGTTATTTCTTCCCCCTAAAGACACATGACATAATGTGAGTGGTATAAAATACCTAATTTGTAAACTCTATCCAATGTCAAAAACAAATCACGCATTGTAGTCACGTAAATGCTTCTGCCTCTAGTAAGCAAGCTTTCTAGTTGTAGTAGGTAGTGATTGACCAATTTATTTCTACATTATAATATGAGTGACCTTATAACTCAATTTTTATGAGTACTACCCAATTTTAGAACCCATACATCAAATAATATCATCCCCTTCTCCATAGGATACGAACATATTATGAGTTTGATCCTTTAAAAGAGACTTTTGATCTTTTAAAATCTACTCACTAGAGAAATCCTTTTAGACTATTATCTAGAGGCCAAGATCCTCTTCTATCCAAAAAATGGCATACTTTCAACCTCTCAGAATCAAATAAAATGACCTTGGCTTCTTGTAATTCTTGAAATTCCACCAAAGGGAAATGGCCATTACACGAGTCTTCCTAAAAGAACTTGTTAATTGCTCATTATAAATCTCCCAAGAAAAATGGTTGATGATAATAGGGTGAAGAAGAATCACAAAATTCTAAATGTGAGAATTCTACTCTTATCATCGGAATCAAATACTTTCTCTAAAGTAGTGGGCTCCATTAGCAAGAGGGTTGGAAAACATGATTCAAACCAATTTTACACCCAATGCTAGATCTTATCTTTCTAAACATTTGATCCTAGCTCCACCAACCTCTTTGGGAGAGCACACCTGATCCCAAGAAATGAGACATGAAATCTTCTATGCTGTCCCATTCCTTGCCATAGGAATCTATGTATTATCTTTTCAAGGTTCTTAATGATTCTAGACAAAGATTTGAGTGTAGCTATTAGATATATGGAAAGTGTTCATAAAATCAATTTGATGAGAAAGATTTTATGTGCTAGAGAAAGCAATCATCCTTTCCATGAGTTGAACCTAGATTAAAATGAATCCCCCAATTTATTTTGAAAGAAACAATTTGCAACCCCTAAAAAATGAAACTCCCAATTATTTGCTAGGTAGAGATCTAATTGTCAATACTAGAGAATTAGCAATCCTTCCCTACATTAAAGGGATAGTGCTACTAAATAATATTTCAGATTTATCTTTCATAATAATAGGACTTGAGTCTAAAGAATATGTAGATAACAAGTTCCACACAATAACTGCTTCATTAAGACTAGGCTCCCCAAAGAGAAAAGTATCATTAGTAAACTACTAATGAGTAAAATACCCCAAATGTTTAGTTTATTTGACACCTTTAGAATACCCACTTGATTATCCATCTAAAAAAATCTACCTAAATCTTCTACCATCAAAATGAAAAAAGAGGGGGATAGATGATTCCCTTGTTGAAGCCTCTTGTTACTTCAAAATACAAGTTGGAATCCTATTTGTTAGAATTAAGATATTTGGGCCTAAAATACAATTGAATATCCATTTCCTCTATTCTAGACTAAACCCATATATTTTTCCAAGATTTTGAGTAAAAAAGTCTAGTTCACTCCATTGTAAGCTTTACTTATGTTTAGTTTAATTAACATACTCTTGAGCTTGTTTTGTACTACTATATGTAGAATTTCATGAGTGATTATGATGCATTACATAATTGACATGTATAGAAAAAACCCTCTTTTCTTCAAGGGGAAATGAGGTTTGAAAGAATGGACCTTAGTCTTATGAACATAGCCTTGGAAAATATACTGTATATTGTATTGTATAGGACAATGAGTCTATAACCCATCAAGGTAGATGGAGAGTCCAACTTGGGAATCAAAGAAATGAAAGTAAACTTTAGATTCCCTAAAACCTTTCTTGATTTTTAGGAATATTCACCACAACCTACACATTCTTTCCTACTAGATGACAAAAGTGCTAGAGAAAAGTGGCATGAAAGCCATTTTTCCTAGGGGCATTACCTTTGACCATTTGAAAGAGAGCATACCTTGATTCTTCCTCTAAAAAATGGACCATAAGAAAATAGTCTTTATTCTCTATGAATAGGGGAGGATAAAATCTAATAGATATTTTTGAAAATTCAAATTTGAAGCCTCCATACATCCAAGTAGACCTACAAAAAAACCAACAAAGTCCTCCTTAATGAATAAATTATAGTATAAAATCCTCCCTTATCTTTAATAAGTTGATGTGATCCTATTGATATATCTATGTTTCCTAGAAAAGTTACGAAAAAAATGTTTTATGGTCCCATTCCTTCATTTAAATCTCCCTACATTTCTCTCCAAAAGATTTCCTCTCTTTTGTAGTTTTGTCAATTTTGCCAACAATAATTTTTCTTTTTGATAGGACTTTTGGTACATGCCATTTGAGAACACCTCTTTATTAAGAGAATCCAATTTTGATTCCGGGTGATTCCACAATACTGTGTCCCACTGTTTGGCCAAAGTAGGACATTGAAATCAACATTTTTAACCAAATTTCCACTTTCTAACACCTATAGCAACTAAACCGTTAAGAATTTGAAGATGATGTGAACTAGTGACTTTTGAGATTTCATGTGTAGATTCTAAATGTATTTTTTAAAAATAAATTAATAAATAATTTATGGATTTTTTTACATAACTTTTAATGATTTATTTTTTATAATTAACATTTTTAGACAGTGACGTTCATACCATACAACATAACTTTTTTTATAGAAAGGATAAAATTATAAATTTTTAAACATAGATTTGAAACCCCAATATCTAGTGGGCAAATATTTTTTCATAATTTTTTGTTGCTTATTTTTTTAATTAATCTTTGAAGTGAGATTAATTATAATTCAAACATAGGTTTATACCATACAACATAAGTTTTTCTGTATGTATCCAAATTAATTTTTTCTATTTTTGTTGAAACAAGGACATCAATACTTAGTGCACAAATATTTTTCAAAATAAAAATTTCTCTATTTTTTAATTTTTCTACGTGTGTGGAATAGAGACCTTGATATATGGTGAAAAACCTATGTTCACTAGAAAATAGAAAATAAATATAAAATCAAATGAAACATTTTCAAGATCATACTTTTTGGAAAGCTTATACTAAGGGATACATATTTACAAAATAGAATTTCTAAATGACTTCATTTGATCCCCCAAAAGGTGAAGCAAAATTGGTTTTTTGTCAGCATTTTGATAGGTACGAAGGAGACTCCATCAAGGGTTTGATTTAAGACTAGGGGGGTTCTTTCCATAGGGATTTGATCTAAGGGGGTTTTTTCTAACCCCCTTCAATTAAACCTGTTTAGATGGAACCCCTCAAGGCTTAAACCATTAGTTTTTCTAAAAAATATGTGATTTCAGACAAAAATCAAGATGTCCCATAAGTGGGACACACTATTATGGAAACACCCTTCCATTTTGTCAATTTATAGAAAATTATTTTGAAATGAAAGATATCCCATTCCTTCAAATGGGACTTGATGAAGGCCAATTTTTTTGCCAACAACAACAATGTAGATCCTTTCAGCTTAGGAGCCTCATTGCACTAACTTTACAACTTTGTCTCAAGATATAGATCCCTTAAACACATCAATTAAAACTTTTAACAAGAATCATAGAGGTGGAAAATCTCCTAAAAGATATAAGGAGATAGGGGCATGGTCAAACCTTGAGATGGGGAGGATCCAATTTTCTAGAACCCAATAAGTACCAAACTAGTTGGGAGTGGCAAGAAAATGATACAATCTTATTTCAATCTAACTAAAACCTAACCTCTTTTTGGTAAAAGAGAAACAATCACTCTTTGGTTCTAAATTCACCAAATGTGAATTGTTCACAAAGGTTAAAAAGTCCAATTGGGACTATGTTGACCTAGAAGCACCACCATTTTTATCCTTATTTAAAAGGACAACATTGAAACCTCAACCTAGAAAAATTAATTTTCCACTCAAAAGGATCAAAAGAGAAGATAAATCCTCCTATAGTCTTCTTTTGATAATGGGTCCAATTAGGTCAAATATAGTGAATACAAAAAAAGACAAATTAGAATTTGATAGAGTCTTCACCTTACAAAGTTGTCAATTAGAACCACAATTCAAAACTGGAACCTCAATCAAAGAAGGGGACAACAAAATACCCAAATCTCTCAAGGATTCTATAGCACCAACAAATATACCTTTCCACCTACTCCATCTTTGATGAAACAAATTGATTGCTTCCTCCTTATTCAATTTTGTTTCTTGCAACACAATCTATGGAACAACTAAGTGCCTCTTTTTAGGGGAGTTCAATCCTCTAATATTCCATGATGGTAAAATCATGGTTTAAGTGGAAGGAATTAGATCACCCTTTAACTTAGAGGAAAATAAAATTACTTGATTGCTTTCTATTTAAATTCAAGAACAACTTCCATCATTTTCTCTTTGCTCAAATTTTGACCTCTTTTTCCTTTGAAACATAATTTGGCATTAGCTTGGCACTCTTAGTTTGGGAAATTTTTAAAATATCCTTAGAGAATTAATCCTTTTCATTTAATAAATCCACCAACTCTTCTTTAGACACATTCCCTAGGGATCCTCCAAATAATTATCCATCAAACAAATCCTTTTCCAATCATTCAAAATATTTTTTTATTTCCTTTGATGAAAGAAGTGATAAAAATTTGGATTCTCCCACAATTGCATTATTTTCCTTGAGCATCAACCTAGGGGATTTACATGAGGGATCCTTATCACCATCCTCCATCCTAGCCTACATAAAGAATACCTTGGGAGTGGAAGAAGACACCCGTCTCTTGCTCTAAATAATCTGGTGGACCTCAATTTCTAAATTCTTTGGAACAAAACCTTATGGTAGATGCAGTTCCACATTCCTTAGTAAAGACTTTTCCTGCTAAGCATTTTTTATTTTTCCTTTCCCTCTAGGCAATTATGTTGTAGATAAATCAATTTTTGGCTATTGAAATAGTGAGGTTGATAGTCTTTAGTTTCAACCTTCTACTTCCACAACCCCTCTAAGATTATAATAAGATTGACAAATTCTAAAATTAGAAGGGAAAGATCCAATTTGACACACAACCTCACATAAGAACCTAACTAACCCTCTTTAGCATTATCATCCATACACTAAAACTCCCTTAGGCTATTGCCATTCTATTTAAGGGTAGACTAAATCTAATATTCACTTGGAAGATTATAAATCCTTAGTGAGATCAATGTTTTCCCTAATCCACCAAAAGTTGGATCAAATTTTGGTTTCCAATCCTAAAGAAAGAGGCTTGATCCATCCAACAACCATTGACCACCTTCCAAGATTGAAATTTTTGTTTGCTTATCAATGCATATATCCATAAAAAAGCTTCAAGAGAAATTAAAGATTGATATTCTCTCCCCCATGCTCATGAATCCAATTTGTTACCACTCCCATGGCTAGCCAAATTCTTAAAAATATTCTGATGAGCCCCAACTCTTTTAATTCAAGAGTTTTGGTTTCCACCTTTGAATCCAATAGATTTACATTTATATTATCTTTTCCAATAGGTAGAGCTCAACCTAGAATAGAACCTTGCAATTATAATTTTTTTTAGTGGAATTGAGTTGGCACCAGTTGCCACCAATGACAACCCATATGTATTTACAAAAATCATCATCCTTGATTCTCCTTGACTTTGGATATCTTCAATCCATAAGTTTTGAGGGTGACCACAAATTTAACATCCTCCCTTATTACTAGCTCAATGATCCTCCATTGATACCACTTTGTCTCCCTTTCACCCATCTCCTATCTTTGATTTGTCTTGAGTCTAGTTGCCCTCCAACCCACTCCTTCACTAGTCCCTACTCTTACTCATCTACCACCATCTCTAGATTTAAGTGAAGAGGAAATATAGTTCATTGTAGGTGGGGGTATTGATATATATATAATTTTTTAAGTTATATGTTGGGTATAGGGGTGTGGTGATGTTCTAACATAATTATTTATTACTGTATAGTCTTACTTGCTAATTATAGTTAATTGGTTAATTAATAAGGATTACAACACATTTGTTAAAGGTAACCAAGGGTCTAGCTACCTAGGGTTGGGATAGGGGCCTCAATCCACTCAGAACTAGAACTATGTACTTATTTGCTTCGTACCTCTCAATACTTTCACCTCCTTCCCTCTGGTACCTACAAGAAACCATGTAGTCTCACAAAACATTATTAGAGCCTATTTCATAAAATAACATACATAATCTTGATAATTAAATTATCTAGTCATTAACATTCACATTCATTTAATCGCACTACCATAACATAGTTTTATTAATAATTAAAACATCCATAATTATTAAGTCTAGTCAATCAAATCCCACATCCAAATTTCATTGAGATAGGGGTAAAGTTATTTAAAATAGTCTTAATAACATTTTTTGGGATGTCAAAACACACACTAACACACTTTTGGATCATAAGGACCCTAAAATCCAACAACTTATAACACATACATAGAAGTTTGGGTTACAATATAACCGAAACCCTCTTATTAACACTAACATTATGAACACACCAACACGTGAATTTTGGATGGTAAGGTAATGACTTAGTGTCTAAATGATATTTTTGGCCAATAGACTTATTCTTTATGTAAACTCTTTTTAGTAAGTTGTAATTTGTGTTTACTATAAATAGATAGTCATCCAAATATCATATTTATTTTTAATTTTTTTTCATCTAAATATATTATTCTCTTAAATCAATATAACATTTTAACTATATATTAAAATTTTCTTGAACCTATTAATTACAACTAGACTGAAAACAACCCAACCACAACAATATACTGTTAAACATTTACAACCACATACAAGAGTGTTTAAATTTTGTTCACTCTTTCTTTAAAAAACAATAAATTTCTTGACTTAAAAAGCATTACCAAAATAATCAGACAATACAACTTAAGAAATTTTGATTATGGAGAGACGTCATATTGTGCACTTTGGGCCATATCCTCTTCCATTGTGTCCACTAAGTTCATGCTACATCAAACCCAAAAAGGTGACCAACCCTCTGAATGAGGCCATCCACACAAGGCTGATCCGAAACTGCTCAGATCAACCCATTTACAGTGGTTATTTCCAGCCATATCAACCTAGTACACAGTAGTTATTTGCATCCGGTGTGAAAAGCAAGTGGAGTCTACCAAGATCTTGTCCAAGTTATTTTCGACAAGGACGTATAAGTTCCACCCTATCGTACGACATGCCACTGCCCTTTCATTCATGCTAGAATCTTCTCTTAACATGCCACAATAAACTTTTTAACTACTACATAAATTATGGTCTAACTCAATTTCCTTTATAAAACCATGCACATAAAACTATTCATTTTACGCATGTAGATAAAATCAAATAGGGGAGAGGATTCAATACTCGCCCATGTCCCAAAGCCCGTCATGGTGCAACACACATAATCCACCAATAAAATATATTACAATAATCAATACATGAAAATTAAAAGCCTAGTGAAATATACCTAAAGAACCAATACATGTTCCCCTGTATATGTTTAGTTACACCATTCAAGTGGACAAAATAAATGTCACTTTACTTGCAATACAAGACAAGTTGGTCCAAATGGGGACTCTTTCAAAATAAGATACACACTTTTTAAATTAATTACAAGATATAATGTTTATAATAACCACCCTTTTGGAGAGGGTTCAAAAGTCAAACAGATTACATTTACACATCTTAGTGCTCACTTATTGGCACCCAAACTACCTTAAATTCAAGCCCTTCTCAACTAGATGGGCTCTCAAAGGCACATATTCTTATACTTGCTGTCACATCCACATGACATCTTACAATTACTATAGGTACCTACACAAACAATAAATGGTATAAGGCTACCCTACCAGACTTTAGAATAAATATATTTCATAATTCACAATAGATCATCCTAGAATTTATCAGCGTCTCAACTTTTGTTATTTTCTAATGTGAAAAACAAGGATGTAAAAACAATATACAATTATGTGCTTATATATACACAGTTATGAAGGGAATTTACGTACTTATATATACACGGTGATATATAATGAAAAATATATATAACTCATATACATTCAGGGTTTGATTTTATATATACATAGGTTTATAAATAATGAAATCCTAAAGCATATTGCTACAATAATCTATTTTCTTCCATAATGTAACTCCATAGTGTTTAGGGTGTGTGCAAGAAGTTGAGTCCACGTTTTGGCCAAAAAGTGGAAGTGTTTTCCTTGATTTTCAGAATTTGTCACATTTGACCTAAAAATTTGAAGCACTTAAAGATTGAATCTTAAAAAAAGTCAGTAATATGAAATGTAGTACTCGGAATCTAGTTTCCAAATATGTAATTTATTTTAATACCCAGATGATACAAATTTATTTTCAATAGGCATGTCTAAAAACCACTGTTTAAAAGTCACTTTTTTTTTTACCATACCATGCACGTGTACGTCAACCATATTTTGACCTAAATAATTGTATTTTTATGAATCCTTTTGGGAAAATATCTGTAACACACTGAAGATTGTTGATATTTTTTTGTAATTTTTTTGAATATTTTTTTTAATTAATTTTTTATTGGTCGTAATTGTTGTTTTGAAAATCCCTCGTGTACGTCACACATAAGATGACCTAAACTTATCATTTTTTTATTTTTATTTTTAAATTGAAAAGAATTGTCTGAAGATTGTCGATGCAAAACTTGTTTTTCAAAAAATTATTTTAATAAAAAGTTATTAAAATAATAAGAAAACTTGATATTTTAAGTTTATGGACTAGTTTCATCAAAAATTATTTGAAAAATAGAAAAAAATAATAAAATTGTAAAAAAAATTACATATTTGGAATCTACATAATCTCATCTATAATGGGTTTTAATTTCATCAAAAAATTATGTAAAAAACATCTTTAGACATATGTCCAAATTCACTATTTTCTAATGACATTGACATGACCTTCAAGTTGCAGGTCAAAACGAGTCCAAATCCAAGGGTTGGGTTCCCAAGCCTTTTCCCGACCCGAAACCTATAGAAAAAACCACGCCTAGATTTCAAATTTCAAGAAATGGGATCCCGTTTCCTAAACGGGGTCTTATTTTAATTTTTTATTAGTTTCAACTATGCAAAATAAAATGGGATCCCGCTTAGTTTTTGACTATTTTTTTAAAATTTACTGATAAAAAATTACTGTCAAGTCTGCAACTTGACATCTTACACGACTTTGGACAACCGAAAGCAAATTTTTTTGCAATTTTTATCAAATCTTGTCTTCTACATGCTCTTGAACTTGCAGTTTCATTTAAATTTTGGAAGGAGGCAACATTGGGACAATTTTGGAGTAGAATTGTGTTCATTTTCTATTCATTTGGAGGAATAAAAAATAAACTTTTACTATTGAAATTCATTTGTACTTTAGAATTTTGTAATCATGGGATCACATCATTGTCAAAAGAGGAAAGATAGGAAGGTATTGACCCTTGAAGAAATTCAAGCAAATAGAGAGGAGGCAAAATGACAAAGAGATAGAAGAATGAGGATTCAAGCAATGAATAATGTTGCAGCATACGATTCCATGACTATTGAAGATAAAAACATTGAAGAGATCATGGATGTAGACGATGCAAATTTGCAAGAGGTGGAAGATAATTCGATTATAGAAACTAATCCCGATATGTCTTCAAATCCACCTTTCAATGTTATGGAGAATGTGACAATAGGCACGAATCCAGGTACATCTTCAAATCCACCTTTGAATGATATGGAAAATGTGATTATAAATGATATTCGTATTGATCATTTAAAAGAAGCTAGATATAACAATGTTGAGATCGATTTAATTCATAGACAAGTTGTAGAAACGAATATTGAAAATGAGATCCCTTGTGTTGGTCAAAATAGAAATCCTTTTGTTGTTGAAAATGAAAATCCTTATGTTCAAGGTGAAAATGAAAATCCTTGTGTTGTTAAAAATGAAAATATTTTTTTTAAAATTGAAAGTATTGTTTTGGATAATCTTCTTGGTAAGATTTCTTGGAGACAAATAAGAATGTATGCCAATAGATTATACAAACAATTTTTTAATCAAAAAAGACTATCATTTCAATGTCAACTCATGATGCAATTGATGAGAATGTGGAAAATGAGAAAAGTAATGAAAAAGTTAGGCATTTTTGTGAAACCAAAAAGAAAAGATGAATCACTTAAACATGCTATATGTACTATTGCTAGTGCCATTGAGTCTATTGGAAAGAAGAGTTGATCTAAAGATAAGAATGCAGCACGACGAGCTATAAAAACTTCTATAGTTAATAAAACAACTTTAGATAAAAGAATGTTAAGAAACATTAGTGGAATTCTAAACATACCTCCTAAAACATTGGTAAGAGCGGTAAAGAGAAGAGAAAGTATAGAAAGTGATCCAATCAACCAATGTTGGAGTTTTAGTGGTCAACTCCCAAGGTTTGACATAAAATTGATTATTGAAATCAAATCTTTCACTGAAAAATATTGGCATGATAATATAGGGTATCATCTAATGCTAGAGCTGTTTTAAAATTAAGAGGGGAGTCCAAAATTCGCTATCCTCATCCAAAACACCTATTAGACACAACTCAAACTAAATTTTAAAGAAAATTTCTAGATGATTCAGTGTTACCTAGAAATATTAGCATAAGTCAAAGATCATTTAAAAAAGTAAACCTTGGTATGTTAAAATTAATAAGCAACCAATCTCTTGTTGTTGTAAAACGCATGTGCAATTTCATTATTATTATGAAGTTTTTTTATATATACGTTGTACTTCACATACTAACATGATTATGCAGGAATGTGGTATTAATATGCCACCTAAAACAATCAAGGAGTTTATAGCAAGTTTATTTTGTGAAAGATCTAATGGGCATTTATTTTATTTAAGTTCATGTATTTCTAGACAATGCACTAGTTGTGGCAATCTTTCATTCTTAGGTGTTTGTATGCATGAAAGTGTTGAAAATGATTTTGGACAACAATTAGTGGATGTTAAAAGTTTTAAGAATGTTGAGTATTATTTAAAGGATGGAAAATTTGGAAAGAATTGCGATTTAATCACGGAAAAAATTAGTGTACATGCATTCATATCAGAATTAAGAGTAATATTGTACCAAAATATGTCAAACACTCTCAACATGTTCGATGGCTTGATGGACAATTTTGCACATGTAGAAACACATTTCTAGTTGGAACTATACTTTTAGTGATTGATTTTGCAAAAAACTATACTCTTTCTCCACAAGAGGAAATCCACTCACAATATTACAATTCAATGCAGGTGGCTATGTTTGTTCATATTGTATACAGGCATGCAGATGATAGTACAGAGGATGATAGAAATTTTTTGAAGAAATATCATTTCTATTTGAGAGACAATCGGTTACACTCGTCAGAGTTTGTTCAATATTGTTTTAAAATATTTTATACAAATTTAAGAGAAAGAGGAATCCAGATGACAGAACATCTCATTTGGTCAGATAATTGTACGAGATAGTTCAAGAATGCTCGAATGTTTTATTGGTTAAGTAGGGTTCACAAGGAAAATAATGTCCAACATATGTGGAGTTTTTTTGAAGTTGGACATATAAAGGAGAACATGATGGAGCTGGTGCATGTGTTAAAAGAATTCTTGCTAGAGAGCAATTGAAATTTGAAGATGCAGTAAAATTTAAAGATGCATGTGCGATTGTGGAGTAGTGCAATACGAAATTATCTACAGGATCAAGCGAGTACTCTACAGTTCGACAATTCTTTTGGTTGAAGAAGAGAACATTGTGCCTAGACTTGATTGTGAGACAATCAGTGGATCTACTAAATGGCATTCATTTAAGAGTTCGAATGCAAGCACATGGACTATATGGAAAAGGGAGCTTGGATGTTTTTGTCAATTTTGCATTTCAAGGGATTGAGAAGCATGTGAGAATACAGAATGGGTTGAAAAGTTGAAGCAAAGATCGTTGATACCTACAGAAACACATGATCAATATGAAACAACAATTGA
This sequence comes from Cunninghamia lanceolata, assembly GCA_027924645.1. Lineage (NCBI taxonomy): Eukaryota > Viridiplantae > Streptophyta > Pinopsida > Cupressales > Cupressaceae > Cunninghamia > Cunninghamia lanceolata. The sequence continues at coordinate 13,382,676 of BSBN01000233.1, read as the reverse complement.
AGACAATGATCAAGTGTTTGCATCGAATGACTATGACTGTGTTTCAGACCTTGTACAAGAAGGTAATTTAATTCAATTTATTTCATTTTATTTCACTTTATTACTATTTTGTAATATATTTAATATATATGGATGCATGTATGTAGAAATTGGTCAAATTATATGTCACACAAGTTATTGAATTAAATTTTGTTTGTAGGACATGTGTATGTTGTTGTTACACCTGAGGAGAATGAAGAGGAAATAGAATATTGGTTGGCTCGATGTGTGGAGACTAAACATAATAGTACTTCAAGAAGATGGTGATGGCTTTCATTATCCGATAAGTTCGGTGGTGGTTGTTGGCACTTGGCTACGAAAATACCTAACAAGGAAGAATGATTTGCCTATATTCAAAAATTATGAAACACATAAGAAGATTATACACTACTCGCATTTGGTGGTGGAAACAAATATAAAACTAGTGAGGTATCGTGGAAGACTTGCTAATAAAGAGCTATGGACAATTTCTATGGAAGAGCATGAGACAATCATAGATGCATTGCAAAAAAGAGAGGATGCAGATGGTACAATGGAATAAATTTTTAGGTATGTATATAGTTGCATATTTTTAATTGATAGTTAATATAGTTGTATTAAGTCATCCCCTTAGCTCCCCTTAAGCCATCCTCTTACCTACCCTTAATCAATTTCCTATAAATATAGAACTAATTTTCTCACATGACACATAATTTTCTCCCCTTACACCCCTCTCTTACATCCCCTTAAGCCATCCTCTTACATCCCCTTAAGTCATTGTCTTATCTCCCCTTAATCCATCCTCTTACCTCCCCTTACATTCATTATTTTTGCAGGTCCCCTACAAGTCTAGAGATCCTGCATGATTGTATCGATGAACATTTGTATATTCTTTCATTCTCATTTGACCTTCTATAAATTATTCTCTTTATCTTAAAATTTGTATCAACTTATGTATATATAATTTATTTACTTACATTCATTATTTTGCAGGTGTACCCTACAAGTAGATTTTTGCATGATTGTCACTTCAAGTTTTGACCATACAAATTTGTTAGATCAAATTTGTAGTCTTTAACTTAAAGTGAATGCATTAGGTAATTGTATATATACTCATATATTTCATATCACATGTTATCTAGTTACATATTGCATCAATGTTTTGTGTTTTTGATATATACTTTCATTCTCATTTCACCTTCTATATTATTCCCTTTATCTTAAAATTTGTATCGACTCATGTATTTTAAGCTTATATGCACAGTTAAAAATTATTTATTGTCATTTTGTATCCTTAAGCCATCATCATATTCATCACATACTTTGAGACAAAAAAGAGAGGATGCAAATTCAACCTACAACATGGAATACTTGTAAATACAAGTAAGTATATATATAGTTTTATATAAATTTAAATTCATGTTTTGATGATATATTGATATTGCTTATATACATAGTTAAAATTAATTTATTGTCATTTTGATATCAGGTGGCATGAAGATGCTACATTTTGATGATCCACCACAAGTTTTGGATTTCCTTGAGATGGCATAGCCACATTTTGTAAATATTGTTTTGAGTTGGCATATATGCCAACTTTATATATGTACATACACAATTACTCTACACTTTTATATATAAAAATTAATATTTGATATATTTTGTTCGTTATGTGCATGTTTTCCTACTTTGAAACTTATTAAAATTTGAATGTATAATCAATTTGTCATGTATATTATGATAAATTTGGTTGCCTTCGGCAACTTCACCAAATTTATATTTATTCTAATTAATTATATCAATTGTGATTGAACATGAGACATACTTTGAATTCTTTGATCCCCTTAAGACGTCCTATTAGGAACCCTTAAGCCATCCTACAAGGAACCCTTAAGCCATCATTTCTCATAATCACTTTGTCACATATATTACTGTTAAATTTGGTTGCCTTGTGAAACTTCACCAAATTTATATATATTCTAATTAATTATATCAACTTTGATTGAACATGAGACATACTTTGAATTCTTTGATCCCTTAAGATATCCTATTAGGACCCCTTAAGACATTTGTAATGTCCCTTTCCCGACTTGCCCTAGAATTCGCTTATGGATTAGGTTTAGGCTTTCTTTTCTTTTAATGGGGTAACCTTGGGTTGAATAGATCACACGTTCTTTTGAATTAGTACCTACAATATTATGTATATTCAAGTCCATATTGTTACATGTTATTTTAATATCTAGTATTCATTAGTCTAACATAAACACACTTGCAATTTGAAACACATAGGTAAAAGAAAAATGTTCATTATGCCGAGGGAGGTAAAGACGTAAGCCCTTAGTAGCCTAAGGCCTACCACAGTCCTATTGCCCAATCCCTTGACTCAGGCCTGCGAGGCATATCATATTGTCCATTCCCTTGTCTCGGGCCTATGGGGCATAATCCAATGTGGGACCCCCATCCCTCCATGATCCAAACCCTTGACTCAGGCCTACGGGGCATAACGCCCATTTCTGATCTTGGGCCTATAGGGACGGAACCTAGATGAGGTTTATAGGCCATCTACTAAGGTCTATGCATTCCCTCTCCTGGTTGAATTCATAAAATGCAATACATGTAGTTTCCACACACATTTCCAAAACATACAATTTGTCTTTATTATTATAATGTCCCTCTTTGTCTGTTGTGACTCTTCTTGAGTCGGCCTCATGCCTATTCTTCAATATTTATATATTATAGTATTTGTTATAATATTAATAAAATATCTATATTATATTATTACATATGTTATTAATAGTATTATATATATATATATATATATTTGATTACTTGCCAGCACTTGAATTCTATTGTTATTTCATTATTAACATAACTATATAATATATTACTTATTCATTATCATTATAATATTACTATTATAAATATATATATTATTATAATATTATTTATTATTGTTATTATGGTATCATTATTATTATAGTTTTATCATGAATATAATTTTTAATAATGTTTAATCATACCATCTCTATCAGGACATCACGTCCTTTATCTACTATATACATTATATTTATTTATTTATTTATACTGGAATCATTCCTTCCATTTGCTGCTGATGTACATATTTCTATTAATTTATGTTGTCTTTCTTTTTATATTTTCTTCCCATGATCTTTTTCTTCTATCTCACAACCTTTATTTATTTCTCTTTCACAGACATGTTCGAAGAGGCACATCTCTTATTATGCTTGGTGGTAAAAGACGTACTTACCCTCTTATAATTTTTATTACTTTATATTAATTCCCTTTTGTGGTAAAACTAGTTCTAACCATATGTAACTCCCTTATCATAAGAGGATAGGTTAAAAGATGTTTATTTATATTATTTGTATTTATATTATATCATTATAATAAATGATATATTATTTATTTTATATTATTTATATTATATCATTATAATAAATGATATATGATTTATATTATATTATTTGTATGTGTTATTTATAAATATATTAATAATATATTTTGTTAATTGTTTTAAATAAATATTATTTAAATATATTAAATATATTCTATTTATAATATTATTCATATCTTTAATTTGAATGAATAATACATAATGGATTGAATTATAAATGACTAATATAGGGACATGACAACCCTCCCCACTCAAAATTGCTTGTTCTCAAGCAATCACAACTAGGATTAAAGGATTAGGCCAAAGTATAACTAATTTAATATTAAAGTATACATGAAAAATGGTAATAATAAATTTAATATATATTTTTTAAATTTTATTTATTTTTATTTATGTTTAAACATTATAGTTATGTTTAATAGGGTTGTGGATCTAATCACATAGTTATTATGATCACAAATTAATTAATTTATATATGTGTTTCTTGAAAATAATCTATATATAAACTATATATGATGTATTTATACAACATATAATATTTATAATAATAATTGAATTTACTATATGGGATTATATATTATGATACAATCTTATAGCTATTAAGTAACAATAAGTTGAGATGAAAATAACTTTTTCAAATATATATTACTTTATGAGAACTTAGAGATATCTTACTACATATTTATTTATAAATTATATTTTAATTACTTTATTTTATTATTTCATTTAGTATATTTACTTAATGAATTTAATTGTTATACAAGTTGTTTTATTTATTTATTTATTTTTAATTAGGTATTATTCACTGGATGGCAGGATGACCGCTCTGATACCACTGTAATGTTCCTTACCTGTTCTACCCTAAAACTTGCTGGTGAATGAAATTTAGGATTTCTACTTCTTGAATTCTTCTTAGAGTCGTACCTGTAACATCACATATATATATACACAAAATCCATATTGCCATATGTTAGTTCTAATATCTATTACCCAGCAATTCAACATAACCAGACTTGCAATTGGAAACACATAAGAAAGAAGAAACAATCAGCCAGCCAGGGGGTGGGGAATCATAAATCCTTAGTAGCCTAAGGCCTACCACAGTCCTATTGCCCAATTCCTGATCTCGGGCCTATGGGGATAGAACCTAGATGGGGTTTATAGGCAATCTACTAAGGTCTATGCATTCCCTCTTCTAGTTGAATTCATAAAATGCAATACGTGCAGTTTTCACACACATTTCCAAAACATACAATTTGCCTTTATTATTATAATGTCCCTCTTTGTTTATTGTGAGTCTTCTTGAGTCGGCCTCATGCCTATTCTTTAATATTTATATATTATAGTATTTGTTATAATATTAATAAAATATCTATATTATATTATTACATATGTTATATATATATATTTGATTGCTTACCAGCACTTGAATTCTATTGTTATTTCATTATTAACATAACTATATAATTTATTACTTATTCATTATCATTATACTATTACTATTATAAATATATATATTATTATAATATTATTTATTATTGTTATTATGGTATCATTATTATTATAGTTTTATCATGAATATAATTTTTAATAATGTTTAATCATACCATCTCTATCAGGACATCATATCCTTTATCTACTATATATATTATATTTATTTATTTATTTTTACTAGAATTATTCCTCCCATTTGCTGTTGATGTACATATCTTATGTTGTCTTTCTTTTTATATTTTCTTCCCATGATCTTTTTCTTCTATGTCACAACCTTTATTTATTTCCCTTTCACAGACATGTTCGAAGAGGCACATCTCTTATTATGCTTGGTGGTAAAAGACGTACTTACCCTCTTATATTTTTTATTACTTTATATTAATTCCCTTTTGTGGTAAAACTAGTTCTAACCATACGTAACTCCCTTATCATAAGAGGATAGGTTAAAAGATGTTTATTTATATTATTTGTATTTATATTGTATCATTATAATAAAAGATATATTATTTATTTTATATTATTTATATTATATCATTTATATCATAATAAATGATATATGATTTATATTATATTATTCATATTTATATTACAATATAAGATAATAATAATAATATTTGTACTTATATTATTAGATATATTTATAATATATTATTTATTTACATTATTTGTATTTATATTATATCATTATAATAAATGATATATGATTTATATTATATTATTTGTATGTGTTATTTATAAATATAATAATAATATATTTTGTTAATTGTTTTAAATAAATATTATTTAAATATATTAAATATATTCTATTTATAATATTATTCATATCTTTAATTTGAATGAATAATACATAATGGATTCAATTATAAATGACTAATATAGGGACATGCCAACATTCTATTAGGACCCCTTAAGCCATCATTTCTCTTATGACCCCTTAATTCATATATATCCTAATTAATTATATCAATTATGATTGAACATGAGACATACTTTGAATTTTTGATCCCCTTAAGCAAATTTTGAATTCTTGCATATTGTTGATTTTCATGATCTTGAATAGCATCAAAAGTAATACATGCATAGCATCAAAATTAATGATATATAACATGTGCTTCACATTTTTATAATTCCCTATTCCTATTCTAATAATATCGAATGTCTTGACTACATAAATCAAATTTGTAAAGTAAAAATATTTGAAATGCTTATGTTTTTGCTAACTTGTGGATATTTTATTATTGTTATCACTAAGTTATAAGAAGTTAAATTTCATAAATCTAACTATAAGAACCTTTGATAACATTAGTGTAAATAAAATATAGTCTCATAAGGAAAATTAATTTGTTCAAGTTAAAAATGCATAAATGTACATGTGTAAATGTACAACAATAGTCCATAAAATACTGAAATTAATAAAATCCATGAAACACTATATATAGTCCATGAAACAATATTTATAGTCCATGAAACAATATATAAAGTCCATGAAAATACTGAAACATATATATAGATCTAGTTCACATGTGAAATACTGAAATGCAGAAACATGTACATATAGAGTCCATGAAATACTGAAACATATATAGATCTAGTCCATGAAATATTGAAATATTGAAACATGTATAAAGAGTATGTATGCAACATGTACTGAAACATATATAGAGTCCATGGAATGTACTAAAACATATATATGTCTAACTCCTATCATCCCTATAATCAAGAAACCTCTTCATTCCACACAGACTAGGATGATCTGAATCAATCTAAACAAGAGAAATAAATTTGAAATCAGATTAAAATGTTAAAAAATGATAATTTATTCATTTTAATTTATAAAATCATAAAAATACTGTATCAGGTTGCTCATCTCCTCTAATGACCTGCTCTGCATACTCTGCTACATGACTTGTCTCATGCTATAGAAGATAACAAATTTAACACATGTCAACATATATTCTATTGAAATGTACTTTAAGTTCACAATGTATATTATAATTGAATTTAAATAATCTAAATTTTAAATTATACCATATGAGGCTGCTCATCTCCTTTGTCGTCTTGCTCTGCATGTGATGTTGTAGGTGGTATGGCATCAACAGGATCAAACATGTCACTAACAAGGTCCTACAAGGTCATTTATAAAACATGTGTAAAAATTAGGTTAAAACATATATATTCACTTGTGTACCCAATTTTTGTTTTAATCTATTTAAAAGACCTACATATTGCACGTACACATAGATGTTTTTTTGAACAACCTGAAATGTAGCTGACTCCTAAAATTGACTTGGATCATCTAAGTGTGCCGAAATACACATCCTCATTGTTGTGTCAACCTGCATAGACATATTTTTAATATAAGTACATGCACATTTGATATAGTGAATTCAAAATACAAAAATCTAAGTATAGTTTTTAAAAATAGTGTACATACAAGTGGCTCATGTGAGACGCTCGACAATGGAGGATCCAATGTGGACGTCAAATTACTTCCCTGAACCAACATAAATATTTAACACATGTTCAGGACTGAATTACAAATTAAAATCAATTTAAAATTATTTAATATATATTTAAAAAATTAATCAAAATACCCCAAATGGGTGGCCGACATGAACAGGTGTCGACGCAAAACAAAATCAATCAAAAGAATTCGTCGTGCCTGTGGCCATCATCTACACCAAACAATTTGATTGTTAAAATATTACAATTTAATTGATCTATATGTTCATTAAAAACATGTGCTTAAAATTCTTATAAATTCAACATGTGTACCTATATATATATATATTTACTTGTGTCAAATGATCAGTGGGGTGATCCTCAGCAATTAGAAAATCAACAAATGCTCCACGTGCAGCTAAAGTGGGTGCTCCTGATCAGGTCCATAATATAACTAATTACAACTCGTACACATATGAGGCATCGACACATGTGGAGTGGTACTAGGACCAGCTCCACCATCAGCTCCTCCACGGTCTCGCCCACTAGCCCCAGCTACCATCTTAGAAGTCTGCTCATCGAGGCTAGCCGAGAGTGCACTTAATGCTCCTAGTGCGGATACCATTGCACAATGTTGGACGGGCATAGGAATGGTAGCAGAAGGAGGGTTGACAAGAGCATGAGCAAGCACGGGTCATTGGGGATCAACCCGTGCCCCTACCCTCTATTGTGGCATGCCGCCACCAACACCCTGGAATGATCTAAAATCAAAATAATTGGGTTTCCTATTCATCACAAAATCTGCATATAATTTTCTCAAAAAATATAGAGGAACCTCACAATTTACATGAGGTGGATAATCAAATACCATCCACCACTAATCCCAAAAATTGGCAGACATCTCTGCATGTCTACACCACCTAATTGATATTCTCTTCTTGTTTGGGGGAATTGGTTCATTGGTGATGGAGTGCCTAAAATATTGAGCTAAATGGGATTTTGTGATTTTCAAATCCAGGATATCCCTATAAGAGAGGCCATTAGAATAAAACTGACACCTCTCCTCTCTCCATAATCTAAAACTGTCTAAGTCAGAATCAATGGACCTAGCATAATCTACAATGTTTTGCATCAAAGATGCAAACGCATCAAGTGAGGTGGCATAAATTTTTCATTTTGAATGGTATTTATTTTTCTTTGATGGAACTGATATTTTCATTAATTCTAGCTTACAAGCGATCCTCATCAGAGTGGAGGTGGGGGTGGAGGTGGGAGTGGAGGTGGGGGATTTTGAGGTGGAGATGGAAGTCGCTCAGGGTGTTCAGGTTGGGGGTGGAGGTGGCCTATTGAGGAAATCCTCAATATCAAAATGAATATCCATGATATAAAAACTATGAAACTGCATATACATAAATATACAAACTAGTACAAAATTAACTTTCAAGAATATATAAAAATTATAAATAAACATATTGAAAAAACTAGATATTATACATGTTGAGAAATTTTACAAGAAATATTTAAATTAAATGTACATGACTACATTTAAAAGAAAAATTAGGATCTACATACACATACATTCATCATTCAACTTGAGCATACATAGAAATTTCAAAATTTAAGAGATTCTAACTATGTAATTTTAATACATGTACATACTAAAAAATAAACTGAAAACATATGTAAAAAAGGGTAAATTTCTAACAAAATGTGTAAGGCTCATTTATGTCTAAGGCATATAATATTTTGTGGCTTGATACATACTTTAAAGTGTTTACAAGGAATAGTGAAGTTTCCCATTAAATCCTATTTTATTAAATCCCCTTAATCCACATGTCATCTTTCCTAGGTCCATAAACCATACTAATGGAATGATTTTGTCCATAGTTGACCTTGAGTTTAATATATATATTTTTAACAAGTTTATAAAAACTTCAAGCATCTAACATTATACAAATTGATCAAATGTGAATGATCAATTTGACTATTATTTGATGTAGCACACAACATACACTCAATACAATTTTGCCATTAATCATGTGAGAGCCAAAGATTTGAAGACTAGAACATTAAAAAACTTCTATTCATCAACTCTGCTGCTACAATGAGAGAAAACTCTCTTATATCCAAGAAAACAAAAAAATAAATTACCTTTTTTGGCAGATTTCGACAATTTTCAGATTTTGCCATTTTAGGTCATTTTACAGTCATATCTTGAGAATCCAATTTTTTCCAAAAGCTTCGTAAAACTAAGGTAGGACGAAATGCCAACTAATATTCTAAATTTGAAACATGAGTTTTGATTTATTACAAAAACAACTTTTTAAAAATCTAGAAAAAAACACTAATTTGCCATTTTGAGGGCCAAGATGAAAGTTTCAAGCCCCGAAAAAGTGCCAAGACAAGGTCCAACTGACTAGGGTGTGTTGGGAAACCATTGACCACCTCATAATGCATCCACCTATAAAATTTTATAGAAAACCCACATCCGAGTCAAAAGTTATGACCTCCGGAAGTCCCTGCATCATTCTCCTCTGGTTGAAAAGAATGCAGCTCCTACAAGTGAGTGTCTTCAAATTGCTGCCGCTTGACTGGATCCAACCGCTGCACTTCCCACTATGTAATCCACGTGCTATCTGTTGGTGGCAATCCTTCCCACTGTACTAAATACTTGTACTACCCTTGCTGAGTGTAGATAGTGTTCTTATCAAGAACCTGTGCAATCTTTTCCTTCTTATGGGGAATGTGGCGGTGCCATGCCACTTCTGGTTGACTATCTTCAGTATCATCCTCACCATGGAATGCATATAAATCAAAAATATTAAACACAAGAGAAATATCGAGATCATCTGGTAAACTAACCTCATATGCATTATCATTGATTTTCTTTGTAATTTTGCAAGGACCAATTTTCCTGTACTTCAACTTGTGGTATGTTCTAGTAGGAAACTACTCTTTTCTCAAATATACCATCACTAAGTCACCTTCATTGAATGTCTGATGTCACATACTAGCATCCACTGTATTCTTATACCTCTCATTACTGTTCTGCAACTTCTATCTCACTTCTTTCTGCAACTATTGAAGGTGTTCTGTGAATGCTTCCCCATCATCACTAACCCTATCTTTCATTGGTATCTGTACCAAATCTAGAACACCTTGAGGATTCCTGCCATACACAATCTAGAAAGGGGACTTTCTTGTTGATCTGTTAACAGAACTATTATAGGCAAATTCAGCCTGGGGTAATGCCAAGTCCCATTGTTTTGGCTTTTCTCCAACAATACACCTCAACAAATTTCCTAGACTCTGATTGACTACCTCTATTTGCCCATCCGTTTGAGGATGATAGGCACTACTAAACTGTAACTTGGTCCCCATCTTCTTCCATAAAGTCCTCCAGAAATGACTAAGGAATTTGGTATCACTATCACAGGTAATAGTCTTTGGAACACCATGTAGTCAAACAACTTCTGAAAAAAATAACTCTGCTACCCTCGTTGCATCATTAGTTTTCTTACAGGCAATAAAATGAACCCTCTTGGAGAACCTATCAACAACTACAAAAATAGAGTTATTACCTCATTGAGTATGTGGAAGTCCCAATGCAAAGTCCATGCTCAAATCTATCCATGGTGCAGTTGGTACTGGTAATGACAAATACAACCCTATATTTTGTGAATGTCCCTTAGCTACTTGGCAGATCCTACACCTTGTTACATACCTAGTTATATCCCTTTTCATCTTTGGCCAGTAATATTTATCTTCTATCAAGGCTATTGTCTTGTCCTTGCCAAAATGTCCAGCCAACCCACTACTATGAAATTCTCTGAGAATGTTTTCCCTCATAGAGCCAGCTGGTATGCATAGTTGTTTTCCTTTAAATAGATACCCATCTTGCAAAAAATATTCACCCCTAAAATGATCCAAGTTACCAGGTACTGGTGCCTTCAATTGTTCCACAATCTCCCAAAAATCATCATCAAACTCATACAAATTTTTGATGGAATCAAAACCAATCACCTTAGTTTCCATTGTGGTCAAAAGTGCAACACACCTACTTAATACATCTGCAACTTGGTTTTGTTTTCCAGACGTATGCTTCAACACAAAATTGTAACCCTGCAAGAAAGAGACCCACTTGGCATGCCTATTCAACTTTTTCTGTGTGTTCAAGTATCTCAATGCAATATGATCTGTAAACAATACAAAGTCCTGGGGAACTAGATAATGTCTCCAATGCCTCAATGCTTGAACAATTGCATAAAATTCCAAATCATAAGTAGAATAATTCTTTCTCACTTCATTCAGCTTTTCACTAAAGAAAGCTACAGGTTTTCCAACTTGGCTAAGCACATCACCTATTCCCACATGGGAGGCATCACATTCTACTTCAAATACCTTATCAAAATTTGGCAATGCAAGTATAAGTGCTTTTATTACCTTTTGCTTCAAGTACTTAAAGCTCTCCTCAGCATTCGTGGTCCATACAAACTCCCTTCCTTTGGTGCAATTTGTTATAGGGGCTACACTACTACTGAAATTTTGAATGAACTTTCGATAGAAAGTGGCCAAGACATGAAATTTTTTTACCTCTGTGATGCTGCTTGGACTAAGCCATTCTAAAATTGCCATGACCTTTGCTGGATCCATTCTAACACTATCTTTACAAATGACAAAGCCTAAAAAAACCAAATTGTCCTGCATGAACCTACACTTCTTCAAATTGGCATATATCTTCTCCTTTCTTAACACACCAAGGATGATCCTCAAGTGTTGTAAGTGCTCTTCTTTGCTGTTACTAAATTCCAAAATATCATCAAAATAAACTACCACAAACTTACCAATGTAAGGTCGTAGTATAGTGTTCATCAATCTCATAAATGTGCTAGGTGCATTTGATAACCCAAATGACATAACCATCCACTCATATAATCCATCTCCATTCTTAAAGGCTGTCTTCCACTCATCCCCTTCTCATATCCGAATTTGGTGGTAGCCACTTCTTAGGGTAATCTTGCTGAAATATTTGGCCCCTGCAAGGACATCCATCATGTCCTCCATACGAGGTATAGGAAACTGATACTTGATGGTAATCTTATTAATTTCTCTTCTATCAGTACATATCATCCATGTTCCATCTTTTTTGGGGGTCAACAATGCTGGTATAGCACATGGGCTCATGCTCTCTCTCACCACACCTTTACTTATGAGTTATGTTACTTGCTTATTCAACTCTACATGTTGTGTTAGATTCATCCTATAAGCTACTTGGTTGGGTAGAGTTGCTCCTAGAATCAAATCAATATGATACTAAATATCTCTCTTTGGTGGTAGACCATTAGGTAATTCATCAGGCACAACATCAACAAATTCTTTCAATGGCTCTGCTACTTCTGGGGGAATTGAAATGTCTTCCTCTTCACCTTTTTTTACTACTAATGCATAACAACACCCTGTCACCTTCATTTCTTTAACAAGATCTCTTTTAGAAAACATGGTCTCACCTTTTCCTTCATCCTTGAGAGGCAACAAAATCACCCTAGAGCCATCTTTCCAAAAGGTGTATGTGTTTTTCTCTCCATCATGTATGACTTTTCTATCATACTGCCATGGCCTTCCCAATAACACATGACAAGCATCCATTGGGACAACATCACACCATATCTCATCCTGGTAGATCTTCCCTATGCTAGACTTAATTAGGCATCTTTTATCAATAGTGACTTCATTTCCCTTTTTAAACCATGCAATGCGGTACAGATGAGGATGTTTTTCACAGTGTAAATTCAATTTGTCTACCATTTCTTTAGAAACCATATTTTCACAACTACCTCCATCAACAATAACTTGACATACCTTGCCACTTGAAGTGCATCTGGTTCTAAAGATATTGGTTCAAAGCCATGAACCATCAGATCTTTTGGCTTGTGTTTACTCCTTCTCTGGAATCACCATTGCTCTTCTCATCATGAGACTTTCTCCCACATCTGGTGGAACCTCTAGTTCCGTCCCTTCCACTTCATGTTGCATTTGAATTAGGTTCACCCTAGGTTATCCTCCTTGACTTCTTTCTTGCATGTTATAATTTGAGCATTCAAATGCCCTATAACCTTCTTCTCCACATCTGAAACAAGTGAAAGGCCTTTTCTAGTTTTCCCATCCTCTACCGCTACCATAACCTCTACCTCTTTGAAATCCCCTTCCTTGTTCTTGATACGGAGGATCTTGTCAAGTATCTACTTATTTTTCCAATCCATGGGATGACTCTCCCCTGCCATAATTTGAACCTCCTCAAAATTGTTGCATGTATGGGCCTAACCGGTGTTGTCATTAATGTCAACATACTCCTGTTGCATTGATGATAAGGATTGGATGAGCTATGTGCTGAGGATATTGAGAAAATTAGTCCTAATTAGGAACAAAGAAGAACAGTGAAGACAATGAGCTAAAGATCCTAGCTAAGATAAAGTTTAGAGGTGATCCAGTAAAGATTTTAGAGGTCCGCATGAAGATCTGAAGAAGTTGTGGCCGCTCAAGTAAAATTGGTTCCGGCAGGTGTTCAGAGGTGACAGAGTGACACAGATAGGTCTGGTGAGATTCAGAAATGCAATATCTTGTTCTACAGATTTGAGGGAGTGTTTAGGAAGTCAATGTGAATTAACAACTCAATTGGTTCGTGGTCTGGAGGTCCACAAGCATCTATTCCATTGTGACAATGATGAAAAACTATTTTCTTGAGGTTCCGGATGAAGGAGATAAGGATTTCAGTAAGCAGATGTAGTGCGAATGTTATTGGTGATTCATGCAAGCTTGTGGATGTCTTTGGATCATGTCCAGTTCATGTTAGTGGTCCACATTAGAGTTTGGGATCGCAACTAAAGAATAACTTCTGGATGATTGTGTTCTTCCTAACTCTGGTCGATCGGATGAGTTACACATCCTGCAGATGATCTTGAAGATGTTATGTGAAGATTGGTGTGTTCCTAGAAGAAGATTGAAGTCTCAGATCTATGTGGCCAACAGTGTGTTGATCCGCGTGAAATCTTTTGTAATTAGTCATGTTGTATTTGTGTATTTGCTCTGCAATGTTTGCTGACTTAGATGATCATTCCTAAGTCGATGTCTTGTATAAATAAGAAATTGTAAAGTCATTCCAAAGTGTATCTTGTGGAGATGAGAGTGTGGTAAAGAGTAGAGGAGCGAAAGGCAGAGCAGAAGTATTGGGCTTAAATGGAACTGATTCAAGCATGGTGAAGATGCTATTCTCCAATTCAAGTATGTGATAATTATTATTATGTAGACAATGTGTCTCTTGTAGGCAGTGGGCCTCTTGTGAGCAGTGTGCTCGGGTAGTGAGCCCTAATGGCATGTGCCATTGTGTTCTTTCTATTCTTCTAATAGAGAATACAATCTTGGGTTAATCACCCCATGGTTTTTCCCTTAACTGGGTTTTCCACGTCAAAATCTTGGTGTCTTGTGTGTTAATGTGTTTCCACTCATGATTTAATGCTTTATGTTTCTATGATTGATTTATGATTATGCTGCTGAATAACAAAGTGGAATTAAGTGTTTAATTGGAATAAAGTTTTGAACAACTGATTCACCCCCCTCTCAGTTGTCTGTCCTAAATCCAACAATTGGTATCAGAGCTAAGTTCCTCTAAAAGAGCTTAACAACTTGAGGAGATCCAGGATGTCATCCTACAAGAAGGATAGTCCAAAGTTTGATGGAACCAATTTTTCTCTTTGGAAAAGTTGCATGCAATGTCACTTGCAATGTATGGGAATGCAGTACTAGACCATGGCTTCAATGAAGTATACTCCACAGAGTGGCCTGAAAACTGTAAATGAAATCACAGATGCTAAAAACAATCTGTGGACTAAAGAAGCTCTTCTAAGTGCCTTGTCTGATTCAGAGCTGACAAATGTTGTTGACCTACAAACTGCTTTTGAGATTTGGGAGAAACTAGAACTTCTACATGAAGGAGACAAGTATGTTAAATGTGCAAGGCTATAGAGTCTAAAAGAAAAATTCAAAAATCTAAAGATGAGAGAAGATGAAAATATCACTACATTTATGCCAAGAGTAAATGAGCTTGCTTGTGGCATTAGACGTGCTGGTGGAGTCTTGGATGAAGATGAGATTGTTGGCAAAGTTCCCAGATCCCTTCCTGCTTCTTATAAATACAAGGTTGCTTCCATTGAAGAATTCAGAGCCCATTCAAGTATCACAAGAGATCAATTGGTTGGTAAATTGGCTGCATTTGAATTGACCGAGTTTGGAGATGCCCCCCCAAGACTGAATCTACATTCAAAGCCAGTGCCTCTGTAAAAGGTAAACAAAGGTTTGATCTGGGAGAGAACTGTTCAAAGAAACTATCATGGTATGAGAAAGCAAGAAAAGACCTGGAAGAAGATGAAGCAGAAGCTGCTCAACTTGAAGCCCTTATTGCAAAAGACTGCCAAGAGGATCTGGTAAGTATGAAGGGAAATTGCCTTTTAAGTGTTTTAACTACAATAAGATTGGTCATTTTGCCTCAAGGTGTCCGAAAAGATTTTCAAGGCCAAATCCTAACAGATCAAGGTTCCAAAAGAATTGTTACTATGTTCATGAAGAGGATGATAATGAAGGAGTAACAGACGATGAATTAGAGATATGAAAAAAATCCAGAAGTGATTGGGTGTTTATTGCCATCAAGGAAGAAGATCCAATGCCCTCTGAATCTATCAATCATAAAGTTGTAGAAAGAGCTCTGGCTGCCCAAGTAGAAGAAAAGGATGATTGGGTCATTGACAGTGGATGATCCCACCATATGACAGGTGACAAACACAAGTTCATAGATTTGGGAAGGTATGAAGGAGGTGTGGTAAAATTTGGTGATAATTCTATTAGTAGAATCAGAGGTAGAGGAACTATTTCTTTTGATGGAAAGAACAAAACCGGTAATGTACTGTATGTTGAAGGATTGAAGCACAATCTTCTCAGTGTTGGACAGTTGGTGGACAAAGGCTATGATCTCTGATTCAAAAAGGGAAAATGCAAGATCTTTGAAGGTTCCAGAACAGAGATTGCATCCAGTACTCAAACTAAAGGTAATATCTTCCACTTGGTTGGTACTGGTAAAAGTTGCTTATTTTTTCAAGTTGATCAGAGTTGGTTGTGGCATAGGAGAATGTGTCATGTGGATTTTGATAATATCATCAAGATAAGCAACACTCAGGCTGTAAGAGATCTTCCAAGACTTGTGAAACCCACTAATAGCTTGTGCAAAGAATGTTAGTTGGGTAAGCTGAGCAGAGTCACATTCAAGAGTAAGGAACTATCTTCTACCAGATTATTGGACTTAGTTCATATTGATTTATGTGGTCCGGCAAGAATCAGGAGTGTAAAAGGTGATAGATACTTCATGCTATTAATTGATGACTACTTTCGGATAATGTGGGTAACTTTTCTGAAGGAGAAATTAGAAGCTCTTGAGAAATTCAAAATATTCAAGGCTATGGTAGAGAATGAAACTAGATTAAAATTAAAATGTCTGAGGTCTAATAGAGGTGGAGAATTCACATCCAGTGAATTCATAGAATTCTATGAGAAACATGGAATAAAAAGACATTTGTCTGCTCCTAGGACTCCACAGCAGAATGGAGTAGTGGAGAGAAAGAACCGGACCATCCAGGAAACATCTAGGACCATGATGATGGAAGCAAATAGTCCTCAGATCTATTGGAGAGAAGTTGTCAACACTGTAGTCTATACTCTCAATCAAGTACAAATCAGAAGCAATACCGGTAAGACTCCTTATGAACTTTGGTTTGGCATCACTCCTACTGTGAGGTATTTCAGAGTCTTTGGTAGAAAATGTTACATTAAAAGAGATGAAGATCTAGGAAAATTTGATGCTAGAAGTGATGAAGGAATATTCTTGGGTTATTCTACTCAAAGCAAAGCATACCGGTGTTGTAACAAGAGATTATGGAAGATTGTGGAAAGTACAAATGTGAAGGTTGATGAAGGTATTGAAAAACCCTCAAGGTTTTATGAATATGATGAAGATGATCAAAAAGATGTTTTTATTCAAGAAGTCCAAGCTCCCTCTGAAATTCAGATTCAAACTGATCTGGTAAATTAGGAAGAAGAGATAAGTTTGAATGAACCTGTTCAAGAATTAGAAGTGCAAGAAACTCCCAAAGTTCCCAGGTATGTAAGACTAAATCACTCTGAAGATCAGATCATAGGTGATAAAAGAAAAGGTGTACAAATAAGAAGAAGGATTGCTCAAAATTCAAAAGAGTATTGTCTGATTTTAAAGATTGAACCTAAGACAGTGAATGAAACTTGCAATGATGAAAATTGGACTAAAGCAATGGAGGAAGAGCTGATGCAAATTGAGAAAAATCACACTTGGGATCTTGTTCCCAGACTTAAAAACAAGAATGTGATTGGAACCAAATGGATCTTCTGGAACAACCTGAATGAAGATGGTGAAGTAGTCAGAAACAAAGCCAGATTGGTCTGCAAAGGTTACTCCCAAGTAGAAGGAGTTGATTTTGAAGAAACCTTTGCTCCGGTGGCAAGAATTGAAGCAGTCAGATTATTTCTTGCTTTTACTGCCTTCAACGATTTCAAAGTATATCAAATGGATGTCAAATCTGCCTTCCTAAATGGTGACTTGGAAGAAGAAGTATACATTGAGCAACCAAATGGATTTCAATTGTTTGATCATGGTGATATGGTCTACAAGTTGAAGAAAGCATTGTATAGACTAAAGCAAGCCCCAAGAGCATCGTATGAAAGATTGGATAAGCATCTTTTGAAGATTGCTTTCAACAAAGGTACTGCTAACAGTAATTTGTATTTCAAAATTGATCATGAAAATATCTTGATAGTTGAAGTGTTTGTTGATGATATCATTTTTGGAGGAAGTGATAGTTTGTGCAAGACTTTTGCAAATCAAATGAAAAGTGAATCTGAGATGTCCATGTTTGGGGAAATGAATTTCTTCTTGGGTCTGCAAATCACTCAAACAAAGAAAGGAATCTTCATTTCTCAGACCAAATATGTGAAAGAATTGTTGAATAAATTTGAAATGGAAGACTCACAACTAATGAATACTCCCATGGCAACCGGATGTAAATTGAGAAAAGATGATGACTCTTCTAAGGCTGATCAGAAAAAGTACAGGTCAATGATTGGAGGATTGTTCTATCTCACTCACACTAGACCTAACATTATGAATGTTGTTGGTCTTGTTGCTAGATTCCAAGTTGATCCTAGAGAATCTCATGTCATGGCAATCAAGAAGATTTTTAGGTATCTAAAAGGGATAGTTGAGTATGGCTTGTGGTATTCTAGAGATCATAATTTCTCTCTTCATGCATATACAGATGCGGATTGGGCGGGAGATGTGGATGACCAAACGAGTACCAGTGGTGGAGCATTCTTTTTGGGAAAGAGATTGGTTTTTTGGCTAAGCAAGAAACAAGAGGCAATATCTCTGTCCACTGCAGAAGCAGAATATATTGCAGTAGCAGGTAGTTGCACTCAAGTTTTGTGGATGAAGCAAATGCTAAGAGACATCAGAGTGGAGTATGAGGAACCTATCACAATCTTCTGTGATAATTCAAGTGCAATAAATATTTCAAAGAATCTAGTGTTGCATTCAAAGACTAAACATATATCCATCAAGTTTCACTTTTTGAGAGAGAAAGTGAACAAGAATGAGGTCATATTGGAGTTTGTGCCTTCCAAGGATCAGATTGCAGATATATTTACTAAACCTCTACCTAAGGACTCTTTTGAGTATCTCAGGGAGAAGTTAGGGGTTATTATCCCTCTGGTGATGAACTAAGATGCACTGATGTGCATCAGTTCGGTGGATATCATAGTCATATCTTGTGGTCTAGATTGATGATGGGGAGCTGCTACTCAGGGGGAGCGGTGGAGTTGCAAGTATGTGCCCTTTGCCATTGATGTCAAAGGGGGAGAGAAGACATGTGAAAAACAAGTGGTTACTAATCGAAGGGGGAGCAGGAAAGGAAAAGAAGACATATGAATGGGGGAGTTGTGACAGTGAGGAGAAGTTCTTGTCTTGATGGTTAAAATAATTTTTCACATCATATGTTGCCATCAATGACAAAAGGGGAGATTGTTGCAAGTATGGGCCTAACCGGTGTTGTCATTGATGTCAACATACTCTTGTTGCATTAATGATAAGGATTGGATGAGTTGTGTGCTAAGAATATTGAGAAAATTAGTCCTAATCAGGAATAGAGAAGAACAGTGAAGACAATGAGCTAAAGATCCTAGCAAAGATAAAGTTCAGAGGATTCTCATCAAAGGATTTGTAGATATGTGTCTTAAGGTGATCTAGTAAAGATTTTAGAGGTCCGCATGAAGATCTGAAGAAGTTGTGGCCACTCAAGTAAAATCAGTTCTGGCAGGTGTTTAGAGGTGACAGAGTGACACAAATAGGTTCGGTGAGATCCAAAAATGCAATATCCTATTCTGCGGATTTGAAGGAGTGTTTAGGAAGTCAATGTGAATTAACAACTCAATTGGTTCGTGGTCTGGAGGTCCGCAAGCATCTATTCCATTGTGACAGTGATGACAGACTGTGTTCTTGAGGTTCCAGATGAAGGAGATAAGGATTTCAGTAAGCAGATGTATTGCAGATGTTCTTGGTGATTCAGGCAAGCTTGTGGAGGTCTTTGGATTGTGTCCAATTCATGTTGGTGGTCCACATTAGAGTTTTGGCTCGCAACTGAAGAATAACTTCCAAATGATGGTGTTCTTCTTAACTCTGGCCGACCGGATAAGTTACACATCTTGCAGATGATCTTGAAGATGTTATGTGAAGATTGGCGTGTTCCTAGAAGAAGATTGAAGTCTCTGATGTGTGGCCGACAGTGTGTTGATCTGCGTGAAGTATTTTGTAATTAGTCATGTTGTATTTATGTATTTGCTCTACAATGTTTGCCGACTTAGATGACCATTCTTAAGTCGATGTCTTGTATAAATAAGAAATTGTAAAGTCATTCCAAAGTGTATCTTGTGGAGATGAGAGTGTGGTAAAGAGCAGAGGAGTGAAAGGCAGAGAAGAAGTATTAGGCTTAAATGGAACTGATTCAAGCATGGTGAAGATGCTATTCTCTAGTTCAAGTATGTGATATTTATTATTCTATAGACAGTGTGTCTCTTGTAGACAGTGGGCCTCTTATGAGCAATGTGCTCGGGCAGTGAGCCCTAATTGGCATGTGCCATTTTGTTCTTTCTATTCTTCTAACAGAGAATATAATCTTGGGTTAATCACCCTATGGTTTTTCCCTTAACCAGGTTTTCCACGACAAAATCTTGGTGTCTTGTGTGTTAATGTGTTTCCACTCATGATTTAATCTTTATATTTCTATGATTGATTTATGATTATGCTGCTGAATAACAAAGTGGAATAAGTGTTTAATTGGAATAAAGTTTTGAACAACTGATTCACCCCCCCCTCTTAGTTTTCTATCCTAGATCCAATAGAAATAGGGTTGATGTACCCCTTCTTCCTCTATTCCTTTGATGGTATTGTCTGTTTTGTTTTTCTTCATCCTTTAGAGCCAATTGGTAAGCTTCTTCCATACCGTTGAGTCGATGCATGCTTAATTCATCTTGAATAGAGAATTTTAGGCCATTCACATATCTAGCATCCATCTATTCATCAGTTTCTTGATGCTCTATACGTATAGACAACGTATAAAACTCATTTGTATAATCTTGCATAGAAGAGAGGTTCTGCTTTAAATTTTGAAACCTACGAAAAAGGGTTTGTGCATAATCTATGGGAAAAAAAATTCTCTCAACTTCTTCTCCATTTTATTCCATGTCCTGATCTTATCCTTGCCTTTCCTTGTTCATTCTTTTTGAAGATGATCCCATCAAATCATTGCATGACACTTTAATTTGGTGCATTTAAATTTCAGCTTCTTTTCCTCTGTCATGGATTTCCATTCAAAAAAATTTCTCATATCATTCAACCAGTCTATCAACTCCTCTGGTTTAAGACTACCTGCATTATCTGAAACATCTACCTTGACCCCTTCATTTTTCCCTTCTAAGGCCTTGAGCATCCTCTTTTCAAAACTCATGCCTTCTAATTCTTCTTCCTCATGTTTTGTATCTTGATCTGCACCTCCTTGACCTATCTCTTCATCAAATTCGTCTCATCCTCTACCCAGTCTTTGGTTTTCCATCCATGTTGTAAGTTCTACTACTTGCCTTCACAGATTTTGCATTTCTCTATGCATCTGGGCAAGACCACCTCTTCCTCTTCCTCTCCTAGCCATCTTCCTGCTCTGATACTAGATGATATAGCACACAACATACACTCAATACAATTTTGCCATTAATCATGTGAGAGCCAAAGATTTGAAGACTAGAACATAAAAAAAACTTATATTCATCAACTCTACTGCTACAATGAGAGAAAACTCCCTTATATCCAAGAAAACAAAAAAAATTTTAAAAATTACCTTTTTTGGTAGATTTCGACAATTGTCAGATTTTGCCATTTTAGGTAATTTTACAATGATATCTTGAGAATCTAGTTTTTTCCCAAAAGATTCCTAAAACTAAGGTAGGATGAAATGCCAACTAATATTCTAAATTTGAAACATGAGTTTCGATTTATTACAAAAGCAACTTTTTAAAAATCTAGAAAAAAACACTAATTTGCCATTTTGAGGGCCAAGATGAAAGTTCCAAGCCCCGAAAAAGTGCCAAAACAAGGTCCAACCAACTAGTGTGGGTTGGGAAACCACTAGCCACCTCATAACGCATCCACCTATAAAATTTTGTAGAAAACCCACATCCAAGTCAAAAGTTATGACCTCTGGAAGTCCTTGCATCATTATTAGTGGCTTAAGGGGATTAATGAGTAGATTTCAAGTTGTAGGTCATCTACATCCTCTTAGATCATCCCTTGACAATGAGTAGATTTCAAGGGGATTAGTGCTATTATTAGTGGCTTAAAAAGATTTTATGATCATCCCTTGACAATGAGATGTGGTTTGTCTACTTTTGAAAAACAAATAATTGTTAATGTCAATGTGAAATCTAGTTTTGTAGGTCCACATTTTTTTGAACTATTGTTGTAGGTTAATTATTGCTTGTTTCAACCCCTTACCTATAATTAATTGATAGTACACTTTTTATTTTACATAGCCTATTTCTTAAAATGTATTTAGTGTTGGAATAAATGACCAATCTCTAATCCAATTGTTAATCATCAAATCGCCAAGATATAATACCAATTGGTGAGATACAAGGCTTTGACTACTACAAAATAGAAATCTAAAAAATTGTATGCAAATCTGAAAATAAGTTTGCTTAATCCTTGAAATACTACAAAGAGATTCAACTTCTTTATGATGCTAAAATTAGCCACTCTAACATGCTTGATAAAACCACCTTAGATGGACTTATAACAGCAATAACATCACCATAAGATAGCAACAATAAAGAGGCACAAATCAGCAACATAAGAATGCAAGATCTCACAACACAAAGTAACAATGGAGAAGAAGATCAAACACATTTCATAGTGTTTACGTGGAGAAACCCTTGTGGGAAAAAACTCCACCAAGAAGAGAGGCTCAAGTTGTATTATCTTAAAAACAAGATTACAATACATCCACTTCCAATCTCCTCTTCACTCTTCAATCCAACAGCACCTATGTACCTATAAACTGAGATATGCAACACATACATGGTATTGTACTTATAGAAGTATTTCACTCCCAAAACAAGGTGTCCATTTTCTCTCACCTAGGAATCTTCATCATGCAACATTCAATGACCTCTTACAAGCTCATAACACTTGTCAAGAGTCAACCATGCAACCTTGGGCATCCATGGACAAGAATAGACTCTTACGGGGTAGTAAATGTTTTCATAACTATCATAGATTCCATCATAACACCCCCCCAAAAGGCATCTTCCCAATATGGGTGCCTAGAGCCAAGAATAGCAACTTACAACTAATAATTATCCATCATAAGTTGTCATATTGTCATAGAATCTTAGGACAACTTGCAGCTGTCATAGATTCTCTTACATGCACTCAACAACTTTATTACGTGTGTCATACATGTCAAAAATAGTTGATTCCTCCAAGGTGGTGCCTACCCTCAATTACTCTTGATATTTACAATTACCAACCATAAAATATTTCTCCATAACTACCATCGGTAACTCGAGAACTTACCAATGTAATAACTCCATAATTACTGACCCCGGTAATTAATTTTTACCACTGCCGGTGAAACTTGTACATCCCTTATGGGTAATTACAAATTACAACCAATAAATGGAATAAATACAATATTGGGATTTACAAGGTTAATGACACCTTATCCCAACATTCTCCCACTTGACATTATACATTGTAAATCAACCCATAGGAAATATCAATCAAGGGAAAAACATCCCTTAGCCAACCATGTACCATTGATTCTTCAACATGCTTTTGTGCTCAACAAGATACCTACAAAAGCAACCATCATAACCACCATCTCAAGCAATAAATCCTCACATCATGTCACCAATGATAGGACAAAGAACATGCCAAGGTGAAACATATCAACTGTCATTGAAACTTGCACCAATCTATACATGAACACAAGCATCAAATTCAAATGATAACAAATGACTCTGAGTGACTGCCACACTCATAACAAATTGGAATAGCAACCACATAAATTTGCTAGCTCATCCAAACTATTCATACCTCAAACCAAGGTAAACAAACTATCATATGTAGAACTTCATGCTATCAACATAACAACCCAAATCTGCAAACAAGTCCCTATATATCCACCATCCTGCAAAAGAAGACTCCAAGGTAATAATACACATAGACATGCGATAAAAAACCTTTGAAGTAACTCACTGCGGTAAAGTGTAACCAGTCCAAGAGAGGTGCCACTCTCATTCAAAATACATATACCTTTTGGAACTCCCACTGCATAGGTAATGTCAAATTTGAAAACAAGATCACAACATTAACAAGTCCTCCTATAGCACTTCACATAGAGGATGTGGCTAACTCCTCTATCATAGTGTCAAATAAGCATACAATGATATGAAAAATACATCTCATTACCAATCCAAATAACTCTCCCAAGTCCTCCAAACCAATGAAGAAAGAGATCAAGGAGCTTCCAAATTGTTGCCAAAAACAATGAAGTACAAACAACAACACATGACTCCATTCAAAACCTCAACTCCATAAACATAAGAACCTTTAGGAAGAAGACAATATACCCAGAAAGAGAGAGCCTACAAATCAAACCATGTCCTTATACCACACTAACATGTGTCAAATTGTGTAAAGTAAGATCTCCTTCAACACTCCCAAACTGAAAGGATATCAACATCTAACCATTCAACTCAAATGAAAACATAGCAACAATAGATGTAAACCTCTCACAAAAAAGTAGATAAAACTTATCCAAACATTCCCACAACATAAGGGAATATGCCCAAAGACACTAACCATCTCCTGTACCTCTCCTAACATATCCTCTGAACTAACCCAAGTTCAAAATTACAAGGAGAACAACAGAAATACATAAAATCATGCTTCTTCTTCTCAACAAGCCCTCAGAACTCAACATTCTAGACTAATGTATAAGATAAGACAAGGTACATATAAAGAATGCATCTAATAATTAGGTGGGCAACACCTCTTAGATCATTCACCTACTAAGTAGACCAAGAGTGGGATACAAGATTGTCCTGTGCATACAACACCAAGCAATATAAGCTTTCAATAAATACAACCTTATCATCAGGTCTAAGATGGACTCGCATCCATTTCTAGGTGTAGGCTCCCTGGTCTTTAATGTTGAAAAACTTTCATAACAAGTAACCATTCCAACACATATCTCTTAAGTACAAGAGATTTCCAAACTAACCCAAGTCTCTCTAGTATCCATGAGTACCCACCAATCAATCCATGCCAACTTCAAATGCAACCTGCAAAATCATGAAGCTCCAAGAAAAGGATTAATACTCAAAACCAAAGAGAATTACATCCTCTCCAAAGGAAGAACAATAACACCTTTACTGAAGACTTTAAGGGTCCTCCATGAAACAAGATGTTAAAACCTCTTCAAATCACATGAAGATAACCATATCTTGCCAAAGCTCCCACTAAACTGTGATACCGAGCTATACATGGAAACAAGATAAACATCAAACAAAATCTCCCACTGAAACATGTAACCAATCTATCCATGACATCGTGATAACCATCTCCTAAATGAAGATCATCCATGGCCCCAATACAATCAAAGAATTCCACTATAACAACAACAACTCCCAAAAGGTCAAGTAAACCATAATCTCCAAACTAAGAAGATAGAACACACTATGTAACTACACAAAACTCCCATTGAAAGTGATACAAAGCTTCTCATGCACCATAACTTATTGCTATAGATTCCAATGAATAACTAT
Source organism: Cunninghamia lanceolata (assembly GCA_027924645.1). Lineage (NCBI taxonomy): Eukaryota > Viridiplantae > Streptophyta > Pinopsida > Cupressales > Cupressaceae > Cunninghamia > Cunninghamia lanceolata. The sequence continues at coordinate 13,356,806 of BSBN01000233.1, read as the reverse complement.
ATCAGGTACTCTAAACTATCCTTTTGTCTCACTGTAATAAACATACCATTTTAATCAAGGTGATTAAGAAGAGGCCAACCAAACAGAATCCTCATCAGATAATTTACAAGATCTACACTCATGCAACATTTCAAAGGAGAAAAACATGGTCAAATAACTAAAAAATAGAGTCAACCCTACATCAGTAACATGCAGAACAAAGATAACCAGGAATAACATGTAGATTTCCAAGACTTAAATACCAAGATCAACGCTAGACCTGATTTGCCAAACAAATCCACATAAGAGTAACCATAGATCATAAGAACCCAACAAGCAACCCTTTAAATTTGTAATTGTTTCCATCCAGAATGCTCTAAGGGTCTGAATACAATCTTTCCATAGATCTAAAAACCATAGATTTTAGTTAACATGTAAAACCTACAAAACGATCTCTTTATAAATCTGAAATCACTTAAACATCCAAATATTCACACCATATATGTCATCTGAAATAATGAAATATCACGGATCTACGAATCCACAGCTTTTTAAAATAGGCAAACTATAAAACCTACATATCCAAAATAACATGAATATGCAAAAGGAGAAACCAGGTTGTTCAGGAGTTTCCATATCACTAAAATACCAACTCCACAACCCACATGCAACCAGTGGATAATCATCTAGTGTTTTCATGTAACCAAGGACTAAAGCTATGAATCCAACATAAGAACTCCATACTATAGTCCAAAAAGTAAATGTTCTTCCATGTGACCAGGGCACCGAAAGCAAGCATCCAACATGAACACTCATTCACTTCACATGACCAAAAGGTAAATGAATAAAACCACCAAACAAGAGGATACTCACATATTGCCAAACTAGAGCTCCAGATCATTACCACAAGATCAACTCCATGAAGATCCATAACCCTGAGCCTCAAAAGCCCACCATAGATCTCATTGACAATATCCATCCAAGAGTAGATACCATGGCTTCCAATCTCACAGATCTACAAAACAATGCCAACATTCAGAACATCTACTACAGCCCAAACACCTCCAACATTCTATAATTCCTTCCAAGAGATTCACAAGCTTTACAAGCTAAATTCAAAAATAGAGGAATACCCAGAACCAAATTACCATGAATCCATCACATGAAAGCACATGCAAGCAACATACAAGTCCATGCAAGTACATGTAACTCACATGCAAGAACATGCAAGCACATACAAGCACATGCAAGCCATGGAACAACCTTAAGCTCTGATACCAATTGTTGGAATAAATGACCAATCTCTAATCCAATTGTTAATCATCAAATCACCAAGATATAATACCAATTGGTTAGATACAGGGCTTTGACTACTACAAAATAGAAATCTAAAAATTGTATGCAAATCTAAAAATAAGTTTGCTTAATCCTTGAAATACCATGAAGAGATCCAACTTCTTTATGATGCTAAAATCAGCGACTCTAACATGCTTGATAAAACCACCTTAGATGAACTTATAACAACAATAACATCACCATAAGATAGAAGCAACAAAGAGGCACAAATCAGCAACATAAGAATGCAAGATCTCACAACACAAACTAACAATGGAGTAGAAGATCAAACACATAACACAGTGTTTACGTGGAGAAACCCTTGTGGCAAAAAACTCCACCAAGAAGAGAGGCTCAAGTTGTATTATCTTCAAAACAAGATTACAATACAACCACTTCTAATCTCCTCTTCACTCTTCAATCCAACAACACCTGTGTACCTGTAAACTGAGATATGTAACACATACATGGCATTGTACTTATAGAAGTATTTCACTCCCAAAACAAGGCATCCATTTTCCCTCACCTAGGAATCTTTATCATGCAACATTCAATGACTTATTACAAGCTCATAACACTTTTCAAGAGTCAATCATGCAACCTTGGACGTCCATGGACAAGAATAGACTCTTATGGGGTAGTAAATGTTGTCATAATTATCATAGATTCTGTCATAACACCCCCTCAAAAGGCATCTTCCCAATATGGGTGCCTAGAGCCAAGAATAGAAACTTACAACTAATTTAATTATCCGTCATAAGTTATCATATTGTCATAGAATCTTATGACAAATGTATACGCCTAAAAATGACACGACTTGGTCTAAATAAATATTCTTAATATTTATTCCATTCTAATTCTTCTATCAATAAATAAATAAACAAATTTATTTATTTGATTCATATTCCTCTAAGTTAATTAAATATCAAAAATATTTAATTATCTCTTCTAAAGTCAAAATTAAATAAAATCCTTTATTTAATTAAATTCTTCCAAACAATTAAATAATTCTTAATTATTTAATTAAATCAAATCATTCTTCCAAATTTAAATAAATCAATCAAATTTATTAAAATCCTCTCAATCTCTAAAAATAAAATATATCAAATATTTTATTTATTCTTCCAAATCTTACACAACAATTAAATAAATTTATTTATTTAATTAATTTTCTTATCTTCTAATTCTTCAAATATCTTCCAAATCTTCTAAAAATAAGTCTTCTTCTTCATGCACACAAAATTAAATAATTTATTATTTAATTTCTCTCAAATCATGCAAAAGCAAATCTCAAGTTGAGTTAACTGACTCAATCAACCTTGTTTTTATCAATATCTCTTAAATTAGAAAAAAGCTTTCTAATTTATGAAAAGCATGTCTTATCTTTAGAAAAGAAAGCAGTTAACTCAAACAAAACAACTTTTGTGTGACACTTGTCTTCTTTCTATTCGTGCACATTCTATCAAGGTTTCTATACCGTTGATCTTCTCATTCTTTCTATATCGTTGATCTCTTCTCTCTCAACTCTATAAATTGAACCCTATTTTTCCATTTCTATCATCCAAGCTTTAAGTAAACTTACTCTGCAGGAATTACAGTGCGCCTTTGGCACCAATTCCTTCATTGCTTGCGATCAAACTTGTTACTACACACTACTATCATTGTTGTAAAGCTCATCTTCATGGTGAAACTATCATAGTTGTTCCCATTTGAACATATTGGAATCATAGCAAGGAAGTGCACCTTCTGAGGGCCATATTCATAGACAAGATCATTTGAGATAGGCAATCAATGGAAGTTGAGAATTAAAAGAGGTTTGCTTTTGTATTGTTCATTATTTGATTGATCTCTTTTGTTCATTATTTTATTGAGTTTTGGGTTTTATTGATATTGATATATTGATTATTCATTTAGATCCAATTTTCTCATAATATTTTTGGCGCCCACCATGGGGCCTAGCCCCAATTTTTAATCCAAAAACTAAGTTTTTGTGTTTTAGAAAGTTGTACATAGGAGGAAATTGTGCATCTGACACATCCTAACACGCATCTGATGTCTGTTCTAGCACACACATTTTTCTAGCGCATACAATCTCTATTCCGGCGCATCTGCTATCTGTTATGGCGCATACATCCTTTCGGCGCATATATACTATTTTCCTGCGCTTTTGACCTATGTCTTAGCGCATATGTACTACGGATCTTCTGAGCTCTGTTTTTGTGCATTCAAGCTCTGAAGCTGCATATTTGATCTAGGCAGTGATTTTTACGGTTTCCTTGAAGTTTTTGCTAACACTAACATTTTTTTGTAGGAACACTCTTGATCTGTTTGCAAGCTAGGTACTGGTTTAGAATCATATAGTTGCACTTGTTAACTCACACTTCAATTTCTAACGGGAAAGTAAATGGATGCTCATGCAAATCTTACATAGTCTTAACTAGGAAGGTGGTAATTGAATCATTGCTATCTTGCATATCATTGAATCATTGCTATATTGATATCCTTCAAAGTTAACAACTTATTGCTATCTTGGTAAAACTGGACCATAGCTATCTTGTTATCACTTCAAAGTTAACAAATCACTACTATCTGGGTAAAATTAAGCCATTGCTATCTTGTTATCACTTCAAAGTTAACAAATCTCTGTGTTTGCCCAAGTAGATAGCTCATTTAGTTTTTTTTCATTTTAACTAGGGGAAAAGAACCGATGTCTTCCATGTTTTGGGAATGAAACCAGGCCTATGCTCTCCCCTATCTTGGGTGACCAAAATGCCAGACATATCATTTTTGCATGTGTTTTTCCTTTAGAGGGGCCTGCTCTTGGATACCATCCATCCAAGTAGGAACGACCCTAAGTGGTAACAAGCTAAAGCTAAGTTCTACCAAGCCACAATAAATAAATTGTGTTTGGAGTGAAAGCTTCAAACAACGAGTGAAGTTGTGTTATACTGACAACCAACCTCCCTCAAAACCCTCCAAGGTGCAACCTTTGCAGGCTGGGAGACTCCATAATGGAGAGTAGTGTTGCCGCATGTATAACCACTCAAATGGTTGCCCGTATTAAACACCTTTGTTTTAGTAAGCCAAAAACCCCTATAAGTCAGTGCAGGGAAGGGTGATTATCACCTCCCAAAGATGCTTCACTAGAGATAGTGAGAATTCGGTTTATACTATCCTTTGAAACTGAGGATTGTACTTGCTTTCTTTTAGTCCAAAAAGAGTAAAAAAAATCACAAAAAATAAAAAACCATGAAAACATTCTTTGTGTTTGTTGTGTCTTCTTTCCATAATTAAAGAAAATCAGATCAAAGAGACCATCTTGCAATAAAGAAACCCAAAAACATCAAAAAAATTGCCAAAAATTTGCAAAAGCACTGAAAAACCCAGAGTTACACATCTGTTATTTGAAGTTGCGCATTTATACTGACTTCATGCACATATGCACCGACTTATTGCTCTTTTACCATCTATTGTTGTGCATCTACAAATTACCAGTACTGCACTTTTATGTTGACTTGTTGTGAATTTGTCCTCTGTTTCTGCGCTTCTATTTCTGCGCATCCATGACAGTGGGTTTTTCCACACCTTTTGAGAGAAACTTTTCAACCTTTCTGAGTACCCACTTTTTGTCTTATGTCAATTTCTGAGGAGATGACAAATGAAATAGAAGAACTTGCTCAAGAACTCCAATACCTAAAATTACAGTTAAGCATAGACACCTCCCCCTAAGGTCGTAGAGTAATTGCTCAAGAACTCCAAGCCATACAACAACAATTTGCAATCTTACAAGCTAAACAGGCCAGTGTTAGTTACACCACGCTCCAAAGTCATACATTCTTGTCCTGTCTTAATGATAATCTTGACAAGGCAAGTACTACTCCTAGAACCCATAGCCCAAAGAATGCCAATCTTACACCAACACCGGCATCAAGTTCCCTAAGCTCTAATCTGACAAACAAAAAAACCTCAGATGATTTTTGGGAAAGAAATGCAACATAGGAAAAGCTATGGAGAATTCCAAAATCCACTCATCCATTACCTCATTCATTTACCCATGCACCTACAAAGGATGTGATCCAAGGGCTACTAGTAGAGAGTCAACCATGTCCCCAAATTCTGGTCCTGGACCTTACAAAAGATTCTTCCAATGCCATGTCAAATCCTACATCCCCTTCTAGTAATCTGCAACGCCTTGAGCATATTGAAAAACCTCCTACCATGAACCCAAGTCAAGCTCCGTCATACTTTCATTTTGTTGACCAAGATCCTATCCAAGGGACCTCTACCTCTACTTCAATTCAAGAACACCAAGCGTTATATCAAGAGCACACTTTAGAGCATGTGGAAACATCAACCCCTTGTTTAAATCAAGATCAAAGCACCCCCATCTGACCCATGCATAACCTTTATCTTTTCAAGGATCCTATACCTATACATGAGCAAGAAATCCAATTTCAAACCATTCATAACCTATATCTTTTCCATGATCAAGATACTTCTTGTCACATGAAATTGCACCTTGCTTGAATGGGACTCCAAGCATTCCAATGACACAATGGGATTGATCTCTAAGTGTGGAACTTTGCTAAATGAGGTCAAACCTTTGGAGAAGGCCGGCTTCCTTGACTGGATATCACCTAAACTATTGAATTTTGGGGTGAAAAGGGGAAGAAATGTGTTGAAATGAAAGATAAAGCAACAATACTTAAAAACATGAAAGGATGATATACCAGACAGATTTAAAGAACCTTTGCAAAACTGAAGCATGCACAACACAACCAGATACGTAAGCAAATATACACAGAATAGATGATTCTAACAGAAGTAAGAAGCAAGATGATTGAGAGGAACAAGAGATATTCATAGACAACCATATGCAGATTCACACAGAGATAGAGAAATCAACAAAAGGCATAATAGCTTGCATATATCTAATGAAAGGCAAGGTTACAGCATGAAAAGTTCTGTTTGGAAATAGGGAGAACAGGATGCTCGAAAAAATTTCCAACCCTTCTTACATCATAAGCCTCAGCTTATATAGCATTTCAAAACTAACCTAGGTCGGTTACAAAATCTGCTCAGGGAGCTGTAATCAGAAATATCCTTGAAAGGACATCTAGCTGACAGGAGTAATGGTGTCGAAAAACCCAGAACAGGGATAGATGGAAGATATTTCTGAGTCTTCAATGCAAGTAGCTGCATCATCGATCTGATCCTTAGAAATGGTGGAGGATAACCTAGCATTGAATGTGAGCAACTGCTTCTGATAGTTCTCGACAATCAGGCGGCAGAGGAAAGACTGGAGATGAAGTGGTGGCGGGATATTTTGGGCCATTAATGTGAGCTGTGCCCTCCTGTGTAGCAATGAATGCAAAAATATCTTCACCAACTCAAGAAAGTCGTTGCCGAAAAAGTCCACCCGACCAACATGAAGATCCGGATCAAAAATGGAAGTGGGAACCTTCCTGAAAAATTCCCGCCAAAAGGTCATCATCCTGATATTTTTAAATTTCTGCAGGAAATGATTATCCCACATGCACCCGGAGGAGACGCCTCCATCACTTTATAAGCTAGGCCATGAGCATATATAATGTCAATGCTTTTGCTCTCGACGGCATCATCATAAGCCTTAACATCATCCTCCTTCCCATCATGTTCCGTTAGCAAGACTCCCCAATATCGGCGAACCATCGGTATGTCACCCCGATATAGAATGTCATACCGATGCGAAATATCCTCCTGGCGGAAGTAACATGATATAAAATATCACCCCGATGTTTGAAAATCAGGATGACGTCAGCAGCATGTCGGGCAATCCAGCGATCATGAAGTGAAAACATAACATCAGGATGATCCTCAACTAAGATCAACCGATATTCAAATGTGATGACCCCTTAGAAGATCGGGTCATACTTAGAAACTTCGTAGCACCAACATCAGCATGATCTTCAACTAAGATCACTTGATGTTAAAATATCACCCCGATACGAAAGATCGGATTGGCAGAAATATGATGACCCTTCCCCGGAATGGATCTGGATGACGTCAGCGGCATATGACTTGGTTTATCACTGCAGTTACCACGATGTCATCGTCATGTTATCGGATGGGGGGATAGTTGGAAGATAGGGTGATATTTGTAACATCAGGTGATATTGGGAAGATTAGGTGATGTTCCAATTATCACCCGATATTTGAAATATGACCTGATATTTGAAATATCACCCTTCTTCCAGATATCAGGTTTGACCAGGCTTATGACCCTGCATAACTTCCTCACTTTGGCAAATTTTAGGGTGATGTTTTAAGCAAACCTGCCTATCATTTCAAGCTCTTTCACATGGTAAGCCTCTTCAGGCAAGCTTCAGATTTTGAAATTGGGTTAAAACCTCAGGATCACAAATATGGCTTTCATGGGGATATGCATACTGACTGATCCTGCTTGAATTATTTTGACTCCTGCTAGAGGAAAAATAGGTCAACAATTTGGTGACCTCTATGGGATGTTTGCCTGCTAAACATGAGATCACTGGCCTTAAGCATCCATTGGGCATGGAGTCAAGTTTAAAATATGCTGGGGAACTAGGACCTGCCTCTCAGAACACAAAAAAGGGGAGAAGGCCTACTTTCTCCTAATGACAAAGCAGCCTGTGCAGAAGCACTTAGGGAAGTAAAAGGATCTAAACTACTGTGCAACAACACTTATTGAAAACAAGAAGTCTAACCTACTAATTTATAAGGTGCTCATACCTCAAAACACCTTTTCAAGTGTATCCCATTGACTGGGATATGCAAATTTTCTCCATTCATATTTGACAACTGAAATGCATTGTGCCCCTTGCATTCAGTAATGAGAAAGGGGCCACTCCACATGCTGTCAAATTTGGAATGCTTCCCTGGTCTACTCCTCAGTTCATCCCATTTGAGCACCATATCACCTACTCTAAAATGTCTGGGGGTGGCCTTCTTATCAAAATTTCTTTTTGTTTGCAGCTGATGATGTTCCATGGCTACCATAGCTTTATCTCTACTTTCCTCCAGCTCCATAAGCTGAGCATATCTTACAGCCATGGGGCTTTCTGCTTCAAGCATTTCTAGATGATGCATGATGTCCAGTGCTGGCAGTTGCATAGACATAGGCAACCTTGCCTCCTTTCCATACACTAGTAGATAAGGGGAGTTCCCAATAGACCTCTTAGGAGTTATCCTATCAGCCCACAGAGCAAACTTCAAATCAGTGTGCCAAGTCCTCTGATTATTCTCCATTTCCCTCTTAATAATCCTGATGAGATTTTTGTTTGTGGATTCGGCCAAACCATTACCCTGTGGATAATAATTTGATGAAGTATTCAAATAAATCCCATTCTTGATAGCCTAGTCAGTTATTCTTAGGCCAACAAAAGTTAGAGCATTATCAGAGATGATTGATTCAGGCACTCCAAATCTGGAGACCAAATCACAATAAAAATTTAAAACAACACTCTCATTAGATTCTTTCAGAGCCACTACTTTAGTCCATCTTGTGAAGTAGTCTGTGGCTGTGAGTATCCACCTGTGGCCTGCACTTGATGGTGGGTTGATAGGTCCAATAAAATCAATGCCCCATCTCATAAAGGGCTGCTCTACCTGGATTGGGTGTAGAGGCAAAGCTGGCAGCCTCTCTTTTCCTGCAAAAAGGGCACACTTAACACACTTTCTAGCCCATGCATGGGCATCCTTAAATAAGCTAGGCCAATAATAGCCAACTCTCATTACTTTCCAAGTAGTAGTCCTTGGGGCAAAATGACCCCCTACTGTTCCATCATGGAATTCATGTAGTACCCTGTCAGTCTAATCAATATCAACACATCTAAGAAATACACCATTAAAGTCCCTTCTAAAAAGGATGCCTTCTATTAAAACATATGGAATGGATTGCAGCCTAAAGTATCTTCTTTTAGCTTTATCTAAGCCTGCAGGGCATCTACCAGTTTGCAAAAATTGGGTCATATCATTAACCCAACTAGTACCTACTGCTGTTGTATCATCTTGATGCTCCTCTTCTATGACCAGGAGCACCTCTTCTTCTTCCTCTACCTCATCCTTAGAACTGGTGACAAGCTGCTCACTAAGTCCTCTGCCTCTGACTAGCTTGGTTATCTTGATCTCCACATCATATTCCATGACCTTGGTGATCCAACCAACCCTTTTCTCATTAACATCTTTACTCAGCATGAACTCCTTCACACTAGGATAAGCCACCATCAGGTGTATCTTGTTATTTGAAACAAGATGCCTAAATTTTTTTAGGCTCCTGACTACTGCCAGGACATGCTTTTCAATGAAGCTATACTTCTGCTCATACTCTTCCAACCCTTGGCTGAAGAAGGCGATTGGTTGTTCGAAACCCTCACTCTGCTGCTGCACCAGCATCGCGGAGATGGTATCCAGGCCGCCATAAGCATACAGGATAAAGTCCTTAGAGAAATCAGGATTGATTAGGGTTGGTGCAGTTACTAATGCCTCCTTTATGGACTGGAAGCTAAGTCTGGCCTCTAACGTCCAACTGAAAGTTCTGTTCTTTTTCAACATAGACGTCAAGGGTTTTAAGAGATTTGCAATATTAGGTATGAACCTTCTCAGAAAGTTAAATCTGCCAATGAAGCGTTGCAATCCCTTCTTATGACTGGGTAAGGGCAACTCCAAAATGGCCTTTATTCTCTCCTCATCAATGGTAATACCCTCCGTTGACACAACATGCCCCAACAACTTGCCCTCATGTACAACAAAAATGCATTTCTTTGGATTGAGGGATATCCCAAACTCTCTACATCTTTCAAAGACTAGCCTTAGGTGGGATAAATGCTTAGATGCATTCTTAGAGAAGACTGTTATGTCATCCAGGTATACCAACACTAGCTTATACATCAGACCCTTAAAGGCCATGTCCATGGCTCTTTGAAAAGTAGAGCTAGCATTTGAGAGGCCAAAGGGCATCCTCTTGTAGGCCATAGTACCCCACTTGGTTGTGAAAGCAGTCTTGAATTGGTCTTTTTCCTTGACTAGCACCTGGTTATAACTAGAAAATCCATCAAGAAAAGAAAACCTTTCTGAGCCAGCCACCACCTGCAGAATTTGCTCCATTGAAGGAAATGGGTAGTGGTCTTTTAGGGAGGCTCTGTTGAGGTCTCTGAAGTCGACACACAGCCTGATCTCCCCATTTTTCTTCCTCACAGGCACAAGGTTACAAACCCAAGAAGTGTGCTTGATTGGAAAGATGATCTTCCCCTCAATCAGCTTGGTTAGTTCTTTGATCATCAGGGGTTCTAGCTTTGGATTTAGAGGTCTCTACTTCTGCCTCACAGGTTTCATACCTAGCTCTAACTCTATGGTGTGTTGGGCAATATGAGGATCAAATCCCTTTAAGTCTACATAATCCCAAGCAAACACCTCTTCAAATTCCTTACAAAGAGCAATGAAAGCTCTTTTGTCTTCAGCTGAGCAAATTTTACCAATTTTAAGGAGTCTACCCTTGAAAACTTCTAGCTCTTCATAATGCTCCTCCTTTACTTGCATACTGGTTTTGTCTTCTTCTTTGGGTCATCAGTGCCAAAAATAGATTCCAAGGTGACCAATCCCTTGGGCAGCTTATTTGTTCTCAACTAAATGATTTGATCATTGTCATACTATTATTTGAGTTTATCCTGATTCATCATGGAAAACTCATCTTCCTCTAATAGGAACCTCAGGATTTGTTCATCACTGTCAAAAACTTGCCAATAAATATTATTATCAGGGATAGAAGGTCTAGAAATTATTTTTACATGAGGCTGAACCTTCTCCCTTTGAATATCACTGGGGATGTCAAATTGAGCCCCAATTGAAGCTAATCTATCAGCATGATGGTTCTGACTCCTTGGAATGGAGATCAGATTAAAAGCATCAAACTCTTCAATCAAATTCCATACCCTGGGTTTGTAGTACTTCAGGGCATCACTTTTTGTAAGGTGCAGTCCCCTCACCTGATTCACAATGAGCTCACTATCTCCAAACACCTGTAGACAGCCAATCTTCCTCCTTCTTGCCCATTACAGACCTTGGATCAACCCTTCATACTCAGCAGTGTTGTTAGTACAAGAAAAGGCAAAATGAAAAGCAACATAATAATTTTCACCTTGTGGTGACACAAGCATTACACCACCACCAGATCCATTTCTGCCCCTAGAGCCATCAAAATACATTTTCCATACCTCATCATGTTGCTCTACCTGCTGCTCTACTTTCTTCAGAAGACCTGGTATTGTTGTTTCATGCTCATGCAATATGTACACTCCCAGGCCAGTTTCTTGGATATGTCCCTCAGGATCATCCACAACATTTTCAAAGGCCCACTCCCTCAAGAGTACCTTTGGTATGCTCACCTCTGGTATGCTCTCAGCTTGTAGTTCCTGAGCAGCAACTAGTTTAGGGTCATCAGAGATAATGCAATTTGTATTAACAACACTGGGTGTGTAAGGCTCTATGTGATAGTCTGAAAGTAACTCATATTTCAAAGTTACTTTGGTGCCATATCTAGTCTTGAAAAACATGTGGGACCAGTCAGAAGATAGATATCCTCCTATTTTGGCTGTAAATTCCCTTGATAAGCACATGGCAAAATGAGGAGGCAAATCTATTATGAACACCTCCTGTGAAATAGAAACATTGGGGCAGGTGTGTAGGGTGAGACCTAGGTCTCTTATGATACCCACAGTATTAACAGACGTATCATCCAACTGGAGTACACCTTTCTCAAGTGGCTGGTACTTAAGCCCTAACTGATCTGCAATCTGCTTAAGCATGACAGAACTGCTTGCTCCACTATCCACCATGCAATTGTGCACTAGTTTGTCCCCAATTATCAGTGATACATAAAAGGGAAGAGGTTTGGCACCTAGGTTAGGCTGCTTGATGTCATCTTGGGGTGAATTAGCAAGGACAGTCCTATTTGGGTCAATAGTGGTATCATTGGATACCTTCAAATCAGACAAGGCAGACTGCAACATCTTCTTTTGGCCAGGGATTGCTAAGGAAACCCACATAGACATGGTTACATTCATCTTTTTCATGTTTTCAATAATATTGAAAGGTGGAGAGACACCTACCTTCTGACTTGACTTTGTAGCAGCAGTATCAGCCTACGAATGAGGCATCTCCCTTGTTGTTGCTGAAGTACTTCTTTGCAAGATGCGAGGAATATGGGACGTGGAAGCATCAGTATGTCCTCTACCTTTGCTTGCTGTTGGCTCAACCTCATAACCCCTCTTCTTAGCCCTTGTATTGGCAGCAACTGGATTATTATCACTGTTTACCTCACAGAATTCTCCTTCCTGCCAATTCATGAAAGCAGAATCATTCTGAGGTTGCTCTTGTTGTTGTGCAGCTCCATCATTTGGTGTGTATGGTTGTGTGGCTGCCACATTTTGTGCCATCAGAGCCTGATTTAGGACTCCACTTGAATAGGCTGCCTAATTGTGTGGCATATGGCATGGGACACACTAATCATAATCAACTGCAATGTTATTTTGAATAGGGACAAGGTCCCTTGCTGCATTAACAGGTGCTAGATTTTAAGGCTGAAAAGGCCTTTGGTTCATATTTTGCCTAACACCTTGGTAGTTGTTCTGATAAGATGGCCTATTGGCCTGGTAAGGTTGACCCTGCCCCTGATATGCTTGGTTCTGCCCTTGATGTTGTTGTTGATAAGGCTGCCTACCTTGAGACTGCTGCTTCTTAATGTTTACTAGATCATTCCCAAAAGTCTGCAGAAGATTTTCTATTTTCTGTTGGCTGCTTTTTATCTCCTTTAGCTCTTGAGATGAACTAGAGGTAGCAGGTTCAGGAGTGGAGGTACTTGGTAATGCTGCAACAATAGGTGTAGGGACAAAATATGGGGTGGTCAAAGGCATAGAAGCCTAGATCTCAGGGAAGATGGGCATAGGGGGCCTAGGTGCTATTTTTCCAGCCTGAATTAGACTGTTCTCTACTCTGATGGCTATTTCATAGGCATCAGGTAGGCTTGCACCTCCTAGTGATTGTATCATCACTGAAATATCACTATTTAAAGCTTTCAAGAAATATAAGAATGCATACTCAACTGGAGCTCTTACTATGGCAGGGATTCTGTCCCATGTCTTCTAAAATCTAAAGTTGAAGTCCATCATTGATTTTTGAGGAGCTCTCTTAATGGTGGTCATCTGTTGCACCAATGACAGTTTATCTGATTTATCCTGGAACTGCTTATTCATCTTGTCTCCTAAGTCATCCCAAGTTCCTATAGTCTATATTGGTAGACTTCTGAACCATTGTAATGCCTTCCCTTTGAATGAGGCAGCTAGTAATCTGATGGCTACATTCTCTTGTGTTACATGATGTACTCCACATAGAGAAGCCACATCTCTTATGTGTTCAATAGGTGTAGTTTGGGTTTCCCCTGTGAAATAGGGCAGGCTCTTCAAGGCTGCCATAGGTATGGCATCATGTACTGCTAAGTTCAAAGGGCTTCCCCCATCGAAAGCCACAAATGGCTGATTTCTTGCCATCTGAGCAGCTGGAGGTGGGTTTGCTTGAGTTGCTACAAGGACTACGGAGGTAACTGGTCTAAAATTTGGTGGAGTTGATAATGTCCTCTTAGAATAGGGAGTTCTTACTATAGTTCTACTCTGCCTCCTAGGTGGAGAAAGTTGTAGATAATCAAATGAGCTTGAACTTGAACTCCTAGTTGTATCCTTTTCATAAAAGTATATCAGCAGAACTGGTTTGCCTGATCTTCCTCAGTATGAGTCGTTAGATATGCAATTTTTAACCTCCTATAGGTCAGAAAATCACTGGTTGCACATCAAAACTAGTAATAAGAGTTTGTATGCTCCCACCGAGCATGCCAAAAACTGTTGTCACATGAAATTGCATCCTGCTTGAATGGGACTCCAAGCATTCCAATGACACAATGGGATTGATCTCTAAGTGTGGGACTTTACTAAATGAGATCAAACCTCCGGAGAAGGCCGGCTTCCTTGACTGGATATCACCTAAACTACTGAATTTTGGGGTGAAAAGGGGAAGAAATGTGCTGAAATGAAAGATAAAGCAACAATACTTAAAAACATGAAAGGATGATACACCAGACAGATTTAAAGAACCTTTGCAAAACTGAAGCATGCACAACACAACCAGATACAGCAAGCAAATATACACAGAATAGATGATTCTAACAGAGGTAAGAAGCAAGATGATTGAGAGGAACAAGAGATATTCATAGACAACCATATGCAGATTCACACAGAGATAGAGAAATCAGCAAAAGGCATGATAGCTTGCATATATCTAATGAAAGGCAAGGTTACAGCGTGAAAAGTTCTGTTTGGAAATAGGGAGAACAGGATGCTTGAAAAAATTTCCAACCCTTCTTACATCATAAGCCTTAGCTTATATAGCATTTCAAAACTAACCTAGGTCAGTTACAAAATCTGCTCAGGGAGTTGTAATCAGAAATATCCTTGAAAGGACATCCAGCTGACGGGAGTAATGGTGTCGAAAAACCCACAACAGGGGCAGATGGAAGATATTTCTGAGCCTTCAATGCAACAAGCTGTGTCATCGATCTGATCTTCAAAAATGGTAGAGGATAACCTAGCATTGAATTTAAGCAGCTGCTTCTGACAGTTCTCGACAATCAGGCAGTGAAGGAAAGACTGGAGATGAAGCGGTGGCGGGATATTTTGGGCCATCAATGCGAGCTGTGCCCTCCTGTGCAACAATGAATGCAAAAATATCTTCACCAACTCAAGAAAGTCGCTGCTGAAAAAGTCCACCCGATCGACATGAAGATCCAGATCAAAAATGGAAGTGGGAACCTTCCTGAAGAATTCCTGCCAAAAGGTCATCATCCTGATATTTTTAAATTTCTGTAGGAAATGATTATCCCACATGCACCCGGAGGAGACGCCTCCATCACTTTATAAGCTAGGCCGTGAGCATATATAATGTTAGTGCTTTTGCTCCTGACAGCATCATCATAAGCCTTAACATCATCCTCCTTCCCATCATGTTCCGTCGGTAAGACTCCCCAATATCGGTGAACCATCGGTATGTCACCCCGATATAGAATGTCATACTGATGCGAAATATCCTCCTGGCAGAAGTAACATGATATAAAATATCACCTCAATGTTTGAAAATCAAGATGACGTCAGCAGCATGTCAGGCGATCTAGCGATCATGAAGTGAAAACATAACATTAGGATGATCCTCAACTAAGATCACCCGATATTCAAATGTGATGACCCCTCAGAAGATCGGGTCATACTTAGAAACTTTGTAGCACCAACATCAGGATGATCTTCAACTAAGACCACCCGATGTTAAAATATCACCCCAATCTAAAGATCGGGTTGGCAGAAATATGATGACCCTTCCCTGGAATGGATCTGGATGACATCAGCGGCATATGACTTGGTTTATCACTGTAGTTACCACGATGTCATCATCATGTTATCGGATGGGGGGATAGTTGGAAGATAGGGTGGTATTTGTAACATCGAGTGATATTGGGAAGATCATGTGATGTTCCAATTATCACCTGATATTTGAAATATGACCCGATATTTGAAATATCACACTTCTTCCAAATATCAGGTTTGACCAGGCTTATGACTGTGCATAACTTCCTCACTTTGGTGAATTTCAGGGTGATCTTTTAAGCAAACCTGCCTATCATTTCAAGCTCTTTCACATGGTAAGCCTCTTCTAGCAAGCTTCAGATTTTGAAATTGGGTTAAAACCTCAGGATCACAAATATGGCTTTCATGGGGATATGCATACTGACTGATCCTGCTTGAATTATTTTGACTCCTGCTAGAGGAAAAATAGGTCAACAATACTACTTTTGATGAAGAAGCTATCCATGAGCAACTTGATCCTATACATGAGCATGAGATCCAATTTCAGCCTCCTCATAACCTATATCTTTTCTATGATTAGGATATTATTGTTGATGAAGAACCTATGCATGAACACTTTAATCCCATCATGCTAAATCCTATCTATGATTAAAATCCCATATATGATCAAGAGCCTATCTATGATCAAGCAAACCATGATGATCCTCTTAGCCAACTTTATACATTCCATGGTCCTGAGCTTATAACCCCATCTAGTCCTATCCAAGATCCAACAACTTTCACTTCTCTTGATGAGACATTTGCCTCCCAGGAAAGCATAGAAGATCAAACCAATAATACCCATCCGTCGACCATTGTCAACCATGCTACAAATCCCCCACCATATATCCTTGGTCTTACCACCTTAATTCATGAGTGTTCCTCCGTAGAACACCAAAAACCATTATCCTCTATCTTGCCTTCTCCACCCAATAAGGAACCTATGTTTAGAGTTCCACCTATACGTAATCCCGCTATCCACCGCATACTCCAACATATGAACTATCAAGGTAAAGGCTTAGGTCTTCATGAAAAAGGTATTTTGGAGCCCATCCATGTCAATGTTCCTCCTCATTCATATGGCCTCAAATACATACCCCAAGGTTAGCAATCTCAAGATGTTGGTACTTCCTCCACTCCTAAATCCACCTCTTCCCATCGCAAATCCTTTCATATCCCCAAAACTTATGTCGCCATTCCACCTCCCTTATCATACATGTCCTTCTGCCTTCTTCCCCATCCTATCCCTATGGTCCATGCTTTTGCATAAGCCTTCCATCTTCTTTACATAATCTGCATCATCATCCACTATCGCACCTTCCACAATCTACTATCTACCTACTCCATCTTCCTCTCATGCAGTCTCCTACCAACATCTATGAGAACACTTGACATAGTCCATGCAATGACATCTTTCTAGTGGGACTATCACCTTTCATGGAGCCTAGAAATTCAGGCCCTCTCGTCCATTCTACCTATCATATCCAAATGTTCAAAAAAAAAAAAGTCAAGAAAAATACCTTTGTCCAACGGTGAAAATCTGGCAAACAAGTGCCTTGGATAAGTACCATGATGAAAACTTGGCAAATAGGCATCATGTGTAAGTTGATCTTCTACATCATCTACACTTGGGGGCACCTTGTCTCATCAGCCTATCACTCTTCTCCTATCGGTTTCCTTCTGTACCATTTCCTATCCTATCCTTCTAGTCGTTACCTACCTATACTGTCTAGTCTATCTATCTTAAATCTTCTATTCCTCTATTTTTCTTTGGTCTTGATAAAGATTGGGGGCACAATGTTAACAAATGTTTTAGGTGTCTCTTGACATACCTTATCCCTCCAAGTCATGCAAGTCCTTCATTATCCTCTCATCATCATTCATCATAAGCATTGCCATGAAAAATCTTAAGTATTCTACTTGCAACAGGGCACATTATTCTTATGTGACATAGTCCTTGTTGATCACATCCTTGTTTCCTTCTACCTAACCATCTATATCTACTATCTCCCATCCATCTACCTATCCGTGGTGTTTCCTTGTCATCAGTATCATCTAATTTATATCTGATCCATATTTGATCCATATATGTTCCATATCATGTCTTATTTGATCCATATATGTTCTATGTCATGTCTTATCTGTTCCATATCTGATCCATATTTGTTCCATATCATGTCTCATCGAATCCATATCTTAGGTCCATCAAAGTTACCATGAACTATGTCACCTCTGCGTTGTCATGTAGGCAAGGCCATTTCTCAAATGCGCCCCCAAGGCTCCACTATCCCATCTGTCACATGTCTAGTCCTTCTATCTATCTGAGTCCATGCCACATTCTATCACTTAGGTCTTAGCTCCATTAGGGTTTTACCCTGAAATACATTGTCTCTGCATCATCACGTAGGCAAGGCCATTTAGCAATGAGCCTCCGAGGCACTAGGTCAATCCCTTAGGGTCCGTCTCACCAATAAGGATTGTGGAACCTTTCACAAGGAAAGCAAGCACAAGCAAAACTTGCTTTTTCAAGCAGAAATCCTAATACAGGGCATCAACCTATCCAAAACAAAGCAGGCAAGAACCTAAAAACACTCTAAATGATCCTCTCTAAATTATGGCAAGAAAACACATCTAGTGCAAGAATGTTTTGTGATCAGGTTAAGTTATAGCATCTTAATTTTTGTTATCATGTCTTTCTATGCTACTCGAGGATGCCAAAAGCTAGAGATGCTATGATGGGGGCATGATTATTTTCTTTGTTTGTTGTATGTGGATCAACCTTTAGTAATGTGAAGCCTTGTCTAACAACATGATCAACAAAAGATGATCGAGGACATCACAGGTCTAACATGAAAGGGGGCAATCCTTGTCTGTTGATACGCAAGAAATACTCAGGTCATCTTGGTTTAATTATACCTAGATGCTTGTATTAACTTGCTAAATCAAAATCCATGTAAGCAATACTCAGGTCATCTCGGTTCAATTATACCTCGATGCTTGTATTTTCTTACAACATTTTAAAATCCCAATGATGAAATAAGCACTTCAAAATACTTGCAATATCAAGATGGCAAAACCACTCGCATCCATTCACATCCACAAAGCATCCATACCGTATCCCATGCAAATAAAGATCCAAACCGCAGAGTATCAATGTTTACAAGTAAAAGCTTGTGATTCCTTCTGTCGAGTCATTCTTTTGTCAAATCAACTTTCCATCTATCATTGTATCTCTAGTCAACAGTTCTAGCTGTCAGTCCAAGAAGTAATCCATATGCAAGTCTGTCCTTAATCCATACCAATCAAGTCAAGTCAATCTTGTCAAATGATCCAATCACAATCAGTTGTCTTAATCCTTGTTTGGTCATAAGCCAACTCAATCAATTATAATCAATCAATTGTCTTATACATAATGTTGCATTGTCAAAATCAAACCAACACATGCGTCTTACATGACATGTTTCATTTCCTAAAACCAGACACTATCCTTCGTGTTGCTCTAGGGATATATCGTTCCCCACCATGACAACATTGTCGTATATCGTTATCAGTATATCGTTGGTTTACCACTTGACAGGGGCAATACCTTGCTTGTTCTTGTATCATTTGTGCATATTTGCTTGCTTGCTTGTGTGTGTTATCATTCTATCTTGTATCACATATCATTCGGCTCCTTCTTCAACCAATTTCTTCAATCCTAACCAAGTTTTCCCTTTGTCTTCGTGAGATTGTCTGTCTCACGCCATCCACCTTGGCTTCCCCGTCCAGTCTCCCGAGGGGGCATCCTATCGTCATAACCTGTACCGGGGTAAAACCAAGGCATGTATCATTATCAGACTATTTATTCTTTGAAGCAATGCCGTAAAATGCATTGCATCAAAGAGGGGCAAAATGTATACGCCTAAAAATGACACGACTCGGTCTAAATAAATATTCTTAATATTTATTCCATTCTAATTCTTCTATCAATAAATAAATAAACAAATTTATTTATTTGATTCATATTCCTCTAAGTTAATTAAATATCAAAAATATTTAATTATCTCTTCTAAAGTCAAAATTAAATAAAATCCTTTATTTAATTAAATTCTTCCAAACAATTAAATAATTCTTAATTATTTAATTAAATCAAATCATTCTTCCAAATTTAAATAAATCAATCAAATTTATTTAAATCCTCTCAATCTCTAAAAATAAAATATAATTAAATATTTTATTTATTCTTCCAAATCATGCACAACAATTAAATAAATTTATTTATTTAATTAGTTTTCTTATCTTCTAATTCTTCAAATATCTTCCAAATTTTCTAAAAATAATTCTTCTTTTTCATGCACACAAAATTAAATAATTTATTATTTAATTTCTCTCCAATCATGCAAAATCAAATCTCAAGTTGAGTCAACTGACTCAATCAACCTTGGTTTTATCAATATCTCTTAAATTAGAAAAAAACTTTCTAATTTATGAAAACCATGTCTTATCTTTAGAAAAGAAAGTAGTTAAACAAAACAACTTTTGTGTGACACTTGTCTTCTTTCTATTCACGCACATTCTCTCAAGGTTTCTATACCATTGATCTCATCTCTCTCAAGTATATAAATTGAACCCTGTTCTTCCATTTCTATCACCCAAGCTTTAAGTAAAATTACTCTGCAGGAATTATAGCGTGCCTTTAGCACCAATTCCTTCATTGCTTGCGATCAAACTTGTTACTACACACTACTATCATTGTTGTGAATCTCATCTTCATGGTGAAACTATCATAGCCATTCCCATTTGAACATCTTGGAATCATAGTAAGGAAGTGCACCTTCTGAAGGCCACATTCATAGACAAGATCATTTGAGATAGGCGATCAATGTAAGCTGAGAATTAAAGGAGGTTTGCTTTTGTATTGTTCATTGTTTGATTGATCTCTTTTGTTCATTATTTCATTGAGTTTTGGGTTTTATTGATATTGATATATTGATTATTCATTTAGATCCAATTTTCCCATAACAACAACTTGTAGCTATCATAGATTCTCTTACTTGGACTCAACAACTTTATGACATGAGTCATACATGCCAAAAATAGTCGATTCCTCCAAAGTGGTGCCTACCCTCAATTACTCTTGATATTTACAATTACCAACCGTAAAATGTTGCTCCATATTTACCGCCGGTAACTCCGGAACATACCAATGTAATAACTTTGTAATTACTACCCCCAGTAATTAATTTTTGCCACTGTCGGTGAAACTTGTACATCCCTTACGAGTAATTATAAATAATAAATGGAATAAATACAATATTGGGATTTACAAGGTTAATGGCACCTTATCCCAACATTTAGGAGGTAATTAATAACATATGATGGCCTCCTATTGTTTATTAATAACTATAAACTTACCATTTTGATGAGATATTATTGATTTCTATTCATTTATGTCTAAGACATATAAAAATTTGTGGCTTGATATAAAATTAGTAGATTTCAAGTTGTATCATCTACATCTTCTTAGGACAGGCCTTAAGCAATTTTCTTAAATCCCCTTAATCCACATGTCATCTTTCCTCGGTGCATAAACCCTAAACCCTAAACCCTAAACCCTAAAATCTTAACCCTAAACCCTAAACCCTTAACCCTTAACCCTAAACCCTTAACCCTAAACCCTAAACCCTAAACTCTTAACCATCTACATCCTCTTAGGACATGCCTTAAGCAATTTTCTTAGATCCCCTTAATCCATGTCATCTTTCCTAGGTCCATAAACCATGCTAATGGAATGATTTTGCCTTAAGTTGACCAAGTTTAATATATATATATATATCTTTAAGAAGTTTATAAAAACTTCAAGCATCTAACATTATACAAATTGATCAATTGTGAATGATCAATTTGACTATTATTAGTGGCTTAAAGGGATTAATGAGTAGATTTCAAGTTGTAGGTCATCTACACCCTCTTAGATCATCCCTTGACAATGAGTAGATTTCAAGGGGATTAGTGCATTATTAGTGGCTTAAGGGGATTTTATGATCATCCCTTGACAATGAGATGTGGTTTGTCTACCTTTGAAAAACAAATAATTGTTAATGTCAATGTGAAATCTAGTTTTGTAGGGCCACATTTTGATGAACTATTATTGTAGGTTAATTATTGGTTGTTTCAACCCCCTACCTATAATTAATTGATAGTACACTTATCATTTTACATATCCTATTTTTTAAAATGTATTTAGGAAGTAATTAATAACATATGATGGCCTCCTATTGTTAATTAATAACTATAAACTTACCATTTTGATCAGATATTATTGATTTCTATTGATACTTGTGTATGGACTCCTATTGATAAATTTTTATAGAAAGATTTTTAAAAAATTGATACTTCTTCCTTAATCTCTATAGCCATTTAAAGAACTATTCTAAATGATTTTCTACTTACATGCACTACTAAATTTAAATTCTCCTTAGTATCCTTTTAAATTCCTACTCAAGTTATCTATGAGATAAATTATATGATGAGAATTAAATTTATAGATATGCCCTAAGAATTAAATCACTCAAATCAAATTGTGGATTTTGCAAAGAGGATAGCTATATTTTGAATGTTCGCTCTTAGTCAAAATTATTAATATCTGGTATTATTTTGTTGGTTGTTGCATATTTAGGATGAATGTTTCCTTATCTAGTAATTACAATTATAGGTAGAAATATTCAAGTCTAAAAAGATATGATTCCTAGAACAAATACAACTTTTATAAATACATTATAGTTGCTCATTTAGGATGAAATTTGGTTAGCCATGGATTGACATTTTATTTCTATAATTCAAATTGAACCACATAGATATATTGCATTAATGACATGGAATCAAATATCTCACATGAACATTATATATGCAAATTTCTAGGTAAACTTAATCCCCTTAAGCCATTTAAGGAGGATAAACTCAATGAACAATCATATTTTAGGAGGGAGTATTAGATGCTCCATTATCAATATGATTGAATGCTAACATATTCCTTTGATCATGGTTTTTATCAATTTTATTCTTCTATCTTGGATCTAATGTGCGATCCTAATGATATGGACTAGGTATATGTAGGGAACGATAAGATATGGCAATGTGTGATTCTAATTTTATATTTCAATGTGAAACTAAGTAATTAGTCTATAGGTTTGACTAATTTGTATCTTATTCATAATTCAACATATATAGAAGCCTCATAGGGATTACAATTATAAAAAAGGAATATATACTAGCACTTGCACCTAAAGGAGGTTCAAGGATTATGTCAATAGAAAATTATATATGTACATGTTAATATGTTAGAGAGTAGGTGTTTGTGCATAGGTACATATTGATGCCATGTGCTACATATTCTAACTGTATGTGGCTAGATTAAACAATTAATAATAAGTGTTGAATAATGCAATGAAATAAACTTAGACAAATCTAGATTTTTTTCTCAAAGAAATTAAGTATTATCTGATTTTGAAATATTTGCATGTACATATTTAAAACATAAAATAATTTACAAATGAAAAAAGTTGTTTTTCACTTTACTATTAAACGGTAACAAAAACTTGTTTTTCGGTTTGCATGCATGATTGAATCTCATTTTAGGGTTCATATTTTTGTTTGAAGGGTAAATATTTTTGTTTCAATTCAGTTTAGGGTCTTTTTTTTGTGTGTAGGGTAATTGTTTTTAGTTTCAATTGAATGTACGGTTTATACAATTTTGCAGGAAGATTCAAACCTAATTTACAAAAATACAAAAAATAAACTTAAAATACAAATTACAAAATATAGAAAATGAAAAAAAGGGGAAAAAATAACTAACCTGGACTTTTGGATGGCTAGAAATAGTGCTCTGCGACTCGGGATCTCATTCTAGTTCTCCCGGTTGTCATTAAAAATGAGCTCGCATGCCTTTTTTCAAAAATTAAATAGTTTTCTGAAACGGGATCCCGTTTTGTAAAGAGATCCCATTTCATGGTCCTAGGCTTAGGATCCCGCTACGGAACAGGATCCCGTTTTGAATTTAGGCTCAGGATCCTGTTTTGTTTTGCCCAATTTTGGGTTTTTGGTTAAGTCTGAAACTTCCACGAGAAGTGGACTCAACTTCGTGCTTTTACCCTTTATTTTCTTTGTTCTTGAGAATGAGGGGATTTATATATACCAAGGTACTTGCCATTTGATAGGGTTGGAGATTTTGGAAATTCTTAAGCCTATACCAGCTTAGAGTTAGATACTTTTAGAGCTTTCTTTTAGAAAAAACTTAAATTTTTATTTTGTCCAAATCTCCAAACCAAGTGTAACTCTTATTATGCAATACAATGAAACTTGGACATGAGTGTTGATGTTATTTCATGGTTCTCTTATGTGTTGAATGAATGGTTTACATACATGCTCAAAGGAAATCTATTTTTACTTTGTGCACACTCATGGAAAGTAGATGTAGAGTTTTAAGTAAGCATAGCCTCCTTAGAAGATTGCATCACCACTAGCTACATTGTGACTATTAGGTTTGGTTATCTAGTGTTGGTTGATGGTTGTGGAATGATAAGGCATGTCAATTATTGTAAGTGTAGGTCGTAGTAAGTTCATTCTTTATCCTTACCTCTATCTCTCTTTTTATCTTTTCTAATATTTTGTTGCTAAATTTTTAATATGCTTATTCAGTTATCTCTATTGAAATCATGGTAATATCTAGATTTGTAAAACCTGATAACTATTTGCAAGTGAATATTGTGGATGTTTGAATATAATGTATGTGTGCAATCATTTGTATCACATTATGATGGTTTGTTAAAACAAGATTTATCAATCTCTGAATGCTTGTGTCCACGATAATGAGATTGTGTTTGTGAACCTTAAGTAGGATCTCTGAACTTATAAGTGTTAGCCTAACTTCCAACAAGAAATTAGTAGCTTGCAAGGAGACATCCTCAATCTTGGAGGACTTACCATCATTTTTAAGAGAGTTTTGCACTCATTTTGTGTTGGTATTTATTTGTTAAAAATATATTTTACATTTTTTGTTAGCAATTTCACACTCATATATGGTTCATGAATTATATATATATATTGAAAACTAGAAATAGAGATGATATATGAATTTTGTGATACTGTCCTACAGAATAGAACACATCATTTTGTCATACTATTTTGTACTAGACTTGTTTCAAGTGTAACAAACTGATATATATATATACATATATATATACATACATATATATATACATACATACATACATACATATATATGTACATATATGTATATATATACATATATATGTATGTATATGTATGTATATATATATATATACATACATACATATATATGTACATATATGTACATATGTATGTATGTATGTATGTATGTATGTATATATATCTATATATATATATATATATATATATATACATACATATAAAACTTTTTTACAAAGATTGTGTTCGTCCATGATAATTAGATTGTGTTTGTGAACCTTAAGTAGGATCTCTTAACTTATAAGTGTTATCCTAACTCCCAACAAGAAATTAGTTTCTTGCATGCAACATCCTCAATCTTGGAAGACTTACCATCATTTTCAAGAGAGTTTTGCATTCATTTTGTGTTGACATTTATTTGTTAAATTATATGCTACATTTTTTGTTAGCAATTTCACACTCATAGATGATTCACGAATTATATATATATATATATATATATATATATATATTTATTTATTTATTTATTGAAACCTAGAAAGAGAGATGATATATAAATTTTGTGATATTGTCCTGTAGAATAGAACACATCATTTTTTCATACTATTTTGTACTACACTTGTTTCAAGTGTATATATGTGTGTGTGTGTACTTTTTTGTAAAGATTGTGAAGGTAGAGGATTCAAAGTGATTATAACAATTTAAAGCATATATATAAATCAAATTAAAATTTGATTTTAGGTTCTCCACCTATCCTTACAATTTGAATGACCTTGATGTGAATTTTTTCTAATATCCTACACCTTGTAAATAACACCACATCTAGTTATTGATCATGTGCAGTTATCTCCCATGTTGAATTTAGAATCCCAATTTTGCATTCAAATCCAATAAGGGTTAACCTATAATAGTTAGAGTCTATTAGATGTTTATTTAAGCCTTACATTAATTGTTAGAGGCCACTTGGAAAATACAATGCCTCAATATTTTAAGGAATGCTTGAAATTTGTCTACCTTAAATCTACAACTCTGTTGAGGGTAATGGAATCCATTAATGGAGGAATCTATTCATGTGAATGAACAAAATTTTGTTAGTCATGTTTTATTGTGCAATTGGACTTTGATTAGTAATATAATGATTAAGTCATTAACAAACTAGCTAAATAAATAGAATTTATAAAAGAATTAAATAGGTTAGTTGTAATTAGATATATCATAATATATCGTATTATATACAGTAATGACCAATTTTCATTAAAAAATTTAAGAATGGAAAGAACGATAAACAAAAAACAAAATGTGATCTACAACCTAGTGAATCATTGCCAAAGTAAAGTCTTCTTAGACTTTACCTGCTTTACTTGCATTTACTGCTCGCAATATGAGATGCTCTACAAACCTCTCACCATTCTCGCATGCCTACAAATAGAAATTATATAATCCAGGTAGTAACGAACAAACATCAAAATATCTCAACAATGTAACTTTCAAGTGCCAACAAATTTCTATATTGCATTTAGAGCTGAAAATTATATATAACTATTAAAACAAATTTACATAGCAGTAAAAACACATACAATTGCATAGGAAGACTGTAAATAATCCAAGTAGTATCCAACATAGAGCAAAATATCCCAATAGTGGTAATGTGTTAACAAACACAAATTCATAGTATAATTTTGGACATTCAGTGGTCTATATGATGTACTCATATTATGAAATACAACAAAATAGATAAATTTGGAACTATACATCTATCTTCAAAACTGTAACATATAGGAACTTGAAACTGTCAGTACAAAACTATAACATATATTATTATAAATAAACTAGAATGGAGGAACATTATAGGACATACGAGATATTATTGCAACAATAAATTGTCTACAATATATATATATATATATATATATATATATATATATATATATATATATATATATATATATATATATATATATGTGAGCACACATATATCTATCTATCTATTTATCCATGATATATAAGTATATAGTTGTTCACAACTATATGTAGATATATATGTGTGTTATATACAACTATGTATATATGTCTATAGTTGTTCACAACTATATATCTATATATATTTGATATATGTGTGTTCACATATATCAGCTATCTATATATCTATGAACATCTATATACATATATAGTTGTATATACACGAATATATATATAAAATAACTGTGTGAACACCTATATAACAAAATATGTAAAAGAATATAAGTATGTAAATTCCCATCATAGCTATGTATATAGAAGCATGTAACTAGAAATATTTTTTACATCCTTCTTGTTTTCCACATTAAAAAATAATAGAAGTTGAGAAGCTAATTAAATTTACAATGTTGTACACAAACTACCTACATATAATAGTATAGAAATAAGAAAAATATGCATTTGGTAATACTTAAATACACACATTGATTCAAGTTGTATAAAAATATAGATAGATATATAGATATGTGTGTATATACAACTATGTATATATGTATATAGAAATTCATCAATGTCAATGCCTAAGGTCAGGTGGAGAGGATTTAGTGAGGTTCTGGAATGATGGATAATGCAATGGCCATGAAGGAAGCAAAGTAAAAATGATTAGGATAAAAAGTTAGGTCTTTTAATGAGTGCATAAGGTATTGTATAGTTGCACCTTAAATGTTATAAACTGAATCCTAATTGGAGTGTGGTTCATGCTTCAGGGTTTCATTATATATATAGAATGAAACCCATGTATATATAAAATCAAACCTTGAATATATAATGAAACCCCTATATATATATAAAATCAAACCCTGAATATATAATGAAATTCCTGTATATATATAAAATCAAACCTTGAATATATAATGAAACCCATAAAAAATTAAACCCTAAGTATATATAGGTTAAGAATTAAACCCTCAATATATGTGGTTTCATTTGATTTTTTACATAGGGTTCATGTTTTATATATATAGAATGAAACCCATGTATATATAAAATCAAACCCTAAATATATAATGAAACCCCTATATATATATAAAATCAAACCCTGATATATAATCAAACTTGTATATATATATATAATGAAACTTGCAAGTTAGACGACAACAATGATTGCCTCAATAGCTAGGAAGGAGGCCGCACAAACAATTTGAAATGATGAAAGAAACAAAGGCAAAATCAAAGAGTCAAATGATTCATCCACACAAATGATGAAATAAAGACTTACTTTAGTGGAGATGGTTTAGCCACATGGTCAAATGAGGAAAAAATAGATGTAAAATATAATAGTTACAAATCAAATGATGGACCTCATACTCAATTGGAAGGAGAAGAAATGGGAGGCAAGTTGTTACTTGCAATCGACAACTCGTCAATATCAACAACTGAGCTCAAGTAGAGAGGATTTAATGAGATTTTGGAATGATGGATAATACGGCGACCATGAAGGAAGCATTGTAAAAAATGATTAGGGTACAAAAGTTAGGTCTTTCAATGGGCACATAAGGCATTGTTTATTCGGACCTCAAATGTTATAAAATGGATACTACTTGGAGTGTGGTCCATGCCAACACAAAACCTCAATATGGCCTTACAAACTTTTATTATGGTATTTTGAATTATTTAGGTGAAACAATAATTTTTTATTTTCATATTTCAATATATATATATATATATATATATATATATATGTATACATATAATAATATTAATTAGAGTTGTGAATCTTTTTTGGTGGTCATAGTGCATGCTTGTTGGGGGTCCATGCATAGGTATCAGTCAACACTTTGAAATGACCACTTAAGGACCTATGTGCACATAACAAATCATCCCGCAGTTATTGTTACTACCCAGAAGCTAAAACAATAGCTTTAAGCTCTTGTGTCAATCATGAAGATATGTTGAATTTTTTGTCAAAATTTGATGTACCGTTTAGGAGATTAGGGTGCACAAAGTTAGGGTGGGCAGGTACTAGGTCCTCTCTGCTATTTTCCACATTGACTACATTATTTTCTATCTTTTGAATTGTCCATGTACAGTTAAATCATTTTAAATTTTAAATTTTTTGGTCTATAAATTATTCATTGTTTTATGGTTTATTTAGAAAATAAAGCATGAATGATTCAATTCTTACATTCTCTCTGAATATTTTGGTGTCTATTGAAATTTATCAAATCTTTTTATATGAATTTAAAATCCAGGCTATACCCATTTTTATTATACAATGTTAAAATTTTGTTGGAGATTTTATTTTTTATTATTTTTTATGGAGGAATCAATACCTAGTAGGAGCCACAAAGTGAAGTTCTAACACATGCCATTATAACCTTTGTCTACATGAGCTTCCCTCCACCTATGTGGGGGTAAATCCAAGGGAATAGAAGTTGCAACAATAATTCATGTTTTTCAACGGCTTGATTGTCTGTTCTACTCCTGAGGGCTGATTTTATTTTTATTATATTGTTTTTAATTTAAAATATATAGAAATTTTTATTTAATATTTTATTAAGTATCTTTGAGAAGTTTTATTTATAGTTATCAAACAAATATAATAATTATAAATGTATATTCCTTTGACATTATTAAGGAAAATTATTGACCAACTATTTTTTTGGTAAATTTGGGGTCAGTTGTTTTTAAAAAATATAAGATATCTAAAACTCTTCTAACTATAATGATTGGGTTAAATTTATCAATAAAATATTTCATTAGAAAATAAATTAATAATCAAAATTAAAATGGATATGAAGATACTTCTTAGGCTAGAATTGATTATCTCTAATGCATTGGTTTAAGAAGGCAAAATATCTCCCTTAGAATGGAGATTGTTTTCCCTTAATCATGATGGGAGACCCCAATTACTTTCTTTGCTTAAGATAATAGCAAAAAAATATTTTCCCTCATATTTTATAAATACAGGTACGAAAGAACACTTATCTTGAACTTTCCTACTTATTCTCTCCTTGTCTCTATAACATGTTTCTCTAGTTATCTTGCTCTTCTCTTTTTATGGATAGTGTTAGAAATATGCAGCCATATAGAATAATTCCTCATAACCCAATGAGAGATTAAAATGCAACAATAACCAAAAATCTATATGCAAAATAAATACACAATCATACCATCAATAGTGACACAAGATATACCCTAGGAAAACCCTCATTGAGGGAAAAACCCAACCTCCAAAATCATCCATCTCTCATGTATTATTTAGCAATAAATATTACAATACGTAATGAATACCCTGAAGCATCAAGCTCTCTACCTACACTCCATGTGAACAAGCATGTAACCACACATCAAATGCCATGATTCAAACCCTCACAAATGCAACTTGCAAGAGATGCTCAATCAAGCTAAAATCAATCAACAAGCTAAAAAGATAAACAACCAACCTCAACAACTACCTGTGTGTTTTCTTTTGTAGAAATAAGCTCACAAAAACAACATGTGGTATGGTAAAACCACCTATCCCAAAACCACGAGTCTACAAAACCATTGACCCCCACTTAATTATTGGTACTAAGTTTTCCCAATAATTAAATAATTACAAATAAATAATTAATTACTCTATGTGTTCCACACACATAAAATAATTAACGTAATATCACATACAACAATTACAAGTGGCACAAAATAAATATCTAATGTGGATAAACACATCACATGGATGCACCACAAATAAATATTTATTTTACATAATAAAATAATATCAATGTTATGCAAGGTGTATAATACACCTACTCCAACATTCTCCCACTTGTTGTATACATTGCATAAGGGATCAACATGTAAACTCAAAACATCAAGGGCAACCATCCATATGCCCAACATGTACCATATAAACATCCATGTGCTCCAAAATACTTGCAACAATAATCAAGGTGTCCACCATCTCAATTAAAAATCCTCTCATCCTCCATCAAGCCAAACCATGAAGGATAAGATCCTCCAAAGAGATGTCACACTAAACTATAACGTAGAAGCAAGTAACTTGCATCAACTGATATCCAAACACAAACACCGAATCCAATGGTAACAAATAGGCTTGAGTAGCTGACAAGAATCAATCACCATAGCTAAAATAATAACCACAACTAGTTGCTAACACATCAACTAACCATACCTTCAAACCAAGGTATAGAAAAGATAACAAGTAGACCTTATGCCATCAACATATCCAACTCAAATCACAATTATAACAAGTACATGTATATACTCAATCCTGCATAAAGAAGTCTCCAAGGTAACAACACAAAGCATGTGATAACAAAACCTCAAGACACTCCATACCACAACATAATGAGAACATCCAATAAAGGAATCAAATATATCCTGGAACTCCCACTGCATGAGTAAATGTCAAATCTAAAAATAGATCAAGGCATCTGAAGATCCACTAATAGCACTCACATAGAAGATGTGGCTAAATCCTCTATCACTTAGTGTCAAAGAACACACACATAGATATGCAAAATCTGCAAACTAAATAGCTGCAACATAACTCTCACCTCTAATCCATATCTTTCCCAAGTCTTCCACATCATAAGATAAAGAAGTCAAAGAGTCCCAATAGCTCCATAAATATCTAAACTTTATTACATCATGTGAACATAAACATCCAGGAAGAAGAAAAAGACCAATCAAGAGAGAACCTACAAATCATAACCATGTCCTTCTAGCCACCCTAATGTACTATAACTGTTAAAAGTTTGACCCCCTTTACAACCCCAAAACAAGAAGCCTCCTCAATATCCAACAAATCAAGATGCAAGCCCCTCAAACCAAAAGTAGATCAAACTCATAACCATCCCAAAGTAAGAATAATCCCAAAGCCACTAACCATCTCCATTACACACAATGATCTCATAACAACTTAGGATCAAACATAAGGAGATAACTAATCATAACCATGCATCTACTCCTTAAACAAGTCCTCACAACCACAATCTATAGCTCTAGACTCAAGCATGAGAAGATAAGATACAAAGAAAAAAAATGCATTTGAATAACACATGGGCATACCTATCAAATCATTCACCTCTGAGTGGACCAAGAGTGGGGATGAGATTTCTCCTCCAGGATGCACCAAGCCTCAAAGACACTCTCCAAGAACAATCTCCTCAACAAGTCCATGTTGAACTCATGTCCAACCAAGGTGTAGGCTCCTCAGTTTTGCTACTGAAATCCTCATCAAAGAGTAACCATCTCAAAAAATGTCTCTAATCCCAAGAGAACTCAAGCCTCACCTAAGTCTCCAAGTATCCATGAGCATCTCCATGATCAATCCATGCTAAAATTCAAAAGCAAATGACCAATGTACTTAATACAAAAACAACCATCAAGATCATAGTCAAAGCTCCAACTGCAAAATCAGGAACCTAGTCATGACATCATGATCTAATCATCTCCTCAAAAGAAGATCACATGCACCAATGCACACATCCTATCTCAAGAGAAACTATATCATGTCAAAACTCAAAACTGGCATCAAGATTAAATCATGACACAATACCAACATATCTAAACCAAGGAACAATATCTCCAAATCACATGAAGAGAACCATATCCTACCAAAGCTCTCACCGAATCATGATATTGAGATATACATGACAACAAGATAAACATCAAACCATCACTATCAAAAACTCCAACTGAAACATGTAGGCAAGATATCCATGGCATCATGATAACCATATCCTACATGAAGATCATCCATGGCCCCAACACAATCAAAGAATCCTACTGTAATGATAACAACTTCCCAAAAGGTTGAGTAAACCATAATCTCCAAACCAAGAAAACGAACAAAACCTATAAACCAAACATCAATTCAACACCACCAAAAATACACATATAAAACAATCATGCCATGCTAAAGTCCCAACCAAACAAGGAGCATCCATGACACCATGATCACCACCCAATGTACCTGCACCAAACTTCCATCAAGTCTCACACAACTATAGCATATAGTCAACAAACATAGGTCCCATATCATGATTATATTAGGTAATACCATCTCTCTCTATATCTCATAATGACAAGAAAACCAATGAAACATGTGATTAAACCAAGCCACAAATCAGAATCTGTATTAGCACTAAAATATCTATGGGCATAGACAACCCACATCCAAGTCATATATGCAACCTGTAAGCATAGATAACCTACAACACTGCACAACATGTAGATCTCACAATGTAGCATGCAAACTCAACAATATATTGCTAACCATGTCAAATGAGGGTAATTAGAAATATGCATGTAAGTATACAATGACTTAAACACCAAATCACCTCAGATTCAATTTTCTATCAACTCACAAAAGCACCATAAGTCAAAGGGACCAAAAAATAGTTCAAACTGATACAAACTGAACAAACATTAGCATATCATCTCCAAACCTACTCCACTATATAGTTCTTAGAAATACTTTTCCAATGCCTATAATAAATCCAAAATTTGACTTCGTATGCATAAGTTATGCTTAGTCAAAGCTCAAAATGTACATTTGGATTCCAAATGAAAAAACACTATCAAAATGGAAAAATCTAGAAATAATTCTAACACCATGACGTAGTATGCAGAAAGAGCTTTTTGTCGACTATAAGAAGTTAAAACTTTGACATCTTGGGTGAAATTTAAGCCCCCTAGAAAAAATATGCCTAATTATGCTTATAGGCCAAGCCCTGGTGGCTCTCCGATGGCCCTATGGTTTCTAGGCAGTGGTGCTCCGGCAGCGCTATGGTGGTAGAGGTGGTCGTGGATTCCAAAATCATTTTAAAAATAGTTAAAAGGTTTTTTTGCCGCTTCGGCGGTGGTGATGAATGTTTGATCGGGCGGCGATGGCGGGCGACGACGACCGGGTAATGGTCCACCGGCCATGTGGCCCGCCTGCCACCCATTGGGTGGCCACCTACCTAGGGCCTGGGCACCATGCCGCATCCCCCTGGGCCTGGGCATGGTCCCTGGTTGCTCCCCTTGACATTGTCTTTTTAATAAAAAACATTTGCAGACATTAGAAAATTAATCGAATATATATATATATAATAATTTTTTGACTGTAGGCATACCTGCATTGATACAGTGCATAGGGAATATTCCCTGCACCTACAAAATATTATGACGACTGACGCATGGTACATAATATTCCCTTGCAAGATTCCCTAGGGCACAAAATAGGGAAAAAAATTTCTGTCTCTGAATATCTAGTCGAATTATATATTTGTCTTTGCCTGTGGGACCTCCTGAATCCAATGAAAGGGTCTATTTTTTCTCAAGAGGCTTCCTTCAAAAGATGACCTCCAAGACCCTCCATACAAAGAGCCCAAATCGAAGACCCATTTGTCAAATCTCCATCAAACCCTAGGTCTGCAACAACCCAAGTTTGCAAATAACCTTGTGACCCTAAAAATATCTTCATTCTTTCCTACAAAGACATGGATTCCACTATACACAAATAATCCACTCATAGATAGGGTTATCAAATAGGGATTTCCTCCCAAATCATGGCAACCAAACTCTTATACCAAATATTGGAAATATTTCCTCATAATCCAATGAGAGATTAATATGTAACAATAACTAGAAATCCATATGCAAAAGAAATAGATAATCATACCATCAATGATGACACAAGATATGCCCCGAGAAAACCCTCATTGAGGGAAAAACCAAGCCTCCATCTCTCATTATTATTCGTAATAAAGATTACAATACATAATGAATACCCTCAAGCATCAAGCACTCTACCTGCACTCTAGGTGAACAATCATGTAACCACACATCAAATGCCATGCTTCAAACCCTCACAAATGTAACCTGCAAGAGATGCTCAATCAAGCTAAACCCAACCAACAAGCCAACAAGCTAAACATCCAAACTCAACAACTGCCCATGTGTTTTCTTTTATAGACATAGGCTCACACAAATATAACATGTGGTATGGTAAAACCATCTATCCCAAAACCATGAGTCTACAAAACCATTGACCCCCACTTAATTATTGGTAATAAGTTTTTCCAAAAATTAAATAATTACAAATAAATAATTAATTATTCTATGTGTCCCACACATAAAATAATTAACCCAACGTTACATACAATGATTACAAGTGGCATGAACAACTTAAACAAGATTCTTAAATGTTGTCTAAGCGTGTTCTGAGCGCGGTGACTATGTCTGAGTGTGGACTCTCGAGCATACTTCTGAGCATGGAGGTTGGGTCTAGGAGTAGGCATTAGTGCATGGTCTCTAGGAATGATAACAAGAGCCTGGTACTTGAATGCGAACGTGTAAAGCAAAACCCTAAGTGTGAGGGAGTCTTCTCCTTTTGAGCAGGAAAACCCTCTATTGGTTGTTTTTTAACGGGACAATAAAACATCAGACGATTGTGCCAGTTGTAGGTTCTTCGTCTGTTGAATTGTTGGGCCCTGCGCTGCTAAGTTTGCTTCAGGCTACCCTCTGAATTCATTTTTTTATGCTACTAGAGCTTAGGCACACTCATCACAAGATAGGGTTAGGCCTATGCCTTGTGCTCGTTTGTCTCTAGTGGTGATGTGTGGCCCTAAGATCTCAGAGAATGAGGATTTTTATATGAAGCGTGGAGTGATCTGTAGATTCAATGGTTTATGGCCCTATCTCCCCAATTTGCATAGTTGGGTCATGGAATCCTAGAAACCTCTTATGGTTGGACAAATTGAGCTTTATCCCAACGTAAGGGCGTTATTCATAGTGACTTTTGCTTCCTCTAAGGAGAGAGACTTAGTGTTGGATAGGGTTTGGATGTGGGGTGGTCATTCATTGTTCATCAAACCATGGGCTTGCTTTTTCAATCCTCTCACCAGGAGCCGCATAATACCAAACCAGTATGGGTTTGACTACCAAATCTCCCTCTACAGTTTTGGGAGGATTCTTTCTATGAAGCCATTGGCAACACTATAGGTTGCTTATTGAAGTTTGACTCTACAACCTCATATTTAGCGCATACTAGGGTTTCTCGCATATTAGTGGATATTGACATCTCTAAACCCCTCCATGGAGATGTTGTTTTGATGGTTGAGGATAGGCCATGGAAGCAATTGTTGGACTATGAAGGTCTCCCTTTTAAATGTAAGAGATATTTCTCTATTGGTCACTTGGCCTCTGGTCGCCTGATGAGGCCATGTTTTATCTTGTTCTCTTTCTCTAAGTACATATTTCCTAAGACATTCCCAGAATTTTATATATGCTAATTTTGTCTATAATCATCCTTGAGAGATTGAAAGCATGAAGATGGGTATATAATATGTTGTTAATTGATTATGTGTGAATGGTTGATTGATCATGAAATATGATGGTACTTTATGTTAATTTTAGTAATTGTGATGTATAAATACCATGTGATGTACTAGCCCCTCATACAGCAATAATGCCGCTACATTTCATGAAGACCACTGGGCAACCCGCAACAAAGGAGTGTTGATATCCATAGTAGACAATACAGGCACCTACAGCCAAATGAAGAAGACCCCGAATTGATTGGGATCAGTTATCCATATTGACAGTTATCCTTCGACAGATGATGCAGTCATGACTAATGAAGGAATCTCAAATCATGCTCCATGTTCTATTTCTAGTCTTTATTGTTCTTCATAAAGACTAGAGAGAGTTATGGTAGGACTGTATTGTCTATGCCACCTTCATGGTAGTTTAGTTTCTTATTCCTAGTTTACTTTGTAATAAAGTCCTCTTCCTACATTGTTGGATATTGGATAGTTATAGTATTTATTGTTCAGTAGTTTTATCAAGGTTGATCTTGTCTATATATGGATTAGATTTCCTGTATACAAGAGGTTAGACAGAGATTGTATTATCAGATTTCCTTATTGTACTTTTCGCTTCAGCATTCAATAAACGAAAACATGTTTTGAGTTTAGTTAATAATTTCAAAGATACAGTAAAGATTCAGTTAGATTTCATGGAATCATAGTCACTCAAGCAAGGGGCACTTGAGGTATTGTGTCTCTCCAATCTACTCATATGTTAGTTTATATTGTATGTTTTTATATATATATGATTAATGCCTGTTGTAATGAGTTGTGTTGTATGAATTAGTTAGACTTTTATAATCTATGTTGTTAAGTCAAGGTGATCACCGAACCCACTATTAGCTGCTCTTTTATCTGGAGTTACATAAGACCATTTGATTACAACTGTTTGAATAAGTACTAGTTATTTCCTACCAGTCCTGCTTACTTAGAGTATTGTCAATTAATTATTATTATTTGTCTTTCAGGTAGTTTATTCGTATGCACAACCTCTAGATTAAAACTCAGAAATCCTTAACTGTACACATAGTACAAGCATCATCCAAGAAGAGTACAATTCCCTAGTTTGACAATGTAAATGTAACACATTATATAGCCACTAGGTTTCTTGCTATAGGATCCATTGGTCCGTTGAGTTATGTGGATGCCTTTTCTACATCAATGTATTAGTTAATAATGGAGTTTGACATTTTTGGCTCCGTTGCTAGGGATGGTTCTAAGGTTTAGAGTTTATGCGTTCTTTTTGAGTTATGTTTGTACTTACTTGTACTAGGATATAGTATTTTTCAGCATTTATGATTACTTATATATTCAATCTATCTCCAAACTATCCACTAACACAGTGCTGGAATAGAGCCATTAGCTTATACATCATTGTATGCGGAAGCCAAGAGACCATAAAGGGAGGTTTCTTCCAACCAGTTCAATAGAAGAAGAACACTTTGAATTATCCCTTGGTCTGAAGAACACTGAGGATTTTGAGGACATTGCAAGTTGGAATCAAGGCACGATGGCAGAAGAAGCAGTAGAAAACCCAGCTGAACTAGTTACCTTTGCCTTTCCTATTACAAATGAGAGAGTTGACACCTTGAAAAACATCCCTCCTTCAGCCCTACCAAACTTTCATGGGTTAATCACTGAAGACCCAGATACCTTTCTCTTTGAGTTTGATGTACTCTATAGGAGTTATGATACAGACTCAAGCTCTTCCCAACCACCCTTAAGGATATTGCATTACGATGGTTTGTGGGACTGGGTGATAATTCAGTAACCACTTGGGCTACCATGAAGGAGAAGTTTCTGCAAAAATATCAGGATTATTGTTGTGGCAGAGATATGAAAGGGGATGATATCTTTAGGATGTCACAAAAGGAAGATGAACCCTTAGAAGATTATGTTAAGAGATTTCAGTTTTGCCTCAAGAAATCAAGACAAAACAGGCTCTCTCTAGAGTCACTCAAGTTGGTCTTCCTAAGAGATGTGAGTGAAGAATGCATGGATGGACTAAATTTAATTAGAGCAAGGGATATCTCTCAACTCATATTTGATGAAATTTGTCAAATCTACATAAACTATTCACACTCTACCTTAAAGAAAAATAGAGGTTTGAGAACCCTGACTTCGAGTAAATCATCTACTGGAGTCTATAGAGTAGAGATCAACAATCTACTGTTAAACATGAAAGAGGATATCATAAGTCATTTGGCAACACAACTAGACACTCTGCACATAAAAAAGAAATAAGAGGCATCAGAGGCAGATTTGAGTGAATATTGTCCACACTATCGACATAGGAAGGCTAATTGCCAATGCAAGGGTATTATTAGTATTTTAGAGGGAAAGAATGAGAAAGCAAATTTCTGAGCTATAGAAGATGAAGAAGGTCAAGTGTTTTACATTTCACAATGGAAACCATGGAAGAAAAGACAAGGTATGCATCAAGACCCCTTGACCATTCCCACGTCGTTTGCATCATCTGCTTCAAATATCCATAATTGGAACAATGCACCTTGGTACAACCTACCACAACAGTAATGGGTAACCATGCCACCTAGCTAGACCCAGCAGTAGGGGGCATGGCCACAACAATCATTCCAACCCTCAAATTATAATCCATAGTGGAAGGCTAATCAAAACCCCTGGCCACAATAGTGGTGTGTGAACCAAACTTGGAAAAATTCAAATATGAACTTCCCGCAGCTAGAACAAGCCCTACCTCAACAACCTACCCTTATGCCAAATGCAGCCTGACCTACTCCTATCTCGCCTAGAGCCACTCAATTGCTAGCCCAACCTACACCTAACCCTAACAACAAGCATGTTCAGCATGCCTATACTAATGAGGCCATCCAATACCCAACCTATACAGTTGAAGTTAGTGATGTGCATCTGTGCTCAGGAAAAATGCTTGCTGGACCTCCATCTCCACTCATCACAGAACTTCCTGATGAGGAGCAACCCTCCATCACTAACAACCATTTGAATAACCAAGAGAGGCCTTTTGAGCAAATCTCTCTGCAGGAAGAAACCATCACCTAGAGAACACCATTTCTAGAGAGATTAAAAATGCACCTTCCACCAACTCCCTCTGAGCCTGATTTTAATTTTATGGGGCAATTGAAAAATGTATGTGTTAAAATTCCCCT
Organism: Cunninghamia lanceolata; assembly: GCA_027924645.1. Lineage (NCBI taxonomy): Eukaryota > Viridiplantae > Streptophyta > Pinopsida > Cupressales > Cupressaceae > Cunninghamia > Cunninghamia lanceolata. The sequence goes on along the minus strand of BSBN01000233.1, from coordinate 13,317,365 downwards.
CATCCAAGCCATCAAGGATGTACCCATATATACTAAGGCTATAAGGGAATTATGCCTTAAGAAACCAAGAAGTAAAAGAAAAGATCCTCAAAAAGTACATGTTATAGAACAACTTGATGATATCATGTTAGGTAACTTGGTTGTTCCAAAATATGCAGATCCTGGAAGCCATGTGGTTGATGTAAACATCAATGGTACCCTTATCGAAAACACCTTGGTTGACCTAAGTGTAGCTATCAATGTAATGACAAAGGAAACAATGAATAACCTTCAGTTAGATAACCTTAGACCTACTCCCACAATACTCCAATTGGTAGATAGGTCCACTGTCAAACTAGAAGGGGTTATTGAAGATCTTGTAATTGCATTGGATTCATGGGAATAACCTGCAGACTTTATGGTCTTGCAGCCCAAGGCTAGCCTAGGAGGATATCCACTCATCCTAGGGAGACCCTAGTTGGCAACAATAGATGCCTTCATAGGATGCCGGTCAAGGAATATGATAATTTTCAATGGGAATATAACAAAAAAATTGGTCCTTTATCCACCTACACAATCTTTTGTTGATATGGAGCAAACTATCTGGCCAGACCTAGGGGATACTGACCAATATTCTCTTCAGACATTAATGAAAATTGAACAAGGCCCAATATTGAATATCCAGGATTAAAATGAAGTGCTTTCCAATGTGATACAAAATAACTATGGAATAGACATGCAACAAGACCCATGTCTAGCATGTCTGGCCTGCCCACTACACAATATTCTACATACAATCAACACTCCAGCCTATGCTTCCACCATCAATATGTTTCATCATTTTTCACCTCATAGTTGTAGCCTCAACTTATCAAGATTAGATATTGCCTCTGTAATGGCCATGGCAACACCAGGTGACATTACACCAGGCAGGACACTTAACATCAAGAGTGAATTGACATTTGTCTAGAAGACTGAACTGATATGCAAACCCATAAGACAACACTTGCATGGGGCTATCATGATATGAAGGGCATTGACCCTAACCTCTATATGGATAGGATATATAGTAATGAGGGATGCAGGACAGTTAGGCAACCTAAAAGAAGGATGAACCCTACAATAAGAGTCATAGTAAAGAATGAATTGTAAAAATTGTTAGATGTTGGATTCATATATCCAATATTAGATAGCCAATGGGTATCTCCATTAGTCATTGTACCAAAGCAAGGAGGTAAGTGGTGAGTTTGTGTAGACTAAAAAGAATTAAATATGTCCACTAGGAAAGATCATTTCCCTCTTCCTTTCATTGACCAGGTCCTAGACTCCTTGGCTGGGAAAAAGTATTTTTCTTTCCTTGATGGATTCAGTGGATATAACCAGATCAAGATAGCCCTTGAGGACCAGGATAAGACCACATTCACATGCCCATGGGGGACATATGCCTATTCCATCCTTCCATTTGGACTCTGTAATGCACCTGTTGCATTTCAGATGGTTGTTTTAAGCATATTTGTTGACCTTGCCCATGACTCTATGGAAGTATACATGCATGATTTCACCACTTATGGAGAGTCTTATTAGGAGGCATTGAAAAACCTTGAAAAAATACTACAGAGATGTCAAGATCATAACTTGTCCCTTAGTCATGAAAAATGTGTTATGATGATGCAAGAAGGAGTAGTGCTTGGTTACTTTGTGTCCAAAACAGGCATTCAAGTGGATCCACACAAAATTGAAATCATTTCAACATTGCCTGTTCCTCAAAAATAGAAAGATGTCAGAAGCTTTCTAGGTCATATAGGGTATTATAGAAGATTTATAAAGGACTTCAGTAAGATCATTGCCCATTTGTTTGTCTTACTCTCTAAAGATGCATAATTTAATTGGATAATTGATTGTCAGTAATCCTTTGACAATCTCAAAGAGTGATTAACAAAGACACCTGTACTTAGAGGACCTAATTGGGCAATACCTTTCCATAACATACAAATGCTTTTGACTTTGTTATGGGGGTTGTGTTAGGACAGAAAGAAGGGAATGTGGAATATGCAACTTACTACATCAGCAAGAATCTACAAGGTGTTGAACTTAACTATACTAGCAATGAGAAAGAAATGTTAGCTGTTATTTATGCAATCGATAAGTTTAGACATTATATCACTGGGTATCCTATTTTCATTCACACTGACCATGCAACAATAAGATACCTAATGAACAAACCAATGGTAAGTGGCATATTGGTTAGATGGTTACTGCTACTCCAGGAATTTGATATCACCATTGTGGACAAGCCTGTGAAGACCAATGTTGTTGTTGACTTCCTCTCCAGGCTCCCTACTTGTAATGAGGACCCAATCATTGATGATTCTTTTCTAGATGGGTACTTATTTGCACTGACTACACAAACTCCTTGGTATGTAGATATAGCAAATTATCTAGTCATGAGAAAAATACCTCCACACCTCTCACCAAGGGAGAGGTGCCACCTAGTGGAGTGCAGCTTTCCCTATTCTTGGGTAGCTGGTTACCTCTTCTATACATGACCTGATCATATCATGAGAAGGTGTATTAGAGAGGATAAAATATATGATATTCTCAAGGCATGTCATGATGAACCCTGTGGTGGACACTTTATAGCTAAGAGGACAACAGTCAAGATCTTGAATATTAGATATTATTGGCCAACCTTGCACAAAGATATAGCTCTTTATACAAGAAGATGTGATCACTGTCAAAGGATGGGAAGACCTACAAGAAGTGATGAAATGCCTCTACAACCACAACTGGTCGTCACACCATTTGACAAATGGGGCATTGATTTTATTGGACCCATTGATCTACCATCTAATAACAAAGAATATATACTTGTTTGCACTGATTATCTCACAAAATGGGTAGAGGTGAAAGCTTTGACAGTAGCCAGAGATAGTAAGGTTGCTACATTCTTGTATGAGGAAATATTTACAAGGTATGGTGTCCCAAGGGAAATAGTCACAAATCAGGGACCATAGTTTACATTTGCATTGATTGCTAGCCTTATTCAAGATTATGAAATCATACATAAAAAGTCCACTCCATATCATCCATAGTCAAATGGCCAAGTTGAGGTCACCAATAGAGAGCTTGAGGCAATATTGACAAAGACATTTGCATTACATAAGAAAGATTAGGTTGCAAGACTCTTTGAAGCAGTTTGGGCATATAGAACTACATGGAAGACCACTACAAGGTACACACCTTTTGAGCTAGTTTATGGAAAGAAAGTTGTCCTTTCTATTGAGTTTGAATACAAAACATTGAGAACCGCTATCCAACTTGGGATGGACCTATCAAAAGCTCAAAAGGAAAGGTTGCACCAACTTAATGCATTGGAGGAATTAAGGATGGAAGTTGTTCATCACACTAAAGTAGTACAAAATCAGAGAATCAAATGGCATGATCAGTATATCAAAACCAAGGACTTTCAAGCAGGTGACTGGACATTCCTCTATGACTCTAGGTATAAAGACAATAAGGGAAAATTGCAAACAGGTGGTTAGGCCCTTATGAGATCAAAGAAGTTTTCCCAAATGGTGTAGTCCAATTAACCATGATTGACCCAGTTAGATTCTCACTGATGGTTAATGGACATAGATTGAAATTATATAGGAATCCTTTAAGTAAAGCTGCATTCCTAAATAAATTAAGGGTAGATATGGATAACAAAGTTTCATAGCCTCCTGCCTCAGGTGAGGCTTGCAACCAAGTAGCAGCTGATTATAATATTCTAGGAATAGATCAAGCTGCCAGCTTGACCGAAGTTACACAAAAGGTTTGAGTTCTACTCACTTTGTACATAAATAAAATCATAAAAAAAAATTAATTAATTAGAAAAAACACATCACCAAGAAATAAAACAAGGAGATCCTCCACACCAAATAATTCAATCAACGTTTAGGCTCCATCAATTCAGCTACCATTATCCAATTGAGCTTTCCTTTGGCCACCAACCACTTCACTTAAGGGACCTGTATCCAAAGGCTCTCTGTTGTTTCATGGAACCTATATTTGTTGCACTTAGAGCCACCAACTGTCATTCACATGGGGACTTGTATCAGCTGCACCTGTAGCCACTACACATGGGACCTGTTCATTTCATGTTTTGATTGCGTGCATGCAGCCACTACTACCTACAACACCTTTTCTCATGGCATCCACATGCCGCTATCTTCTGTTGGCCTGTAGCTCCTTGCTACATGTCACATAACCACTACACATTTCATCCACACACCTCTTCAACATCACATCATTGTGCTTTGCTCCAGCTCGTTCGTCAATCATATCAACTCCAACCGCCATGCCATCATTTTTCCATGCAACAATTCCAATTTTGACATCACCTCAAAGGTATTTATCTAGCTATTGCTTTAATTAACATTTATTGCTTCTTATTTTATGAATTTCACAATTCACACATCATTATTTTTAAATATTATATCACTTCGACATGCTTTCAACCTGTTCTTCTGTATGACTAGCCTGTCTTTTCATTTGAGGATAAATGAACCTATAGTTGGGGGGATACTAAATTATTTTATGTACATTAAAATTCCTTAAATCTCTTCCTTCATAATTATGATCATCTACTGCATAACATACAAGCCAATAGACTAGCAATTGGTAATAAGGGTATAGTGAGTAGAATTGGACAAAGAATAGGGGATTAAGTTGCAAAGAATTGGAGAGTTTTCATGAGATATCATGATGGGTGGTGATCTAATCAGGAGAGAGCCTATTGTCCACTCAACATTATTAGTTGACGGGGATTGCATGCCTCTTGTTTAGCAGGCAGGGTGGTTGGAATATTTTCTTAAGATAACAGAGTATAATGAAGACATTACCCAGCAGTTTGTAGGAACATTTCAGAATGAGGAAGCTACAGTGAAAGGCTTATGGGTTGATGCAACTATATCTACTATAGTTGAAGTTATAGGGCTATGGACTATTGGAGAAGAATTCCCTGTAAGAGTCGACGCCATTTCTGCAAGGGCTGAGTTCATACAACCAGGTGAAAGGATGGAATCTACATCTTGAGATACCAAATGACTCTCTTTATCCTAGTTATGGGCATCTATTACTACCTATATTATTAAATATCTTACTTGTGATGGGAGGCAATCTTTGATTTATACTATACATTTCAAACTTTTGATCCATCTCTGTCACGGAAGGGTAGTGAATGTTTTGAATTTTTTGTTCAATTTGTTAAAAAGAATGTTTGCTTAATATAGAAGGAACAATTACGAGTCTTCATTGTCTCATCATGGTTTGGTTATGCTATTAGTAAAAATGAGTTTATCTATTCAGTACCCTAAAATTTCTTGGGAACGTTTTCTTGAAATTAATCATGTTAATGAGGGAACTTTGAGGGTTGAATCAGAAAGAGAAGAAGAGGCATAGGTAGAAAATTTAAAAATAGGGGAAGAAGAGGAAGCACCTGTGACCTCCTCTCACCTAGAAGATTCACCTCCCTGCTGTCATGCAACTACTAAGGAACATCTAGCTCCAAACCCTGATAATCCTATAGGTGAACCTACTAGTTCTTCCACACCTGCAGTTTGCATCCTGTAGCTTCTAGCTCACCACCTACAGCACCTGAAACTGCCTATGAAACCCCTTATGTTTAAAATCCCACCAAGAAAATAAAATCATCCTCTTCTTCGTCTAGAGCCAAGAAGAAACAAAGATTCCCTACTCAATCATATAGGCACTCAGACCGCCTAAAGGAGAAAGAACTTTCAGGGGAAAACCCAACATGAAAAGAAGAATGTAGTTGATATACACACTGATACAAACTTTGAAAGGGACCATCTATTTGTTGATAGGGAATAGAAAAATGTAGGCCACACTGATTTTGGAGCCTGATACAGACTATGAGGAGGAAGATTTATATACATCTAGGAAAAAGCATCAACCTCCCCCTGAAATTGAAAATCTAGATTTCTCAGCCTCTCAAGATGAAACACAGGAAGAAGAATTGTTGTTGGATTCTAAATACATAGCAGAGGGAGAGAAGGATGAATTACGGCTAGCCCTGTAGAAAATTGTAGAATTGGTGAAGCAGTTGAGGGATTATCAACAAAAAGAGACAAGGTTAAATGAACAGGTTAAGAAGTTGGAGGATCAGCTACATGTTTTCTAGAAACAAGGATCACGACTAGAACATTTGGCCCAATTTTCCATCATATAAATCAATAGAAGGAATCTAGAGCCTGTGCAATTAGAAGAATGGTCCGAAGAACCTGCTCCACCCACCTTATTTGCAATTACCCTACAACTATGGAATAAGATAGATGAATTAGTAAAAGAACAAGGTGAACTGGAGGAGAAACATAGTAAGGAGATAGAGGTGAAAAACACATAAATAAAAAGGTTGAAATTCAAAATAGATAGAATGGTAGACATGACCATCCAATTGATGAGGTGTTCGCCACCTGCAAGGGTTTATGCCCTCTATTTACAGGAGCAGTATCTGAGCTTTCAGTTTAGCCAACTTTACAGTGTTGCCCCTATCTCCCTTTTTACACATGACTTATTTCTAATAGCTTACCAAAGAGCTACCCTTGAAATGCAAAACCAACTGTGTGAATTCTACGTGCATGAACTTGCCATTCCATATGACACTCACTGGAATCCCCTAATTGTTGTTGGGGATGTGTAATTGAAGGTCCTAGCCTCATTCATTCAAAATGAGCATAGGAGAGGAGTGTTACAACAACTGTATAATGAGAGAGAGAAGTCACTTCCTCTCAAACTCAGGGTAGAATCCCCAACTCCCCAAAAGATAGTGGAGGAATGGGTGGACCTAATTGAACACCAAGAGGTAGAAACTAAACTCCTAGAATGTAGAGCCATGGATTACAAGAAATTTAGGGAATTGGCTGAAGGAATTGGTAAGGAAGCTTTGGGTTTCTCACAGGGTAGGTGGAAAGAGTTGACACCAACATTGCAAAGAAAAGAGCCTCATTCAGTATTCAACCTCTCAGCAACAATCAACAGGGCACAGAGATACATAAGATCATCCAATGAACATGGGATAACCTAGCTACCATTAGTATTCCATCATCCCTTGCTTCTATATCCCATTCCACATTGGATGGGGTAGAGGATGAATTAGGCAGGAGAACAGGCCAAGTGGAACAAGTTGGCAGAACAGAAGGGCTTCTATCTCAAACAGGACAAAGGAGTAGAAGAACCTACAGATTACATGGAGATATCTCTTCAATATAATCAGAGACCTTGGTTGCTAGAGGACCATCAACATGTTTAGTTGGGAGGTGTGATGAGGCCATGTTTTGTCTTGTTTCTCTTGCTTTAAGTACATATTTCCTAAGACATTCTTAGACTTTTATATATATTAATTATGTCTATAATCATCCTTGAGACATTGAAAGCATGAAGATGGGTATATAATATGTTGTTAATTGATTATGTGTGAATGGTTGATTACTCATGAAATATGATGATATTTTATCTTAATTTTAGTAAGTGTGATGTATAAATACCATGTGTTGTACTAGCCCCTCATGCAACAAAAACATGGCTACATTTCATGAAGACCATTGGGCAACCCGCAACAAAGGAGGTGTTGATATCCATAGTAGACAATACAGGCACCTGCAGCCAAATGAAGAAGACCCCGAATTGATTCGGATGAGTCATCCATAACTCTCCACTCTTTGATAGTTATCCTTCAACAGATGATGTAGTCATGAATAATGAAGGAATCTTAGATCGTGCTCCATGTTCTATTTCTAGTCTTGATTGTTCTTCATAAAGACTAGAGAGAGTTATAGTAGGATTGTACTGTCTATGCTACCTTCATGGCAATTTAGTTTCCTATTCCTACTTTACTTTGTAATAAAGTCCTCTTCATACATTGTTGAATAATGGACAATTATAGTATTTATTGTTCAGTAGTTTTGTTCAAATAGACAAGGCTGATCTTGTCTATATGTGGATTAGATTTCCTGTATACAAGAGGTTAGACAGAGATTATATTATCAAATTTCCTTACTATACTTTTCTCTTCAACATTCAATAAAAGAACACATGTTTTGAGTTCAGTTAATGGTTTCAAAGATACAATAAAGATTTAGTTAGATTTCATAGAATCACAGTCACTCAAGAAAGGGCCACTTGAGTTAATGTGTCTCTCCATTCTGTTCATATGTTAGTTTATATTGTATGTTTGTGTATATATATATATATATATATATATATATATATATATATATATATATATATATATATATATATATATATATATATAGTTTTACCTAAAATTGGCAAAGATAAATTAAATAAATATTTATTATTTATTTAATTCCCATTCTTCTATCATTTAATAAATTCATCAATTTATCTACTTGATTCATGTTCGTCATCAACAGTCCAAATATTAAATAAATATCAATTTATTTAATAAATTCAATTAAATCTATTCTTCTAATGTCATTCCTCAATTAAATAATAATCAAATTATTTAATCCCAAATCATCCTATTCCAAAGTCAAAAGTCCTTTATTCCACATCATCTAGTCCACCTCACATATCCACCTCACTTTGTTGCACATGTAATTAATTTTTTTAATATTTAATTAATCTATTTTCCTTCACCCACATGTCCTATTATCTCTCTAATTATCCCTATTCCAAAGGGCATGGTCTCTCCATCTCATCATGGTCACAGGGACACTTTGTGACACTTGTTCCATAGTCCCTAGAATCTTTCTAGAACCTCCCTACAAGCATGGTCTCCTTGTTTGACCTTCTCTCTTTGGTCATTGCGAGCCTTGTGACATGTGGACTCATGTCACACCTTTCTCTCCTCCATGTCAAGGTGAGAGGAACTTCTTCCCTCTTTCTCTCCCTCATCTCAACCAATTCAATCCTCACCATACACCTCACAAGACCAAGTCTCCACCATTGAGATCTTGACACATGGATTTGGCCCCCTCCTTGGACTATAAAAGGAAGCTCATACCCTCATTCTACAACACACAAGCTATAGCAAAGTTACTCTGCAGAAATTCCAGCGTGCCTTTGACAAAGCATCCATATTGCTCATTGCATTTCATATCCATTATCTTCATATCTATACAACAATGGCTTCAATAATCCATCTCTCTTATTCATAAGAGTTGCATTGTAGGTAATCTCCATTGCATTTGATCCAACATACAACCATTCAAGTATTTTCATCTTCAAATAGTGAGGAAGCACGCTTCTGTGAGCTCTATTCATCAACAAGATCAATACAAGATAGGCGAACAATGGAAGGTTCGAGGTAAATTAGTCTTCAAGGTAATATTGCTTTGTTTATTTAATTTGCATCATATTTCATTGAGATTATTGGATTATTAGTAGTTTAATACTATTGACAATATTTCCACTAACAATTTTGGCGCCTACGTGGGGCCTTGCCATGTTTTTAACTTCCATCTGAGTGTCTTGTCAAGGTTCTTTCATGATAGGTCATTTCTACACATAAAACTTCCAGTTCTGTGCATCCAACATTTTCTGTAGCGCTTTTACCTTTCTATGCATCCAAACTATTGCACTTCTGATATTACTGCACATATACAGCGCAATCCTGCACTTTTGACTGTTATTGCCACGCATTTACAAATCTGTGCATATACTACACAGTGCTGCACATATGACCTACAGTCCTGCGCATTCAATCTGTAACAGAGAGTTGTAAAAGTTTTATAAGGTTTTATGTACTAACTTTCATTTGTAGGTGTTAGGAGCTGGATTTAGTCATTTTAGCTGCATTATTAAGCCACCTAGAACTAATTAGGAAGGAGTAACTTAATATGTTCATGCAAATCTTCACATAGACTTAACTAGGAGGAAAATAAATCTTTATGTTGCATCACAACTTTCATCTAGTCCCAACCTAGGGGTTAAAACTGAACAATTCCTTTATGTTTTTACTATCTTGCACTACAATCTATCACATAGCATAATAGGGGAAAGTAACACTTGTTTTATTTTTGCAAACAACAATCTACACCTAGATTTGTTAGAGGGATAAAATTAACAAAATCTTTTCCAAGTTATTGCTATCTTGTGACAAATTTATGTGCTTGGTAGAGTTAAAACATTAATTTATTTTTCTTTTAACTAGGGAGATAAAGAACCAGTGTTCTCCGTGTTTTCAAAATGATAATAGGACTATGCTCTCCCCTTAACTGGGTGACCAAAATGCCAAACTTATCATTTTACATGTTTTACCTTTAGAGAGGCATGCCCTTGGAATTCCTTCCTTCCAAGTGGGATGACCTTAAGTGATAACAGGCTAAAGCCAAGCACCTCCAAGTCACTATAAATAAATTGCATTTGTGATGAAAGTTGCAAGCGACAGGTGCTGCTGTGTTACACTGACCAATGTTTCCCCCAAAACCCTGTGGAGCATAACCTCTGTAGGCTGGGAAGCCTTCTTATTGAAGCGAATGGCCACACATGTAACCACTCAAACGGATGCCTTAACTAAAATCTTTTTGTTCTAGTAAGCCAAAATCCCCTATTTGGTGACACGGGAGGAGGAACCTCTAGAGCCATCTAACGTCATACACTCATTTAGTGTAGAGACAAAAAAGTTCAACTCTTCAGAGGAACTATTATAACTTGGTATGCGTGAGAAGTGAGTGTCGTGGAGGAGAGCTGATGCTACCAAGTTATTAGTTGTCTGCCTTTATACAAGTGGCTGGTGTAAAAACAAGTTAGAACTCATCAAATATTGTCCTTTCCATCCCTAGGATTGTAATTGTTTGTTTTTAATTTTGTTAAGTAATCATGAAAACCTTTTGTTCTCTGTGTTTTCTAGAAATAACATAAACCAAAATTAGCATTGCAAACCTTAGATTAACTTAGGAAAATGTTCCAAACAAATCAAACTATCAAACTGAAACAGAAAACCAAGTACCTGCAGTTCTGCGCATATAACAAGTTTTGCTGCGAATATAATCTTGCTGCGCATTTAACGTATTCTGCTACACATCAGAATAATTTTGCTGCACATATAATCTTTTAGCGCATTTAGTACACAGAGTTGCACATATAAGATACAGTACTGCGCTTTCAAAATCAACCAGATCTACGCATTTAACACACAGAGCTGTGCATTTGAGCTGTTATCCTGCGCTTTTGAAGCTGCACATCCAAAATAGAGAGATATTTCGTACAATGTGGGACAAAAACATTATCAGTTTAGAGTACCCTTTTTGCTATAGTTTAAACCTGAAAAATCAGTTATACCTTGCAAGCACCTTTTCATATCATTTTCACAAAAACATCTTCTTTTCACATCATTGTCTTGCTATCAAAACACCTCAAAATCAAACCATAACTTGCTTCTAGGACCTAGTTGATACTCTACCAACCCAAACAAAAGCTAGGTAGTTTCATAACAGGATTTCAAATCATCCTTCTCAACAAAACTATACTAGTGTAACCTTGACAAGAAAATAGTCCTCATCAAATAGCGGTGTCAATTCTATCCCTATTTGGAATACCACTTGTATCAACACTTTGATAGCTATTAGACATTATAGCTCAAGATTTACCTTGTTTGAGACAAACATAGAATCAACAAAAACCTTAGCAAAATTAATTCCAATCAAACTGACCTTCTACCACATCACACCACCAATCAAAATCAAATCCAACAAATCTCACAATCCAATTTTATCCCATCCCAAAAATCTTACATGGTTCAAACCAGGTCCCAAGTGAAACAAAAGAAAGAAATGGGTTCACTACATGGTAGCCACTATACTTCTAGTTATAAGGAAGAGAACATTACCCAAGAAGAAATTATCGGTGCTCAACAAGACCCCGAATTTCAAAAACTAATGGACAAAGTCATCACAATGGATCCACACAAGTATTTCCTTATGCTTGCCCAACAAGGAGCAAAGTTACCTTTGAATTTTGACATAAAAAAATTGAGAGAAACAAGGCAAATAAATGAAACTGAAGCTCCTAAAAATAAGAAAGCTAAGGCTATGACAAATCCATTATAAGTACTCATGCAACAAATCTGAGCTTTACAACAACAATTTGTGGATTTACAAACTAGATCTTCCACAAAACGATATTCATTAGAGGACATATCTCCTTATCCATTTGATAAAAGCTTGGTTAGGATGCCTGTCCCTTCTAGTTTTGAAGTGCCCAAGTTTGAAAACTATAGGGAAAAGGGTGATCCACGTGAACCATATCCTTCACAACATGAGCATGCTAGTACTAGCCATTTCTCACACCAAGATCACTCATCCTTAACCCATCTTAATGATACTATTGACAAGGGAAACACCACCTTAGGTATGGAATCATATACCATTCCATCTACTAGTGATCCATCACCATCCCATTGAATGCCTATCCCAAAGCATACTATTCCTACATCAACACCACCATCAAACTTTCCAAGCTCTAATCCATCAACCAAATAATCCTTGAACGATTTTCTCCTAAGACTCTTTGAAAAATCTACAAGTAAAAGAAAAGCTATGGAAAAATCCAAATTCACTCATCCAATTGCATCCCCATCTAGCACAAGAAATCCTAACCTTAATCATAAGCTTACACCATCTACCATTATTCTCCACCCGTTATATTGTTCATCCACCCATATACTCATGAATGATGTGATCCAATGGCTATTAGCAAGGAGTAAACCACCCTCATGCCTTCAAATCCCTATCCTTGAAAATATCCAAGAACCTTCCAACACCATGTCCATTCCTACAAACCAATCATGTCACCTAAAACCCCTCGACCCTATTCAAGAGTCTCCCCTATTGAGTCTAAGTCAATCTCCCTCATGCTCTCATGTCGATAACTATCAAGAGCCTATCAAGTCCACACAAAAGTTTTCCACTTCCATTTCCACCCAAAGTCAAGAGATATGTCAAGGGCATAATCCTAAGCATGTGGTAACATCAAGTCCCCCTTCTAATCAAGATCAAATCACTTTCATTCAACCCATCCATAACATATATCTTTTCCACAATCAAGACATTATGCATGATGAAGAACCTATCCACAAACAACCTAATCCGGGTCATCCCTCCACAACCATTCATGAGCAAGATACCCAAGACCTACATGCTCCATATAATGCAAGTCTTGTTGACCTACTTGAACATTCACCCCATTTCATGGCCTTCCTAGAAACTTCTCCACCTATCCATGATCCTATACCATCCACTTGTCATGGTGATACACTTGCCTCCCAAGCAAGCATAGAAGATCAAACAAATGACTTGTATCCTATTAAGCACAATCAAGATCCTAATGATCCTTCCACATCATCCGCTATTAACTCCATTACAAATTCAACATATCCACTTGGTCTATCTACCTTCATTCATGAATGTTCCTCCTTGGAACAGCACCAACCATTGTCCACCACTTCTCCATCCAATAAAGAACTCAAGAGTAGTTTCCAAACTACACCTAGTCTCATAGTGCATCGCATGCTCCAAAAGATGAACTACCAAGGTAAAGGCTTAGGCCTTCATGAACAAGGTATTTTGGAGACCGTACATGTCAATGTCCCCCCTCGCTCATATGGCCTTGGATACACACCCCAAGGTCAACAATCTAAAGATGTTGGTACTTCCTCCATTCCTCCCAAGTCCACTTTCCATCACCAACCCTATCATGTACCTAAAACATATGTTGCCATTCCACCCCCATCATCCTACAAATGTCAAAAGCATGTGACCATACATCTTCCACCATCCACTTTACCTCCACTTCTTCCAACTCCTAATATCACCCCATCCAATCTACTGCCACTTCTACCAAAGCCTAATTATCCATTTACCCATAAATCTTCTAAAAATCCTAATCATGACCAACAAATGCACACATTGTATAAACATAAAGCTTCCACTCATTCCACCATGTTCATGGGATTCAAAAGTAGAAATTTGGATGCCTCTACCTATAAAGCAAAAAATCCTAAGGGTGCTAATGCCTTAGGGTACAAATGTAAAGAATCAAAGAAAAATTCATCCAAAAAGTTATCCAAACCTATACCTTCACAAGCAAAGTCAAAAACTAAAATGGTATGGGTACCTAAGCAAACAACAATCACATCAAAAGAGGCATCCACCTCTCAAAAATCCCAACCATCATCTTCCATCCATTTCATTCAAAAATCCCAAAATCCTCCATCCCACATGAAAAGAAAAAGTCATAAAAATACTAAGTCTATGTGGGTACCGAAAGCACTTCATCACCCATCTCCCAAGAAAACATTGCCATTGCTTCCTACACCACCTCCATATCAAAAGCTTTAATGTTTATCATAGTGTGTGCAACTGTTGGTCTCAGTTCCTTTCCATTCCACAACATTTCCACATACTTCTATATCCCCATCTTTCATCCATTATCCCACATATTTCACTCATCATATCCCTATGGTCCATGCTTTTCCATATCCACATCATAATCCATTATCCTTCCATCCATAACCCACATCATAATCCACTATCTCCAATCAATCGTTGCATATTCCTTCCATACATAATCCACATCATAATCCATTATCCACCTACCCCATCTCCCTCTCATACAATCCCTTACCAACATCTATGAGCACATTTGACATGGTCCATGCGACGACATCCATCTCTAATGGGACTATCACCTTTCATGGAACTAGAAACTTGAGTTCCTCTCGTCCATATTCTACCTATCCTCTCCAAATGTTTCAAAAAAAAATGAAAAAGAGTAAAGAAAAATCCCTTTGTCCAACTGTGAAAACCTGTCAAACAGGTGCCTTGGATAAGTACCATGATGAAAACCTGGCAAACAGGCGTCATGTGTAGGTTGATCTTCTATGTCACTTACCCTTGGGAGCACATTGTCTCATCGACCCTATCATTTTCCACCCTATTTTACCATACCATCCTATCATCCTTATCCTACATATACCTATCATATTGTTATCCTTTCATCCTCCCTTCATCCTATTGATCTTGATGAAGATCGAGGGCACAATGTTGAAAAATGTTTTGGATATCTCTTGACATACCTCAACCCTTTCAAACCAATGCTATCATCCTCCTTTGTCATACACTTTGTCATGTCAAATCCCAATTCCTTACACCTACAATGGGGCATGTTATTCCCATGCAACGTAGTCCTTTGAGATCACATCCTTGCTATCTTATGCTTCCCTTCCATCTGTATCCCTAATCCTATCATAAACCTTTGCATATCTTCTACTCATCCATTCATCAATGTCAGCCTTAAAGGTCAAACTACGTCGCCTCTGAGCTATCACGTAGGCAAGGCCATTTAGTAATGAGCCCTCGAGGCTTCTCAACCCTTAGATCTTAGGTCCACATAGGTCCATCCCAAACTACGTTGCCTCTACGTCATCACGTAGGCAAGGCCATTTAGCAATGAGCCCCTGAGGCACTAGGTCAGTCTATTAGGGCCTGTCACATTGTTCACCGTCAGTTCATCCATAATAATTCAATCCTCTACTTGACTGGGGGCAAATCCTTGACCTATGTAGGGAATAGGATTCTTGAATGCTATAAATTTAGAGGGTAAAACAATCGGATCATGATTTTATCACTAGGCAACAAGCAGCCTGGCAAGTCAGTTTTCAACATCTTAACACAAAAGACAATAAGACTACACTTGACAAATCCCTTAAATGACCTAAGACATCAAGCTAATTCTATCAAGCTATTGAAAGAAAGAATGATTTGGGCAAGAAAGTTTTTCAATGGTTGTTTTAAAAGTCTTATATCACGATTTTTGTTATTATGTCTTTCTATGCTACTCAAGGATGTATCAAACTAGAGAAGCTATGATGGAGGCATAATCATTTTATTTGTTTGTTGTTTGTGGATTTACCTTTAGTAATGTGAAAGCCTTGTCTAACGACATGATCAACACAATGATTGTTGGGATAAGGTGTCATTAACCTTGTAAATCCCATTATTGTATTATTCCATTTATTATTTGTAATTACCCATAAGGGATGTACAAGTTTCACCAGTAGTAGTAAAAATTATTTATTGTCCATGGTAATTACAGAGTTACTGCACGGTAAGTCCTGAAGTTACCGGTGGTAGTTATGAGATGTCATTTACTATGGTAAATGGTAATTGGTCAAAGTGGGGTGCACATGTGGAGGAATAATCTATTTTTAGTGTTATGATGCACGTCATAGATGTTGTAAGAAGGTGTAAGAGATTCTATGACAATTGTAAGTTGTCATAAGAATCTATGACACCAATAATAGCATATGACGCGTCATAAGATGTTGTAAGTGGCTATTTTTGGCCCCAAGGCATTCAAGCTTGCATGGGCACATTTTTCCAAGTGTAAGATGCATGTATGACAACATTTATGACCCTGTAAGAGCCTATTCTTGGCCATGGACGCCCAAGGTTGTATTGTTGACTCTTGACAAGTGTTATGGGCTTGTAAGAAGTCATTTAATGTATTGAGGTTGAGTAAATTCTATATAAACCATAACATAGTAGATGAGATGCATAATAACAGTTTACAAGTACCTAGGTTCTGCCGGAGTGAAGGTTGGAGGATAGAGGAAGTGAATGTATTTGTAATCTCCTTTTCTGAAGCTAATACAACTTGGCCTCTTTTCTTGGTGGAGTTTTTTACCTGAAAGGGTTTTCTTCATGTTAAACACTTGTGTTATGTCCTTCATTCTACTTCTGGTATATTTTTTGTATTGCAGGTTTATGTTTTGTTACAATCTCCATTAATAACACAGTTAAAGATTGCTAAAATTTATCTCGAATCAGATTTCCATTGAAGTAGTGTTGCTTTCATTTCTAACATTTGGTATCAGAGCCTGGCTAGCTTTGACTCTTGGTTGGTAGTGTGGAAGCTGTAGCTGTAGTGGGAGATTTGGTTGTGTTTGTTTTGCAGATCTTGTGTTGTTATTATGGCTACATCCACCATTGCATCAACCTCTCGATTGGACATTGAGAAGTTCAACAAAATGGGGTATGAGTTGTGGAAGCTGAAAATGGAAGATTTGTTGGAAGAAAGAAACCAATGGTTGTCTGTCCAAAAAGAGAAGAAACTCGATGATGTCTCTCAAGATGAGTGGGATAGACTGGATAAGAAGGCATGGGGAACCATCCGATTGTGTCTTTCAAACTCTATCATGTTGAATGCTGCAAAGGAAGAGACTGCATACAAGTTGTGGAAATGGTTGGGTGAGATCTATCAAGCCAAGAGTATGGTAAATAAACTTTATTTAAAAAGAAAATTGTTTCCATGAAAATGAAAGAGGGTGAGTCAGTTGCAGAGCATTTAAATTCTTTTAATATATTGGTGAGTCAGCTTGATTCAGTAGATGTTGAGGTTAGTGAGGAAGATAAATGTATCTTACTTCTATGTTCTTTACCTGAGTCTTGGGAGAATGTTATCCTTGCTATCACTGCTAACCTTGCAGATCTGAAGTTGGATGCTCTTGTTTCAGTGCTACTGTCATAGGAATTGAGGAAGAAGAGTTCAGATAGTTCAGGGGTGCTCTCAATATCAGGGGAAGGTCTAAGGAAAGGGAACCTAAAGGAGATCAAAAAGGGGCTAAGGACAAGTCCAAGGGTCGGTCTAAGACTCCTGGTAAAAAGAACAAAGTTAAGTGTTGGAACTGTGGTAAAAGGGGACATGTGAAGGATTGTAGAAACCCCAAGAAATAGTGGGAGAGTGCTTTGGATAAGTCCTCGAATGCAAGTGAAGAAGTTTTACTTTCTGCATGTAATCTTGTTTCTAATGATCACTGGTTGGTTGACTCAGGATGCTCGTTTCATATGACTCCACATAAGGAATGGTTCTCCAATATGAAGAATATGATGGAGGTAATATCTACCTTGGTGACAACTCTACATATCCGATTGTCGAGAAAGGAAAGGTATTGTTGTTTTTCAGTGATGGGAGGATTAAAACCCTCCCTAGTGTTTTGCATGTTCCTGGATTAGCTAGAAATCTAATTTCAGTTTCAAAGTTGAATTATTTGGGAATGCATGTGACATTTGACAAGCATGG
This sequence comes from Cunninghamia lanceolata, assembly GCA_027924645.1. Lineage (NCBI taxonomy): Eukaryota > Viridiplantae > Streptophyta > Pinopsida > Cupressales > Cupressaceae > Cunninghamia > Cunninghamia lanceolata. The sequence goes on along the minus strand of BSBN01000233.1, from coordinate 13,299,281 downwards.
CTGCAGATTGGTGAGAGGGAACTTGGTGGTAGCGAAAGGGAAGAGATTCAGGAACTTGTTTAAGCTTGAAGCCACTACAATTTGTAATGCCTCCTATGTATCCGAGGCCACTACTAAAAATGCATGTATGTTGTGGCACTGTAGATTGGGCCACACAAGTAATAATGTATTAAAAACTATTAAGAATAAAAATTTGTTAGATGGTTTCTCTTATTCTGATGAACACTTTGATTTCTATGAGCATTGTGTGTTTGGTAAACAAAACAGAAAATCATTTCCTTCAAGAAGCAATAGAGCAAAAGAGAAGTTAGAAATTATTCATATGGATGTGTTTGGACCTGTGGATAATGAATCTATCAGAAAATCTCGTTATTTTGTAACCTTCATTGATGATGTATCCAGATTTACATGGATTTATTTTATGAAGCATAAATCTGAAGTTTTCACTAAGTTTAAGGAATTCAAAGTCTTAGAAGAGAACCAATTAGGTTTAAAGATAAAAATAATAAGAACTGACAATGGAGGGGAATATTGCTCTAAGGAATTTGATGAGTTTTGCAAGCATGCAGGTATAATCAGACAAAAGACAACTCCGTATACACCACAACAGAATGGTGTTGCCGAAAGGATGAACCGAACAATTATGGAAAGGGCCAGAAGTATGCTTAGTGATGTACAGTTGGATAAATGCTTTTGGACAGAGGCTGTGTGTACTACTTGCTACTTGATAAACAAGTCTCCTTGTAAGGCTCTTGATTCGACACCTTATGAAGTGTGGACAGGTAAGAAACCTTCTATTTCACATTTAAGGGTTTTTGGTTGTGAGGCTTTTGTTCATGTGCCTAAGGAAAAGTGATCTAAGTTGGATCCAAAGGCTAAAAAAGTGTACATTTGTTGGATATGGTGATAATGTCAGAGGTTATAAGTTTTGGAATGCACTAACCCGCAAGATTATCTTTTCTAGAGATGTTATTTTCAGGGAATTTAGAGCTATTTCTAAACTTGAGCAGCCAAAAGAGAAAGAAGAAAAGGTAAATAATGTGCACTTTGATTTAGAGCAGCAAGATGCACCTTGGGAAGAATAGAATGATGGATTGGGGGTGAAGAAGAAGAAGAAGATTCGAGTAGTTCTAATGAAGATGAATCTATTGTTACAGAAGAAGTTGTTGCAAATGATCATGCAGAAGAACAAGTAGAGTCTCTTAGTCCACCCTTGATGAGATCCACAAGACAACAGAATCCAATTGACAGGTATAGGCCACTAGATTTTCGTTGTGTATATGCTTTATTGAGTACTAACGATGAACCTAGATCCTACAGGGAAGCTATTCTGCAGATGATAGTGAGTCTTGGTAGCTAGCCATGTAGGAGGAGATGATGGCTTTGGACTTTAATAACACCTGGGATCTTGTTCATTTGCCCAAAGGAAGAAAGGCCATAGGATGTAAGTGGGTCTTCAAGAAGAAGTTTGGAGCAAACGGGTCATTGGAGAAGTACAAGGCTAAACTGGTAGCCAAGGGCTACTCCCAGAGAGAGGGAGTTGATTTTGGTGAGAAATTCTCTCCTGTTGCTAAATTAACTTCTATTAGATTTCTCTTATCCATTGCTGCAGCTTATGATTGGAAGATTGAGCAAATGGATGTTAAGACTGCATTCTTGCATGGAGATCTTGAAGAAATTTATATGTAACAACCTACATGTTTTGAGGTAAAAGGAAAAGAACATTGGGTTTGTAGGTTAAAGAGGTCTCTTTATGGTCTGAAATAGTTCCCTAGAATGTGGTATCAAAAGTTTGACTCATTTGTTTTGAAATTGGGTTTTGTTAGAAGCGAGGAGGATCATTGTGTTTACATTCATTGTGTTGATGATTCTATACTGGTTATTGCTTTGTATGTTGATGACATGTTGTTTTTCAGCAATACTAAGGGTATGGTCAATGAGCTTAAAGCCCAACTTTCAGGTGCATTTGAGATAAAGGATCTTGGTGCTGCAAGGTATATTTTAGGAATAGAGATCAGGAGGGACAGAGTTAACAGAAAGCTTTGGTTGTCACAAAGTAAGTATGTGAATACTATTTTGCAGAGGTTTAGTTTGCAAGACTGTAACCCAGTTAGAGTTCCTTTACCATTGGTTCTAAGATTTCATTAGATATGTGTCCAAAGACTAAGGATGATCTTGAGGATATGTCTAATGTACCATATGCTAGTGCTGTAGGGAGTTTGATGTATGCAATGGTTTGCACTAGACCAAATATTGCCCAAGCAGTGGGAGTTTTGAGCAGATTTATGTCTAACCCTAGTAGACAGCATTAGAACTATGCGAAGAGGGCATTTAAATATCTTGCAGGTACTCCTGATCATTGTTTAGTTTATTCTGGTACTAATAATGCTGATAAATCTTTGGACATACAAGGTTTTGTTGATGCAGATTGGGCAGGTGACTTGGATAGTTGAAGGTCCACTAGTGGCTATGTGTTTACTTTGTTTGGAGGTGTAGTGAGTTGGATGAGTAAGAGGCAGCCCACAGTTGCTTTGTCCACCACAGAAGCAGAGTATATGGCTGCTACTCATGTCTCTAAGGAGGTATTTTGGTTGAGGAGACTGTGTACAAGTATTGGTTTTGATTGCAAGATCATTCAGATTGGTTGTGATAGCTAGAGTGCTATCTGTTTGGCCAAGAATCCCATGTATCATGCTCGGACTAAGCATGTTGATGTTCAATATAACTTTGTTCAAGAGTTGGTTGCAAATGGAGAGATTGAGATGAAGAAGATAGACACTAAGGGGAATGTTGCAGATTCATTAACCAAGCCTGTGAGCACAGAGAAGTTAGTGTGGTGCAAAGAGGCCATGGGCCTTGTTTCTAGTGCCTGATTATTTTTCATTTGATTTCCTATGGGTTGATTTACAATGTATAATGTCAAGTGGGAGAATGTTGGGATAAGGTGCCATTAACCTTGTAAATCCCATTATTGTATTATTCCATTTATTATTTGTAATTACCCATAAGGGATGTACAAGTTTCACCAGCAGTAGTAAAAATTATTTACTATCCATGGTAATTACGGAGTTATTGCACGATAAGTCCCGGAGTTACCGGTGGTAGCTATGAGATGTCATTTACTATGGTAAATGGTAATTGGTCAAAGTGAGGTGCACATGTGGAGGAATAATCTATTTTTAGTGTTATGACGCATGTCATAGATGTTGTAAGGTGTAAGAGATTCTATGACAACTGTAAATTGTCATAAGAATCTATGACACTAATAATAGCATATGACACGTCATAAGATGTTGTAAGTGGCTATTTTTGGCCCCAAGGCGTTCAATCTTGCATGGGCACATTTTTCCAAGTGTAGGATGCATGTATGACAACATTTATGACCCCGTAAGAGCCTATTCTTGGCCATGGACGCCCAAGGTTGTATTGTTGACTCTTGACAAGTGTTATGGGCTTGTAAGAAGTCATTTAATGTATTGAGGTTATGTAAATTCTATATAAACCATAACATAGTAGATGGGATGCATAATAACAGTTTACAGGTACCCAGGTTCTATCGGAGTGAAGGTTGGAGGACAGAGGAAGTGAATGTATTTGTAATCTCCTTTTGTGAAGATAATACAACTTGGCCTCTTTTCTTGGTGGAGTTTTTTACCCAAAAGGGTTTTCTCCACATTAAACACTTGTGTTATGTGCTTCATTCTACTTCTGGTATATTTTTTGTATTGTGGGTTTATGTTTTGGTACAATCTCCATTAATAACACAATTAAAGATTGCTAAAATTTATCTCGAATTAGATTTCTATTGAAGTAGTGTTGCTTTCATTTCTAACAATGATCATCGAGGACATCAAAGGTCTAAACATGAAATAGGTTTAATCCTTTTTTGTTGATACACAAGCAATACTCAGCTCATCTTGGTTCAATTATACTTAGATGCTTGTATTAACTTGCTAAATCAAAATCCATGTAAGTAATACTCAGGTCATCATGGTTTAATTATACCTAGATGCTTGTATTTTCTTACAACATTTTAAAAGCTCAATGATGAAACAAAGTACTTCAAATACTCACATGATCAAAGATGACAAGAATCCATATCCATACTTATCCCGTTGCATTCCATTTCATTATATAAGTATTTCATCCTTGTTAAAAATTCCAAGTGTCAAAAGGTCCATTTATCCATTTTCCCAAATCATTTCGTCCTTTAAACCAATTTGTTCATCTGATCATCAAATCAATCCAAGAAATGATCCAAATGCAAGTCCATCCTTAATCCATACCAATCAAGTAAAATTAATCTTGTCAAAATTATCCAATCGCAATCAATGGTCTTGATCCTAATCTGGTCGTGAACCAAATCAATCAATCATCATCATTAGTGGGATATATCTTTCCTGCATCTTTGTGTTGATCTAGGGATATACCATTCCCCGCAATGAAAAACACTATTATCTTTGTGTTGATCTAGGGATATATCGTTCCCCGCAATGAAAAACACTATCATCTTTGTGTTGATCTAGGGATATATCTTTCCCCGCAATGACAACACTGTCATTATCAATCATTATTGATTAATCATTGGTTTACAGCTGGACAGGGGCAATACCTTGTTTGTTCTTGTATCATTTGTGCATATTTTCTTTCTTGCTTGTGTGTGTCATCATTTTATCTTGCATAATGTGTCATTTGACCCTTTCATCCATACCTTATCTTGCATCCTCCAAATTTCTTTGCCCATCTATCCAATCAACCGATCATTCAACCTATCTCATTGTGAGATTGTTCGTCATCCTGTCGTCAATTTCTTCCATCCAATCTCCCAAGGGGGCATCCTAGCGTCATAAACCTGTACCAAGGGCAAACTGGGGCATGTATCAAATCACAAAAAAAAAAATCTTTGAAACGTGTTAAAACACATTGTCTCAAAGAGGGGCAAAATGTATACACCTAAAATTGGCAAAGACAAATTAAATAAATATTTATTATTTATTTAATTCCCATTCTTCTATCATTTAATAAATTCATCAATTTATCTACTTGATTCACGTTCGTCATCAATAGTCCAAATATTAAATAAATATCAATTTATTTAATAAAGTCAATTAAATATATTCATCTGATGTCATTCCTCAATTAAATAATAATCAAATTATTTAATCCCAAATCATCCTATTCCAAAGTCAAAAGTCCTCTATTCCACATCATCTAGTCCACCTCACATATCCACCTCACTTTGTTGCACATGTAATTAATTTTTTTAATAATTTAATATTTAATTAATCTATTTTCCCTCACCCACATGTCCTATTATCTCTCTAACTATCCCTGTTCCAAAGGGCATGGTCTCTCCATCTCATCATGGTCAAAGGGACACTTTGTGACACTTGTTCCATAGTCCCTAGAATCTTTCCAACCTCCCTACAAGCATGGTCTCCTTGTTTTACCTTCTCTCTTTGGTCATTGTGAGCCTTGTGACATGTGGACTCATGTCACACCTTTCTCTCCTCCATGTCAAGGTGAGAGGAACATCTTCCCTCTTTCTCTCCCTCATCTCAACCAATTCAATCCTCACCATATTCCTCTTTGCAGGTTCTGGGCAAACCCTGCCTCTCATAGATGTGTTCATTCACCAAGAAAGGCAAAATAAGTTGTTAAGTCGGGTTGATCGGTTGGGTGTTTGCCCCTGTATAGGTGGTAGGCCTGGAGATCTCCTTGTATACTGAATATGTTCCACATTCAAATGATTGGACAACTATCAAAGCTAAGGGGGTACTCGGAACCATTGAACCCTTGAACCTTCCTTTGTCATTGGGCCACGCGACTTACTTAAAGGGTTCATTTGTTGGTATCACCATTGATTCAATTGCTTCCGCTGCCTCTACTTCGTTCTTCGTTTGTCGTTCCCCAGAGATCCGACCTCATAATGAACCCCATCTTCTTCAACCATTGCTTCAATCTACCCCACATAGGGGGACTGACCCCAAACCCCGTCAATGAAAGATGGGAAGAAACCCTTCGTCTGATGAGTCAACCAGAGAGGGCTTTTCATCTATAGTTGTTTCTCTTTTCCCAAGGATGGCTGATGTATGTGGGTTCTGCATGCAATTCCCTGACGCGCTGATCGGATCGTGGTGTTATTACCAGGGTGGCAGATGGAGATGGATAAGTTTGTTCGGTGGTGAGAGGATAAGATTTGGTCCCCGGATAGGGAGGCAAGAAGTATGTCTGACCCGTAAGGTGTCTCCACGATTTCACGCCTTTTATTCGAGCGAGTTGGAGCCAAAAGGTTGGGTTCTCATTTTATCTCTATCAAAGGGACCTGCTGCTAGAGGTTGCATTCGCGCACCTCACAAGACCAAGTCTCCACCATTGAGATCTTGACACATGGATTTGGCCACCTCCTTGGCCTATAAAAGGAAGCTCACACCCTCATTCTACAATAGACAAGCTATAGAAAAGTTACTCTACAGACATTCCAGCATGTCTTTGGCAAAGCATCCATATTTTTCATTGCATTTTATATCCATTATCTTCATATCCATACAACCATGGCTTTAATTATCCATCTCTCATCTTCATAATAGTTATATTGTAGGTAATCTCCATTGCATTTGATCCAACATACAACCATTCAAGTATTGTCATCTTCAAACAGTGAGAAAGCACGCTTTTGAGAGCTCTATTCATCAACAAGATCAATACAAGATAGGCGAACAATGGAAGGTTCGAGGTAAATCAGTCTTCAAGGTAATATTGCTTTGTTTATTTGATTTGCATCATATTTCATTGAGATTACTGGATTATTAGTAGTTTAATACTATTGACAATATTTCCACTAATGTGTGTGCGTGCTTAATGCATGTTGTAATGAGTTGTGTTGTATGAATTAGTTAGACTTTGATAATATGTGTTGTTAAGTCAAGGTGATCACTGAACCCACTATTAGCTACTCTTTTATCTGGAGTTACATAAGACCATTTGATTACAGTTGTTTGAATAAGCATTAGTTATTACCTACTAGTCCTGCTTACTTAGAGTATTGTCAATTCTTGCAATTAGAATTGTTTTTCTTTCAACTAGTTTATTCATATGCACAACCTCTAGATTAAAACTTAGAAATCCTTAACTGTACACATAGTACAGGCATCATCCAAGAAGAGTATGATTCCATGGTTTGACAATGTAAATGTAACACATTATATAGCCAATAGGTTGCTTGATATAGGATCCGTTGGTCCGTTGAGTTGTGTGTATGCCTTTTCTGCATCAATGTATCAGTTAATAATGGAATTTGACATCACCCTCACTCTCGTCACAAGGGTGTGGCAACTTGGTGGAAGGATGCACTCACTGATCATTTGATTGTTTGCGCTTACTCGATAGATGGTTCCTCCTAAGAGGGCGAGCCTTCCCAAGAGGGTGATTCTTTCTAGGAGAAGGATCTTTCCCAAGAATCTTTGTTGCCCGCTCCCCTTGTGGAGCCTATGGCGACTAGGAATGTTGTTGCTGATCATGTCAGATCTTCCCAACCCTTGTTGTCTCTAGCCGCCTCTATTGGGCCTTCAGCTTCCTTATTGGCTGATGAGTCTAATTATTAGCTAGTTTTCTTATGTTTTTATGCAAGTCCATAGACATTCCCAGACATTTATCTTATACATATTCCTACACTATGCTATCTTTTATGTTCATTATGCAACCTTGAACCTGATTTAAAGTATATGGAAATATGGTTATGATATGATGGATATTGCATGATTATGTGTCGATATGTATGAATTGTAAAGGATATATGTGCTTAGCTATGGTTGTTAGAAGTGTGTGCATGTTTTGTGAAATAACTCTTTGTGTTTAGAGGAGATAGACTATAGCCCGCAACAACTACAAGGTGCAGCTCGCAGCCAAAGGAGTTCCCAAATAGCATAGCAGGGGAGGTTCCAAAATAAACTAAGCGTAGAAACTACAACGTAGAGGCACTTAATGAAGATGATTCTGCATCATGATGACAATAAATAAAGATGATTGAAGGAGAAAAACTTTGTTGTAGCCAGGAATCTAATGTGACTGATTCAACCAATCCACGTTCAAGTTCTATTACAGCAAGAGTCTTAGTTTCATTTGGACTCTTCTTTCTTTTTCAGTTATTGATTACTTGGCATTTATCACAATCTGATAAATAGGAGTGGTGATTTATGATTTTAGTTGAGAGACCTTGTTTTAATAAACTTCCCCCGTGCCTATATGTATGGCTCAGTGGTTGAGGTAGAGTTTGTTGGAAAGTTGTAACTTGTTCAAGTCGCAGATATAGTTATCAGATCTTCTAGTTATTTTTGCATAGACAATGTTTATTGTTCAATGATGAATTCATGAATCAGATATTTCAGCAGAATTTTATTTGATATTGTGGAGATTGTGTAATGAATGATTTTGAATTATTATGATTGTGTCAATCTAAGAAGCTAGATTTGAGTTAGATCAATGGAGACAGTCACTTGAGCAAGGGCCACTCAAGGTAACTATCCCTCACTTCATTTCATGTATGATTACTTTTGTTGTAATAGTTATTTTATAAATGCATTAGATTCTTTGAGATATTCTAGTTTGCTTCAACTTGTTGTACTTAGGAGTGTAGAGTGTAGGTTCAGATTATCAGTATCAAGTTAAACCTTAGCATTCATTTCTTGACAATAATTAGTTTTAGTCTTATATTGTATGTACCCATAGCAATAATACCAGCATTACTTCCTTTACAATCATGCAGTTTTGAGATTTTCTAGCAAGTCCAACACTATACTGGTATGAGTTAGGTAGTCTTAAATCTTTGAAAGCACATACAGTGCTAGTACCATCACAAGCTTACTAGCCCTGGTCGATAATTCAATTAAGGTCTTTCCAAAGGTTCAAGTGGATTGTTCAATTAGGTTTTTCCTCCGAATTGTGTGATTGTCACCAAGTTTACTAGACATAGTAAGGACACTACATTTTTGGCGCCGCTATCAGGGATGGTGCTACTTTCAAAGATCAATTCCTATTATTTCAAAGTTTCCTAGTTTAAACTTTTACTTTCTGTATTAGGATACTTAGGTTTCATCTCTTTAAATACCAGAACATTTTACTAACATTGTGCAGGAGTTGTTTCTATACAAAGTCATACCTATTGTATGCAGAGGCAAAGAGATGCTTTGGGAAGGTTTCTCCCTTCAAATCAACAAGCTAGAGCAGATATTGGTGACTATAGTGATCAGAGTGAGGGTATTATTGAAGAAGACCTTTCCCTTTCACCAACATCTACTGAAAACATAGAGGGGACCTTCCAAACAATGGCTGATGCAGTGGATGATCCACCAGAACATGTGACTTTTAAATTTCTAATTACCAACCAAGAGAGGGTTGCTGCCCTGAAGAATATACCTCCTTTAGCATTGCCAATCTTCTATGGTTTAGTGACTAAGGATCCAAATACATTTTTTTTTGAGTTTGATGTCCTATGTAGAAGCTATGACTACACGACTAATGCTCATAGGCTTAAGCTATTTCCTGTAACTTTGAAGGATGCTGCTATGAGATGGTTTATGGGACTGGGCAAAGATGTTATTCCAGATTGGGACCCGAAAACAAAATTATTGGAAAAATACCAAGATTATTGCAGAGGAGTTGACAGGAGAAGAGATGACATTTTCAAAATGATTCAGAAAGAGGATGAACCATTGGAAGATTATGTAGAAAGTTCCAATTTTGCCTGAAGAAAAACCCATAGAATCAACTCTCAGAAGAATCCCTGAAGCTTGTATTTTTGAGAGGAGTCAACGATGATTGCTTGGATGCCCTTAATCTCATTTGGGTAGGGGATGTGTCTCAATTACCCTTTGATGATATTTGCAAAGTTTGTAGGAACTACTCAAGGTCCTTTACCAAAAAGATAAGGGAGGAAAGAACATCTACCATTGGCAAGACATCTAATGCAATTTCAAGGGTGGAGTTAGGCAACCTACTGACCAATATGAAAGAAGATATTATAAGTCACCTAGATACCCAGTTGGACACTGTACATTTGAAGAAGAAGCAGGAGGAGGCTGAAGCAATACTTATTGAATACTGCCCCAATTACAAACAAAGGAAAGCCAACTGCAAGTGTAAAAGGGTGGCTAGTATTACAGAAGACAAATCAAAGAAACCACATTTTCAACCATTTGAAAGTGAAGATGGGAAGTTGTTCTATGTTGCACAAAGAAAGCCATGGCAACCAAGACAAGATATGCCACAAGACCCTCTAAGTTTCAATGCATCATTTCCAGTTGGTAATCATAATTTCTCTGGTTGGAACCCCCAGCCTTGGCTAAATACCCAAAACTAATGGAAAAACCCTCAACAATGGTAAAACCCTCAGCAAAACTAGAACCAGCAGCAACCAAATGCATGGCCACAACAAAATTTCCAAGGTTCTAATTACAATCCTCATTGGTCAGTACAACAAAATCAGTGGCAGCCACAATGGCAAAAGGGACAGTAGTGGTAACACTAAAATATGAATTATCCACAACCTTTGTTGCCTTCTCAGCCACAATAGCAAGTTATTATTCCCAATCCATCAAGCCCAACATCTCATCCACTAAGAGCACCATAATTACCTGCCCAACCTACACCTAACCCCAATAACAAGCCTATCCAACATGCATGCACTAATGAGGCTATTCAATACCCCACTTATGGGGTAGAAGTGAGTTATGTCCACCTCAGGTCAAGGAAAACACTAGATGGGCCTTCATCCCCTTAAATCACTAAGATGGTAGATGAGGAACCCAAAACTGAAGCTTTAGACAATTCACCTTTGGATCCTGAGTCAAATTAGGTAAATCAGACTATCTCAAGTCTAGAGCCTCCTTTCCCTGAGCATTTAGCCATTCCAAAACATCATACCCAAGCTAAGATAGACCTATTGGGTCAAATTAAGAATGTCAATATCAAAATCCCCCTCATTCAAGCTATCAAGGATATCCCAATCTATACCAAAATAGTAAGAGACCTTTATCTTAAAAATCTAGAGAGAAAGAGGAAGGACCCTCAGACATTGCATGTCCTAGGTAACCTTACTGACATTGTGCTAGGGAATATAACTGTCCCTAAATACACAGACCCTGGTAGTTCAGTAGTGGATGTTAAGATAAATGGGACCCTTATCAAAAACAACTTGATTGACTTAGGGATAGCCATTAATGTCATGACTAAAGAAACAATGTAACTACTTTAGCTACTTAACCTTAGGCCTACACCAACTATTTTATAGTTGGCAGATAGGTCAATAGTAAAACCTGAAGGGATCATTGAGGACATAGTCATAGCATTAGAATTCTAGGAGTATCCTGCAGATTTCATAGTCTTGCAGCTAAAGGTCAACCTTGCAAGATATCCACTTATCTTAGGAAGACCATGGTTAGAAACATCTGATGCATTCATAGGTTGTAGGTCTGGAAACATTATAATCTCAAATGGAACTATAACCAAGAAATTGGTCATCTAGCCACCAGCCCAACCTCATGAAAATCTAGACCAAATTATATAGCTTACCTTGGATGAAGAAGACCATTATTCCCTGTAAACTCTCATGACCATTAAATGCAGCCCCTGTTGGCAAACCAAGATGAGGATGAATTAATTGAACACATCATACAGAATAATTGTGGTAGGGACCTGCAACAACAAGACTATCTGTCATGTCTGCAAGATCCACTGCAAAACATTATACCTGCAAATTTGTCAAAAGAAATATCCCAACTTTTCCACTCTTTACTACCACAGGAATGTCTCCCCAACATTAGTGGATATGACCTTTCATTTGTGCAATTAGCTTCCAAAACATTGGAAATCATGCAAGGTAAAATCCTAAATGTTAACAATGCTCTAACTAAAGAACAATAGAATTCCCTGAACACTGTGATGCAGGCACACACATCAGCCTTTGCATGGGACTACCATGACATGAAGGGAATTGATCCAGACCTGTGCATGCATAGGATCAACATAAATGATGGTTTCAAGCCAATTAGACAACCTCAAAGGAGAATGAACCCTGCCTTACGAGAAATAGTTAAAACTAAGCTACAAAAATTACTTGATGTAGGCTTCATTTACCCTATTTCTGACAGCCAATGGGTGTTACCTTTAGTTATTATCCCTAAGAAAGGAGGCAAATGGAGGGTATATGTGGACTATAGGGAGCTAAACACAACCACTAGAAAGGATCACTTTCCACTAGCTTTCATTGACCAAGTACTTGATTCCCTAGTAGGTAAAAAGTACTTCTCCTGCTTAGATGGATTTAGTGGCTATAACCAGATAAAAATAGCTCTAGAGGACCATGATAAAACCACATTTACATGCCCTTGGGGTACATATGCTTATTTTGTTCTCCCCTTTGGATTATGTAATGGTCCAACCACTTTCTAGAGGGGAGTACTAAGTATCTTCTTAGATTATGCTCATGATTCCATGGAGATCTACATGGATGACTTCACCACCTATGGAGAAACATATGAAAAGACACTCAACAATCTAGAGAAAGTTCTAAAAAGATGTCAAGAACACAATCTATTATTGAGTCATGAGAAATGTTTTATGATGATGACTCAAGGGATTGTTCTAGGACATTTTATATCAAGTGAAGGAATTCATGTGGATCCCCATAAAATTGAGATCATCACTACACTTCCTATGTCACAGAAACAAAAAGATGTAAGGAACTTTCTAGGCCATGCAAGCTATTATAAGAGATTCATTCAGGACTTCAGTAAAATTGTAGCACCTTTGTTTACTCTGCTCACAAAAGACATAGAGTTTGATTGGGCCACAGAATGTCAGCACTCTTTTGAGACACTTAAGACAACTTTAACAAAAGCTCATGTCTTGAGAGGACCAAATTGGACATTACCTTTCCACATACACACTAATGCTTCTGATTTTGCTATAGGAATTGTATTGGGACAAAAGGAAGGTAATAAGGAGTATGCTATCTACTACATCAGCAAGAACTTACAAGGAGTAGAACTTAACTACACTATCACAGAAAAAGAGATGTTGGCAATTGTCTATGCCATTAATAGGTTTAGGCACCACATCACTGGTTATCCAGTCTTTATCCACATACATCATACTACAATAAGGTACTTAATGAAGAAACCTGTGGTTGGAGGTAGACTAGTCAGATGGCTTCTTTTACTCCAGGAGTTTGATATAACAATAGTGGATAAGCTTGGGAAAGCTAATGCGATGGCAGATTTTTTGTCTAGATTACCCACACAACTTGAAGAAGGTGTTGTAGATGACTCTTTTCTAGATGAACATTTGTTTGCTCTTAATATATTCACACACCATGGTTTGTTGATATTGCAAATTACTTAGTGGCAGGACAAATACCATCACATTTCTCTCCTAGAGAAAAAAGATGGTGCATAAAAGCTTTCCATACTCTTGGGTTGTTGGTTATCTATTCTACACCGGTCCAAATAATATTATGAGGAGATGTATAAGAGAAGATGAGGTCTTTGACATCTTAAAAGCTTGCCATGATGAGCCCTATGGGGGTCACTTTGCAACCAAAAGAACAATATTTAAGATCTTAACAACAGGCTACTATTGGCCAACTCTTCATAAGGATACAATAAAGTATACAAGGAGCTGTGATAGATGTCAGAGAATGGGTAGACCAACAAGAATAGATGAGATGCTTTTGCAGCCACAGATGGCACTAGCACCATTTAACAAATGGGGGCTAGACTTCATTGGCCCAATTTCACCAGCATCCAATAACAAGGAATATATTTTGGTTTGCATAGATTATCTGACAAAATGGGCTGAAGTCAAAGCATTATCGTTTGTAAGAGATGGGAATGTAGCCAAGTTCTTGTATGAAGACATCTTTACTAGGTATGGAGTACCCATAGAAATTGTAACTGATCAAGGTCCCCAGTTCACTTCTGAACTCATTTCTAAATTAGTTAAATAATATGAAATCAGACATAGAAAGTTAACATCATATCACCCTCAAGCCAATGGGCAGGTGGAGGTTACAAATAGGGAGATTAAAAATATTCTAACCAAAATAGTGCACATTCACAGGAAAGATTGGGCAGCCAGATTACCAGAAGCTATGTGGGCATATAGAACATGGATAACAACTACAAGTTTCACACCTTATGAACTAGTGTATGGAAAAACAATAGTTCTGCCAATAGAATTTGAATATAAGACACTTAGAATAGCAGTGGAACTTGACATGGACTTGTCAACAACACAAAAAGAGAGGCTACATATTTTGAATGGGCTAGATGAAACTAGAATGGAGGCTATCCATCACACAGAGATAATTCAAAAATAGAGGACTAAATGGCATGATCAGTTTATAAAGACTAAAGAATTCCATGTGGGTGACTGGGCTTTATTATATGATTTCAAATACAAAGATTATAAATGCAAGCTACAATCTAGATGGTTAGGACCCTATGAAATATAATAGGTATTCCCAATTGGAGCAGTCAAATTACAAACCATAGATGGAATCAGATTCTCACTGCTAGTTAATGACCACAGATTGAAGCTACACACAAAGCCAACAAAACATGATGAATTTCTTCTTTCTCTAAAGAATTGCTATGGTCCAAGCCCTAATTCTGATACTGACATGTTACTACTAGATAATAACTCAGTAGCAGACACTACCGGTTCTCACAGTGACTCAACAGATGAGCTACATAGCTCACCTCCTGAGAGCACTCAAGTATAATTTCTTATCCTTTTTCATGTGCACACACAACACAGGTGCCACAATATTCTTGAAGACTGCTTCACTATACAGTAGTGACCTGTAGCTAGACAAATAAAAGCTACCATAGTTCACTTCGGGACCTGTTGATGAAGATACTTGTAGCAGCTATCTGTTAGAGAATTCAAAATTTATGCCAAGATAACTGCATTCCATCAGCATTCATTCCACTTTTCCAGTGCATGCAGCCGCCATCCGTCATATCACTGCATGCAAACTTGCTCAAATCGTTCACACGTGCCAACCTATCATTCACTCCACATCTCATAGTAATTATACCACGTCCAATCACATTCATGCTACGGACACTCTTCCCACAACTTCACACGCATGGAGTTTTGTTCAATTCAAATCATAGGTACACATACTAACCTTCCATAATTAACATAGCTTTCCAATACATTCGATATGTATTCGCATTTAATTCAGCATGATTGTCATTTTAATCTTATTTCCATATTCTTTAATCATCCCCTTCGTCTCGTACAATTCATTGAAGTGAGGTCACTTCCAGGTTTTAGTTGGGGGGAAGATAGTATATGTTCAAAAAATGATTGTTTGCCAGCAAAGCCATCAATTACAAAACGCAGACAGACCATACAAACCCTTTGTTGCCCTTCTTGCATCTGTAACTTTTTTATTTCCAACTTCTTAAAATTCTGAGTCAATTCAAGCTGGTTCAAGATTAGTAGCAGAGGTTGCAAGTGAACAAAGTGCATGCAAGTATAATAGATATAGAGGGTTGAGCAGAGGGTTGTTAAATCTAAATTTTTAGTTGAATTAGCAGCATGGGAGGTGATCTTATCAGAAAGGAACCAATAGTACATCAGTCAATATTGGAGGACGGGTTAGTCTTGCCAATTTTCACAAGAGCAGGATGGCTAGATTACTTCTTGAAGCTCACAAAGTATAATGAAGGCATGACAAGGCAATTTGCAACAAAATTACATCAGGATGAAGCCACTGTCAAGGGTTTGAAAGTGGACGCTTCAGAGGCTGCGATTGCAGAAGTGTCTGGTCTACCTAGGAATGGAGATGAATTCCCTATCAGAGCAAATGCAGTACCTACCAAGGATGAATTCAACAAGCCAGGAGAGAACCTTGACTCATCGTCACAAGGTACCAAGAGATTATCACTTCCATGGGTATGGTCTTATTGTGTTGCTTACACTATTAGGTGTATTACTTGTGATGGTAAACAATCCATTCTATACACTATGCATTTTAAGTTATTGAGTCACCTCCATCACAGTAGACTATTCAATGTACTCAATTTTCTTTATAATTTGTTAAAAAGAATGGGGTATGAATACCAGTGGAAGTTAAATGATTCAGTTCTATCACGTGATTGTTTGATTACTTTGTTAGTGAAAAGAAGCCTCAGGGTTCAGCACCCACAAGTGTCCTGGGAGAGATTTTTAAATTGTGGGAACATTAATAACATTTTGGAGGAACCAGCAATCCCAGGAAACATAGAATCACTTGCTGCACCTTTTAGGGAAACTCCTCATGTTGCACAAGCCGCTTCACCCACCCGTAACAAGGGAGAATAAGGGTAGAAAATGTGCAAAACTCACCACATGCAACATCTGATCAACCTACAGCAAGAGAGGTACATCAAACCCCATCTTCTAGTAAAATGCCAAAAACCAGAAAGAAGAGAGGTGGTTCTTCTTCTACACCTTCAAGGGTTCAGAAAAAGAAACCCACACAATTAAGGCATTCACACCGCTTGAAAAGGAAAGGTGCTATGAGGGGTAGTGTTGAGAAACCAAGAAAAGAAAAAGGTGTTGTGATAGTGGATATTGACTCAGAACTAAGGGCCAAGAAGACTAAAAATGTGCATGTTCCCATGAAAAGACAATGGTATATATCCACCACCTCTGAATCAGAATCAGAGGATATTTTTGTTGCCAAGAAAACTAGGAAGAGAACCCCAATTAACCCTGATAGTGAGGGTTATGAATCTACAGGGGATGGTGTTGAACAGTCTTTGAGAGATGAGGAAATGTTGTTAGAAGAAAGAAATATCAGAAAGGAATTGCAAGAAACTTTTGGAAGGATCAAACAATTGGAATAATTGGAAAAAACATATGAGAAAATGGACAAAGATTCAGGAATTGGAGGAAAAATTAAACACTTATGGGTAAGGGTCAAAATTAGATTTATTTGTAGAACTAGCAATAGTTGTAGCAGGAAACAAGGAACTAGTAACTGAGGAAAGAAGACCCACTGTCACAAAAACTCCAACCTGTCACACAGTCATGTCCCTAGGTTACCAACTGTGGAAAGATAATCAAGACTGTTCTAAACAACAGGAGGAATAGAAGAAAAAGAAATAATGATCTCATAGAATACTAAGGCAATGGAGAGAAAAGATATTAAATTGAGAAGGTTAGCAGTCAGGATGGAAGAAGTAACATATAAAGCCACACAGATTTTTAAATGCAGACCTCCAGCCAAAACTTATGCTTTGCTTTTACAAGAAAAGTTTTTAAGTTATCAATTCAGTAATTTGATCAGCAATAAGTCAATTGCTATGAGTGGAAAAATGACTTTTCTAAAAGTTTTTGTTGATGCCACACTAGAGGAACATGATAAGTTATGTGAGCTCTATTTGCATAATTATGTTGTGCATGAAGACACAGAATAGAACCCATTAAGTTTTGTGGGAGATTTACAATTAAGGGCACTAGAATCTTATTTCAAGAATGAGAAGTTGTGGGGTGAAATTATGCAAGCATATATGGAGAGAGAGAGAGAGAGAGAGAGAGAGAGAGAGAGAGAGAAATCAATTGCTCTTCCAAAAAGGAAGGAATCTGGAACCCCTGAATTGATCATTGAATAATGGAAACAACTTTTAGATCATAAAGGTGTAGGCAGAAAAATCATGAACTTGAGATTACAGGATTATGAAAGAATGCAGCATTTGACTGTTGGACTCATCCATCATTCCTACCAGTTTGTAAAGGAAAAATGGGACAACTTAACCCATTTATAGTTTTATGGCCATGTTTGAAAGAAAACAAAGATATATGGATATTGCCAAAGGTCAAGGACTTGAATGGGTGCCACTTACATTCTAGCCACCAATGCTCTTGTACCTGGTACCACACTGGACAATGAAGAAGAATGAGGAATGTGAGAAAGTAGAGGTTACCAGAATGAACAGACTGGCATGTAATAGAGGCTTTTATTTGAAATAGGTTGAAGGAGTGGATGCTATCGTAGACTTCAGGGAAATCACTTTGCACTACAACCTCCAACCGTAGTTAATTTACTTGAGGGCAAGAAAATGGGTAGTTGGGGGTTATGATGAGTCTAATTATTAGCTAGTTTTCTTATGTTTTTATGCAAGTTCATAGACATTCCTAGACATTTATCTTATACATATTCCTACACTATGCTATCCTTTATGTTCATTATGCAACCTTGAACTTGATTTAAAGTATATGGGAATATGGTTATGATATGATGGATATTGTATGATTATGTGTGGATATGTATGAATTGTAAAAGATATATGTGCTTAGCTATGGTTGTTAGTGTTGTGTGCATATTTTGTGAACTAACTCTTTGCAGCTGGAGGAGATAGACTATAGCCCGCAGTAACTGCAAGGTGCATCCCACAGCCAAAGGAGTTCCCAGACAGCAAAGCATGGGAGGTTCCAGAATAAACTGAGCATAGCAACTACATCATAGAGGCAATTAATGAAGATGATTGTGCATCACATGTGATGACAATAAATAAAGATGATTGAAGGATAAGAACTTTGTTGCAGTCAGAAATCTAACGTGACTAATTCGCCCAGTCCACATTTTTGTTTTGTTACAACAAGAGTCTTAGTTTCATTTGGACTCTTCTTTCTTTTTCAGTTATTGATTGCTTGGCATTTATCACACTCTGATATAAAGGGAGTGGTGATTTATGATTTTAGTTGAGAGACCTTGTTTTAATAAACTTCCCCTGTGCCTATATGTATGGCTCGGTTGTTGAGGTAGAGTTAGTTGGAAAGTTGTAACTTGTTCAATTCACAGATATAGTTATTAGATCTTCTAGTTATTTTTACACAGACAATGTTTATTGTACAATGATGAATTCATGAATAAGATATTTCAACAAAATCTTATGTGATATTGTGGAGATTGTGCAATGAATGATTTTGAATTATTATGATTGTGTCAATCTAAGAAGCTAACTTTGAGTTAGATCAGTGGAGATAGTCACTTGAGCAAGAGCCGCTCAAGGTAACTGCCCCTCACTCCATTTCCTCTATGATTACTTTTGTTGTAACAGTTATTTTATAAATGCATTAGATTCTTTGAGATATTCTAATTTGCTTCAACTTGTTGTACTAAGGAGTATAGAGTGTAGGTTCAGATTATCAGTATCAAGTTAAACCTTAGCATTTATTTCTTGATAGTAATTAGTTGCAGTCTTATATTGTATGTACCCGTAGCAATAGTGCCAACATTACTTCCTTTATAATTATGCAGTTTTGAGATTTTCTAGCAAGTCCAACACTATACTAGTATGAGTTAGGTAGTCTTGAATCTTTGAAAGCACATATAGTGCCAGTATCATCACAAGCTTACTAGCCTGGTCGATAATTCAATGAAGGTCTTTTCAAAGGTTCAAGTGGATTGTTCAATTAGGTTTTTCCTCTGAATTGTGTGATTGTCACCAATTTTACTAGACATAGTAAGGACGCTACATTGGCCACATCTGCTATGGGTCAGATTACTACTTTGTTGATCCCTACTTCATCTTCTACACTGTCGGCTTCTGACTCAGCGTGGGATTTCTCTTTGGATGCGATATTTGTTGAGGGTCCCCTCGTCTCACCTCGCTCTGAGGATTTAGATTCAGATTTTTCTTGGACAGTTATTCAGACAAAGAAGAAAGGACTCCCCAAATATGTCATTGCTTCACGACCGAGGGTTAAGCGAGTTAGATTTTTGCCCTTGGGATTTGGTGTTGTTTAGATCCCTTGTTTTGGTTTATAGGTAGGCTGTTGTTTTTCTGTTGTTTATGTATGTTTCTGTGTTGTTTTTGGTCTATTTTTGGCTTATTTTGCTCTACTCTGGGGGCCTTTGTGTAAATGGTTCAACACCCTGGTTTGTTGCTTATATTAATAAAAAATAATTACAAGTGACACCAAATAAATATCTAATGTGGCTAAACACATCACATGGATGCACCACAAATAAATATTTATTTTACATAATAAAATAATATCAATGTTATGCAAGGTGTACAACACACCTACTCCAATAACTAGGGAGTGAAAGTTCAAAGTTGTGTCACACTTTTATAAAGGAAATGGCCAACATTGATTTAACTTTTTAACTTGAATCACTACATAGTGACGTATATGTTTTGAATTTTAAAATGGTGTAAACTAATAAAATGTAGATTTAGTGTATTTTATGTTTGTATTTAATTTTTTAAAATTTAAATGTGGTATTTTATAAAATTAACACTATACTTTAGATGCTAATAAAATGCTGAAAAATAAGATTGAATGGGACGTCACACTTTATATAGTAAATTTCATTTATTTTCCTTCCATTTTTTTGTGTATTCATAACTCAAAACTTTGGTGTATTGATTAATTTTCTCCCCATTTTGATATATATATTTTTTAAAATAAAATTTGGAAGTTGCATGTAATGAAAACACAACTATTTCGATGGGACGCCAACTTTTGTCTTAACTATTTATCCAAAATAGGAAAAAAAATTATATCATCTTGATATGGAATCTCTCCTCTAGAGCATCATATTTTTTCAATTTTTTTTGATAAACTTTACTATTTTTTCTTGATAGGACAACCGATATCATATTTTGGTGTTGATGACCTACTTTTAGTGAAAATAAAATATAAAATATAAAAAGTAATTGAAATGTTTAAAAATTACATTTTTACAAAGTAAACTTATAAATCTACAAAAAGCTATTTTTAGATTATTTTAAAATGATTATTTACATGAGTAGAAGTTGTTAGAACATCAAGTTTTTCATTTTTGTTGTAACTTAGCCCCAAAATGATGCTACATATGTTTTTAGTAGATGTTTCTAGTTCTAAAATTTGTGGCCTAGATCTAATTTAGATAGAATAAATCTAGATAGAACATATTTTTCACCAAATTAAATTTTAGTTGGAAATACTTAAATTCATTTATGCTAATAAGTTGGCCAAAAGTGTGACACAACTTTGAACTTTTACCCTAGGATGGAGACATCTAAAATGAAGAATCAAGTGAATAATCCATTGGGTAGCTACAAAATGTTCCATCAAAATGGCATGGGAAGACCCCCACATAAAAAGTATTTCAAAGAACCCATTTAAAATAAGGTTCTAGAAATGAGGTGTTTACTCACTCCTCCATTACAACTTTGATTTTCATGAAACAAACTCTTGGAAATGCTACATTGAATGATAAATATGTTATTAAATGCAAATGATCTTTACTTCACTTTGAGACTTTAGATTGAGCCTAATGGATTCAATCAGTGATCTAGGAGGATTCATCAATAATAGTACCTATAGTAATGCCAAGGCCATTCTCACACCTTTGCATAAATGTGAGAACACTTCAATCATTTGTGGTACAACAAAGCACTTCCCAAATGCTCACAAGAACACAAAGACCATCCCACACTCTCCAACAAATGTCGCACATACTCCAATAGTGGTATAAAACACATAGCACAAAGACAAACACTTTTGTGGTAATCATATTGCACCCAAACACACTATAATTTCTATGATGACTTTAGCAAGGTCCAACACACCTCTAGGCCAAAATATAATGTATAATTCTTACAACTCACCTCATTGTTTAGATCATCACTCTATAGGCTTTTAACAATGTAGTTAATGTAGCAAACAACATGGCAGTCCTAAGTCTTGCACTATGCTAGGTCATCCGCTAACTCATCAAGAAACTACTAATGAATAATTACACTCTACAATTGTGAAGAGATGAAGCTTCAAACATAGAAAATGGTTCCACTTTCATAGGAAATGGTTCAACTTCCTAGTGACTCTTGGCTACCACATGACATGAATCTTTGTAATCTATAAATACATATCTATAACATAGCTTGTAATCATACATATATGAGTAGGCAAGTAGATAGATTACTAGATAGCAATCATACACCTTATTTAAGGGTATGCCATGTATAGAACAAATAGTCAAAAAATGACATAGTTACCATTTCAATTATATATCTATTTGTTTATTTTCACTAATCTCTTATAAGCTTTTGAATATGCCTACAACATCATCTATATCATCATCTCAAGAGTTAAGTTCATCAGGATTCAAACTTGGGCCCTAAATCAATGGTATTAGTGTGATTTTTCTTTATCTTGCATGTCCTATTGAATGTAATTGAAGTATATAATTGGTTTAAGAACACAAAATATCTTGCTTAGAATGAAGATTGACTTCCATTAATCATGATGAGAGACACCAATTTCTTTCTTTACTCAAGATATTAATAAAAAATATTTTCCCTTGTATTTTGTAAAAGATTTATTGAACATGCCTACTTATTTTCTCAAATCTCTATACCTATTTTCTCTAGTTATCTTGCTTTTCTCCTTCTAACGCTAGGATGACAACATTATTTTGTATGTGAATAAAATTATTTAGTTCAAAAGGCCTTGGAAACTTAAGTAAATGCAAGATTTCATGAGGTATAAAGCCAATCTCCATAACGTTTTCTAGCATCCTCCATGCCCATGCAAAAATGATGATTTAGAAAAGGGTATGGACATCCATCAAATCATAACAATTTTTTTGTCTAACATGATAGTTGTAAATTCCCTAGTACATATGCAAGCAAACTATGGAAGCATACAGAAGGCATGTCAACTATTTGACAAAGTACTTCAAAAGAACAAGGTTTCATGAACTACAATGATTGCAGGATATACAAAAAATAGTTTATTGGAAATGTCATGGAAACTTGTAAGCAAATGCAATTAGAAGGCATAAAGCTAGATTCCACAACGTTTGCCAACATATTTCTCACTTGTACCAAAATGGGAGCTTTAGAACAAGGAATTTACTTCCATATAAGTAATATAATCAAAACCAAATAGTTATCATGTTACAAGTGCCTTAGTAAACATGTATAAAAAATGTGGAGGCACGTGAATTGTTTTGACAAAATGTCTCCAAAATATGTTGTCTGATTTTCTTATTTCAGGTTAAATTCTGGTTTTGGCTTCATTTGTGATTTTAACCAGAACATATTTTAACCAGAACAACCTATTGCAGGTGCTCTTTATACTAGGGTATTAGACTGGATTTATCCGTTACTTTTATGGATGCTAATTTCCAATATATACATTTATGGCTACTAATTTATATGTATATACTTTTATGGCTGCTAATTTCCAATATATACATTTATGGTTGCTAATTTATATGTATATACTTTTATGGTTGCTAATTTATTTGTTACAGGTACATTTGGACAAACTTTAATCATATGGGCCAAGCACTCTTTCATGAATTAATATAGTTTAATCAATTCTCTGGTTGGTTATTTTTGAGAAGTCCTTGATGGTCCAAAATTATCTTCTGGCCGATGAAATTTATCTTTGCTTATAGATATTAGGGTACATTCTATATTTTTCATTAAAACTTGGGTATAGCACTTCACACACACACACACACACACACACACACATATACTTATAAATTCATGATTGTCTGGGTACTTTTATGGCCTAAACAAACTAGGCATGCATAACTACATTATATACCCTTAGAGCAATGGGAGAATAGAAAAAACAATTACTTCAAATTTTGGTTGGTTCTAATGTCACTAAGTTGATAAGGTTGATTAGACAGGTTATAACATGATTCTATTTGTTCAAAATACTAACTATTCACTTGAGGATGGGTAGGCAAAAGCTTTTCCATATATAACCAGGGTTTATATTCTAGCAACACTGTCTGCTTGGAAGAATCTGTGTCTCTTGGTGATGTGGTTACATGAATGGTCTAAACTGGAATGTTGACGAAGAAATGGTGGCGATTCATCAATGAATTTGTAAAATGATACACAAGGAAAGCCCTTCTGTTGTAACACCTAGCCATAAATGTAACATGTGTCTAGGTGAATGTATAATTGAAGTAGATGGTTATCCTATCTATTCAGGTAGCAAGAATTGTAATGGTAATTGTAATTGTAAAAATAATACTCTGGACCTGTAAATGAGAACCTATGGTCCTAATCAACTAATGAACCACTTGTCCAGGGCGGGATCTGTAAATATGTATTATGTAAACTAATGATCTGGACTTCATAAGTCCGGGGCTAGACTGGAGGTTTTCTTAACTCCGTTCTTTCCTACCGGTGCCCACATTGAACGGAGTATGTATTTTCTTTTTAATTATTAATTAAAAAACCACGGGCTTCGGCCTTTTATTGATCAAAAAATAATAATAATGGCAAGAAATGCACAAAATGATTTTTTAATAATAAAGGCCTTGGAAACTTTTAAGAACTGCAATTGGAAAGTGTTAGTTCTCTAACTCCACAAGCTTTGTCAGTATCTTCCTATCCTATGTCAAAATGGGTTCTTTAGAACAAGGTATCAACATACATGAAAACATAATTGAAAGTGGATTTTTGTCAAATATTGTCGTTGCATTTGCCTCTAAAATGTTTAACCAAATTCAATTGGAAGGAGTAAGACAAATTCTACAACATTTGCAAACATCCTCCTTGTCTAAGCCAAAATGGGAGCTATAGAACAAGGGATTGGATTACATAAAAGTATAATCACAACCATATTTGCATCCCATGTTATTGCATGCACCTTGGTAAACACATGCAAAAATATGTAAGCATACACGAGGTATATGAATCATTTGAATAATATCTCCAAGATATGCAGTCTCATGGACTAGAATGATTGTATGATATGCACAAAATGATTTTAATGAAAAGGCCTTAGAAACATTTAAGAAAAAATGCAATTGCTAGTTGTAAGGTCCAACTTCTCCCAACCTATTCCAAACAAGATCCTTAGAACAAGGTATCAACATCCATCAAAACATAATTGAAAGTGGATTTTTGTCAAATGTTATAGTTGCGTGTTCCTTGGTAGACATTTACGCAAAATGTGGAAATACACAAGGCATGTTAACTATTTGACAAGTCATCTTAAAGAAATGTGTCTCATATAACATTGATTACAAGATATACCCAAAATGACGCTTCTGCAAGGATACCATCAAGCTCAATTCACTAATGAAACACTCTAGAACCCAACTTAACCATAACCCAACTTGACCATGCAACCAAAAAAGATCAATAGATGAGGGTTGTAAATACTTTAATAATGCTATGTACAAAAATAAAACTATCTAGATGACGTAGGCTTTAAAGCCATAAAATGATACACTTTTTTTCTGTAGATGTATCACATTTTTGAACTTATGTTTATTAAACTTGTAAATTTAAAAAAAAATTGTATCTATTAAAACCTTATCATTTTAGCTTTGAGTGGAGGTGAAATTTATGACCAAATAATCAATCTTCCAACAAAAAAAATTAAGAATAAATAGAAAACATTTGGTGAAACAACCTAAATTTGAAGTTGCTAAGTGAACCTACATAAAATATTTTCACTTTGTTCCTACAATTGGAAGACATAAATTATATCTAATATTCAAACTCTATAAATATAGACCCCCCTCAAACATATTCAACACTAAAAAATAAGCACCAATTCCATCTTGAAAACAAGACTTAGTGATATATAGGTTTCAAGATGCAAGTTAAAGCTAACAAACTAGCAACAAAGGTATGCACATTCATAAAATCATTGTTAAGGCTTTTAATGGAAGTTGAATTTATTCCAAATAACTTTGGGAGAACATTCTTATTGTCTTTCACAAACTGACTTGATTAGGTTATCAAACTAGGGAAGAGGAGCCAGTAGTTTAACACCCTAACTTTGTGCCTCTCAAAATCAAACATGGCAATTTTAAATTACTCCAAAAAATTTACAACAACTTAATTGGCAAGGCCCCTCCTTATAACTAAGGTTTCAGGTCCACATCATCAAATATAATGCCACATCAACATGCTTGTTGTTGAGGTTTCCAAAAAGACCCAAAATAAAATATTAGACCAATAGTTGTGCATTAAGTCATGTTTTATTGGTGTGTCGATGTGGCATCACATGATTTGTTTCTTTTTAGAAATTTCATTCACTTATAAGAACTTATGTTTAACATTTGGTCTTTTTATTTACATTTGGAATAATCATTTACAATATATAATATATATGTTGTTCAACTGTTGTCTCCTATACCCACAAGTACTAGCTCATATACCCACAAATACTATAACAACAATTGGACCCCATTAAACTATTGGCATCAACTTCAAGCATAAAAAAATAAAACTCTCCAAGCATAAAACAATAACAAAACTATATCATTTGGACAAATTGACTTGAAAATATAATTATCCAAGTTCTTATGGTTATTTGTTATGACACTCATAGCATCCATCAATTTTATTATATCAATGTTAGTAAACTAGAACACCATAGAAGTTGCTTCCTTTCTATAAACACTTAATTATCATTACCTATGAAAGGTTTCACAGCCTTATGACACTTGTAAAACTAGTATTAACATCTTAAATACAATGTAAATATTAATCTAGAGGTGCCTATATTATAAATGTTTTAGTACAAAAATCAAAACAACAAGAATACAATAAAAATTTATAATTTAATGAGTTAAATTATTTGTCTATATCAATATTTACAAACATTAATAGTTGCAAAAGAGTTGCTTTCTTTTTATAAACTTGTTTAAAATCTCTTACATCATCATTACATATGAAAGCCTTAAGACACAATAGACAACACCTAAAAGTACACTATAAAACAAACTAAAAATATGTATAGTTCCACTCATTAATAAATACAATAGCTCTAAAATTAAATAAAGTATCCATACCAACTGAGTATATCTATTTTTCTATATCAATATTTACATACACTAACAATGTATTGCATTTAAAGTTGTTGTCTTTTATACTCTTCTTAGAATCTCTTATATTATCATTCCCTATAAGCCTTCAGAAACAATAAATAACACTTTAAAGTTGCTTTCTTTTTATACTATCCTTAGAATCTCTTAAATTATCATTCCCAATGAACGTCTTAAGAAACAATAAACAACACCCAAAAGTACACTATAAAAACAGACTAGAAATATGTATAATTCTGCCCATTAAATAATGCATGTAATAGTTCTAAAAATAAATACAAATATATGTGCCTCACTACCATTTGATAACACCTACCTGTTGGTGCTTTCAATAATTTTGCACAAGAGTACACATTCAATATGTTACTTCTCTAATGATTCCAAGTACTTCTCTCTTAAAATCCAAACCCAACTTTCATATCTAATATTTAATACAATACTAGAAATATATGTATAATTCAGCCCATTCAAGAATGAATGTAATAGTTCTAAATATAAATAACACCTACCTATTGGTGCTTTCATTAATTTTGTACCAGAGTACACATTCAATATGTTACTTCTCTAATAATTCCAAGTACTTCTCTCTTAAAATGCAAGCCCAACTTTCATATCTAATATTTAATACAACACTGAAAATATATATAGTTCAGCCCATTAAAGAATGCATGTAATAGTTCAAAATATAAATATAAATATAGATATCTATCCTTGACTGCCATTTGATAACACACACCTTTTGGTGCTTTGATTAATTCTATACCAAAATAGACATTCAAACATGTTACTTTTCTAAATGTTAAATGTGTTGATTGTATACCTAAGCTAGGAACAACCTATAGGACTTTATTATTTGTACACTCCATTTTACTTGTGGTTGACTTATTCTAAATGTTAAACATGTCTTAATTGTATACCCGATCTATCTCTATCATTTTACCTTGTTAGCTTATTCTAAACGTTGATTGTGTTGATTGTATATCTAATCTAAGAACAACCTATAGGAATTTATTGTTTGCACTCCTCATCATTTTACCTGTCTAGCTTATTCTAAATGCTAAACATGTGTTAATTGTACACCTAATCTATCTCCATCCATGTTCCACAATTTAAAAACAATTGTTAATTAGTTCCCTCATTTTTTAAATTGCCAATGAGTTTAAGAAGCCAACAGACAGTGATATGCCTAGCCGTAAACAGTCGGTGCATTGTAAACGACCGGCTGTACGACTGGGCAGTTGATTCTTCCAGTCGACCAAACCTAGTGACCGAATCGACTGAGTGTCTTTCGACCATTCGTGCCATATAGTTCATCGACATCTCGTTAACTATTTTTGCCCGGCCATATAGGTTGTCGACCAGTTGGTCACTTACAACACACCGATTGGTTAAGACATTCCCAGTGATACTACCGATTTTAAACACGTTTTTCAACGTCATTAAATTTTACACCAATTAAAGTAGCAAAGAGCCCCTCAGTAGAACATTCCACATTTCTTCATGTGAGATTCAACTTCCCCAAATATAGTAAACATACATTATTATTTCACAGAATATCTTTTCTGTACATCATTTTTTCACTAAATATCTTTTCTATGAAGGACTATTCCTGCACAATAGAAAAAACTGTGAATTCAACAAATTCCTCCACAGAAGAAGACAGGGAACGTCTTAAGAATGGACTAAGAGATATTTTGTTCAAGGACTCTGAAGCACAATTTTGTTCCACACACTCATATATCTATAATAATGTAATATTTACAATGTTACAAAGGTTGTATATGATTAGATATTAAACCACTCTACTTAAACATCATCCATTTCAACAGTCAAACAATAAATATCAATTTTACACCTCATTCACAGCAAAAAGTGAAATTTGTCATATTTTTATTGGCTAAAATTTAACTTGATGTTTAAGAATACTATATGAAGAAAAAATATTTTTAATACCATGAAGCCTACCTTAATCATCACCTTTAAAATACTAAAAGAAGGCAAAGATCTTTTAGTGAGATACATGTACCAACTAGAGAGAGGATCTAATTTTAACAAAATATGCTCTGCTCATCAATTTCACTTATAAGGTGCTCATATTAACCAAACAAAACATCCATAGAAAAATTCATTTCTGAACTACCTTAGTTATCAACTTTAAAATACTAATATTTTTTATACCATGAAGCCTACCTTAATCATCACCTTTAAAATACTAAAATAGGGCAAAGATCTTTGAGTCAGATACATGAACCAACTAGAAAGAGGATTTAATTTTAACAAAATATGCTCTCCTTATTAATTTCACTTATAAGGTGCTCATATTAACCAAAGAAAACATCCATAGAAAAATTCATTTCTAAACAACCTTAGTCATAACTTTAAAATATTAATATTTTTTTATACCATGAAGCCTATCTTAATCATCATCTTTAAAATATTAAAAGAGGGCAAAGATCCTTTAGTCAGATACATGAACCAACTAGAAAGAGGATTTAATTTTAACAAAATATGATCTGCTTATCAATTTCACTTATAAGGTGCTCATATTAACCAATCAAAACGTTCATAGAAAAATTCATATCTTGTCTACCTTAGTCATCAACTTTAAAATACTAAAAAGAGGGCACAGACCTCTTAATCAGACACATGGACCAAACATAGATGAGATGTAATTTTAACAAAATATACTCTGCTTATCAATTTTACTTAAAATAAGTGCTCATATTAACCAAACAAAACGTCCATAGAAGCATCGTGCTTATTCTTCTGTCATATATAGAGGCAACCATAAAGACGAGCCCTTGGCTGCCTGTTACATATTCTAACTACTAACGCTAGATAAAACGGCTTCTAAGCCTATACATTAGAGAAATACTAGACTAGCTTCACAACCTTCCGCCACTCGATACCATTGAAGACTTCGCGCAGCTCCTCTAGTGAACGCTGAAATAACACCAAAACGGCAGAGGCAACATTAGTGAACATTAACAAGTAGAACAGGCAGAGACAGCTGAAGATAATGCTTAAAACAGGATTACAATAAAACCAACAGATAAGAACAAACACAAAGAGACGAGCAAAACTGAACCAACTCTAATAATAAATGAAAAACAGTTACAAGAAAATATCAAACATGACACAAGGAGAACACAGATACAGTGAGCTTGAGCTACACTATAAAACAGATTGGAAATATGTATAGTTCTGCCCATTAATAAATGTAATAGTTCTAAAAATAAATATAAATATCCATGCCAAATGAGTTTATTTATTTTTCTATATCAATATTTACAAACACTAACAGTACATTACATTTAAAGTTGCTTTCTTTTTATACTCTTCTTAGAATCTCTTAAATTATCATTTCCTATGATAGTCTTCATACACAATAAACAACACCTAAAAGTACATTGTAAAACATTGTAAAACAAACTAGAAATATGTATAATTCTACCCATTAAATAATGCATGTGATAGTTCTAAAAATAAAAATAAATATGTGTTCCTGACTGCCATTTGATAACACCTACCTTTTGGTGCTTTCATTAATTTTGTACAAGAGTACACACTCAATATGTTACTTCTCTAATAATTCCAAGCACTTCTCTCTTAAAATCCAAATCCAACTTTCATTTCTAATATTTAATACAACATTGGAAATATGTATAGTTCAGCCCATCAAATAATGCATTTAATAGTTCTAAATATAAATATAAATATAAATATCTGTCCCTGATTGCCATTTGATAACACCCACCTTTTAGTGCTTTCATTTAATTTTATACCAAAAAAAGACATTCAATATGTTACTTTTCTAATTCCAAAATTCCAAGTACTTCTCTCTTAATAAAAGAGATCAAAACAAAGCAAGTAAAAAGCACATACTGTTCGTAACCATGAATAATCCCAAATCTTTAGTTGAGAAGTTGCTCAGTAAAAATATCTTAATGTTAAATGTCTTAATTGTATACGTAATCTAGGAACAACCTATAAAACTTTATTATTTGCACTCTCCGTCATTTTACCTGGTTAGCTTATTCTAAATGTTGAACATGTGTTAATTGTATACCCAACCTGTCTCCATCATTTTACCTAATTAACTTATTCTAAATGTTAAATGTGTTAATCGTATACCTAATCTAAGAACAACCTATAAGAGCTTTTTATTTGCACACTCCATCTACAATTAAAAATCAATTGTCCTTGATTAGTTCCTTTTTTTTTTAATGTCAACGAGTTTAGAAAGCACAACCGACGATGATATTACCAAGTTTAAACACTCTTTTCAATGCCATTAAATATTACACCGATTAAAGTAGCAAAGAGCCCCTCACTAGAACATTCCGCATTTTTTCATGTGAGATTCAACTTTCCCAAAGTATACATACATTATTATTTCACTAAATATCTTTTCTGTACATTATTACTTCACTGAATATCTTTTGTGTAGGACTATTCCAGCACCGTAGTAATCACGGTGAATTCAACGAAATCCTCCGCAGCAGAAGACAGGGAACGTCTTAAGAATCGACTAAGAGATCTTTTGTTCCAGGATTTGTGTAGCACAATTTTCTTCTGATCAATTTGTGTGGCGTTTTTGAACTCTAATCTCAAAATTTTTTTTTGAAATTAGTAGTTTGGAAATTAGATTTCAAATACTACGACTTTTGTTTTTGTTGCATCTTCAAATTTTGAGTGTAACTATGTTCAATTTATTTTTTTTTTTTTGCATCTTCAAATTTTGAGTATAATTATGTTCAATTTCTCATTGAATATCAGTCTTTTCTGATTTCAAAAAAAAAGGCCACTTAAGACTCATTTGGGTCCCCATCTTTGTGCACTTACCCAAACTAAATATATATATAGATGATGTAATTTTAAATCCATTAAATGATCAGTTTTTGTGTAGATGTATCACAATTTGTTTATTAAATTTAAACTTACATTTGTTTATTTGTGAATTTAATAAATATTTGTATCTATTAAAACATCATCATTTTAGCTTTGAGAGTATGTGAAATTTATGACAAAACAATCAATCTTCCAAAAAAAATAAAAAATAACATTTAGTGAAACATTCATAGATAAAAATATATTCATAGAATCCCTAAACTTAAATTTGAAGTTTCTAAGTGAACCCATACAAAATATTTTTGCTTTGTTGCTACATTTGGAAGACATAAATGTAGAACCCCCTCAACGTATTCAATACTAAAATAAGTTAGAATTCCATTTTGAAAACAAAACTTAGTGATATATAGGTTTCAAGATGCAAGATGCAAGTTAAAAGCTAACAAACTAGCAACAAAGGTGTGCACATTTATTAAATCATTGTTAAGGCTTTTAATGGAAGTTGAATTCATTCCAAATGACATGGGATATCATTTTTATTGTTTTTCACTAAATCAGAGATGCAACACCCTTGGATCCAAACAAATATGGATGACCCCAATGACTTGATTAGGTTGTCAAACTACTACAAGGCTCAACTTAAAGCATATAAAAAATAAAACTCCCCTCCCCAAGCATTGAAACAATAATAAAACTATATTATTTGGACAAATTGACTTTAAAGTAAAATTATCCAAGTTCTTATGGTTATTATTTGTTATGACACTCTTAGCATCCATCAATTTTATTATATCAATGTAACAGTAAACTAGATCACCTTAGAAGTTGCTTCCTTTCTGTAAAATCTTATAAATCACTTAAATTATCATTACCTATGAAAGGTTTCAATCTTACAAAACTTTTTATTTATTATCAATGTTTGTAAACTAGTATTAATATCTTAAATACAATGTAAATAATCAATCTAGAGGTGCCTATATTAAAAATGCTT
Organism: Cunninghamia lanceolata; assembly: GCA_027924645.1. Classification (NCBI taxonomy): domain Eukaryota; kingdom Viridiplantae; phylum Streptophyta; class Pinopsida; order Cupressales; family Cupressaceae; genus Cunninghamia; species Cunninghamia lanceolata. The sequence goes on along the minus strand of BSBN01000233.1, from coordinate 13,266,576 downwards.
AGAAAAAAATTCAAAATAATAAGAATACAATAAGAATTTATAATTTAACAAGTTTTTATTTATTTGTCTATATCAAAGCATTAACAGTAAATTGAATTTAGAGTAGCTTTCTTTTTATAAACTCTTATAAAATCTCTTACATTACCTTTAAATATGAAAGCCTAAGACCAAATAGACAAGACCTAAAAGTACACTGTAGACTGGAAATATGTATATTTTTACCCATTCATGAATGTAAAAGTTCTAAAAACTAATATAAATATTTACTAACACTAACTGTACATTGCATTTGAAGTTGGTTTCTTTTTATACTTACTGTTAGAATCTCTTAAATTATCATTCCCAATGAAAGCCATAAGACACAATAAACACCTAAAAGTACACTGTAAAACAGACTAGAAATATGTTTAATTCTGCCCATTGAATGTATGTAAAAGTTCTAAAAATAAATATAAATATATGTGCCTGCCTGCCATTTGATAACACATACCCTTGGGTGCTTTCATTAATTTTATACAAGAGTACACATTCAATATATGTCACTTTCCTAAAAATTCAAGTACTTCTGCCCATTGAATGTATGTAATAGTTCTAAAAATAAATATAAATATATGTGCCTGCCTGCCTGCCATTCAAAAATATAAATATATATGTCCCTGCATGCCATTTTAAAACACCTACGCCTAGGTGCTTTCATTAATTTTATACATTCAATGTCACTTTCATAAAAATTTAAATACTTATCTTGAATTTATAATTTAACAAGTTCATTTATTTGTCTATATCAAAACATTAACAGTAAGTAGCATTTAGAGTTGCCTTCTTTTAATAAACTCTTTTAAAATCTCTTACATTACCGTTATATACTAGAAATATGTATATTTCTTACCCATTCATGAATGTACTAGTTCTAAAAATTAATATAAATATTTACAAACACTATCTTGTGGATTTCTTTTTATACTCTTGTTAGAATCTCTTAAATTATCATTCACAATGAAAACCATAAGACACAATACCCCAAAAAGTACACTGTAAAACACACTAAAAATATCTTTAATTCTGCCCAGACAACATTTATAGTTTAACCCATTAAATAACGCATGTAATAGTTCTAAATATAAACATAAATATCTGTCCCAGACCCAGACTGTCATTTGATAACATCCACCTTGTGATGCTTTCATTAATTTTATACCAAAATAGACATTCAATATGATACTTTTCCAAATGTTAAATCAAAAGACATTCAACATGTTACTTTTCTTATTCGAAATAGTCCAAACAGCTTTCATCTTTTCTAATTCCAAATAGTCCAAACAACTTTCATAATTTTATTTATATCAAAAGACATTCAATATGCTACTCTTCTAAATTTCAAATAATCCAAACAACTTTCATATCTAATATTTTAATACAACACTGAACTTCTCAAATATTCGTTACATATTATTTTAACCCAAACTTTCACACTCGAAATCATTACACCCACCTTAAAATTCACTTCCAACCCGTCGTCATCAAACTTTGGGCAAGTGAGATAATTCAAATTGTAACAATAACTGCATAAAATGAAAAACAAATCGTTTTTAAATATCTAAATACATGAGCATATTTCAATATCACAAAGGCCTCATCTTAAAATTATTGCATCAGAATTCACAGATCATAAAAAGGCAAAACATTTGTTACGGAAGTCTTTGGAGTAAGACAAATTGTCATACCAGTCAAAATATAAGTTGTAACAATCCTTAGATGCCCTCTCCGGTAAGAGATTTTAAAAAAAAGCAAGTATAAAGCACATGCTTCATAACAATGAACAATCCCAGAGTCACCCATTAATAACATCCTAAGATTACAAACAATTCAATCTAAGTGGTTACCTTATTCTAAATGTTAAACATGTGTTAATTGTATACTTGATCTGTGTCCATCAGGTTACTTTGTTAGGTTATTCTAAACATAAAATTTATTAATTGTATACATAATCTAAGAAAAACTGATGAGACTTATTTACACTCTCCATCATTTTACTTGTTTAGCTTATCATAAATTTAAACATGTATCAATTGTATACCTACCCTATCTCCATCTTACCTGGTTAGATTAATCTAAATGTTAAACTGTGTTAATTGTATAATTAATTTAGGAACAACCTATTTTACAACTTTACTACTTGCACTCTCCATCATTTTTACCTCGTTAGTTTATTCTAAATATTAACATGTTAGTTGTATACCTAATCTCTCCCCATGATCATAACTTGTTTGCATTCTAAGAACAAAATATTTCACTTTTGTTTGCATTCTCCATCCACAATTAACAATTCCTCATTGGTCAGTTCCTCATTTTTAAAATTGTCAATTAATTTAAAAAGCCAACAGACAATGATATGATATTAATAAATGCATAGCTTTTAAAAGTCCACAAGATTAAAAATAGCCTGTTAAACACTCTTTTCAAGACAACACTTTAAAGTCCCCAAGGCTAAAAATAACCTATTAAACACTCTTATTAAACACTCTTTTCAAGACACTATATATTACACCAATTAAAGTAGCAAAGAGCCCTTTACCATACCATTCCGCATTTCCTCATGTGAGATTCAACTTTCCTAAACATAGTATACATGCATTATTATTGCACTGAATATCTTCTGTCCATTATTATTTCACTGAGTATCTTTTCTGTGTAAGAGTATTCAACTACAGTGGAAAACACCGTGAATTCAACAAAATCTTTAAAAAAAAAAAAAAAAAGGAACATCTTACAAATACATTAAAGAGATTCTTTTCCCGGACTGTGCAGCACAATTTTGTTTATATATTAAAATTTACACCATCTATAATAATGTAACACTTATAATGCTACAAGATTACAAGATTGTAAACAACTTGATATTAAACCACTCTACTTAAATATCATCCATGTCAATAGTAAGATAGTAAATGACAAATAATGAGATTAAAAAGCTTTTAAAAGTCCACAAGACTAAAAATAGCCTGTTAAACACTCTTTTCAAGACACTTTAAAGTCCCCAAGGCTAAAAATAACCTATTAAACACTCTTTTCAAGACACTATATATTACACCAATTAAAGTAGCAAAGAGCCCTTTACCATACCATTCCGCATTTCTTCATGTGAGATTCAACTTTCCCAAACATAGTATACATGCATTATTATTTCACTGAATATCTTCTGTACATTATTATTTCACTGAGTATCTTTTCTGTGTAAGAGTATTCAACTACAGTAGAAAACACCGTGAATTCAACGAAATCTTTTAAAAAAAAAGTAACATCTTAAGAATACATTAAAGAGATTTTTTTCCAGGACTGTGCAGCACAATTTTGTTTATATATTGAAATTTATTAAAATTTACACCATCTATAATAATGTAACACTTACAACGCTACAAGATTGTAAACAACTTGATATTAAACCACTCTACTTAAATATCGTCCATTTCAATAATAAGATAGTAAATGACAAATAATAATCTTTTTAATCTCATTCACAACAGTGCCTAACTTAATCATCACCTTACAAAAACTAGAAGACAGCACAGATCTCTTAGTCGAATACCTTAATATATGGTAAAAAAATGCTCTGCTCATCAGTTTTACTTATAAGGTGCTCATATTAACAAATCAAACATCCATAAAAAAATTTATATCTTATCTACCTTAGCCATCAACTTTAAAATACTGAAGATAGGGTACAGACCTCTTGGTCAGACATATGGACGAAGCATAGATCATAGATGACATTCTATTTTAACAAAATATACTCTGCTTATCAATTCTTGGTCAGAGAGATGGACCAATCATAGATCATAATAGATGATTAATTTTAACAAAATATACTCTGCTTACCAATTGTACTTTTAATAAGTGCTCATATTAACCAAACAAAACGTCCATAGAAGCATTGATTTTATTCTTTATCATATAGAGCCAACCATAAAGACGAGTCCTTGGCTGCCTGTTACATATACTAACTACTACCACTAGATAAAACGGCTTCTAAGCCTATACATTTGGCTGCCTCTTACATATACTAACTACTACCACTAGATAAAACGGCTTCTAAGCCTATACATTAGAGAAATACTACACTAGCTTCACAACCTTCCACTCCCCGATACTATTGAAGACTTCACGCAGCTCCTCTAGTGAACGCTGAAATAACACCAAAACAGCAGAGGCAACATTAGTGAACGTAAACTTAGAACAGAATTACAATAAAACCAACAGTCAAAAACAAACCCAAAGACACGAGCAAAAATGACCAAACGAACAAACTCTAATAATAAATGAGAAACAGTTCAAAGAAAACATCACACGACACAACGAAAGCACAAACAAGTGAGCTTGAGCTAACCCATTCAGTGAGCCTGAGCTAACCCTAATAGCAACTGAAATAAACGATTAGTGAAAATATCGGAAAGTATAACATTGTACACATACAGATGAAACAGGCAGAGACAGCCGAAGATAATGCTTACAACATGACCAAAAATAAAACCAACGGATAAACAGAAAGATTTAACAAAGATGATCTAACTCGAATAATAACTGACACAGTCATAAAAAAATATCAGACATGACACAAGATAAGTACAGATACAGTGACCTTGACCTAACCCTAATAATAACAAAAATGTTAATAACAGAAAGTTAAGATATGAAATAACATTTTACACATACTTAGCACAGTTCGTGTTAGGCGCCACCGCAACGTTAAGGGAGACTTTACAGATACGGGGCAGGGCCTGAGCCTTAGGGACTTGAACATTGTAAGAGGTGGCAGCCTGCTTGAAACAGTTGCAGGCAGTTTGGCGGTCTGCCACAGCAGTCAGCCTTGAGTTAAGCGACTGGACAGCAGGGCAGCAAGCAGGCGCTGGATTGGGCGCAGTGCCCATCAGATAAGCTGCACAGGGAGCCATGGAGCTAACCACATCCTGGCATGTGACCGCTCCTTCAGCTGCCTTACCCCAAGTCGCCACTACTACCGCAACCACAAATACAATAGCCATTGCACTTTTCACAGCCATTTTCTTCGCTCTTCTCTTCAACACCTGTTTCTTCTCAGACTCTCTCAGTGATGAAATTACTGTGATTGAGACGATGCGGTTCATGGAATAAATAGGCGGAGGTGGGTGGATTGGCAGAGAGGAATTAAGGCATGGGTACGTTCGTACTGTAGTCGATTTAATGGAGATGCCATTTTTTTTGATTTGTGGAAAGCGGTGCAGTGATTAGTAGTGTCCCGTGTCTCGAAAGGTTGGTGATCTATCTCGTCATAGTAAAGACATGGTCGGAGCTATGAGTAGGTTGGGGAAGTCTCGCGAAGAAATTTGTAAGAATATGACTTGGGTCTAGGACTGTACTCTGAAATTGCACGTCTCCTTTAACATTTAGAATTTTTGCATGATTTATGTTCTTACACACAAAAATATGTCTACAAAACCAAAAGTTAGAACTAAGAGCATAATTTCTCAAGCAAAACAATTGGTTGTCAATGGTTGATGCTCTGTACATTATTAATTTTGTTCATTCATTTGCCCAAGCGTGTTGGTTAGTAAGACTACGTTTCTACGGAGGAGGCACCGAACTTTCCAGAAGTTTAGGTGAGAAATTATGAGAAGCTCATGATTCTATTACTTTCACAGCGGTAACAAAAGGGTAGATAAAGAAAATTTTCCCTCTTACAGTTTAGGTGAGAAATTATAAGAAACTCATTATTGTAATACTTACACAGCCACGACAAATAAAGGCAAACATAAATTTTCCTTTACCATAATGCTCTTGGCAGAATATAAAGGTCTTCCAAAGTCTTGTCTTATTATTGAGGTTAAAACCTACAAATTCGGGAATGTTCACTCCTCCGCTTCTAAGTAATTAAATGAAAACATTCAAGAGAGAAAAATTAGGATTCTAATTTTTTAAATAGAAATTATATTTATTTAATCTCCTGTCTATTTTATGAATACCATAAAATCTATTTTTATAAAGAATATTTTTTTAAGTTATGTTTAAACTAATTTTAGGTGTTAGTAGAAAAATAAACTAAAAATAACATTTATGGGTATCACTAAATAGTTCATAAATATTAATATTAATATTTATGAACTATTTAGTAATATCCATAAATGTTGTTATTAATATTTATGAACTATTTAGTGATACCCATAAATGTTGTTTTTAGTTTATTTTTCTACTAACACTTAAAATTAGTTTAAACATAACTTTAAAAAATATTTTAAAAAATTTCTTTATAAAAATAGATTTTATAGTATTTATAAAATAGACAGGGGATTAAATATAATTTCTATTTAAAAAATTAGAGTCCTAATTTTTCTCTCTTGAAGGTTTTCATTTAATTACGTCTGTTGTTCATAAATATTAATATTTATAAGTCTATTGATATTTATAAGTCTATTGGCTTGAACTTATATGGACTCACTCTTATCAAAAAATAATAATAATGTCAAGGGCCCTAAGGTTGAAATAAATGCAAACCATACATATGAAACTATGAAATGGATTAACAACTATTTTTTTTTAATTGAACAAATACCACTTACATATAAAGAATAGTGATTAACAATTTTATTTATTTATTTATTTATTTTTTCACCCAACCATTCTCATTTCAAATCTAATATACACATAAGTATGTGACATTACTATTAGCACATTTAAAATCACACCTTAAAGTTGCATTCAACAAAACACCACAAAACTATAATTTCATCACTTTATCTCATTGAACAGATTACACAAATTTGTAAGTAGAATTTTTTTTATTATAAATCAATATGATGCAAGTAACACCATCTAATTTTAGTTTAAGAAAGTTAATATTTGTTGTTTTTATATCAATGAATAAAATATTCTTGATTGAAATTGTATATTTGTTGTTTTTATATCAATGAATAAAGGCAAAGATAAATTTCCCTTTACCATAATGCTCTTGGCAGAATATAAAGGTCTTCCAAAGTCTTGTCTTATTATTGAGGTTAAAACCTAAAACACTCGTGGGGAAATGTTCACTCCTACTTACCCTTCAAATAATTAAAGGAAAACCTTGAAGAGAAAAAATATTAGGAGTCTAATGTTTTAAATAGAAATTATATTTAATCTCTTAACTATTTTATGAATACTATAAAATCTATCTTCATAAAGTATATTTTTGAAATATTTTTTGAAGTTATGTTTAAACTAATTTTAGGTGTTAGTACAAAAGATAAACTAAAAACAACATTTATGAGTGTCATTAAATAGTTCATAAATATTAATATTTATAGGTCTGTTGGCTTGAACTTATATGGAATGACTCTTATCAAAAACAAAAAAAAATACAATGTCTAAGGGACCTAAGGTTGAAACTAATGAAAACAATGCATATGAAACTATGAAATGGATTAACAACTATTTTTTTTATTTATTGAAGAAATGGGAAATACACATAAAGAGTAGTGATTAACAACTATTTTTTTTTACACTCAACCATTCTCATTTCAAATCCAATATACACATAAGTATGTAACATTACTATTAGCACATTTAAAATCACACCTTAAAATTGCATTCAACAAAACACCACAAAACTATAATTTCATGTCACTTTATTACACAAATTTGTAAGTAGAATCTTTTTTATTATAAATCCATATGATTCAAGTAACATCATTTAATTTTAGTTTTAAAAAACTTAGTTAATATTTATTGTTTTTATATAATGAATGGAATATTCTTGATTGAACCTGTATATTTTTTGTTGAGTATTCATTATACATGCCTTTTGTTGGTTTGCGCCCAATTTTATGACCAAATCCTATGTTTCCATTTGTTGTGGCGCCTTCTTGTTTACTTGGATGTCTCCCACAAGTCACTTTTTTGTGTGTTTTTATTACTACAACTTTTGCAAATGTGTTATCTTTCATCTGGAGCTATTTTATTGTCTTTGTGTGCATCCCTAATAATTGTGGTACCCCCTATTATCTTGTAGTAGCCTCCTATCATTTGTGCTCACTTCTTTTTGATACTGCTTGTGTAGTTGACCCTATTTTAGTCACCGCTCAAGTAGGATATACTAATTGCCTATCTTTGAGGCATACCTACAATGGACTGGTTATATATGCAATGGTTTTGGCCCACTTATAGTAGCATCTTTGGACCTACGTTGGTGAATTGGTTGTATAGGCTTGATTCCCCTATAATGTTGTGGTGGTTATATCTTAAGAATTCAAGTATATCGCATCTTTATGAACCTATTCCATAGTATGCTTAGGCAGTTTCAAGTGATTTATTTGTGGAGGTTGATGTGTGTTTTCCCTTTGTGTAGAAAAGTTATCACTTTGTGTGTTATGGTTGTGGCAATGGTTTTAGCTCACCTTTGTGTAGGCTTATCCATGCTTGCGGTGAAAATCTTTTGTTGGCAATGGTGCCTTTATGTTTTGTGCAATGCCCACCCCTTGGCTTGCATTGGTTTCTCATGGTATGGTGTTATGTGTTATATTTTAGTTGCGTGGTGGTGGTCCATTTGTTCCTACAATGGTCCTTCACCCCCTATTTTCTTTACACGTGTATGTTTGAGCCCATGGTTATCTTGTTGGTGTGAGATTTATAATTGTTGTGCAAGGTAGTGCTCAATGTTATTTATTATTTTTCAGAATGAATTTTGGTATTATTATCCTTGTTAGTGTGTGCTCGGTAGTGTAGCATGGCAGAGATGATTGTGTTATGTGCCTACGTGGGGGTTCATTGATAGTGTGCTCATTTTTAAAAAGGGGCCTACATAATTTCAAATGGTAATGCCTGGGGTGAGAAGTGTTCACATATCTAGTTGAGCGTGAGTGATTGAATCTTTATTATGAATGGTGGTGTAAATATGGCAATCCTCAATTTACCCATTTAGTGGTGTTTGTTGAGTCTATGGCAATGATGTGTTGGTACCTGTGCAATGATATGGTGTTTAGTGTGTGGTCGAGTCTTTTATGCCTTAATAGTCCCCTTGTATTGATTGCAAGGTAAGACATTTTTTGAAGAGGAAATGGTTGTAGTTGATCCATTCTCTGATGAAGATTTATTCTTTCTACCTTTGAGATACTGATTATGTGAGATCACAAGCAGATTCTACCTCTTAAAGGCCTAACAAGGTAATGTGTGTGGACCATGTGGTGACCTAATGTTGGTTGGACACATATTTGAATTTTCCTTGATTTGCCTTCATGGATGTTATGATGATGTTGGATGCTATATGTATGCGATTGTGATTATTATTATGTTGGTTGTTGGTGAGATTGTAGAATTGAAATAAGATAAATCTATATATATTTGTTTTGGGATCCTGTAATAGGTTTAGAAGTTGATTTTGTATGTATATATATCTAGTTTTCAGTCCATTGCTCTTTATTTCTATTGTATTCCCTAGAATTTAATGTGTAGTTTGTAACTATTTGAATGTCCCCATGAACATTTTGTAATCTTTTAATGGTCTTATTGATCTTCCTAATGGCATTTGTTGATCTAAATGTCACTCTTGACTAGTTTGTTAGGGAGAATACTATAAAACTCCATTCAAAGCCTTTGTAAGGCATCTTATCAAGGAAACATAAGAAGTTTATGAGTTTTTTTATGGATTATTAAGATATGTTTAGCTCGTTATACTATAACTTTATTTTCTTATAGTTTGTATTCATAGAGCCAAGCTTATGTTTAAGGTTGTGAAGTATAGTCCTTATTGCCATCTTCATTAAAGTGTCTTCTTTTGGGTTCTCTTATGATGTTCTTTGGTTTTGGAATCTAGACTTTGTTGCCCTTATAGGATAAAGGCACCCATGTACTACATATTCAATATGTCATCATCCCACCACATTTAAACAACAAAATATCAATGTTCCACAACTTTGGTGTTAGTCGACCTCTCACATTGTGTGATCTTATTGCTTTAGCAACATAAAATGTTTATGTGCTTCACATATATCTTTTATAGTGAGGTGTGCATTGTTGCGCTTATCGCATCCACGTATGTAGTAAGATTTGAGGTTGAAAATCCTAAGGGGCTAAGAAGAAGACACCTTTAGTCTCTACATGGTTTGCATATATGATTACAGAGGTGTGAAATCCTTATTTCTTGTAGACTAGCATATAAGTACTTAGTGACAATCAAATTGATGTTTCTTATGCATTGGGTATGGTTCATCTCAAGGTCTTTTCTCTCGTCATCTCTCAATAATTATCTTAAAGAAAACACCTCAGGGAATAGCCCCTAGGCCTAGAAAAACTTGAATTAGAAGAAGGAATCACCCATCATTATCAAGTGGTCCATTATTTTTATTAGCTAATCATAAGTTGCAAGTTGTCTACTCTAAGTTTGACACCCCTAGCACTTAGGTATAACTTATAAGTAGGGATTTGGGAATGCACAACTCTAAGAACCAACAGAATGGCATCGTTACTAGGGATGGTTTAAAGATTTGTTCCGATTGATGTGTTGATCTTGTGCTCGTATCAGCATTTAGTTCTTTTCTAATCACTACAAGGGTCATATTCTCTTCCAAGTAAAGAGTGGAAACTCTGCTAGTTTGAACCCAATCAAGGATTGTAGTGAAGGCTTGAAGATGGAGAGAAGAAGACATTCAATAGATTCTCAAATGAAAGAAAGCAACAAGCTACATAAAAAGCTAAAAATACAAGTAAGTCTACTAGACCTTCTCCTTGAGAGCATGGAGTTAGTACTTCTAGTAGAGATAGAGTATTTCTTGATTTAAGAGACCAATACCAATATGTGTCAAATAATTATGTTGATAATATGTTTAGAACTTATAGGTATTATTATACTGTTCAAAGAAATACTATGCATGTAGGTAGAAGAAATATAGATAGATCTTGTGATGCACATGTTTAAAATTTAGGTATACTCAGTCCTCGTGTAAGAGCTCTACATAGTGGTTCACATCCTACTTCCCTCACCCCTTCACATAGAAATGAGCATGAGCATGATACAACATTCCATGATGCAAGCGAACTGACAATGAAAAAGTGATCATAGGGAGAGAGAGAGAGAGAGAGAGAGAGAGAGAGAGAGAGAGAGAGAGAGAGAGAGAGAGAGAGAGAGAGAGAGAGAGAGACGTTGATCAAGGATTAGACCTGCTTGATCACCTTAGGCAAAGGCATCAGAGACTTCAAGAAGAAATAGAATTGCAACTGTTCTCAAATAGCTCAGTAGGCTCAATTGTAACCCCAGATTTCTTTCAACAAAATTATAATTATGGTCATTATGCTCCTAATAGGCTAGTACTAAATCAGAAGCATAACCCAAAGATCATTAATCCCCCAAATGTAAGAGCTCCATTTACAAGACAAGCTCAAAGATTCCCACTAGTAAGATGACCCTTGGGAATATAGTGATATAAATAGTTGGATTTCTTTGGAATCCTAGATTATCCTAGAATATAATGTCAAATGAAATAAGAGGAAAAATACCTATGTTTCAGGGTAACAAAGTGATCATGGGTGAGGAACACCTTAGGAATTTCATCAATGTTACAGATGATTATGAAACTGATCGTGAAGATGTCATGTTAAAATTAGTTGTACAATCTTTGGAAGAGAGTGCAAGGGAGTGGTACAAGAGTTTGTCAGACAATAATATTTGATTCATGGGATGAGTTTATGAGAGTATTCAAATTACAATATGGGGTTAATACAGACCCTAAGTTTCCAATACATGAGTTAACAACCATTAAGAAAGGAATAAATGAGATATTGGTGGATTTTAACATTAGATTTATTACGACTGAAAATATGCTAACTAATTTAAGACCAAATGAATCAATGTGTTTGCTACTTTATTGTGATGCTTTTGATTTTAAGTTATGTTATTGTCTTCAAAATGAGAATCCCCAAACTTTAAGAAAGGCATATGTCATTGCCATTAACATTGAAAGTAATATGAGGGCATTAGGAAATCATATCGTAAGGGCTAATGTTAAGATTTTACAACTAGATAAGGGTGCTCCAAACAAATCCCTTACAACTGATGACAAACTTGATAGGCTTATGGGTGATATGAAGGATTTATCAAATAGGGTAGTAAGGAGTGAGAAGGGCTTGCCTTCTAACAATGTAGCTACTCGTTATAATGAAGATCAGTGGTTGCATAATAGGTCATAGAACACTAATTAGTCTAAGAAACTATGATAGAATTCAATAAACAAATGATTCCTAAGTAAAGGAATTTTAGACATCAAGATAAAGAAACTCATGACCCTTTAAGAAGAGATCACATGAACATCTAAGAAGATTCATTGTGGTGTGAGACATGTCACTTGATCTGTAATCCAATGAAGTGCATTGTAGCAATTACAATTTTAAGAGAGAGATATTTCCCCAATGAAGATGACAGCCTCGAATACTGCGAGTATAATGATATCAATTAGTTTTATGCATATGAATACGAGCATGTGGATGACACACTTGACTATGCAACTCATTATACTATAGATGAATTATTTTAGCATGATTATGACAACACTTAAAAAATTAGTATGAGTTACTAACTCGTGATTTTGAATATCTCAATGGACTCATTCAATATTGGTATAAATGAGCAAAGCCTTCATCTAAAGATATCATGGCTCTTATTGTTGCAATTATTATATAGGTGCAAATTGGATAACAATTAATTAATAGGAAATTGGTTGTTGGAAAATTTGTTAGCACTACTAATAAGCCTAATGTATCTATCCCACAAGGAAAACAAAAGGTAGATATTAAGGTTAGAGACAGTGACATTGCAAAGAAAGTAAAATAGAAGAAGATGGGTTTTGTGCAAGAACCCATAGTATAGAAAATTTATATACTAATGACTAGAAGGGATGTAGTATCGTTAAGTAGTATGAAGGTTCTCAAGGCAAAAGATACAAGTGCCAAACGAAATGAAGCTAAGAAGATGTCACAAAAAAGTAGGGTGCCGCTAAAAAAAGTAATAATGTTGTCATAGGCAAGGATATCAATACTTCTAGCCAAGTCATATCATTATGTCCTAATTCCAATGATATAATAGTGTCATAGTCCACTCCTTTGCCTAACTATGTTCCCATTAATGCAGCCCATGTTATAAACCAGATAAGAACTTCAATACCTATAGGTGAACTCTTCAAAATCCTTGAGCATAAAGAAAGAGTTTTATTTTATATTACTACCTCAATTGTGTGCGATCAACTTGCTAGCCCTCCAATTGATACTATTATTGAAGAAAATACCCAAGATGCACCTAAGGTTTACTTTGGATCATATTTTAAATGGATAACTAATTGAATGTTGATCCTTTCTATACATCCTTATTGACAAGGGGATGACTTGTACATAATTGTATGTTAGATTCAAGAGCTCCAAGCAATGGTATTCCACTTCAAATCATGAATGAATTAGACTTTAATATTTCCAAATCTTATGGAAAATGTCTTTCTATGGATTCTAGAGAGGTGAATGTCATTGGAATTGTTAATAGTGTAGAGTTCCAACTTGTGACATACCTTGGTATGTCATTCATAATAGACATAATCATTGTTGATTGTCTTGCAAAATGGGCTATGTTGTTGTTAAGGAAGTGGGTAGCTTTAACAAGTGGGAGCATTCAAATGGACTTGTCCTATGCTACTATTATGCTACATGGAAAATAAGTGAAATTTTATAGAGAAAATAAAATATTATATATTGTGGAAGACCTCAATAAGGATACTAATGAGATACTCTTCTTGGATAATGGTCTTGACACTTTATTGGGTATTGTGATGACAATGATCATTTCCCTATTGATCCCACCTCCTGCTCTTCTCTCACTTGCAATAAAGGTAATGATTTACGGACCTTGTTCTTTGATGGGGCATGTTCCAAAGATGGTTTAGGTGTGGGTGTGGTTCTTGTTTCTCCCAACAATGAATATTTTAAATTGACTTTCAAGCTGTCCTTTTAGTGCACAACAATAATGTTGAGTTTGAAGCTGTAATGTTATGATTAAACATATCTAATACAAATGGTGTTAAGTGATTGAGGGTATTTGGGGATCTAGAATTGATTGTGTCATAGGTAAGGGGTGCTTATGTGACAAAGGATAAAATGGTGAAAAGGTATTACAAAGTTATTTGGGATACCATTGAGAAGTTTGTGGTAATGGGTATTAAATGGGTAGATAAATTAGAGAATGTTAAACAAATGATTTATTTATCTTAGCATGTAAAATTGATTTGTCATTAGTCTCCACTCATTGTATTTATAGTGTGGATATTATCACATGGCCTACCATATTGGTGCAGGCAGCACCAAAGGGTTTGGAGCCCATGTATATACCGTCACATTTTTGGTGTGATGTTTTGCTTTTCTTTTGGTTCTAGTGTATCGGGTTGACCGAAAACCGCAGACTATTATATCAGTGTGAGAAAGACTATCGAGTAAACAAAGTTGTGTCGAGCTGATAGCATATAGTCTCACCAATGGGATAGAATGGTCGACACGAGTATTGATATCAGAGAGTAAGTGTAAAGTTATACCGACAGGTTAAAGTCTTGGCGAAAGTGAATTTGGTGTTAGGTCATCGGTAAGACGAGTGCCATCGGCGGAGAGGTGAAAGGTGTTGCCGATGGGAAAGAGTATGGACGATGGGATAGGGCCAAGGCTCATCGGGGTGACAACCGCAAGTGTTCACCGATGGCGAGTTTATCGAAGAGACAGTAGTCATCGGGAAAGACTTTAAGAGTCACAGCGAAAGACTGGGTCATGCCGATAGAAAGCTTATCGGTGTGAGAGGCATGATCGAAGGAGAAGGTTGGAGTTTGGCTGAAGAGTAAAGTCACACCAACGGTTCAATGCTCATCAGAGTAAGTTGTATTATCAGCAAACAGAGGAAAAGTTACTCCAACGATACAAAGTCTGAGCGATGGATTCTATCCATCGGAGAGAGATGGCATGTCGGTGAAAGAAACTAATAAGTGGCTGATAAGGTAGGTCAAGCTGATAGGAAAGTGAAATGAAGGATCAGTGAGCGAAGAACCTATTCTGTCGATGACAACCGAACAGATAGGAAACCCTAACCATCTGATAACAGAGAAATGACGTATGGTATAAGAACTATTTTTGGCTTTGTAGATCGGTTAGAGAAGGTGGAAAAACGTGGAAGATTGAAGAACATACATTGAATGTAATAGAGAAACTTCTGATAATAGAAACATTGACAGTTTGAATCCATTTGTATATTGTCTGTAGTGTACTTGTATAATCCAGTTTGCAGTAGAGTAGACAGTTTAATTTCTGTTCTTTTGTTTTTGTTTGTACAAGACATCTCTATCTTGATGCCCCTGCATTTTCTTGTACAGTCATGGAGGGCCATCAAGCAGAGACCTTCTTTCTTTTGTTTCTGTTTGTGTTAGTGGTTGGATTGTCAATGAGAGACATTAGGAACTTGTCCTAGGCAAGTTATGCTATAGCCCGGCTAGGTATGCAAGTTGCAGTCTAAGAAGACGGGTGAAAAACAGAGTAGAAAGAATTGAGCACCAAGCAATCAGAACCCTGGACCCAGAGAGGAGGGATGATAACGGGCTCAAGAAGGCTAGAAGCCTTGGAGATTGGGAATCTTGGAAGCAGTGAGGATAAGGAAGAGTACCTCACACCAAGAAAGCAGAGTCTGTATGGGAAACAACAGACAAATAGGTCTTTCACCTCTGTAATAGATTGCTTAGGTTGTTTTAGACATTTTGGGGTAGAAAATGTCTATGAGCACTTGAATTGGTAGGGAAACCCAGGGATGGCATAGGTCTTGAAGCGTTGTGTCAAGATAGGTTTTTGAAACCCTTAGGTCTCCCTATCAAATTGGTATCAGAGCAAGTTAAAGATTTGGGCTATTCCTAGATTGGAATAGAAGAAGTTGTATGTCATCACCAAGTTCAAGTGAGTCTGTAGGTTCATCGAAGAAGATGGTGACTAATGTAGAATTGGCAAAGAAGGTTGATGAACAAGAAGAGGAGAATAGGCTCCTACAGGAAAGATTGGCAGAAATGGAAAGTAAACTGGGTGCCATGATAGTAAAGACTAAAGAAGTCAGTCAGAAAATGAAAGATTCTGAAGGTAAGGAAAAAGGTGTGTCTATAGAATATGAAGAGCCCACACCTGATCCTAAGATGGAAGAAGAACCTTTCTTGAAGGCCTTGAAAGCCATGAGTGGCAAGTCATTGGAAGGAGTTCCTCTTTTTAGTGGAAAGACGGAACCTGATTTGGTTATGGAATGGATAGAAGGTATAGAAAATCACTTTGAATGTGGAGTGACTAAAGCACAAAAGGTGAAGGTGGCTAAATCAAGACTCAGAGGAGTTACCTTGACATGGTGGAAATTTGTTCAAACAGAAAGAGAAAAAGAAGGCAAGAAACCCATAGCTACTTGGAAAGGTATGGTGGCTAAAATCAAAGAAGTCTACATGCCTAGGGATTATGAAGTTCAGTTGTACAAGAAACAACAAAATTTGAGACAAAGAGAATTAGATGTTAATGCATACATTGAGGAGTTTCAAAAACTATGCCTGAGGTCTAAGGTGATGGAAGATGAAAATGTAAAAGTGGCCAGATATCTCAATGGTTTGAGGTGGAATATTCAAGAGGAAATCAACTTATTCTGTCCTACAACAGTGCATCAAATCTATCAGCTAGCACTTAAGGTAGAGGAGAAGAGCAAGAAGAAACAAGAGTCGAGTAGCAGATCAAGAGGAAGAGGTAGAGACAGCAAAGGAAGAGGAAATTATGGTGGTAGGAATATTGATCAAAGACCCCAAGGAGAATCCAAACTCACAGAGCATAGTGGGGAGACTAGTAGTAGAGGAAACTATAGAGGAAGGGGATCTAACAGAGGAAGATCAGGAGGATCAGGCAGAGGATCCTACTTTACCACTATGAAATGCTACAATTGTGGACAATTAGGCCATCCAGTATATAAGTGTCCTGATAAGGGCACACCTTCTTCTCAAGGAGTTGATAAAATAAATCATTATGTACAAGATGATGCTTCAAGCAGCAAATCACCTGAAGTCAGTCTAGCCTCAGAAGTGGGAGATAACATCATGGTAAGGAGAACTTTGATCAAAGAACCAGTGAAAGATGAACCAAGCTAGAGGAGAGCATTATTCAGAATCAGATGCAAGATTATGAATAAGGTATGTCAAGTAATTAGAGACTCAGGGTCTACTGATAACATAGTATCAGATGAAGCAGTTAGAAAATTAAATTTGCAAAGAATACCTCATTCAAATCCATATAGAGTCACATGGTTAAATAAAGGTCAGCATGTGATAGTCAATGAACAAACTTGGGTAGAGTTTGGTATAGGTGGATACAAAGACAAGGTACTCTGTGATATCCTACCTATGGATGCATGTCATCTACTATTGGGTAGACCATGGTAGTTTGACTAGAAGGCCATACATGATGGTGAGAAGAATGCATACTCTTTTCAAAAAGATGGTGTCACCTATAAAATTCAGTCATTGGAAGATGAAGAAGCAAATAAGACAAAAAGTCCTAGTGTCTTAATTGTGAGTGGTAAAGAGTTTTTGAACACTCTTAAGGAGGATGGTATTAGCTATGCTATCATAGTAAAGCTTAAGGAAGAGCAGAAAGACAAAAAGGTAGTCATCCCAAAAGAGGTACAGACTATACTGGAACAGTATAAGGACACAATTAGTGATGGAACACCAGCAACACTACCTCCACAAAGAACTATAAGCCATTAGATAGATCTGATTCCAGGAGCATCTTTACCTAACAAAGCTCCTTACAAGATGACTCCAGAACAACATAAGGAGATAGCTAGACAAGTGCAAGAGTTGCTTGACCAAGGAATGGTTAGGAAAAGCATAAGTCCTTGTGCAGTGCCTACAGTGTTGGCACCAAAGAAAGGAGGAACATGGAGACTATGCACAGACTCTAGAGCTATCAATAAGATCACCATAAGGTACATATTTCCAATTCCCATAATTGAAGATCTTATGGACTGTTTAGGAGGAGCTAAGTATTTCACCAAGATAGACCTGAAGAGTGGTTACCACCAGATCAGAATCAAGGAAGGTGATGAATGGAAAACAGGCTTTAAAACCACAGAAGGACTGTATGAATGGCTTGTTATGCCATTTGGTTTATCAAATGCTCCCAGCACATTCATGAGGCTCATGAATGAAGTCCTCAAGGACTATACGGGTAAATTTGTAGCTGTTTATCTAGATGACATCTTGATTTTTAGTCAAACTAAAGAAGAGCATCTTGAACATGTAAATACTGTTTTGAAAAAGTTACATGACGAACAACTAACCATAAATTTGGAGAAGTGTGAATTCATGAAGCAGGAATTGGTATACCTTGGTTTTGTGTTGTCCAAAGGAAAATTGAAAATGGACAAGTCAAAGGTAGAAGCCATATTGAACCGGCCTACTCCCAGAGCAACAACTGAGGTGAGAAGTTTTCATGGTTTAGCTCAGTTTTATAGAAAGTTCATAAAGAATTTCAGTGCTATTTGTGCTCCCATGCTTGATACAATAAAAGGTGGAATGAAAACAAAGTTTCAATGGACACAAGTAGCTGATAAGAGTTTTGAGTTGTTGAAGAAAGAAGTAGCCACATAGCCAGTGTTAGTGCTAACTAGTTTTGATAAGTTATTCACTTTAGAATGTGATGCTAGCAATATTGCAGTAGGTGCAGTACTCAGCCAAGAGAATAGACCAGTAGCCTTTTTCAGTGAGAGGCTAAATGAAGCAAAGAGCAGATACTCTTCATATGACTTGGAGCTCTATGCTCTAGTCCAAGCACTTAGAAAATGGAGACATTATCTCCTACCTAAGGAATTTGTTGTGTATACAGACAATCAAGCTTTGAGTTTTCTGAACTCACAAGATAAGTTGAGCCATAGGCATATCAAGTGGATGGAGTATTTACAATCCTACACATTCACAATTAAGCATAAGAAGGGATAGCTCAACAAAGTAGCAGATGCTTTAAGCAGGAGGCTGCTCACAGTGCAAGAAGTGCA
The DNA here is from genome assembly GCA_027924645.1 of Cunninghamia lanceolata. Lineage (NCBI taxonomy): Eukaryota > Viridiplantae > Streptophyta > Pinopsida > Cupressales > Cupressaceae > Cunninghamia > Cunninghamia lanceolata. The sequence goes on along the minus strand of BSBN01000233.1, from coordinate 13,247,501 downwards.
ATTAAGAAGTATAGGGATTGAAGAGTTCAGAGCTCTTTACAAAGAAGACGAAGATTTTGCTAAAGCATACAAGGTCTGTCAAGATTTTGAAAATCACTTTCATAGTGAATTTGCAAATTACACATTGTAGCAGGGATTGTTGTTCAAAGGTGGACAGTTGTGTGTACCAAAAGGATCCATGAGGGAAAATCTCATATAAGAGAAGCATAATGGCAGTTTGAGTGGACATTTTGGTCTGAATAAAACATTGGAGTTAGTCCAGAGGTTCTACTATTGGCAGAAGATGCACAAAGATGTCAGAAAGTATGTGGAGCAGTGTATCATCTGTCAGAAGGCCAAGGGAACTTCTTCAAATGCTGGACTGTATCAACCATTACCCATTCCTTCCAGACCATGGGATTGTGTAAGTATGGATTTTGTAGTTGGTCTACCAAAGACTAAGACTGGTTTTGATAGTATTTTTGTAGTTGTTGATAGATTTAGCAAGATGAGTCATTTCATTCCCTATAAGGTGACTCATGATGCCAGTCATATAGCTCATTTGTTTTTCAAAGAGGTCATAAGGATTCATGGACTACCAGCAAGCATCGTGTCTGATAGAGATGCTAAGTTCATGGGACATTTCTGGAAAACTTTATGATAGAGGTTAGGAACAAATCTGTCTTTTGGATCAGCATATCATCCACAGATAGATGGCCAAACAGAAGTGGTAAACAGAACGTTGGGCAACCTGTTAAGGTGTTTGACAAAAGAATATGGACAGAGTTGGGATCAAGTCATTTATCAGGCAGAATTTGCCTATAATGACAGTGTGAATAGGACTACTGGAAAAAGTCCATTTGAGATAGTGTATGGAATGCATCCTAGAGGTGTATATGAACTCCGACATCTTGGAGACATGGAACATAGAAGTGGTCATGCAAAGGATTTTGCACAGTCTATGAAGGAGATTCATGACCAAGTGAAGCAGCAATTGATGGAAAATACCTTGAAAATACAAGATAGGGTAGATGCACACAGGAAAGATATTTAATTTGTAGTTGGTGATTTAGTCATGGTTCATTTGAACAAAGCCAGATTGCAGAAAGGGATGCCAACCAAATTGCAGATGAGACGGATTGGTCCTTGCAGAATTATGAACAAGTATGGCAACAATGCTTATAGGATTGATTTACCAGTAGACTTGGCAATTTCACCAGTGTTCAATGTTTAGGACCTGGTACCTTATAAAGGTCCTCATCCAGTAGCAGGGGGATCTAGTTTAGAAGCTACACAGACAGTGAGTGATGTGACCTTGCCTCCAAAAATCAAACCATAGGCTGAGAGAATTATGGATTCTCGAGTGCAGAAACAGACTAGACATGGGGTGTACATGGAGCATCTGATCAAATGGAGACAGTTGCCTGAAGCAGAGGCTACCTGGGTTGTAGAATCTGAGTTCAAGACGCGGGGCATTGATTTTGCATTATTGTCACCGGAGGTGACTTGACTTTCTCTGCACAGGGGGAGTATGGTGCAAGAGCACCAAAGGGTTTGGAGCCCATGTATATACCGTCACATTTTTGGTGTGATGTTTTGCTTTTCTTTTGGTTCTAGTGTATTGGGTTGACCGAAAACCGCAGACTATTATATCGGTGTGAGAAAGACTATCGGGTAAAAAAGTTGCGTCGAGCCGATAGCATATAGTCTCACCGATGGGATAGAATGGTCGGCATGAGTATTGATATCGGAGAGTAAGTGTAAAGTTACACCGACAGGTTAAAGTCTTGGCAAAAGTGAATTTGGTGTTAGGTCATCGGTAAGACGAGTGCCATCGGCGGAGAGGTGAAAGGTGTCGCCAATGGGAAAGAGTCTAGCCGACGGGATAGAGCTAAGGCTCATCGGGGTGACAACCGCAAATGTTCACCAATGGCGAGTTTATCGGAGAGACAATAGTCATCGGGAAAGACTTTAAGAGTCACAGCGAACGACTAGGTCATGCCGATATAAAGCTTATCGGTGTGAGAGGCATGATCGGAGGAGAAGGTTGGAATTTGGCCGAAGAGTAAAGTCATGCCGACAGTTCAATGCTCATCGGAGTAATTTGTATTATCGACGAACAGAGGAAAAGTTACTCCGATGATACAAAGTCTGAGCGATGGATTCTATCCATCGGAGAGAGATGGCATGTCGGTGAAAGAAACTAAGAAGTGGCCGATAAGGTAGGTCAAGCCAATAGGAAAGTGAAATGAAGGATCGGTGAGCGAAGAACCTATTCTACCGATGACAACCGAATAGACAGGAAACCCTAACCGTCCAATAACAGAGAAATGACGAATGGTATAAGAACTATTTTTGGCTTTGTAGATTGGTTAGAGAAGGTGGAAAAATGTGGAAGATTAAAGAACATACATTGAATGTAATAGAGAAACTTTTGATAATAGAAACATTGACAGTTTGAATCCATTTGTATATTATCTGTAGAGTACTTGTATAATCCAGTTTGCAGTAGAGTAGACAGTTTAATTTCTGTTCTTTTGTTTCTGTTTGTACAAGATGTCTTTGTCTTGATGCCCCTGCATTTTTCTGTACAGTCATGGAGGGCCATCAAGCAGAGACCTTCTTTCTTTTGTTTCTATTTGTGTTAGTGGTTGGATTGTCAATGAGAGACATTAGGAACTTGTCCTAGGCAAGCTGTGCTATAGCTCAGCTAGGTATGCAAGTTGCAGTCTAAGAAGACAGGGGTGAAAAATAGAGTAGAAAGAATTGAGCACCAAGCAATCAGAACCCTAGACCCAGAGAGGAGGGCTAATAACGGGCTCAAGAAGGCTAGAAGCCTTCGAGATTGGGAATCTTGGAAGCAGTGAGGATAAGGAAGAGTACCTCACACTAAGAAAGTAGAGTCTATATGGGAAACAACAGACAAATAGGTCTTTCACCTCTGTAATAGATTGCTTAGGTTGTTTTAGACATTTTGGGGTAGAAGATGTCTATGAGCACTTGAATTGGTAGGGAAACCCAGGGATGGCATAAGTCTTGAAGTGTTGTGTCAAGATAGGTTTTCGAAACCCTTAGGTCTCCCTATCACATAAACCTAACAATATATGTACTTGGAAGGTATTTGATGATAACCAATAGATCTACAAGTTCTTGAATTGCATGGATGAGTTTGACAGTTAGGTGATTGATTCACAACCTATGATTGAAATTGAGAATGGCAGGGAAACACTTTTTGGGACTGATATCATACAACAAAAGATTAACACCCTTCTACAGGTCTCATGGCACTTGAAAGAATGTTTGACAGTGTTGATTGCTACAAGACAATAAGTAAACTAGTTAGTGCAGATGATGTGGAGAGTGTTAACCTTAGTACTAAGGCATCTTCAAAGATGATATATAGATAGGTAAAAGATTGAGACCAACAAAAAAGTAAATATTGATAGCATTGTTGAGACAATTAAAAATATATTTTGCATGGTCATATGATGAGTTAAAAACATAAAAGGAAGACTTGTTTCAAATGCAAAAAGAGTTGATAAAGTTGAAAGAGGGGGTATAATCAAGTCAATCAGGCACTCCACATGGGTGTCTAATCTCGTCTCAATAAGAAATAAGAATGGGGACATAAGGCTTTGTGTAGATTTTAGGAATTTAAATATCAAGTCCCTCAAGGACAACTACCCATTGCCAAGCATGGACCATTTTCTACAAAGAGTGATAGGTTAATAATTAATGTCAATGATGGACAATTTTTTAGGATATAACCAACTGGTGGTCAAGGAGTTTGAGCAACATAAATTAAGGGACTTTGTTTATGTGAAGATGTCTTTTAGGTTCAAGAATACATAAGCTACCTTTCAAAGGGCAATTGATGGATGTTGCCTTTGGTGGTCTAATATATGAGATCATGGTGGTATACCAAGATGACCTTATTGCATACTCAAAAGATAGAAGAGATGATTACAACCATTTGGAGCTAATCTTCTAAAGGTGTTTACAATATGGGATTTCCTTGAACCTTAAAAAGTGCATATTTGGTGTGGATGAATATAAACTTCTTGGTCACATAATATCCAAGGAAGGGGTAAGGATTCAACTTGAAAGAGTAAGAGCATTAGACCTCATCTCAGCCTAAGACAATCAAAGGAGCATATTCCTTTTTTGGGCAGGTCATCTTTGTTAAAAGGTTCATCCCTATCTTTGTAGAGAAGACAAAGGTATAATGCGTAAGAAGAGGCATTAGTTAGTTGGAGCAAGGAACCAATTGATTCCTTCCTAGAGATCAAAGGGGCACTAAAATAGGCACTAATTTTGGTAAGTCTCAACTATTCAAAGTCTTTCCAACTTTTATCTTTTGTATCTTTCTATAAGTAATATCCATTGTTCTATTACAAAGGAATGTTGAAGGATATGAACAACATATTTCATTTTTTAGTAAATCCGTGTGGAATGATGAGTTGAATTATTTCATCATGGAAAATAATGCATATTCTCTCATCAAGGTTGTTAAAAGTTTCAAACCCTATCTCATAGAAAAAATCACTACATATGTATCACATACAAAGTTGTAAAGGACATCTTTTCTCAGCAAGAGGCCATTGGTAAGAGGTGTAGGTGGATTAACATGATCCAAGAATATGATATGAAGGTGTAAACAACAAAACTAATCAAAGGCCCGTGGTTGGCCAAGCTCATGGCTGGTGCAAAATTAGACATGGTGGAAATAAATAATGTAATTTATAACCTTGCACGTGTTCCTTGTCTTTTAAGAGATAATCCCTAGTATAAAGATATAGTATATTACTTGGAGAACATGAACTATCCTCTTGAATTGAATAAATATTATCAAATGATCCTAAAGATGGCATCCCAAAGATATGTACTAATTGGGGGTGAGATAATGTCTTTTCTCAACAAGAGGCCTTTAGTAAGAGGTGTAGGTGGATTAACACGATCCAAGAATATGATACGAAGGTGCAAACAACAAAACTAATAAAATGCCCATGGTTGGTCAAGCTCATGGATGGTGCAAAATTAGACATGGTGGAAAATACATAATGTAACTTATAACCTTGCACATGTTCCTTGTCTTTTAAGAGATTATCCCTGGTATAAAGGTATAGTATATTACTTGGAGAACATGAACTATCCTCTTGAATTGAATAAATATTATCAAATGATCCCAAAGATGGCATCCCAAATATATGTACTAATTGGGGGTGAACTAATATGGAGGAATCACAATAGGATGTTACTTAAGTGCTTATATAAAGGATAGTCTATCAAGTTTGTAGATAAGTATCACCAAGGATATTGTCATGGACACTTTACATGGAAAAAACTACTACTCAAGAGATTCTAGTATTAGGGTATTGGTGGCCCACATTATTTAAGGATGTGGCCAAGATAGTAAAAAAGTGTGACACTTGTTAGGGGTTCTTAGGCAAGATGAAGTTTGCAGGTACACTGGCCCTCGTGCATCTATTTTAGGTTAGGCTCCATTTCAGTAATGGGGCATTGATATCATAGGATACATTATGGATAGGTCAAGTAATGGATACAAATGGATTCTTCCAGCCATCGATTATTTTACCAAATGGGTTGAGACAATCCCTAATAGAAATGCAACATCCAAAGTAGTGATTGAATTCTTGTTTACCAGTGTAATCACAAGGTTTGGTGTGGCGACTGAAATAATATTTGATAATGTAATGTGTTTTAGATCTCATGAAATTGTTTTTTTCATAAATAACCTTGGTGCAAGTCAAGGCCTACAGAGATTTCCTATGGCACATGGCCATAAATAAAGTGAAACATACTACTTGCTTTTTTCATATATAACCTTGGTGAAGGGGGTTTCCTTTTCTTGAATAAAAATTGTCTCCTTTATTCAACTATAATATGAAGCATCTCTTATGAAAATCTATGATCATGCCACCAATTCTTGAGGAGCCAAGTTTAAATCCACCATTTGAGTCATTGATGCAATCTAGACATAAGTAATAAGGACATGATTCATGCCCACCCATATCACCAAGCTTTTTGTCAAACTCAATACTAGTATGATAAAACGGGTAAGTGCAAGAAGATGGGGGGCCAAAAAGGGGACTTAAGTGGCCACTTTTTTTTTTTTTTTTTCCTGAAATCAAGAAATACTGACCTTGGATGCAAAATTGAGCATAGTTACACTCAAAATTTGAAGATGCAACCAAAACAATGTTCGAAGTGCTCCGAGTCTACTTTCTAAACTATTATTTTTTTTTAAATGGTATAGATTAAGCGGTTCAAAACAGGGAGCCACAGAAATTGGTGTTGTTTCTGTCAAAAAATATAACATAGCGTGTTTTGTGGCTCCCTCAAAAGGTTTTTTTTTGGGTATTTTTAAAATCACTTTAGTGAGAAATTAGCTAACAGCATGTAGTTTATGCCCAATTTTTCTGATAATTTTTTAATGAATATTTGATTTTTTACTAATTTTCAAAGTGGACACATCCTAAAAAATAGAATTTTGGTCATGCTACCCCTGTAAATTTTGAAAACTAATTAAATTTTTTTATTTTTTTAATATGTGTAGAATGGAGTCTAGTTTATAAAAATGTAATTTATTTGAAATTTCAATGAACGCTTAATTTATAATGAAAAAAAGACTAAACACTGGTTTTTGCCAAAAAACGAACACACAAACAAAAGAAATTAAAGATGAAAGGCTTAACATTGTCAAAATGTGAAAAAAATTACATCGTTAAATAGCTAAGAGAAAGCCTAACATTACCCGGGTGTTCGATTTGTTTGACCTTGAAACACGTGCAAATTTGAGGGTTAGCACGAACAAAATTATGTGAAATCTTGTAGAATTTGTAAAACATATCTGTGGACATTGGGAAGGCACTCCAAGCCTTTGGGTTGGAAATCTAAATAAAATTCCAAGCCTAAGGCTTGGGATTCCCAAAGCAAAATATAACGTGAGCGCGTTATAACGCGCTCGTGTTATGTTGTGCTTTTTTTCGTTTTTTGCATGTTTGTTGGTGTTTGCCTAGTTCAACATAATGCGAGCGCGTTATAATGCGCTCACGTTATGTCTCCCTTTGAATGATTTATGTTCAAGTTTGGTAAGTATGTTTGATGGATGTATATATGTATGCTTGTAGGTAGGTAGGTATGGTTGTATGCATGTATGTACATGTATGCATGTTTATATGTATGTACATGTATGTATGTATGTCTGCATGTATGTATGTACATGTATGTATGTAAGGGTTTTGGGTTTTGGGTTTAGGGTACATAAGGACCTTAGCTCGTATATTTTTTAGGGTTGGGGGTTGAGGGTTGAGGGCTTAAGTAATAGGTAGAGGGTAGAGGTTAGAGGGTTACAATTGAGGGTTAATATTCAAGTTGTTGAGTGTATAAGATTAAGTGTGTAAGGCATGGGGATTAGGGTTTAGGATATTGGGTTTAGGGTTTACGATATGGATTGAGGGTATATAAGGCATAGGATGACTCAGGTTGAGAGCACGTATGGTTTAGGTTTAATTTAAGTATAGGATTGAGGCACAATATTTGGGGTTTAGGGTATAAGGGTGAGGTTATAGGGTATAGGGATGAGGGTTTGTGGGTGTAGGCTTTAGGGTTTAAGGTATAGGGTTGAGGATTGAGGGATTAGGGCTTAAGTATATGGTTGAGGGCATAGGGTTGAGGATTTAGGGATAGGTTTTAGGGTTTAAGGTTTAAGGGTTAAGGGTTGAGGGATAGGGTTTAGGGTTTAGGGGTAAGGGATCAGGGTTTAAGGTATAGTGTTGAGGGTTGAGGGTTTAGGAATAGGGATAGCATTTAGGGTTTATGGATGAGGGATTAGGGTTGAGGGTTGAGGGTTGAGGGATTAAGGTTTAAGGTATAGTGCTGAGGGTTGAGGGTTGAGGGTTTAGGGTTGAGTGATTAGGGTTTAGGGTTGAGGGAATAGGGTTTAAGGTATAGTGTTGAGGGTTGAGGGTTTAGGGATAGGGTTTAGGGTTGATGGATTAGGGTTTAGGGTTGACGGATTAGGGTTTAAGGTTGAGGGTTCAGGGTTCAGGGTTCAGGGATAGGGTTGAGGGTCGAGGGTCGAGGGATGATGGTTAAAGTAGAGTGTTGAGGGTAGAGGGATTAGGGATAGGGTTTAGGGTTGAAGGTTTAAGGATTGAGGGTTGACGCTTTAGGGTTGAGGGTTAAGGGATTAGGGTTTAAGATATAGTATCGAGGGTCGAGGGTTTAGGGATATGTTTTAGGGTTTAAGGTTTAAGGGTTAAGGGTCGAGGGATAAGGTTTAGGGTTTAGGGATAAGGGATTATGGTTTAAGGTATAGTGTTGAGGGTTGAGGGTTTAGGAATAGGGATAGTGTTTAGGGTTTAGGGATGAGGGATTAGGGTTGAGGGTTGAGGGATTAGGTTTTAAGGTATAGTGTTGAGGGTTGAGGGTTTAGGGATAGGGTTTAGGCTTTAGGATTGAGGGACTAAGGTTTAAGGTATAGTGTTGAGGGTTGACGGTTTAGGGATAGGGTTTAGGGTTGAGGGATAGGGTTGAGGGTCGAGGGATTAGGGTTAAAGTAGAGTGTTGAGGGTAGAGGGATTAGCGATAGGGTTTAGGGTTGAAGGTTTAAGGATTGAGGGTTGAGGCTTTAGGGCTGAGGGTTAAGGGATTAGGGTTTAAGATATAGTGTCGAGGGTCGAGGGTTTAGTGATAGGTTTTAGGGTTTAAGGTTTAAGGGTTAAGGGTTGAGGGATAGGGTTTAGGGATAAGGGATTAGGGTCTAAGGTATAATGTCAAGGGTTGAGGGTTTAGGAATAGGGATAGTGTTTAGGGTTTAGGGATGAGGGATTAGGGTTGAGGGTTGAGTGATTAGGGTTTAAGGTATAGTGTTAAGGATTGAGGGTTTAGTGATAGGGTTTAGGGTTTAGGGTTGAGGGATTAGGGTTTAGGGTTGAGGAATTATGGTTTAAAGTATAGTGTTGAGGGTTGAGGGATTATGGTTTAAAGTATAGTGTTGAGGGTTGAGGGTTTAGGGTTGACGGATTAGGGTTGACAGATTAGGGTTTAAGGTTGAGGGTTGAGAGTTGAAGGTTTAGGGATAGGATTGAGGGTCGAGGGATTAGGGTTAAGGTAGAGTGTCGAAGGTAGAGGGTTTAGGGTTTAAGGTTTAAGGGTTAAGGGTTGAGGGATAGGGTCGAGGGTTTAGGGATAGGGTTTATAGTTTAGGGATAAGGGATTAGGGTTTAGGACCTTGAGGGGGTTGAGGCTTTAGGGATAGCGTTTAGGGTTGAGGGATTAGGGTTGAGGGTTGAAGAATTAGGGTTTAAGGTATAGTGTTGAGGGTTGAGGGTTTAGGGATAGGGTTTAGGGTTGAGGGATTAGGGTTTAGGGTCGAGGGATTAGGGTTTAAGGTATAGTTTTAAGGGTTGAGGGTTGAGGGATTAGGGTTTAAGGTTGAGGGTTGAGGGTTGAGAGTTGAGGGTTTAGTGATGGGTTGAGGGTCGAGTGATTAGGGTTAAGGTAGAGTGTCAAGGGTAGAGGGATTAGGGATAGGGTTTAGGGTTGAAGGTTTAAGGATTGAGGGTTGAGGCTTTAGGGCTGAGGGTTAAGGGATTAGGGTTTAAGATATAGTGTCAAGGGTCGAGGGTTTAGGGATAGGTTTTAGGGTTTAAGATTTAAGGGTTAAGGGTTGAGGGATAGGGTTTAGGGTTTAGGGATAAAGGATTAGGATTTAGGGTTGACAGATTAGGGTTTAAGGTCGAGGGATTAGGGTTAAGGTAGAGTGTCGAGGGTAGAGGGATTAGGGTTTAAGGTTTAAGGGTTAAGGATTGAGGGATAAGGTTTAGGTTTTAGGGATAAGGGATTAGGGTTTAACTTGTAAGGTTTAGGGTTGAGGGATTAAGGTTTAAGGTTGAGGGTTTAGGGATAGGGTATAGAGTTTAGGGATAAGGGATTAGGGTTTAGGACCTTGAGGGATTAGGGTTTAGGGGTGAGGCTCTAGGGATTGTGTTTAGGGTTGAGGGTCGAGGGATTAGGGTTAAGGTAGAGTGTTGAGGGTAGAGGGATTAGGGATAGGGTTTAGGGTTGAAGGTTTAAGGATCAAGGGTTGAGGCTTTAGGGTGAGGGTTAAGGGATTAGGGTTTAAGATATAGTGTCGAGGGTTGAGGGTTTAGGGATAGGTTTTAGGGTTTAAGGTTTAAGGGTTAAGGGTTGAGGGATAGGGTTTAGGGTTTAGGGATAAGGGATTAGGGTATAACTTGTAAGGTTTAGGGTTGAGGGATCAAGGTTTAAGGTTGAGGGTTAAGGATTGAGGGTTGAGGGTTTAGGGATAGGGTTTAGAGTTTAGGGATAAGGGATTAGGGTTTAGGACCTTGAGGGACTAGGGTTTAGGTCGAGGCTTTAGGGATAGCGTTTAGGGTTAAGGGATTAGGGTTGAGAGTTTAGTGATAGGGTGCAGGGTTTAGGGTTGATGGATTAGGGTTTAGGGTTGAGGGAATAGGGAATAGGGTTTAAGGTAAAGTGTTGAGGGTTTAGGGATAGGGTTTAGGACTTAAGGTTTAAGGGTTGAGGTTTGAGGCTTTAGGCTTTAGGGTTAAGTGAGACCTAGATGGCTAAGGATGGATGGAGAGGTAGACAAGGAGTGACTAAGAGACATAGAGAGGGGAGAGGTAGAGAGGTGAGGGGAGAGATAAGTGAGATATAGAGAGGTGAGAGATAGAACTGTTGCAAATATGTGCCTAATCGATGTTGTCGTTGATGTCAACATATCCTTGTTGCCATTGATGTCAATTGTATCCTATTTTGTTACCTATTTAGAAGACTAGAATGTTGAGGATATTGAGAAAATTAATGAAGATCAATGTATGTGGACCATATGGCTGTGTAGAGGATTGTCCGAAGTAGATCCAATTAAGTTTTGAAAGGTCCGCATGAAGATTTGAAAAAGCTATGGACATCTGAGTAGAACTGGGTTTCGCTATGTTCAAAAGAGACAGAGTGACAGTAAATTGGTCTGGATTGCTCCGCATTGAAATATTATGATCTACGGTTCTAGAGGCATGTTTGGGAAGTTAGTGTGTATCATCAACTCAAGTGGTTTGTGGTTTAGAGGTCTACAAGCAATCTTTGTGACAGTCATGGCAGATAATGTTCTTGAGGTTCCAGAAGAAGATGCAAGTGATTCTGATAATTTGGAGGAGTGTAGATGTCTTTGTTAAATTCAATGTGCTTATGAAGGTCTCTAGATCTTGTTTTTGTTGTGTTGGAGGTCCACATTGAAGACCGAGCTTGTTGTTGAAGATTTTCTTCTTGGTGTTGCTGTTCTTCCCAGTCTTGGCTGACCAGATGATTCTAGTGTGTTGCGGATGATCTAAGAACATTTCTATGAAGCGTGGCATGTTGATCAAGGAAGATTTGAGTCCCAGTTAGGTTTGGATGACAGTTTAGTGATTCACATTAAGTCAGACACTTGTAGTGTCAACCTTGATGTTTATTCCAAGGTTGATGAAGCATATAAAGGCATGTAGTTGAGTTGTTGAAAATCATCCTTGTGTGAAATAATCAAATCCCAAGAAAGGATTAGAGGCAGAGCAGAGAAGAGGAGCAGAGCAGTAAGAACAGTAAAGGATGAAGTGATAGTGAAGAAGTATTTGGGAGAAGAGAAGAAGTTTTATGAGCACTCGATGAGACTGAACCAAGCATGAAGAAGATGTTATTTCTTAGTTAATTCTTTCTGTATTAAACATAAATTCTGTAGGCAGTGAGCCTCTCTTGAGCAGTGAGCTCTGGGCAGTGAGCCCGAAGGCAAGTGCCTTCCCTTTTTTAAGTACTTTTAACAGGGTACGAATCTTGTGGGTTAACCCCCACCGTGGTTTTTCCCTTATCTGGGTTTCCATGTCAAAAATCTTGGTGTCAAATGTGTTAATTGTGTTTATGCTCATGTGTTATTATTCCATGCTTTAATGTTTGCATCATTAATCTATTTGTAAGTTGTGAAAGAAGATTAAAAGGAAGAAAAAGTTAATATTGTGGGACAACTGATTCACTCCCCCTCTCAGTTGTCTATCCTAATTCTAACAATTGGTATCAGAGCTAAATCCTCTGAAAGAAGCTTGACCGCTTGAGGAGATCCAAGATGTCAACTTATAAGAAGGAAAGCCTGAGATTTGATGGAACAAATTACTCCCTTTGGAAGGTGCGCATGCAGTGCCATTTAGAATGTATTGGTGATGCCTTTTGGTCGATAACTGAGAATGAGTATAAAATTCCAAAGAATGGACCTACAACTCTAGATGAACTCAGGGAAGCTAAATGCGATATTCAAGCTAAAGAAGCATTATTGATTGCCCTGACTGATACAGAATTGGCAAATGTCCTGGAATTGAAAACTACCCATGAAATCTAGAAAAAAAATGGAAAATCTGTATGAGGGTGACAAATATGTCAAATGTGCCAAGCTACAGAGCCTGAAGGGTAAATATGCAAGGTTGATGATGAGTGAAGATGAAAACATTACTTCCTACATGTAGAAAGTGAATGAACTTGTGACCGGTATCAGAAATGTTGATGGAGTATTGGATGAATCAGAAATTATTGCCAAAGTACCGAAATCCTTACTTGTAGCATACAAGCATAAAGTTGCAGCCATTGAAGAAATCAGGAATATGACAATTGTTACAAGGGATCAGTTAGTTGGTAAGCTTTCAACATTTGAAATGAGTGAGTTTGGTGATTCTCTTCCCAAGTCTAAATCTACATTTAAAGCTAGTGTGTATGGAAAACAAAGATATGATCTGGGTGAAAGTTCTTCAGGAAGATCAAACAAATTTGTGAAGGCAAGAAAGGATCTTGAAGATGATGAAATTGAGACTGCAGATCTTGAAGCTCTTATTGCCAAAAGAAGGCCAAGAGGATCTGGTAAGTATGAAGGAAAGTTGCAATTCAAATGTTTTGCTTGTAATAAGATTGGTCATTTTGCCTCAAGATGTCTGGAGATGGTTTCAAAGCCAAACCCTAACAGATATAAAGGTTAAAAGAAATGCTACTATGTCAAAGAATCTGGAGAAGGAGTCACAGATGATTAATCTGATCACGGAGGTTCCACTGAAGGTGATTGGGTATTCATTGCTATCAAAGAAGAAGATCCAGTGTCTACTGAATCTGCTAGCTGTGCAAATGTGGAAGTGCCTTGGCTACTCAGGTTGTTGAAAAGGATGAATGGGTGATTGATAGTGGATGTTATCATCATATGACTGGTGATAAAAGTAAGTTTGTAAGCTTTGAAAAATATGAAGGTGGAATTATGAAATTTGGAGACAACTCAGTTGGTAGAATCTGTGGCAGAGGATCCATCTCTTTTGATGGTAAGAATAACACTAATGATGTTCTGTATGTGGAAGGACTGAAGCATAATCTTCTCAGTGTTGGACAGTTGGTTGACAAGGGTTATGATCTCCGATTCAAGGATGGAAAATGCAGAATCTTGGAAAGCTCTGGAACTGAAATTGCATTTGGTACTCAAACTAGAGGTAACATCTTTCATTTAAGTAGTTCTAGCAAAAATTGTTTGATTGTTCAGACAGATCAAAGTTGGTTTTGGCATAGGAGAATGTGTCATGTGAATTTTGATAACATTGTCAAGATAAGTTCTACTCAAGCTATGAGAGATCTTCCAAAACTTGTGAAACCTGATAGCATGTGTAGAGAGTGTCAATTGGGTAAATAGAACAAAACTTCATTCAAAGTAAAGAACAATTTTCAAGTGGACAGTTGGAACTTGTGCATACTGATCTATGTGGTCCTGCTAGAATCAGGAATGTGCAAGGAGACATATATTTAATGTTGCTGATTGATGATTACTCCCAGATGATGTGGGTAACTTTCTTAAAAGAAAAATTAGAAGCTCTTGACAAATTCAAGGTGTTCAAAGTTATGGTAGAAAATGAGATTGGTGTGAAGATAAAGTGTCTGAGATCCGACAGAGGTGGAGAATTTACCTTCGGTGAGTTTGATACATTTTGTGAAAAGCATGGAATAAAAAGATAGTTATCTGCTCCTAGGACTCAACAAAATGAAGTTGTGGAAAGAAAGAACCAGACCATTCAAGAAGCTGCCAGGACCATGATGATGGAAACAAATGTTCCTCAAGTTTATTGGAGAGAAGCTATGAGTACTGCTGTCTACACTCTTAACCAGGTGCAGATCAAAGGAAATTATGAGAAGACACCTTATGAACTATGGTTTGGTCATCCTCCTACTGTGAGATATTTCAGAGTTTTTGGTAGTAAATGCTATATCAAAAGAGATGAGGATCTAGGAAAGTTTGATACAAGAAGTGATGAATGAATATTTTTGGGTAACTCTACTCAAAGAAAGGCATACAGGTGCTTTAACAAGAGATTGAAAAAGATTGTTGAAAGTGTAAATGTCAGAGTTGATGAAAGCAAAGAAGGACATTCCAGGTCTTGCAAATATGAATCAGATGATCAAGATGAAAGTCAATGTCAAGGAAGGTAAGTTCAAACCCAGACCCAAATCTAGATTGATCAAGAAAATCCAGTGACTCAAGAGGATAGTGCATAAGTTGAGGAATAAGCTCAAGAAACAGAAGTTCAAGAAAATCCCAAAACTCCCAAGTATGTAAGGATGAATCATATTGAAAATTAGATCATAGGAGATAGAAATAAAGGTTTTCAAAGTAGGAGAAGAATTGCTAAAGATCAAGAAGAGATTTGTTTGATTTCAAAGATTGAACCAAAATCAGTAAGTGAAGCCTGCAATGATGAAAATTAGATAAAAGCAATGGAAGAAGAATTAATGCAAATTGAAAAGAATCACACTTAGGATCTTGTTTCTAGACCAGAGGACAAAAATGTGATTGGAACTAAATGGGTCTTCCGGAATAAACTAAATGAAGATGGTGAAGTTGTAAGAAACAAAGCAAGGCTGGTATGCAAAGGATATTCTCAAGTGGAAGGAATTGATTTTAAAGAAACTTTTGCTCTAGTAGCAAGAATAGAAGCAGTCAGATTATTTCTTGCATTTGTTGCTTTCAAAGATTTCAAGGTATACAAGATGGATGTCAAGTCAACATTCTTGAATGGAGAGCTAGAAGAAGTCTACATTGAGCAACCAGAAGGATTCTAGTTGTCTGATCAAGAAGATATGGTCTACAGACTGAGAAAATCTTTGTATGGACTTAAACAAGCCCCAAGAGCCTGGTATGCAAGATTAGATAAGTATCTGCTAAAGCTAGGTTATAGCAAAGGCACTGCTGACAATAATCTTTACTTCAAGATTGATCATGAGAATATTCTGAGTGTTGAGGTATTTGTTGATGATATCATTTTTGGTGGAAATGAGAGTATGTGCAAGACATCCACTGATCAGATGCAGAGTGAATTTGAGATGTCCATGTTTGGTGAAATGAATTTCTTCCTAGGTCTGCAAATCACTCAGTCAGATAAAGGTATCTTCCTATCTTAGTCTAAGTATATGAGAGAATTGTTGAAAAAGTTTGGAATGGAGGAGTCAAAACCAGTAAGTACTCCTATGGTAATTGGATGTAAGTTAAGTAAAGATGATGATTCACCTAAGGGAGATCAAAAAAGGTATAGATCAATGATTGGAGGACTATTTTATCTAACTCAGACCATACCTAATATCATGAATGTAGTTGGACTTGTTGCTAGATTTCAAGCTGATCCTAGAGAATCCCATGTTGTAGTAGTCAAGAGAATTTTTAGATATCTCAAAGGGACATTTGATTATGGCTTATGGTATCCAAAGGATAATGACTTCACTCTTCATACATATACAGATGTTGATTGGGCAGGAGATGTGGATGACAGAAAAAGCACTAGTGGTGGTGCATTCTTCTTGGGAAGAAGATAGGTTTCTTGGCTGAGCAAAAAGCAAGAGGCAATATCTCTATCTATAGTAGAGGTAGAGTATATAGCAACAACAAACAATTGTACTCAAGTTCTATGGATGAAGCAAATCCTGAAGGATATTAGAATTATGTTTGAGGAGCCTATCACAATCTTCTGTGATAATTCAAGTACAATAAGCATCTCAAAGAATCTGGTGTTGCATTCAAAGACAAAGCACATATCAATCAAGTTTCACTTTTTGAGAGAGAAGGTCAATGAGAATGAAGTCAGATTAGAGTTTGTTTCTTCAAATGATCAGATTGCAGATATCTTCACTAAGCCTCTTCCTAAGGATACTTTTGAGTATCTTAGAGAGAAGTTAGGGGTTATTACCTCTCCTCCTCATAACTAAGATGCACTAGGGTGCATTAGTCTAATGGAATTCACAGTCATATCTTGTGATCCAGATTGGTGTTAAGGAGATACTACTTAGGAGGAGTAGTTAGTATGCAAATTATGGAGATCAGTCTGAAACAAAAAGGGGGAGAAAAGATTTCAAATATGTGCCCTTTGCCATTGATGTCAAAGGGGGAGAGAAGTCATGTGAAAAACTAGTTGCTGATGAAAGGGGGAGTAGTGAAGAAAGTAGTTGTAGAAGTGATAAGAGAAAGGGGGAGAAGTTCTTATCTTGATGGTTGAATCAGTTTTTCACGTCATATGTTGCCATCAATGATAAATGGGGAGATTGTTGCAAATATGTGCCTAATCGATGTTGTCATTGATGTCAACATATCCTTGTTGCCATTGATGTCAATTGTATCCTATTTTGTTGCCTATTTAGAAGACTGGAATGTTGAGGATATTGAGAAAATTAATGAAGATCAATGTATGCAGACCATATGGTTGTGTAGAGGATTGTCTGAAGTAGCTCCAGTTAGGTTTTGAAAGGTCTGCATGAAGATTTGAAAAAGCTATGGCCATTTGAGTAGAATTGGGTTTTGCTGTGTTTAGAAGAGACAGAGTGATAGTAAATTGGTCTGGATTGCTCTGCATTGAAATATTATGATCTGCGGTTCTGGAGGCATAGTAAATTGGTCTGGATTGCTCTGCATTGAAATATTATGATCTGCAGTTCTGGAGGCATGTTTGGGAAGTCAATGTGTATCATCAACTCAATTTGTTCGTGGTTTAGAGGTCTGCAAGCAATCTTTCTAGTGTGACAGTCATGGCAGACAGTGTTCTTGAGGTTCTAGAAGAAGATTCAAGTGATTCTGATAATTTGGAGGAGTGCGGATGTCTTTGTTAAATTTAATGTGCTTGTGGAGGTCTCTGGATCGTGTTCTTGCTGTGTTGGAGGTCCGCATTGAAGACTAAGCTTGTTGTTGAAGATTTTCTTCTTAGTGTTGTTGTTCTTCCCATTCTTGGCTGACCGGATGATTCTAGCATGTTGAGATGATCTAAGAACATTTCTATGAAGCGTGGCATGTTGATCAAAGAAGATTTGAGTCCCAGTTATGTTTGGCTGACAGCTTAGTGATTCACATTAAGTCAGACACTTGTAGTGCCGACCTTGATGTTTATTCCAAGGTTGATGAAGCATATAAAGGCATGTAGTTGAGTTGTTGAAAATCATCCTTGTGTAAAATAATCAAATCCCAAGAAAATATCAGAGGCAGAGCAGAGAAGAGGAGGACCAGAGGAGTAAGAATAGTAAAGGATGAAGTGATAGTGAAGAAGTATTTGGGAGAAGTGCAGAAGTTTTATGAGCACTCAATGAGACTAAACTAGGCATGAAGAAGATGTTATTTCTCAGTTAATTCTTTCTGTATTAAACATAAATTCTATAGGCAGTGATCCTCTCTTGAGCAGTGAGCTCTGGACAGTGAGCCCGAAGGCAAGTGCCTTCCCCTTTTTAAGTACTTTTAACAAGGTACGAATCTTGTGGGTTAACCCCCACCGTGGTTTTTCCCTTAACCGGGTTTCCACATCAAAAATCTTGGTGTCAAATGTGTTAATTGTGTTTCTACTCATGTGTTATTATTCCATGCTTTAATATTTGCATCATTAATCTATTTGTAAGTTGTGAAAGAAGATTAAAAGGAAGAAAAAGTTAATATTGTGGGACAACTGATTCACCCCCCCTCTCAGTTGTCTATCCTAATTCCAACAAGAACATGAGCTAATGGAACTAGAGGTAAGAGATATTGCAAAGGTGTTATCAAAGGTGAGATAGGAACACATATTTATAGGCACTCCTTTCTATCATATTTTGCAATATATCTCACCTCTAGCTACTTGGCACTTCTTTGCCATGACAACTCAGTGGCACATTATAAAGAGAATACATTTAGTTAATTCACTTCATAAGTTTCAAACTAAAATACCTAGACCACTACAAAAAGAAGGATGATGATCCCTTGAATTATGCACAGGCCAATCCCTCCACTTCTGAAGCATCAATCTACTGGTATTTGGATCAAGGAACCCTCAGTAACACAAGAACTCTCTGAACTCCTTTATGCTTTAGACACATATTTTGCTATGGATCAATCTATAGCAATACAAAATGCACTCGCATTTTGGCTTGCTATACAAACGGTAAAAAGGCCTAGAACCCCGTGATCCAGGCCCACATACTCTGTTTTATTCTGTTTATGCGCGTGTTCTGACAAAAAAAAATGTTTTCATGTTGTTGGGAAGTTCACATGCACATTTTGCACATTCTACCACCTTTGCAAGAACTTTCCACCACCATTTTTTGCTTTGCCAACTTAAGAAGGAGGAAATAACATAGTTTTCACATTGAATTTGATATATATCAATTCAAGTTTCAATTTTTGTAGTGTTGCAATGTTAATTGTGATTGAATTGTAGGAATTTAACATTATAGATTGGTTAATAGTATTTTTGTTACTAATTCTATTTGAGTACATTATTCAATTTAATGTTGAAAAGGAAGAAAGTGGTGAAATACTCAAATTGTTGAGGAGTTTGATGCAAGAAGAAAAAAACACTACATAATTGGGTACTCTCTCCATTTGAATCTCTATTTTTAGGTATGTCTTAGTCTTTACATGCATATTCTTTACATTTTCCTTAATTCTATTTGAATTACTTCATCATGCTTTATGATACATGTTTATATCACTTGTATGGTTTACATATTTTATGTTTATATCAGTCTCGCTTTTTTGATTTTATAGTTCATCTGCCTTGTCTATGCTTCCATATTTTTCATACATGCTTATATTTTGCATACATGTCTCACATTTTGCATTTATAGTTCATCATAGTTCTTACTACCCAAAGAGCTTAGTCATTTGATGCAGAGTGGCACAAGGGAAGCAAATAAGGTTTATTTCTTCTCCAACTACTCACCCACTTCACTACTCCAATCCAACCAAAGTCACATTCAAAGGCATATGAAGGATTTGTAAACCAGACTGTTAATCAACCTTCAAGGCTTCTTCTACACCTTAACACAGGTCTATAAACACCTTTTCAATAGTTGGTTTGGTTCCCAACTTCACACAACTCTCCAACCTTCACCTGGACTAGTAAGGCTACTAGCCCTCCTAAACCAGTTTTCTCCACACCTTTTCTCCACACCACTTGACAAAACCCTAAATGACCAGGTAAGAAAATGATGGATTTGAATACCCTTTAAGGGACTCTAACAAACTTCCAAACCCCCAAGTCCAACTCTACTCCAGCAACTCAGAACACCCACTTGGTCTCTAGGCCTAACTGATCAATTTAGGGCTAGGTTACAAAGCAAGTGGTCAAATTTGGGGTCATAGATCAGGGACAGGAACTTGGATCACCTCTACCACATCCAAACAACTCAAAACCACCATTCATTCACTCACCCTATCAGGATTTTGTCATTTATAACACTAAATTGCACAAATTTGGTCAAATACCTATGAATACTTGACCTAGGGCATCACTTCAAAAATTGAAGATTGTCTTTCCCAGCAAAATACTTTTGGAATCAAATAAAGTACATCCCTAGCCTACATATCACCAATTTGCATGAGGTTTCATCAATTAGAATGCATTCTAGGGCGGATTTTGTATGATAAACCCTAGAAAACAAGGTTTTAGACCAGTTCGAATAAAGATTGCAATAACTTTCTACTCAAATCACTTCAGGACCTCAAACTTGCTGCATTCAAACCCTGACTCCAAGTAGTTTTAGAAAAATAACATGGATCCACCTGGCCAATCTGTACATGCCGTACAATAGGAGAAAAATAGGGAAAAACAGTCAATTTTCTTTATTTCTATCCCCAAAACTCCGTACCAAAACTTCTCTGTCGTACAGGAGTGAGATGACAATAGTATAAACCAATCCAAGTTGGTATCCAACCTCCAACAATAGTTTTCAAGTGTCAAAACTGAGTTGTAACTGGCCAAATGTGTCATTGACACCATTGGCAACTTTTGACACTATGTCATTTGCATTAACACAAGGTTGTCGATGGGTTTAGCTTGTCCAATGAAATCAAACCACCACCATACTCCCTAGACCATGAAAAAACACAAAACTAGCAAATAGACTCAAAGAAAACCTCATTAGACCTACTAGGCCTAAGTGACTCAACTAGGGTCCAAGTGGACTAAGAATGAGTGAGGTTTATATGGTCACCCCAAACATCTTGACCACACAAAAGGACCTTACATCCATGGCTAAAAGCCTTATTACAAACACATTGAACAAAAAAACACAACTTAGCAAAATGCTTCAAAATGCACTCTTAGGTGCCCTGCACCATACACGCACTGTCAAACAGAACTCAAGTCTCTTGAGTTAGGAATGTTGTCAAAAGTGAATCCTTCCTTCTCAATGGCTTCTCTGCTCATCCAAGTTGCATCTTCCTGAGGCTTGTTGAGCCACTTTACTAAATATTCATAGTAGGTGTGCCTCCTAGTTTGTTTTGCATTCCTTTTATCCAAAATACACTCAATCTGATCAAGAGATGAAGGAATCAGTTCTTGAAGTGTCTGATGAGTTTGTTCTTCTTCCACATCTGTATGAGGATTAGATCCCTTATAGGGATAAAGGTCTGAAACATTAAAGATTGATGACAAGGCAATGCCATCTGGAAGTCTGATTTTGTAGGCATTTTCTCCACATTTCTTGAGCACTTCACAAGGCCCAATCTTCTTCATAAGTAGCTTGGTGTATTTGCCTATAGGTAGCCTCTCCTATTTCAGATGCACCATGACCAAATCCCCTTCTTTGAACTGTAGATCCCTTCTCTTTATGTCAGCAAACTGTTTATACTTCTGAGAAGTGGACTGCAATTTCTGTTTTACTTGTTCATGGACATCTGTCATCACTTGGACAAAGTCTTCAGCTAATGCACTGCTCTTCTCCAGTCCTCCAACCTCTCTAAGTTCCAAAATACCCCTTGGGTGAGTGCCATAAACAATTTGAAAAGGTGACAGGCCGGTACTTCTATTGACAGTGTCATTGTATGAGAACTATGCCTGAGCCAAAATTGAATCCCAACTAGCACCCTGCTCTTTAGTTAGGCACCTTAGGAGGTTGCCAAGTGACCTGTTGATCACCTCAGTCTGACCATCAGACTGAGGATGGTAGGCTGATGATAATGACAAGTTTGCACCTAGTCTTTTCCAAAGTGTCCTATGAACTTGGGGTCTCTGTCAGAGATTATGGACAAAGGTAAACCATGTAATCTGACTATTTCCTTGAAGAAAAGACCTGCTATGTTTGAGGCATCATGTGTGGTTTTACATGGGATGAAGTGAGCCATTTTTGAGAACCTATCCACAACCACAAAATACTGTCATGTCCATTCTTGGTCCTAGGCAAACCAAGTACAAAATCCATGCTTATGGAATCCCAAGGCTTTGAAGGGATAGGTAATGGAGTGTATAGACCTGCATTGGATGTATGACCCTTGGCTCTTTGACAGATTTGACAAGTTTCTACAAACTTTCTTACATCAGATGGTAACCTTGGCCAATAGTAGCATCTTCTAACCAAGTCTAGGGTCTTATCAATGCCAAAGTGGCCTTCCATGCTGCCACAGTGCTTCTCCTTAATAATATTCTCCCTAACAAACCCTCTTGGGATACACAACATACTACCCTTGAAAAGATATCCATCTTGTATCAAAAAATTAGAAAATCAGTGTTATACCTACCTGTCATGGCTTTGCAAGATTGGTAAGGTTCTTTGAAGTCTTCATCTTCTTCATATTGATCTTTGATGGCACATATACCTGTACTTTCCAACTGAATGGTCTGCACAACAAGATTTGTCCTACTTAAGGCATCAGCTACCTTATTGGCCACTCCTTTCTTGTGCTTAATGGAGAATGTATATGCTTGGATGTACTCCATCCACTTGATATGTCTGTGGTTTAACTTTTGCTACCTGTTCAAGAAGCTCAATGCATGGTTACCAGTAAAGACAATAAACTCCTTAGGCAATAAATAGTGTCTCCACTTCCTCAATGATTAAACCATTGCATATAATTCTAGGTCATAGGTAGAGTAGTTTTGTTTTGCCTCATTTAACTTCTCACTAAAGAAGGCTACAGGCCTCCCCTCTTGACTTAGGACTCCCCCGACAACCCTCTTACTTGCATCACACTCAACAACAAAGGTCTTATCAAAATCAGGTAGCACAAGGACTAGTTTTTCTGATATTTTCTTCTTTAACAGTTCAAAGGCTTGATTGGCCTCATTTGTCCACACAAATACACATTTCTTGCCCCCTTTTATAGTGTCAACAAGTGGAGCACAAATAGCATTAAACCCTCTAATGAACTTTCTATAAAAGCTGCATAAACCATGGAAGCTTCTTACTTCAGAGGCTGTAGTAGGTGTTGGCCAATTAAGAATGGCTTCCACCTTGCTTGGATCCATTTTGAGGCTGCCCTTAGAGAGGACAAACCCCAAGAATGTTAATTCTTCTTTTAGGAAGACACATTTGTCAAGGTTAATTCTTAACTTCTCCTCTTGAAGCCTCCTAAGCACTTGATGGATATGTCTTATGTGATCTTCCTTGTTGTCACTAAAAACCAATATATCATCCAAATATACAACAATGAACTTGTTAAGGAATGGTTTTAGCACCTCATTCATCAACCTCATGAAGGTGCTTGGTGCATTTGACAAGTCAAAAGGCATCACAACCCATTCAAATAGCCCTTCATTGGTTTTGAAGGCCGTTTTCCACTCATCCCCCTCCCTTATCCTGATTTGGTGATAACCACTTTTCAAATCCATCTTGGTAAAATACTTAGCCCTACCCAAGAAATCCATTAAATCTTCTATTCTAGGCATTGGAAATCTATACCTGATAGTGATCTTGTTGATGGCCCTGGAATTAGTGCATAGTCTCCATGTGCCTTCCTTCTTGGGTGCAAGTATTGCACATGGACTAATACTCCTTATAAGTCCTCTATCCAACAAGTCTTGAATTTGTCTTGCCACTTTTGCATTTTGCTCTGGGGTCAACTTGTAGGCTGCTTGGTTTGGTAGGGTGGATCCAGGGATGAGATCAATGCAATGACTAATCTCCCTCTTTGGTGGAAGGGCATCCTTACTTTCATCGGCTATCACATCATGAAACTTTTCCAATAGTTCATCCACTTCTTTTGGTCCAATCCTCCTAAGAGGCTACTGTACTTTGATCTTCTTAGGATGTGCATCCTTGGGCTTGATGATCACTGCAAAACATGGCACTTTCTCTTCCTTGAGGTTAGCCAAAAACTCTTTTTCACCTACTAACATGACTGAACTAGGAATGATCTTTTCCTTGCTGTCATCAATCAAAGGAGTCATTGTGAAATTTTCACCATTTTAAGACAAATGAATCACATTTTGCTTACCATCATGTTGGGCACTTGTATCATGTTGCCAAGGTCTTCCAAGAAGAAGGTGGCATGCATCCATATCTACTATCTCACAAAGAATCCTATCATGATATTCACCTATCTTAAATTCAACCCAACATTGCTCTTTCACCACAATTTGTTGGTCCTTGGTTAACCAAAAGACTTTATAGGGTTTAGGATGAGGTATCCTTTGCAATCCTAACTTATTCACCATTTCATTAGAAGATAAATTTTTAGAACCTGAATCAACTATTACCTTGCAGACTTTCCCTTTCACCTTGCAAGTGGTTCTAAACAAATTGTTTCTTTGGGGCTGCTCCTTGGTGGCTGGCATGATGAGAGACTAGTTAAACATGATGCACTCTCCACTCTCTGGTGTTGCAGGCTTGGAAGAGGCAGTTTGGTATGATGTGGTGCTTTGACAGTCATCCTCTTGAAGGAACTGCACCCTTCTATCTTTCTGATTTGCAGCAGTGTTTCCCATCTTCTCCGGGCACCTAAAGGATTGATGTCCTATCTGATTACAAGAGAAATGCCTTCCAGTGAACACAGTGGAACCCCTGCCTCCACTTCTTCCTCTACCAATACCTCTCCCTCTAAACTGACCCTTATCAGTACTATTTCTGTCAGCCTGCACTTGACTACCCTCTTGTGATCTGCCATCTTGGTGTCTAGGAAAGTTATCTCTATTTTGAAATCTGCCTTTGCCTCTGAAGTTTAGATTGCCTCTGCCTCTGCTATTTGAATCACCTTTTCTCCTTTGTTTGTCCTCAATCCTCAATGCCATTTGAAAACACTTATGGACTGTCTTCGGGTTAAACAGACTTAGTTCATCTTGAATGGAAAACTTAAGACCATTTAGATACCTTGCAAGTTTCTATTTTTCATTCTCAGGCATCTTAGCTTTCAATGACATCTTGTGAAACTCCTCTGTGTAGGTGCTCACGTCCATGTCCTTCTGTCTCAAGTTTTGCAACTTCTTGTGAAAGTTGACTTCATAATCTTCAGGAACAAATTGCTTCTTGATTTCAAGCACCATCTTCCTCCATGTAGAGATAGGGTTCCTATCATCCTCTATCCTCTCATTTTGAATGAAGTTCCACCAACTCAAGGCTGGCCCTTTCATTCTAGATTTGGCAATTCTCACCTTCTGATTTTCTGCCACTTCTTCACATTCAAAATAGTTCTCCATTGCCTCTATCTAATCAAGGCACTCCTCTGGATTCATCTTACTAGGAAACATAGGTAAATCCACCTTACTGTCCTTCCTACTCAACTTTCCAAGTGCATCTAGGAATTGTCTTTCTGACATGCCTCCTTGTGACTCTTCCATTTGCACTTCTTTTTCTTCATCTTGATCCTCTTCATCTAAATCCAAGATGACCTCTGGTTTCTTCTTCTTATCCTTGTCCTTCTTCAACTTCTCTATCTCAGCCTCCATCCTTTTGTTCTTGGTTGCTTGCTCTCTTACTATCTTTGCCAATTCGGCAATTGTCACCTTTGAAGGAATTTCCTCCTCTTCTTCTCTATCTCCCATCTCTTTGATGGCTTTGATACCACCTGATGCAGAGTGGCACAAGGGAAGCAAATAAGGTTTATTTCTTCTCCAACTACTCACCCACATCACTACTCCAATCCAACCAAAGTCACATTCAAAGGTATATGAAAGATTTGTAAACCAGACTATTAATCAACCTTCAAGGCTTCTTCTACACCTTAACATAGGTCTGTAAACACCTTTTCAACAGTTGGTTTGGTTCCCAACTTCACACAACTCTCCAACCTTCACTTGGACTAGTAAGGCTACTCGCCCTCCTAAACCAGTTTTCTCCACACCACTTGACAAAACCCTAAATGACCAGGTAAGCAAATGATGGATTTGAATACCCTTTAAGGGACTCTAACAAACTTCCAAACCTCCAGGTCCAACTCTACTCTAGCAACTCAGAACACCCACTAGGTCTCTAGGCCTAATTGATCAGTTTAGGGCTAGGTTACAAAGCAAGTGGTCAAATTTGGGGTCATAGATCAGGGACAGGAACTTGGATCACCTCTACCACATCCAAACAACTCAAAACCACCATTCATTCACTCACCCTATCAGGATTTTGTCATTTATAACACTAAATTGCACAAATTTGGTCAAATACCTATGAATACTTGACCTAGGGCATCACTTCAAAATTTGAAGATTGTCTTTCCTAGCAAAATGCTTTTGGAATAAAATAAAGTACATCCCTAGCCTGCATTTCACCGATTTGCATGAGGTTTCATTGGTTAGAATGCATTCTAGGGCGGATTTTGTATGATAAACCCTAGAAAACAGGGTTTTAGACTAGTTTGAATAAAGATTGCAATAACTTTCTACTCAAATTACTTTAGGACCTCAAACTTGTTGCATTCAAACCCTGACTCCAAGTAGTTTCAGAAAAATAACATGGATCCACCTGGCCAGTCTGTACAGGCCGTACAACAGGAGAAAAATAGGAAAAATAGTCAATTTTCTTTATTTCTATGCCCAAAACTCCGTACCAAAACTTCTTTGCCATACAGGAGTGAGATGACAACAGTATAAACCGATCCAAGTCAGTATCCAACCTCCAACAATAGTTTTCAACTGTCAAAACTGAGTTGTAACCAGCCAAATGTGTCATTGACACCATTAGCAACTTTTAACACTATGTCATTTGCATTAACACAAGGTTGTCGATGGGTTTAGCTTGTCCAATGAAATCAAACCACCATCGTACTCCCTAGACCATGCAAAAACACAAAACTAGCAAATAGACTCAAAGAAAACCTCATTAGACCTACTAGGCCTAAGTGACTCAACTAGGGTCCAAGTGGACTAAGAATGAGTGAGGTTTATATGGTCACCCCAAACATCTTGACCACACAAAAGGACATTACATCCATGGCTAAAAGCCTTATTACAAACACATTGAACAAAAAAACACAACTTAGCAAAATGTTTCAAAATGCACTCTTGGGTGCCCTGCACCACATCACATACAAATGTCATTATAATAGACTATGTTTTAAATAAGTTCATGGTATGCATAATAAAAAATATCTCAAAGGTCAACATTAATTAAAATAGACACAATCACGATATCATTGTTAAGTCCCTTTACATAATGAACCTTATAATACAAACTCATTAATGTTTATCTAATGAGATTGAACCTAAAAGACCTCATGCAAAATTCCATCATGTGTGTTTCCTTTAAGCCTGCATATATAGCCTTAAGTTAAATCTCTAGATTTTATTACTCAAGAATCCATAAGGTCAGCCTACAATCTCACATGGTGCCATGTAAATTTTCTACACTTGGGCTCTTTAATAAGTATGTGTAATAATGAATTAAACAGACCTTAACATACTGTGATGTCAAATTATACAAGAATAAATCCTTACAACATATAAATATACAATCCCTTAAGCATAATGAAATACTATTATCTTGTCATAACAAGTTAAAATACAAATGAATAGGTGCCAAGATCATACAAGTAAATCCCAATAGACTTAATCCAATCATGATCCATGCTATGCTACATTATTCTTCATGTTGATAGTTCATACAAACATTATATACCAAATGTTTCCATTCCCATATCTATGACAATGTACCAAGTTAAATACTACAAATCAATCATATTGCCATGGAATTGATATAGGGTCTCAAGATAGTTTAGTCATAACAAAGTACAAAGTTCAACATGAGTGTCTCCATGAAAACCATAAGCCTTAAGGTTAATCCTCTTGGTTGTCATAAGATGATAATCTGAAGATAAGGGACTACTATCACACATAAAAAAAATTAGTCCTTACCTCATGCCCTAGTGTGATGTCTCCCACGATCTCAATCATCTCTACTTTCATGACTGGATGGTTATCAACAAGTGCTAGCCCACGAGATGTCTCCAAGTAAAAATCAAGTGTATCATGTGTCTTAAATTCTGTCCCATGGCTACAAGTTGAATCTTCATGTGTGAGGAGATGATGTCCAGATAAATCACACATGCACTACTTGTTGTTGTAGATTACATATTGAATTTTCTAACCATTTTGATGTTTATTGGTCTATATATTTAGATTTGCATAATAACAATGTTTTGCAAGATTGTGGCATACATACCCCACCAACATCTTCAAGAGACTTCATATCAAGAATTTTATGTGACAGAGAGGAAGGTCAAATATTCTACAAGAAATTATGCTTGGATGGCACATTGTGGTGGCTTGCAACGTATGCTAATATGTGAACATATGGAAACAACATATGCAGTTGGAAATGAACTAGTAGAGTTTGGCAAGTATAAAATAGTGGCATACAATACAAAAGATGGTAAAGAAACAAAGAGGTGTGAATTGGTTATTGAAAAGATTTCAGTGTATCATTTTATGCCTATATTTCGTGACAGTATAGTGTATGAGTATGCAAGACATGCCTATAGAGCTCGATGGTTGGACTTACAATTCAAGTTATGTAAGGACACATTTCCAGTTGGTAGCATTGTTTCAGTCGTCAACTTTGCAGAGAACTACAGTCTACAACCACAACGCGAGGTGCAATCACAATATTACAACTCCACAAGGTTTCTATATTTGTGCACATCGCATTCATTCATGTGAATGATAGTACAGAGGATGATATAAAGATCATAAGGGAATATCATTTTTATATTAGTGATGATCGTACACATTCTACAAAGTTTGTGCAAGGTTGCTTTCAGGTGTTCTACAATGATTTGGCTAGAAGGGGCATATTGTTTAGTCAGCATATCATATGGTCAGATAACTGTGCATCACAATTCAAGAACTCGTAGAATTTGTATTGGTTGAGTAGGAGGCATAATATTACAGGTATTCAACATATGGGGAACTTTTGTGAGGCCGGGCATGGAAAGGGGGAGCATGATGGTGCGGGAGCATGTATCAAAAGAGCCATAGCATGAGAAGAATTAAAGTATAAAGACAATGCAAAGTTGACAGATGCAAAATCAATCATCGAGTGGTGTAAAGCTTCGATGGGTCTAGGTAATGAAGGTAAGTCTTTAGTTCATAGATTTTTTGGTTGATAGATGATACTAACATTGCACCATATGAGGACTATTGTACACTGACAGGATCAAGTGAGCTACACTCTTTCAGAAGCTCAATTGTAGGTTCATGGAGTATCCATACGTGGAAGATGGCATGCTTTTGTTCTTCATGTACAATTCAAGCCTGGGATGAGTGCGAGTCAAAGGAGTGGGTTGACAAATGGCAGTTAAGTTATCTTAACCTACTTGACACGTATCGACCCCTGACAGCACTGGAATTGACATAAATGGAATCATTAGTTGACTTTGGCCACATATCAGATCTAGTTCAACCAGGTAATATATCTACTTGCATAGTTTGTGAAATTCCTAATGTTATCTTACTTTGTAGTGTTTTTGTAATGTTGACTGATTTCATCTAATTTGCTACACATATCAATGTAGCGCACGTTTATACAGTTATTGTTGATGAAGATAATGAAGAGGGAACAGATTATTACTTGTGTCATTGTGTTGAGGCTAAAAAGAAATTAGAGGCCCCAGTTACAGATGGAGAAAACATCGAATACCCTACATGCTCAGTGGTTGTTACTGGAACATGGCTTAGAAGGTACTCACATAAGAGTGTTAATATTTGGTTATTTCAGGACTTTGACACACATCAGAAGATTCTTCATTACTCAAACCTTGTCATGGCATCCAATGTTCATTTGATACAATATCGAGGTAGACCTTTGAACAAGACCTTGTGGAAGGTGCGTGAGTCTGACCATGAGGCAATACTTAACACAATAAAGAGTAGAGCAGACCCGGATGGTTCGTTGGATTAATTTGTAAGTATTCACATTGATTTTGTAAAGTCATGTTACATTGACTTGTAAGTATGCACATTAATTTGTAAGTTTACATAGGTTTGTCTTTTTTTATTTGTTGCTGCATTTTTACACATATACAGTGAATATTGTGATGAATATGTTTGTCATTGATGTCAAAGTGCTTAGATGTCAGTTATTGAGTAAGGAATGCATAATTGTGCAGGTCTATTGGTTGTCTATATCCCTAAAGAGTCCAAAGTGCAAAAAGGTAGCAATCTTTGACGAGCTGTTACTCAGAAATGATGACACTTAGAAATATTTTATTTGAGGCAACACGATCACGTAGAACCCCTCTATAATAACCTCTCTCAGTATTTTGATATCTCTAAGGTGTTTGCCCGTGGTGAAAGGTTTTCTGCTGCCCCAAAAATCGTCAGAAGGAGGTAGTGTAAAGTTACAAAGGGGTGTAACTTTCATCCTGCTCCTGATGCGAAGAAACTAACAATTCCAACACATCTGAATGGGTACGTTTAGGTTAGGGATGCTCCTATTTTGCACCCAAACATGCCAAAACAGTTCGAGCTACATTGTACTGGCGATATCCCTGAAGAGTCTAAAGTGCAAAAAGGCAACAATCTTTGACGAGCTGTTACTCAGAAACCATGACACTTAGAAACATTTCATCTAAGGCAACGTGATCATGTAGAATCCCTCTATAATAACCTCTCTCAATTTTTGATATCTCTGAGGCGTTTGCCCGTGGTGAAAGGTTTTCTGCTACCTTAAAAATTGTCAGGAGGAGGTAGTGTAAAGTTGAAAAGGGATGTAACTTTAGTCTTGCTCCTGATGTGACCAAAATGACAGTTCCAACGTGTCTGGATGGGTACGTTTAGGCTAGGAATGGTCCTATTTTGCACCCAAACATGCCGAAACAATTCAAGCTACATTGTACCGGTGATATCCCTGAAGAGTCCAAAGTGCAAAAAGGCAGCAATCTTTGACGAGCTGTTACTCAGAAACCCTAGCACTTAGAAACATTATGTCTGAGGAAACACGATCAAGTAGAACCCCTCTACATTAAACTCTCTCAGTTTTTGATATATCTGAGGTGTTTGCCCGTGGTGAAAGATTTTCTACTGCCCTAAAAATCATCAAAATGAGGTAGTGTAAAGTTGTAAAGGGGTGTAACTTTTGTCCTGCTCTTGATGCAACCAAACTGACAATTCTAATGCATCTGGATGGGTACGTTTAGGCTAGGAATGGTCCTATTTTGCACCCAAACATGCTGAAATAGTTCAAGCTACATTGTACCGGCGATATCCTTGAAAAGTCCAAAGTGCAAAAAGGTAGCAATCTTTGACAAGCTGTTATTCAGAAACCCTGACACTTAGAAACATTCCTTCTAAGGAAACGCAATCAAATAGAACCCCTCTACAATGACCTCTCTTGATTTTTGATATTTCTGAGACGTTTGCTTGTGGTGAAAGGTTTTCTACTGCCCCAAAAATCATCAGAAGGAGGTAGTGTAAAGTTGCAAAGGGGTGTAACTTCCATCCTACTTTTGATGCGACCAAACTAATAGTTCCAACATGTATAGATGGGTGTGTTTAGGTTAGGCATGGTCATGTTTTTCACCCAAACATGTCGAAACAGTTTGAGCTACATTGTACTGACGATATCCCTGAAGAGTCCAAAGTGCAAAAAGGCAATAATCTTTGATGAGCTGTTACTTGGAAAGCCTGACACTTAGAAATATTCTGTCTAAGGCAATGCAATCATGTAGAACCCCTCTACAATAACCTCTCTTAGTTTTTGATATCTCTAAGGTGTTTGCCCACGGTGAAAGGTTTTCTGCTACCCCAAAAATTGTCAGAAGGAGGTATTGTAAAGTTGCAAAGGGATGTAACTTTCGTCCTTCTCCTGATGCGACCAAAATGAATAGTTCCAACACGTCCAGATGGGTACATTTATGCTAGGCATGGTCCTATTTTGCACCCAAACATGCTGAAACAGTTTGAGCTACATTGTATCAGTGATATCCATGAAGAGTCCAAAGTGCAAAAAGGCAGCAATCTTTGACAAGATGTTACTCAAATCCCATGTCACTTTGAAACATTCTATTTGAGGCTACAAGATCACGTAGCATCCCTCTAAAATAACCTCTCTCAGTTTTTATATCTTTGAGGCGTTTACCCATGGTGAAAGTTTTTCTGCTGCTCCAAAAATGGTCAGATGCATGCAGTGTAAAGTTGCAAAGGGGTGTAACTTCCATTCTGCTCCTCGCAGCTAAACTGATTGTTCCAACGCGTTAAGATGGGTACGTTTAGGCTAGGCATGGTCCTGTTTCACATTGAAACATGCCGAAACAGTCTGAGCTACATTGTACCAGTGATATCCTCACACATTGCCTTTGCTATAACTATTATAGTCTTCACATGTCAATGTGCATCTTATGGATGTTAACATACTTGTTCTAGTAGTCAACACAGTCATATATAAACTACTTGTTCTTTTATCTTGGTTCACCTTGACTTTGTTCTCTAGTACTATCTCTGTAGGGTTTGTTTTAGTCCTTAATGCATTGTTCCATCACTACAATCTTAGACCCCTATTAGGCTTGAAATAGACCTTTGTTAGGCCACTCTCCTAAACTTTAATATCATCTTCATGTTGTCATATCCATGTTGTTCAACCCTCATCTTCTTCCACCTTTAGGTCACTGTATTATTAGGCTTGAACTTAGACTTCTGTGATATTTGAAACCCTGTACACTTCATGGCTCTATCATTATGTAATTATCTACACTGTCATTATGTAATGATCTACACTACACCTATCTTGCTTATCATATTTCATAGCAATCTTGCAAAGAGTTGCGGTAGTGGTATGCAACCTTTTGTGAGATCAATACAATGTCGTAACAAGGCTTTCAAGCTTAACAAGTTTTTGGGTAGGGAATTGCTTTATGGAATTAGAGTCAAATTGGTAAATGTGATGACATGATACATATTAACATGGTGAGATGTAAAGTATACATTTATAATATTAACCACATTCTCAAAGGGATTGCTGATGACTTATGGAAGACTATAGCCCCAATGTTATGTTGCATACTCAAATTAGGTAAGACTCAATGTACTCTCATAACCTTGCCTTATATGCAAGAGGAATTACATTTAATAACCACATTGGTCATAAGGTGCTCATAAGCATATTATTTTGACTATCTTATTCAAGACAACAAACATATTCTTGCATCCCAATATGGTATAATAACAAGGAATTAAGAAATATTTTCAATTGAGAAACTCATAAAGAATATGGATCAGTATACCAAGGAGTAACCATAAGAACATCCTTTTGGAACATAGGGAATTGCAATATCCCCTTGGTCACTTGCAAAATTAGATAGAGTTGTTTGTGAAACTATGAGACATGATCCTTAGTGTTGTGCAAATGGCACATGATCCAAAGGGTTGTGTAAGAATTGTATGGTGTCTTTTTAGTTGCACAAAATGATTCCTATCACTATGTGAATTATGCATGGTGCAAGGAACCATGAACTTTGTGTTGGATCAAGTGGCATTGTTTAGGTGGCACATGATGCAAGGACTTATGCACGAGGTTGTACATCGCTATGTGAGTGACTAAGGCTAACATGTAAGATTGTGCAATAGCATGTAGATCATGATGTGAACAAAAAAACTTGCTTTTCATTTATCCATTTAACCAATCTTCCTTTCTCTATTTTCTTGAGCATGTATAGTTTTGAGAGACTAAAAATTTCAACCCAAAACTCAAATTCTCTTATCATCAATTGGGATGGATTCTTTGACAATTAAACTTTGAAACCTAGAGGCATACAAAAATGATCTACACTACACCATTCCATATTACATAATGATCAACAAAAATGAGTTGTATTAACCAAATATCCATATAGGCATACATCAATATCTGTCGATAAAAGTATAACATATATACAAAATAGCCATATAGGCTTGCAAGAATACCATATAGGCATATAATGTCAACTATATGCAATACAAAATATATGTCCACAAATGCCATATGGGCATACAACAAAGGAACACAATAAAAAGGTATTCCCCTCTGTCCGGTAAAGAGAATAGATCACAGGTAGTCTTTGATCTTCGAGGGGATGGAGACGCGTATGAGGCTAGTGTACTACGAACCCGAGGGCTGCTCCTCCTATTTAGTTGTTCATGGATCTGTTGCTATTACAATAAAAAGTATAGACATTAATATATAGAAATTACATTATAAAAAATGAAACATTTAACAAAATAATCACTTACCGCTATCCAAAAATCTATCTCCTCATTTGCCTCAGTACCAGGATTAGGTTGTGGCGATGTCATGTCCTATAGAAACCATCCAAATAGAAATTAAACTTTAAATCAATAATCATTTGATTTTTCAAAAATAAACAACTATAACAACAGATGTAATTTAAAATTTACTAATCTGCCTCATACCCCTATCAAAGGCATGGAGCTATGAATCACAGAGGACACACCATGCTCCATTGCCCTATAAGCATCGGGAGGTGTCTTCGCAACCTGCATCATCTAAAAATAAAACAACATTATTCAATTACGAAAACTATAATAATGATGCAAGTCATGGCTCCTAACATACACACACGTTCACCTAAACATGGAACTACACACAATATAGCACACAATTCACATGCATATATACAAATTATATGAAGATTCGTGACTATTGTGTGGTATAAGGGTCAATAAAGGAGGGACCATAGTAGCATCAAATTTTAGGTTTAAGAAGTCAGAGAGGGAGTGAAGGTGTTAGTTTAGGTTTAGGTTGGTGGTAGGGTGGGGTAGGGTTGTGCTCAAATTTTTGTTTGTTTGGTAGTCATGGAGGTAGGACAATGCCTAAGATAGAGTTTGTGGGTTTACGGGACAATGCCTAAACTAGAAATCACATAGACATTAGGTAAGTTTATGGGTTTACGGGAAGGAGGAATATCAAGAGTTTGTGGGATAATAGGAGGGAGGAAAGATACTAGATAGGAGAAGAAAAACCTTATTTTAAAAATTTCTTATCATTTTCTTTGTCTTGAGGTTTGTCAGGGGGTGGGCTGGAAGCAAACTAGGTCTGGGATGTCTGGTAGGGGTATATTGGGAAATAGGTAGGGTAGATATGGGTTGGTTAGTAGGTTGGGTGTAGTGTTGGGGAAGTTTCTTAGTCCTACTTTTAGAAGTGGATGGGGAAAGGTCCTACACTTTTTCTTTTACTTTATCTTGGAGGGGTGTTAGAGGGGAGATATAAGTCAATGAGGAAAGTGAAGTAGTAATAGGTGGATATATGGTGGGGAAGATAGGGACATAGCTAGTGGAGTAGGTGAAGTAATAGAAAGAGGTTGTGGGGTTGGGGCAACAATGCGTTTAGAGGCATAAGATAGGTAAAGGTGAAAGAGGGAATTGGTAAGAGGTTGAGGTGGACCAGAAGGGGTTGACAAATAATTAATCTAAGGAGAAGTGTCTTAAGGTAACAACTAGTTGGTATGGGCTATGAGAAATGGTGAAGACATTACCATCATGGGGAATTTTAGAGTCAACAAAGGAGGGACCTAGATGATGTTGGAGTCAATCATTTTCTATATAAGATGTCATAGGCTCATACCCCTCGCTGGTGTCATGCCTTGGGGTCTAATTGGTGGTAATTAGATGAGTTTATTAGAGAGAATTTGTCGAAGAATAGTTTGGAGGGGATCAACAAGCTTTGGTAGACATGTATGGAAAATGTGGTAGCATAGTCAAGGCAGTGAGCTGTTTGAAAATATGCCTCAAAGAAATGTGGTCTCATGGTGATGTCCTTGTCTATGCATCTGCTTGTCATGGCATTCCATGAGACCACATTTCTTTGAGGCATTTTTTCAAATAACTATATTATAATTGAAATTTTGTCATCTATCAACATCTAGTTATTAGTTATGCAATGTCTAGTAATGCTTTGAGTTTGAAAGATGTGCAATAAAATGTAATCAACAATATGAATATAAAATACAAAAATCTAGTAAGTACAATTCATTAATTAAACTATTTATTTTATTACCTCTGTGAAGCTTTGAAATCCACCACCACTGGAAAGTGTTGCCGTGAAATCTCCAATATTAACCTATTCAACATCCAAAATTAGATATTAGAATACCATTCATATAACGATGCTATTCACATGCAATATTTATAATTGTTTACTAGTTACATATCCCAACAATAGATGTCCTAGTGTAATATGCAGGTGGAGACCCGCTGAAAACTGCATCAACACTATGACCCTGAAATTTCAATAAAATCATCAAACTAAATTAGTTAATCTTGCATTTCAAAAATGAAATTTACTAAATTAAATTCAATGGACTTGAAAACATTTACCTGAGTATCAAGGCCAAAAGTCTCACTCAGGAGGGCATCTGTCATCACCATTTTCTCAGCTACAGATGTAGCCTACACACCTGCATCCTAACTATCCATGGGGTCATAACCATAGGCTGACCCACAAGCCTGACGAGTATGGGGTGGAACCCTACTCCTCGAACTCTCCACCGGCCCACGTTGTGCTGCAGGACTGGCATGCTCTATGATGATCTAGGTCAAGGCACTAATGGACTAAATTGTCTCGACCTCAGCACTCTCCTTCACAATTGAAGGGATAGACACATGCTCATGGGCTGGTCTAGTGAGTGCTTGTCTCGTTGGCCACTATGGGTCAACACGTGCCCCTGGTCTATCCTGTGCTGACCCCCCACCTCTACCCTGGAAGACCCACATATCAAAATAGTTTGGCACTTTATTTTTTACAAACTCGCAGTAGAGTTTCCTCAAAAAGTATTGTGAGACCTCATTATTGTTGCATGGAGGATGGTAAAAAACCATCCACCACCTCTACCGAAAATTGTTCCTTATTGCTTGGTTGTTGCACCAATGGATAGGAAACCTCTTGCATGTAAGGGGTAGAGGTTGATTTGTTCGTGGATCTGTAAAAATGGAACACAAGTCCAATTTTGTGATTTTTTCATTTTTTACTTGCTCATACGACAACTTGTCTGCATAATACTCTCTAAATTCTCTCATCTTTTCTACCCAACTAGATATTTGCTTGCTAATTGAATCTACATTTGATAACATAGATTCAAGAGATTGAGCAAACATGGATCTATGCGAGGTTGAAGTTGTAGGATCCTTCAATTTGTTTTTTTGTTGTTTTCAATTTGCCCCATTACATTTTCTTGTGTTCCAGGGGCATGTCGAGGAATGGATGGAGGACTTTGTTGTTCAGGTTGTTCTTCAGTAGGTATTTGTGGATTTTCAGGAGGAGGAGGAGGTGGAGGAGGAGGAGGAGGAGGTGCATTATTATTTCCTATCAATTAAGAAAATTTACATCAAAAATCAACTTAAACTTGCCTATTTAGAAACAAATTCACACAAAAAACAAAAACAACTCACTCCTTTGGCCTCCCTGACGTCGTGGCAACATTTTGGCAATGAATCAGTGAGATTTTGGTGTCAAATTTGGTCTTCAATAATGTGAGCACGCTCCTTAGGGTTTGCAGGCCACAGGTGTAGAGAAAATGGAAGGAAAAAATGAGCAGCAACTTCCCTTTTTTTTAATAGTAAAACATAATGCGAGCACGTTATAATGTGCTCGCGTTATGTCTTAGAATTTTTTTTAAAAAAATTGGCCACTTTTTGGCCCCCCAACTTTTTGCACCCACCCAAATTCTTATCATAGAAGTCATCTATCCAATCCCAATGTTTAGGAGAGTGAAAACACTCACAACTAATGTCAACAATGTCTATTTGGCTACCAACTTACCTAAGTGCATCAAGACAGAAAAAGAGGTTTAAGGTCACAAGAAAGATAAAAGAATATACTTGGTCATAACACTGACCTGCATAGAAAGCAAACTTTCCATGTGCCTTAAATTGAAACGTTTCATCATCAAGCATAAATTGAAATTGAACCTCATCCTATTGGTCTTACGACTAATTTAGAATTTGTAGCTCATCTTGTCTTTTATTTTCATCCATGTTAAACATGCAAAGGACTCACATATAGGTGCAACACCATATTCTATAAATGAATCACAATATTCAACAAGTTGGAAGGTCTTAGCGATGCTTGCAAACTCACTAAGATCTTGGGACATTGATGACCTGCATGTATGACCATCATCAATGCTAATATACTCCTCTATGCCTAAACCATAAACATGACCCAAACCATTAATTATAACATCAACGTGAAAACCATCATGAAGCACTTTGTGAGAAGGACCCTGCCCTTCAAGTTGCTTCTCTATTTCATGCTCTTTTTGGCAACCAACTAAAAAATAACTAATACAAAGCAATGTATTAATTATCTCATCCTTTTCCCTCTCATGTAGACAAACATTTAGTTTACAAGTATTAGGATTGGAAGGAAAATCTAAACCTAAGAACTAATCCAAATTAGCAAATGAATCACCAACACCACAAGAAAACTCACGAGGCACTTCATTAACACTTTGTTTAACTACATGACCTACCATATCCTCACTAACAAGTTCAACCATGGCATAATAATCATATTCATTTCCATCCCCGTGTTAGGAAAGATGTCTCAACTGTGCTCCTAATGTCAAGATTACAAACAATATGATTTTCAGGAAGAATGATATATAAACTCGATTTATGGCTCATAGATTTGGTTTTTAGACAAAATAAATATCTTGGGTTGCTTGACATTGCTTCCAAAGATGCTTGTTGCATAGATTTATTTGAGCTCTACAATTTAAAACAATGGGGCCCAAATGGTCTTTGAGATCAAAAGTTATGGCCTCCATAAGTTGGGTATCTTGCACTATGAATGTAAAAATATTTAGGACACATAAATGAACTTTAAGAGGGAGTTACACATGTTGACAAACTTATGAAACATGTCATGACATGTCATAAGGCATACTTGTATGGAGATAATGGAGCCAAAATTGAATCCCAAGTTGGTGATTGGATTATGATGAACTTATGATAGGTGGAAGGTGTTAGGACTTGAAAAATAAGTCCTCAAAATGCCCTTTTGCCCCCCCAAAATCCAAAAATCCAATGCAAAATTTCTTAGAAAATGTCACCATTGGATAGAGAATTGAATTATAAGCAACTTTGCCTGTTGAACCATCTTGAAGTTCCTTGAAATGAAGAAGTTATGCTTGTTCAAAGTTTGGTTTTTATGTTTTTTCTACTTGAGTAAAAAATGGTTAAGTCCCCATGTTGTTTCCCTTTTTTCTCCCTTCGAATATTTTCCATATTTCGCCTTTGTTGGCAAATCAACTTTTTTTCAGAACTCGCTAATTTTTTAGGAGTTCATCTTTTAGCCGATTCACCGATAAGGTGACAACATAGCAAAGGGAAACAGTGTTGCGGCAAAGATGAAGGCAAAGGAAGAAAGAGTCTTTATCGGCAAAAGCTAAAGTTTGAAAACCTGAAGATTCACCGAATGAGTAAAAGGGAGGAGTGATGTCAAAGTAAAGGTTTGGTGTGGGGCAAATTTACTGAGAAGGCAAATTGAGGTGATAAAAGGACTGAGACATGAAAGGAAAAGTATACTTTGATGAGGAATCAGTGGAAGGTCGAACTAATGAAATAGTTTAGATTTTTGACATTTTGTCGATAAGTAATTTTGCCGACATGGACAAAAGGAAAGTAAAGTTGGTTCGACAAATGGCTTTTTTGCCAATAGGGAGACAAAGTGCTTGGTTAGAGAAAATAAGATTTTGTTGACTAAGGATATAGAAGTGATTCGGCAAAATGTATATTTGTCGATAAGGTGTTAGTTCAGCATGGGTCCTTTTTGCTGACAATGCAAATAAAGGTAATATTTTACTTAGGCATAAAGAGTTCAACATAGTGGCATTTTGTCGATAATGAAGAAAGTGGTGCTATGGCCCTTCGTTCTAAAAAATGTAAATTTGTTGATATAAGGAAAAAATGACTAAGGCATCCAAATGATAGGAAAGAGCTACAAAAAGGGAAAAGTCAAAGGTTCATGATGAGGTGTTTTCACTGACAAAGGAAGGGAAAATCAGCTAAGGGGTGAAGTTCTGAAAAGATAGAATTTGCCGATAAAGGAAAATTAGCTCTAGTTCGGCAAAGGTGAAAGTTGCCGATAAAGGCAAAGAAGGAAAAGGAGGCCTAGTTCACAAATATTGATATTTGTCGATAAAGCATGAAAATGCGTCAAGTAAGTAAAGTTCAAAAATCACAAGATTTGCTAATAAAAGGAAAATAAGACTAGGTTCGAAGAGGCTGACTTTTGCCAACCAAGAAGAAGAAGCAGATAATTTGACAAATTGGAAATTTGTTGACAAAGGTGATTAAAAAGAAAATGCTGCCTAAGTTCAAAAAAGTTAAAAGTTGACGATGGAAGACAACAAAGCAAAGTTCTGAAAAGATGAAAATCACCAATAAAGGCAAAAATGAACATGGAGCAAAAGATAGTTCAGAAAAATGGATTTTTGCTGATAAAAGGCAGATAAACAGAGAATGAAGACGACAAATGGGAAAGTTTGAAAAGGTTAAAAGTTGCTGACAGAAAGAGAGTAAGTGCCAAAGAAAAGTTTGTGAACATAGAAAATTGCCAATAAGGCAAGTGATGAAAATAATGAAGAAAGGCATGAAAGATTTGTAGACAGAGAGGGAGCCAAGGGTGAAGGAGGTGAAAAAAGAAGTTTGAAAAAGGTGAGGTTCACCAATGGGGCAAATAAAAGTAGAAAATATAGAGGCTCATGGCGAACACCGAAAGCCTTCAAGATTTTATTTGCAGTTATGAGGGTTGTTAAAGATTTTGGCACCCTTGTTGGTATGTAGCAACTAATCATGCAAATACTATACACCCGTAAAAAAAAATTCCCTTTTTTTGCAAGTTCAGGGTCGGCAGTTGATTTTTGTTAACCGACAAATGAAAAATGACTTTGTAAAACCCTAATTCTAGAAGCTTCCAAAAAGCTTGTTATAAGCGGCTGGGATGTATGTTGCGGGAGGGAATTCACGAGATTGTAATCTATTTTGCACTGTATAATAAAATCTTTGGATGACCGAGCTTCTGTGGATGTAGCCCATTTTGGGTGAATCACATTAAAATTATGTGTTGATCTCTTTTGTTTTATTCTTTATTATTATATTTGGGTTATTTAATATGCATATAATTGTTAATGTTTATTGCTCCGATCTACCTGAACCTTAACAAGTGGTATCAGAGCCAAGTTGTGTTCGATTATCGTCTGCAGGAAGGTCTCACGGTTGAGTGGGAGTCTCACGGTTAAGTGGGAGCAAAGGTGGATGAGGGTAAATTGAAGGTAGATAAATTCAATGGGCAGAACTATCAGTTATGGAAGATGCAGATGGAGGATTATCTCTATCAGAAGGATTTATGGAGCCTATTGGAAGGAAAAACTAAGAAACCGGCAGTAATGACTGATGAGGATTGGGAACTTCTGGACAGAAAGGCAATAGGAGGCATTCATTTGTGCTTGGCACCATCAGTGGCATCCAATATCTCAAAAGTGAAGACAACAGCTGAATTGATGGAGACATTGGTAAAGTTATATGAAAAGCCTTTCGCTTCGAATACTTGGTATTTCTTATGAAGCATTTATTTAATATGAAGATGGTAGAAGGTGGATCAGTTACTGAACATTTAAATGAGTTTAACATAGTTACCAGTCAATTGACTTCTGTAAATGTAAATTTTGATGAAGAAGTTAGAGCTCTCTTGATATTATGTTCTTTGCCTGAAAGCTAGAATAGTTTGGTAATGGTGGTTAGTAACTTTGCTTCTGGTTCAAATACGTTGAAATTTGATGATGTTGTTGGTGTTATTCTGAGTGACGAAATTCATAGGAAAAGCTCAGGTGGATCCACATTATGCGGTGTTTTGAATGCAGAAAGCAAGAGCAATTCAAAGGAGAGAGGAAAAGGTTCTAGAGATCATGGGAAGTCATGAGGAAAATTGAAATACAAGAGGTCCCAATCTAGAGGAAACAAGGATTGTTGGTACTATGGGAAACTAGGTCATCTAAAAAAGGTTTGTTGGTTTCAGAAGAATAAAGAAGGAGACAAACAAGAAGGCAATAAGGAGGCAAATGTGATAAGTAATAAATCCGAAGATGATGCTTTGATTCTTTCCCTAGATAATGTTGATGATTCGTGGGTTTTAGATTCAGGGGCCTCATTTCATCCTATGCCCCATAGAAGTTATTTTCTTGATTACGTCCAAAGGGATTTTTGGCTGGTTTATTTGGGAGATAACAAACCGTATTAGATTGTTGGATGTCAGATTGTTGGAAAGGGAAGAATTAGGATTAAGTTGCAGAATGAGAATCATTGGCTACTACAAAAGGTAAGGCATGTTCCAAGGCTGAGTAGGAATTTAACTTCAGCAGGGCAGCTAGGTGATGAAGGTTGCACAGTTACTTTTAATGATAAAAATTGGAAGGTTACAAGAGGTGCCTTAATAGTAACAAAAGGTGTGAAAGTAGGCACCTTATATCTTTATACAGGTCATACTGTTCCTTCTACTTTAGTTGTTGCAGAGAAAAATCAAATAGGTTTAGAAACAGT
The DNA here is from genome assembly GCA_027924645.1 of Cunninghamia lanceolata. Taxonomy (NCBI): domain Eukaryota; kingdom Viridiplantae; phylum Streptophyta; class Pinopsida; order Cupressales; family Cupressaceae; genus Cunninghamia; species Cunninghamia lanceolata. Next base: position 13,205,262 of record BSBN01000233.1, on the reverse strand, counting down.
TGTTGCGAGTTTGCAGACAAAGATTGAAACAGTTGCTGCAGATTCTAAGATAACATTATGGCATAACAGACTTGGCATATGAGTGAAAAAGGTATGAAGGTATTTCATTCTAAGAAAGTTTTACCAGGTCTGGAATGTATTAATATAGATTTCTGTGAAAGTTGTGTGTATGGCAAACAAAAGAGAGTTAGTTTTCACAAGGATGGGAAGCAAAAGAAAGATGAAAACTTGGAGCTTGTGCATATAGATGTATGGGGACCCACTCAAGTATCTTCTCTTGGTGGCTCTCGATATTATGTTACATTCATAGATGATGCAACTAGGAAGGTTTGGATTTATTTCCTTAGGCAGAAATCTGATGTATTTGAAACCTTTAAGAAATGGAGAAGCTTGGTTGAGAATGAGACAGGTAAAAGATTAAAATGTCCCAGATCTGATAATGGTGGTGAGTATTAAAGCAAAGAATTTGAGGATTATTGTTCCTCTAATGGAATTTGTAAGCAGAAAATAGTTCCAAGGACTCTATAGGAAAATGGAGTTGCTGAGTGCATGAATAGGACAATAATGGAGCATGCAAGGAGCATGAGATTGCATGTTGGGCTGCCTTTAAACATGTGGGCAGAGGCTGCCAATACTACTGTATATTTAATTAATAGAGGTCCTTTAGTTCCTTTGGGTTGTGGTATTCTAGAGGAAGCATGGACAGGTAAGAATCGACAAAAGGGTTTGCCAGTTTCAATGCACAGACATATTCGGCCAACAAATACAGGAGGTTGCGTGAGCTGCCTCCCCTTCACTTCTAGTTCTACCACACTAAGGGGGGTATCCCTATAGCTAATGATTTAACCTTGACTCACCCAATATAAAGATTTAGGTTTACAACAACAGGCAGAATACTCTCATGTACGGACCAAGATTTGGGTGATAAATCACTAGTTCAGCAATGTTCTTGGACATATCTAACTGGTTAGGAATGTGAGCATGTAGGGGTCCTATTTCTACTCCTACAACTAATAGGTTGGAACTTTGAAAGGATTTGTATTTGTGTTTTGGATGCAAGACAGGGGGTTTTGGATCATAACTACTACACAAGAAGCAAACTGGTGCCTATCTCAGGGCAAGGAGTCAACTAGACATATACAAGGGATGATTTGCACTGGTATTCAAGTTTCAAGGGGTTAGGACTAGTATTTGCCTTACAAACACCACCCAAGACTGAGTATTTAGCTGCCTCTACTTACACATATCCCAGCTGACATACATTCTTCTTCATACTTAATCTAAAATAGTTTAATCCACTCCTTGAATGGAAGTTAGAGATCAAGCATGCAATATAGCAAATCTGTATCCTAGAATCTTAGAAACCCTTAGCAACCAGATTCAAAAGAAAGGATGTGATGCAGAGGCATCCACACTAAAACCTTGACATACAGCATGGATGTCCGCAACCCTTCATCATCATCATATTTCTTGCTAACATTGTCAGCATCATCATATTTACTCTCTGCCGACCGATATCCTCCTGTAGACAAACCTTCGCCCTTTCGTCTGTCAGCAGCATCATTATATCCGGCTATTGGCAGCATCATCATATTCGGCAGGCGCGAACATCCTCCTGATGTTCACTGTTCACCTTACCGCCAACCTTTATCTTCATCATCATGATGTTCAACATCATGTTCATCAGCAGGACATAGAACATCCGGTTCCTCTCATATATCCTGATGACGACAACCTCATGCACCCTTCCTTCGATGCTTACGTCACCCCGATATCCTGATGACGATTATCCTGATGACGATGATGTCACATGCAGCTCCTTCAATATCCTGCTGCCCGATATCTTGATGACGAATATCCTGATGACGATGACATCACATGCAGTTCCTTCAATATCCTGCTGTCGGCCCAAACTTAACATTATCGGCCCGCGATGGTTTTATCAACCCGATCTTCTACCTTATGCCGATGCGCTCCTCCTCGGCAACACCTGATGATGATCACCCCAAAACACATTCACCTTATGCAACCGATTGCATCATGCTCATCTCCACTTACTCGGATGACGCCCGAAGTACCTGCAGGATATACGCAGAAATATCCTGATGATGCCGTTGCGAAGGATTTTCCAACCTTAGCGAATTTTGATCCGCCGAACCTCCTGAGGTGACCCGATCTACTTTCAGGGTGATCTTCCAGACTCTAACAACTAACACGACCTAGCACATACCCATGCTAGGGTCCTCAACACCTCTCGATCGCGATCCTGCACACCTGCATGCAAACGAACACAAAATGCAGACTAAACCCTAACCTACTGTACATGGCCATTCCACCGATTCGACGAATCAACCGGTGGAATGGATCAGCAAATCCATGAAACCACCAAAACAACAAATCGATTTCACAATGGAGATCAAATAGAAAATGAACACAAACAGGATCTTTATTGATTTCAAAAGATGCAATACAGTACTCTGTCTCACTCTCTGTGCAACCTAGCTCGATGATCTAAAACCAACCGATCCTCATGCATAAATAGGATCTCTTGTGAGTACTACTGACCCGACTCCAGGCGGCTGGGAAATCTCTCCAGGCGGCTGGGAGATCCAACCGGACCTATAGCATAACAGCTGTCTTAACAAACTATCTAAAAATAGTAAAGCATGGTTAACATGACCTTATTACATGCATTGGTCTTACAAGACCTTCTTGGAAACATTAACAAGACTTAAACTAACTAACTGCCTCATGGAGGCCAGCTGTCAGGTAGGTGCTCCTGCACCATACTCCCCAACAGAAAAGAACTCATGTCCCATGAGTTTAGTTGTGGAAGTCCTCCACCTTTACACTTTGCCTTTGCAATATTCTGACCTGTTCCAGCTTTGTCCTCTGCTGGCTCTTGGCTGCTCCAAGACTTCTGAACTGTAACTTGCTTTCGTGCAAGTAAATCCTCATGCCTGTCAATGTAGGCCTTTCTCACACATACCTTGGGTTTGTCAGGTTGTCTGACCAGAACCTCTGTCTGAACTGCCTCTTGAACTTCTGTAATGTTCAACTCTATCTTTCTTTCAACCTTTATAGACAAACAATAGTCCCAACTATGACAACATCCTTGTCATTCTTCTGAACTGGTTGCTGTTTGCAAACCTGTTTCTGCACCTCCTGCTGACCTCTGTCAGTCAAAACTGAAATTGTCTTCAACCTATTGTCCTTAACAACTTCTTTCCCTGCAGTGTCCTCAACTGCCTTTATGCCTGCTCCTATAGGCATCTGCACAAACTCCTTCTTTCCCACTAAAATGATTTTGGCTGCCCCCTGTGCTGCAGCATCTGCCTGCAATGGCATCAACATAGTAGTCTTCCCATCTTTCTTGATGGTGTAGGTATTAGCATACCCATCATACAGTACCCTCCTATCAAATTGCCATGGTCTACCCAACAGTAGGTGACAACATTCCATGGGCAAAATGTCACACAAAACTCTATCATGATATGCTCCAATCTGAAAATCCACATATGCCTGTTCATAGACAAAAAGTGATTGACTATCACTCACCCAAGATGCCTTGTAAGGGTGTTGGTGTGGAATCCTTTCCAAATTCAGTTTATCCACCATTTCCTGAGATACCATGTTGTCTGTTGAACCAGTATCAATGACAACCTTACATACTTTACCTTTGCTCTTGCATGTGGTCTTGAAAAGAGCTCTTCTTTGCATCATATCCTTTGATGTCTGCAAACTAATTCTCCTTAGCATCAATGCTTCTCCCTCCTCAGGATATGCATAATTATCAGGAACTCTATCTCCTTGATAAGTGTTTGAACTCTGCACACTTTGCTCTACTTTCTCTTCTTGCACAAGTTGTACCCTCTTGTCATTCGTTCTATCATTTCTGGATGATGAACCTTTGCTTTCTGGACATTTGAAAAATGGATGACCAAACTCACCACAGGTGTAACATTTTCCTGAAAATGTAGTAGAACCTCTACCACTTCCAAATCTGCCTCTGTTACCTTTCCATCCACCTCTGAAATCAGACTGTCCCTGTCCTTTACCAGTGTCTTCTTGACCCTCATTGGTTTGCCTTGTTGTAGGGGCTGATCCTCTTCCCCTCACATTGTTTCCTCTTCCTCTCATGGACTTATCTTGTGTCCTATTCATCTTTTCTTCAATCTTGATTGCCATTTGGTAACAATCCTCCACATTCTTAGGGTTAGCTAAAACTAACTCATCCTGTATGTTCAATCTCAAACCAGCCAAGTACCTAGCCACCTTTTCTACCTCATTCTCATGATGACCAGATCTCATACTCAACTTATAAAACTCCTCAGTATATGCCTTCACATCCATTTCCTTCTGCCTTAAAAATTGCAGCTTTTTAAACATCTGAATTTCATAATCCCTTGGCAAGAATTTACCTTTGATCCTTGCTACCATCTTATCCCATGAAGTGATCTTTGACTTCCCTTGTTTCCTTCTCTCGGATTGTACATAATCCCACCATACCAAAGCATGACCTCCTAACTTGGTCTTTGCAATCTTTACCTTCTGATCCTCAGCAACATCTTCACATTCAAAGTGATTATCAAGTGCAGCAATCCAATCCAATAACTCATCTTCATTCAAACTTCCATTATACTTGGAAACATCAACCTTTACCTTAGGTTTATCACTCTGCACTGCCTTTAACAGTTTTGCCAATCTCTGGTCTTCAGCATCCAGAACTTCAGCTACCTCTTCATACTCTTCAACAGTATCTTCATCTTCTTCAGACTCACTGTCTTCCACTTCCCTCTTTTTGTTCTTTTCCAGGGCTACAAGCCTGGCTTGAAGTGCTTCAGCAAGCTCCTTCATCTTCCTCATCTCTCTGGCATGTTTTTCCTTCATCTCCTGCAATTCCCTTGCAGTACCACTACCTTTCGGAGGCATTTTGTCAACCTCTCACTCCTCTACCTCTGTCCTTTCAGTGACAGAATCAACTCTATCTCTGCCCTTTCGGTGACAGACTCAACACACAACAGTCCAGACCTTTTGCTGAGCTCTGATACCACTATGATGCAGAGGCATCCACACTAAAACCTTGACATACAGCATGGATGTCCGCAACCCTTCATCATCATCATATTTCTTGCTAACATTGTCAGCATCATCATATTTACTCTCTGCCGACCGATATCCTCCTGCAGACAAACCTTCGCCCTTTCGTCTGTCAGCAGCATCATCATATCCGGCTATCGGCAGCATCATCATATTCGGCAGGCGCGAACATCCTCCTGACGTTCACTGTTCACCTTACCGCCAACCTTTATCTTCATCATCATGATGTTCAACATCATGTTCATCAGCAGGACATAGAACATCCGGTTCCTCTCATATATCCTGATGACGACAACCTCATGCACCCTTCCTTCGATGCTTACGTCACCCTGATATCCTGATGATGATGACGTCACATGCAGCTCCTTCAATATCCTGCTGCCCGATATCCTGATGACGAATATCCTGATGACGATGACGTCACATGCAGTTCCTTCAATATCCTGCTGTCGGCCCAAACTTAACATTATCGGCCCGCGATGGTTTTATCAACTCGATCTTCTATCTTATGCCGATGCGCTCCTCCTCGGCAACACCTGATGATGATCACCCCAAAACACATTCACCTTATGCAACCGATTGCATCATGCTCATCTCCACTTACTCGGATGACGCCCGAAGTACCTGCAGGATATACGCAGAAATATCCTGATGATGCCGTTGCGAAGGATTTTCCAACCTTAGCGAATTTCGATCCGCCGAACCTCCTGAGGTGACCCGATCTACTTTCAGGGTGATCTTCCAGACTCTAACAACTAACACGACCTAGCACATACCCATGCTAGGGTCCTCAACACCTCTCGATCGCGATCCTGCACACCTGCATGCAAACGAACACAAAATGCAGACTAAACCCTAACCTACTGTACATGGCCATTCCACCGATTCGACGAATCAACCGGTGGAATGGATCAGCAAATCCATGAAACCACCAAAACAACAAATCGATTTCACAATGGAGATCAAACAGAAAATGAACACAAACAGGATCTTTATTGATTTCAAAAGATGCAATACAGTACTCTGTCTCACTCTCTGTGCAACCTAGCTCGATGATCTAAAACCAACCGATCCTCATGCATAAATAGGATCTCTTGCGAGTACTACTGACCCGACTCCAAGCGGCTGGAAAATCTCTCCAGGCCGCTGGGAGATCCAACCGGACCTACAACATAACAGCTGTCTTAACAAACTATCTAAAAATAGTAAAGCATGGTCAACATGACCTTATTACATGCATTGGTCTTACAAGACCTTCTTGGAAACATTAACAAGACTTAAACTAACTAACTGCCTCATGGAGGCCAGCTGTCAGGTAGGTGCTCCTGCACCAGGATGCATACAACAAATGGAGACAAACAGCTAGACACATGCAACAATGCATTTTTCATATAAACACAACATGAAACTGAACATATGTGCAAGGTGCATTCATATGCAACTCATAAACTCACAAAAGAGACAGAACAACCAAAGAAATGCTTTGTTTTCATTATTTCTCCCCAAAAAATGCCCAAGTATTCAACAAACCCTAAAAATGAGTAACACAGTTCTGATATATACCAAGAACATGTACTCAACAATCAAGTACAATGGTCAACTCAAAATGTTGCCAGATATAATGCACCATGAGAATAGTGCCTAAAACATTCAATGCAGCTGAGAGAAGAAAAGGAATGAGCAGGTGGGTTCGGGAAATATGCAGCCGACTAGAGATTTTCTCCCTAAATTGGGTAGTTGACCTGTCCATTCGACTCATACCTCTACAAAATTGCCATTAATGGCCAACCTACCCGCAGCTTCATGCTTTGCAATGCTTTCCCGCTTGGAATGTAGCTGTGAATGCACAGGAAAACCTTCGTTGAAATTTGAAACAGGGCCGTCGATTTCCTCCTTATCGCCAAGATCTATGGCCTCAAATCATGCTAAAAAGTCGTCAGCTAATTAAAACGTGCCATGTAGGCGCATTTCTCTATCGCTGACTTTCCCTCTTCCATTTTGCCATTTTTGCGATTTTTGCCTATGTATATGCAATTGTATGTACATATAATCACCAAGCATACAAGGGTGGACCCCAAATTTTTATGGAACAAACTATAAATCACATTCGGGTCTGGCTTGTATCTTTCCTTTTGCATATCACTTTGTATATTGCATATACAACATGCAATATACATACAACCACCAGATACATTGCATTTATCAGTCAGATTGGAACAATTTTTAAATCTGGCATTATATCTCATCCATTGCATCTTTCATTGTATGTCGCACATACAATGTGCAACATACAACCCGCGGACCCCAGCCATTCATCCACCACAACACATTCCTCCTTTGTGTCCGGGTTGTATGTGTGCGCCTTTATATATTGCATTGTATGTCACACATACATACAACCCACAGAACATACAACCATGCGGGCCCCACCATGCATTTGAACATCTTTGACATTGACCGCAACCTGCTTGCACATTTCTTTATATCTCTTCATTGTATGTCTGAATGTATATTGGGAACATGCAATCCCAATATACAACCCGCGGATTCCACCTTTTTCACAAACGCAGTTAACTCCTTGGTCGCGTCTGCCTTGCATCTATCCACTTGTACATTTCACTTGTATATCAGAGATACATACAACACAATATACAAGGAAATGCTTTGACTTTTCAACTCTGCTTTGGCATCCATCCCCGCCAGGCTCGATTTGATAAACCTTGACATCTAAGACTTGTATATTCTGCATTGTATGATCAATTGTATCTGCAAACATACAATCGCCTATACATGTAATTGGTGGGCCCGAGGCTTTGTATCTCCTTTACACATTGACTTTGCATATTTCCTTTGTTGCCGCCAATGTATCATTTGCTTGCATATTGACCTTACATATCAGCCCTGTATATTTGCGATGTACATTCTACCTTTGTATCTTGGCGATGTATGTTTCCTTTGCATATCACCATTGTATCTACCCATTGTATATCAAATATACAACGCAATATACATGCAATTTCTATTACATACAAGCACAGGATATTCTAGGAATCTGTGATGGAATCTTCAATGTACATCCACTTTTCATGCCCAGAATTGCACATACAAGCCCGATATGCATACAAAGATGCATACAACTAATTTTGCACTTTTTTGAAGCTGATTTAGCTCTTTTTTTGGGCCCGCCAATGTACATTCGCGCTTGCACATTCAAATGTACATACAAACAACAATGCATATACAAAGACACATGCATAAAAAAGTGAAGGTCGACAGACTTAGAAAATTTGAAGGTTTTACAATGAAAATGCCTGCAGATTTTTAGCTCAAAACCTTAATGTTGTAGCAGGCACCAACATTGGCTCTGTCTGGGGACGCATGCCTCTTGCAGGCATGGTGAGAATCATAGATCTCTGGGATGCAGACCAATCCCTATCCATTGGGCACATAGTCAAACAATGCACCAACCTACATCACAAACCATACTTTTGAAATATTTACTTGGTGGCCCAGGGCCACCAAAAAGGAAAAACCAGTATTTTCCTTTGTCAAATACCCTATTTTCATCTGTATTCACTGGATCAAGCCTAAAGATACTGCCATTGTTTTCCCACAAACAAACCCTGTCATTGGCATATTCAAACGTCTCATTGAGCTTGCCCCTATCAGCATTAGGCAACATGTGAATGTCATATTTATCAAACAATGCATTGTCATATGAAATATAACACTTATTATCATCTGTATCAGCAATATGCACTGTAAAATGATCTCCCAGCTGGATTGAAAATAGAAAGCACTCATAGTTCACCATATAGCTAGGATCATCAGGCCTCATTTTATCATAAGATGGCATATCAAAGAAGAAGATTTGACATTCACATTTGTGCACCTCATGCAAACAATCATCAGCTGCACTAAACTAGAAAGGATCAGACTTAGGCACCTCTCTGCAATAACCTTCATGATATATGTTGGTCTCTCTTTCATCAAGATGAAAATCAAAATCCCTATCACTAACAGTGCTTAGATTCTCACCATACTCAAACAGATCCTTCTCAGCGTATGTATCATTTGCATGGAAGAGGGTTGACCCAAATGTCTCAACTTCACTATAGTATGCCACTGGTTCATAGGCAGCCAAACATGCATTTTCATTACCGATGAATTCTTTGTGTGGAGGAGTATCAGCCTGTGTGTCATAAACAAAACTATAATCAAATAAAGAACAATCATGCTCAACACTACTACTTGTTTCAATCTCTGATTTCTCTTCATCATCTCCATGTGTCTGAATAAAAGGCAATGATTCAAACATGGAATTGCTCCTTTGTTTACTTATTTCTTCTCTATCTGAGCACAATACTCACAATCATCTCCACAAACCCATTCAAACAAGTATTCATTGTTGTCCATAACCTCATCATTATTTTCAGAACTAGATACTTCAACCTTGAAATGGGAGTCATTATTGACCTTCTCGTTGGCATCCTTCATTGGTGAACAATCCAGTTGAGCATTGTTGCCATCACTATGTTCAAACACAGCATTCTTAACTTCTATCTTTTCATTTTCACATTTATCTTCAAATGATGCCATGATCACTTGGTCATTTGCAACTACACAACTGCTATTCACACCAAAGCCTGTGGACAGAGAATTCTGTATGTGCTCATTCTTCATTTTTTCTCTCTTTTCTAAAAACTTGTATGCCATCTGCATACTTGTTATCTTGAATTCCCTCAACATTGCACTAGATCCCTTTTCAAAAGATTCAAAGTATATGCCAATGCAGGCTGGAGTATCAGGTCTAAAGTCTTCAGGGATTTGTGAAAGGGCAACTGCAAATCTATGACTGAAATCAATACTGGGCTCTTCATCTTGTCTTTTAATTTCCATTAATCTTGCAACAAGATCAATAGGTTCTTTTGCAAATTCCTTTCTAAAACAGTCAACAAGTTCATCCCAACAGGCAAGGGATCTCTTTGGAAAGCTCAAATACCAATCTCTAGCTCTAGCACCAAAGGATCTAACAAAAAACCTCATCCACATAGCCTCATCTCTAAATGAGTGTTTCTCCATGAAGCTGTGAAAATTTTGGATATGTGTTCCCCCATCACACACACTATGTCCACTAAATCTAGGCATCTGATTGTAAATCTGAGCAAGCATACTTTCAACTTCATAGTCAACCCATGACAAATCTAATTGGTCATATAAAGGATCAAAAGAGCTGACAAGAGGTTTAGCATTTTGGCTAGTAGACACAACCGGGTTACTATTTAACTGAGCCTGTCTAGCCTCTAAAGATATCAACCTATTCTTTATCTCTTCAATTTTTTTACACAACATTTCATTCCCCTATTGGCTGAGTATGGGTGAATACATATTTGAATTCATATAAATTTCACTTTCAGACATCTTATGTTTGCCTAAGACCTAAGGCTTCCCCAGGCATTCAACTTATGCAATAAAACAACAAATACAAGTGGGAAGGAGCCGTGTACCTTTTCTCATCTAGATGATGAAGTCTTGAATATAATATTTTTTAGATCACAACAACATACATCAACCTTTCATGTGCACTGAGAACTTTTTTGCAGAGTTGCCACCTCTCCAAAGAGGATAAAATTTTTAAACAACTGAAAGCTCATCATAGAACAAATATTTTTCTGAGTTCATTCCGCCAGCAGAGCACTATTATTCACATGAAAGATCCATATATCAACTCTACTCCCCAGCAGAGTCGCCACTTTGTTGGTGACTCGAATGGGCAAAAAGATAAGACCTTTAATCAACTCCCCAGTAGAGTCACCACTTTGTTGGTGACTCGGATGGGCAAAACTTCACCAAAGATTGCAAGATAGCACTTTCAAATCAGCTCCCCAATAGAGTCGCCATTTTGTTGGTTCTTCTCTCTGAATCGGCAAAGGGTTTGCGAGTACCAATGCATAGGCAAATTCGGCCAACAAATACAAGAGGTTGCGTGAGCTGCCTCCCCTTCACTTCTGGTTCTGCCGCACCAAGGGGGGTATCCCTATAGCTAATGATTTAACCTTGACTCACCCAACAGAAAGATTTATCTTTACAACAATAGGCAGAATACTCTCATGTATGGACCAAGATTTGGGTGATAAATCACAAGTTTGACAATGTTCTTGGACATATCTAACTGGTTAGGAATGAGAGCATGTAGGGGCCCTATTTCTACTCCTACAACTAATAGGTTGGAACTTTGAAAGGATTTGTATTTGTGTTTTAGATGCAAGACAGGGGGTTTTGGATCATAACTACTACACAAGAAGCAGACTGGTGCCTATCTCAGGGCAAGGAGTTAACTAGACGTATACAAGGGAATGATTTACACTGGTATTCAAGTTTCAAGGGGTTAGGACTGGTATTTGCCTTACAAACACCACCCAAGACTGAGTATTTAGCTACATCTTCTTACGCATATCCCAGCTAACATACATTCTTCTTCATACTTAATCTAAAATAGTTTAATCCACTCCTCGAATGGAAGTTAGAGATCAAGCATGTATTACAGCAAATCTGTATCCTAGAATCTTAAAAACCCTTGGCAACCAGATTCAAAAGAAAGGATGCATACAACAAATGGAGACAAACAGCTAGACACATGCAACAATACATTTTTTATATAAACACAACATGAAACTAAACATATGTGCAAGGTGCATTCAGATACAACTCATAAACTCACAAAAGAGACAGAACAACCAAAGAAATGCTCTGTTTTCGTTATTTCTCCCCAAAAAATGCCCAAATCTTCAACAACCCCTAAAAATGAGTAACATAGTTCTAATATATACCAAGAATGTGTACTCAGCAATCAAGTACAATGGTTAACTCAAAATGCTGCTAGATACAATGCACCATGAGAATAGCGCCTAAAACATTCAATGCAGCTGAGAGAAAAAAAGGAGCAAGTGGGTTCGGGAAATGTGCAGCCGACTGGAGATTTTCTCCCTAAATCAGGTAGTTGACCTGTCCATTCGACCCATACCTCTGTAAAATTGCCATTAATGGCCAACCTACCCGCAGCTTCGTGCTTTGCAATGCTTTCCCGCCTGGAATGCAGTTGTGAATGCATAGGAAAACCTTCGCTGAAATTTGAAACAGGGCCGTCGATTTCCTCCTTATCGCCAAGATCTATGGCCTCAAATCATGCTTAAAAGTCATTGACCAATTAAAACGTGCCACGTAGGCACATTTCCCTATCACTGACTTTTCCCTCTTCCATTTTGCCATTTTTGCCATTTTCGCCTATGTATATGCAATTGTATGTACATACAATCGCCAAGCATACAAGGGCGGACCCCAAATTTTTATGGAACAAACTATAAATCACATTCAGGTCCAGCTTGTATCTTCCCTTTTGCATATCACTTTGTATATTGCATATACAACATGGAATATACATACAACCACCGGATACACTGCATTTATCAGTCAAATTGGAACAATTTTCAAATCTGACATTGTATCTCATCCATTGCATCTTTTGTTGTATGTCGCACATACAATGTGCAACATACAACCTGCAGATGCCAGCCATTCATCCGCCACAACACATTCCTCCTTCGTGTCCAGGTTGTATGTGTGTGCCTTTGTATATTGCATTGTATGTCGCACATACATATAACCCACAGAACATACAACCATGCGGACCCCACCATGCATTTGAACATCTTTGACTTTGATCGCAACCTGCTTGCACATTTCTTTATATCTCTTCATTGTATGTCTGAATGTATATTGGGAACATGCAATCCCAATATATAACCCGCGGATTCTACCTTTTTCATAAACGCAGTTAACTCCTTGGTCACGTCCGCCTTGCATCTATCCGCTTGTACATTTCACTTGTATATCAGAGATACATACAATGCAATATACAAGGAAATGCTTTGACTTTTCAACTTTGCTTTTGCATCCATCCCTGCCAGGCTCGATTTGATAAACCTTGACGTCCGGGACTTGTATATTTTGCATTGTATGATCAAATGTATCTGCAAACATATAATTGCCTATACATGCAATTGGTGGGCCCGAGGTTTTGTATCTCCTTTGCACATTGACTTTGCATATTTCCTTTGTATGTTGCCGCCAATGTATCATTTGCTTGCATATTGACCGTGCATATCAGCCCTGTATATTTGCGATGTACATTCTGCCTTTGTATCTTGGCGATGTATGTTTCCTTTGCATATCGCCATTGTATCTACCCATTGTATATCAAATATATAACACAATATACATGCGATTTCTATTACATACAAGCACAGAATATTCCAGGAATCTGCGACAGAATCTTCAATGTACATCCACTTTTCACGCCCGAAAATTGCACATACAAGCCCGATATGCATACAAAGATGCATACAACTAATTTTGCACTTTTTTGAAGCTAATTTAGCTCTTTTTTGGGGCCTGCCAATGTACATTTGCGCTTGCACATTCAAATGTACATACAAACAACAATGCATATACAAAGACACATGCATAAAAAAGTGAAGCCCGACAGACTTAGAAAATTTGAAGGTTTTACAATGAAAATGCCTACGGATTTTTAGCTCGAAACCTTAATGTTGTAGTAGGCACCAACAAAGCATTTGCACATGTAGATTATGAAAATAGAACCAAGATGGATGCAAAATAAAAAAACCAAGCTAGATGCAAAATAAAAAAGTGTATCTTAATTGGATATGGAATTGATGAATTTGGTTATAGGCTTTGGGATGTTGAAAATCTAAAAATTATGAGAAGCAGGGATGTTGTATTCAATGAGAAGGTGTTGTACAAAGATCAATTGCAGTAGCATGAGAAGAAAGAAAAGGATTGTGTGGTGTTGGATGATACTTTAGATAGCAATGTTCCAATGGTTCATCATGTTCTGCAACAACAACATGAAATACCACAAACTCCAGCGAATGTTAGACGGTCAACAAGGACAAGTAGACCTCCCAACAAGTTTTCTCCCTCTTTGTATTCTATTTTGTTAACAGATGCTGGTGAACTAGAAGGGTGTGATGAAGCTATGCAGGTGGATACAAAGGTTCAATGGGAGCATGCAATGGAAGAAGAAATGGACTCCTTGCTAAAAAATTAGACTTGGGAATTATGCAAGTTGCATGCAGGTAAAAAGGTTTTACCAAACAAATGGGTTTATAGGCTGAAATAGGAAGATGGAGGTAAGAACAGATTTAAAGCCAGGTTAGTTGTAAAAGAATTTGCACAGAAAAATGCATTGATTTTGATGAGATTTTTTCTCCAGTTGTTAAGATGACTTCTATTCGTACTGTTTTAAGTATTATTGCTGCTGAAGATTTGCATTTGGAACAGCTAGATGTGAAACCTACCTTTCTCCATGGTGATTTGGAGGAGGAGATATATATGGACCAGCCACAAGGATTTGAGGTCAATGTAAGGAGAAATTGGTGTGCAGATTGAAGAAGAGTTTATATGGCTTGAAACAAGCACCTTGGTAATGGTACTTGAAATTTGATGATTTTATGACTGAGCAAGGCTACAGCCGGTGTAATTCTGACCATTGTGTTTATTTTAAGAGGTTGGATAATGACATCTACATTATTTTATGTTTATATGTTGATGACATGTTTGTAGAGGGGTCTAACATGGATCACATAAGTGAGTTAAAACAATAGTTAGCAAAATCATTTGCTATGAAGGAATTGGGGGCAGCAAAACAAATCCTTGTATGAAAATTTGTAGAGATAGGAATAATAGAAAATTGACTCCATCTTAGGCTGATTATGTTGAAAAGGTGTTGCAAAGATTCCATATGCATAATGCAAAAATTGTCATCACACCTTTGCCTAGTCATTTGAAATTGACTAAGGAGATGTGTCCAAAGACACAAGAGGAGGAAGATAAAATATCCAAGGTACCATATGCTTCAGCTGTAGGAAGTTTAATGTACACCATGGTATGCATGAGACCAGATATTGCACATGATGTAGAATTTGTAAGCAGGTATATGAGTAATCCCAGATTGGAGCATTAGAATGCAGTAAAATGGATTCTCAGATGTTTGAGAGGTACATCCAATAAACATTTATGTTTTGGGGGCTCTAATACGGATTTAGTAGGCTATGTGGACTCAGATTTGGTAGGGGATATTGATACCAGGCGGAATACTACAGGTTATGTCTTTACTGTAGGTGGGACAACGGTGAGTTGGATATCAAGGTTGCAAAAGGTGATTGCTTTATCCATCACACAGGCAGAGTATGTAGCTGCAACAGAGGCAATCGAGGAAATGATATGGTTGCAATCTTTTATGGAAGAATTGGAAAACAACAGGCTAATAGTTATTTGTTTATGGATAACTAGAGTGCCATACATCTTGTAAAGAATTCTTCCTTGCATTCAAAGACTAAACACATACAGCTGAGATACCACTTCATCTGGTCAGTTTTGTAGGATGGACAGTTGAAGCTGGAGAAAATTCACACAAGTGAGAATCTTGCAGATATATTCACAAAGGTAGTTACATGAGAGAAACTGATTTCCTCACCAGTTTCTGTTGGCCTTCATGATTGATAATGGTGGACATCAGAAACTAGCTAGACCTATAATCCAGTGGGAGCTGCAAGTGCAGCGGTGTCATCCAGGATCGGTCTCCAAGTGAGAGATTGTTTGGTGTGGAGCCTAATCAGTCTCCATATGGGAGATTGTTGGTATGTGGCGACTGATCATGCAAATACTATACACTCATAACGTATCCTTGCCCATTTTGGGTGAACCACGTTTGGGGTCGATAGTTAATTTTTGTTAACCGACAAATAAAAATGACTTTGTAAATCCCTAATTCTAGAAGCTTCCAAAAAGTTTGTTATAAGCGGCTGGGATGTATGTTGTGCCAGAAGGGAATTCGTGAGATTGTAATATGTTTTGCACTGGATAAGAAAATCTTTGGATGGCTGAGCTTCTGTGGATGTAGCCCATTTTGGGTGAACCATGTTAAAATTTTGTGTTGATCTCTTTTGTGTTATTCTGGGTTATTTAATCTTCATATAATTGTTAATGTTTATTGCTTCGTGAACCCTAACAGATCTTTCTCGGACCAACTTAGGATGGCTATAAAGGCAAGATCAGTTCTCTTATCAAGGGTTGGTCTTTTTACCATTTTTAGGCAACTAAGTGTAGAGCTCTCTAGGGTTCTAAAGAGTAGAAAAGTTACAGATCTCCAACAGATAGACACGGGTTATGAAAGGTTTTTCAAATTGATTTCAATTATCATTTGTATGAATTTCTCTTGTCTTCTTTTCTAATTTTTCAAGGAAATCCTAAATTCAGCTAGGTTTCCTCTTGCCACACTTCGTGGTATCACTGTAACCGTTTATCAGATGAATCAGATAAATTCTTAAAACATTACATGTTGTGTAATGATCTCTTATATAGTTATAGATAAATGATTATATGTAGTCAAAGGATTACTAAGTATTTTCTTCTTTGATACCGGTCTTTCTTGCGTTTGGGTATCCAAAAAGTGCATGTTTCATTTCTTTTGTTGTTTTCTTCCTTCTGCTGAACTGTGGACTCTGTAACCCATTGTATTAGGCACTGGTCTGAAGTGTTTGATCACCCACACTCTTTAAAAATCAAAACAAACTTATCATGTGTGAAGCAAGTAGTTAGTTTGTATGTCTTGCAAACAAGCATACCTGCACTTTCCATTATCAATGGGAGTGTCTTCTCATCAGTTATATAGGGGTCATTTAGTGATAACCAGTTGTTCTAGATCTAGTGACAATCTTTGGGGCCTAGAAGACGATTAGGGTTTGGTTGTCCTTTCATTTTTAGTTGTTCATCTGGTGTTGAATCCAATACCTATTCAGGTATATCTCTTGGAATATCCCTCCTAAGTCTAAGTTGAGCTCAAAGTGCAGAGGAGCCTACCCACTCTTGTTAGTTGGCCAAAATCACCCTGAACTTGTTGATGAACCTCTTCCTATCACCCAGAATGACCATCGCTGGCCTAGGTGATTTAGGAATGTTTTAGGGTGTAGGGTTGCAGCTATTTCAGGTCCCAATAGATTGGCGTCGTTGCAGGGGACTATAATATCTTGATTCAAATTTTGAAAACTTCTACAACAAGGTTACTAAAGAAATTCTTCACAATAGGGAAGTGGCAACTCTGTTAGCAAAAAAACACATAAAGTTAGTTTTCAACAGTATTGAAATGGACCGTAGAAGAAGGGCAGAGATTACTCAGAACCTGAAAGCTCTTCCAACCATTTAGGAAGCCTATGGGATAGGGGTAGAGTAAGATACCCTAATCTAGTACCGACAAGATATCCTTATGTAGTATCACTATTGAATGCCCAGGACCAAGTGGGTATTTTTGGAAGAGATGATGTGTTTGATAACCGAAGAAGTTAGCATCAATACACTTCTGAGGACTCCGCTAATAATATACTCAAAACAAATAGAAGATTGAATAGAGATGGGTATGATGTCAGGAGAAATCATAATGTCATTACCAGGGGAAGAAGACACATGCCTCATGATGTTGATATGAGAACACTTGGCATGCCTCGTGAAAATAAAGAGGCTCTCTAGAATGATCAATGACATGTTTCACCTGCAAGGTCACTTGGAAGTCAACATGACATTGTCCCTAATGAAGACGATCAACAACATCAGCCTAGTAATGATGAAGAAAGAGTAAGATGGATACAAGATGATTTGGATCTTCTTGATCACCTCAGAAATAGACAAAGGGAGGTGTAGGCTTTACTTGAGCAACATCAAGCTCAACTTGCTTAGTAGTAGGGCCTGAATCAAAATGCACAACAACAACATGCACATCAACAACAATATAATCAACTGAATAACCAGATACAACAACAAAAACAATGTCAAATGGGACAACATGGTGTAAATCAGGCCCCTGCTCACAATATTAACATTCAACCACCATTAAATCAAGCAAACCAGAAACATGGCAACATTCAGAATGTGGGGCATGCACACAGAAGAAAACCACAAAGGTTTATTGCATAGAGGCAGTCGTTGGGAGCTGAAAGGTACAAACAACTTGACTTCTTTGGCATCCTTGACTTTGCTAACCCTATTCCCAATGAGATTAGGGAAAAAATTCCAAGGTTCCAAGGTAACAATGTTGTTATTGGTGAGGAACACTTGAGACACTTCATCAATGTCATAGATGAGTATGAGATTGAATAAGAGGATGTGATGATGAAGTTATTCATGCACTCATTGGAAAAAAGTGCAAAATAATGGTACAAGGTACTCCCTGATAATAATATTGACTCATGGGATGAATTCATGAGAGCATTTAGATTGCAGTATGGGGATAGAATTGACCCCAAGTTTGCTATCCATGAGCTCACAACAATCAAAAAAGGAATCAATGAAACTATTGCTAACTTCAATGCTAGATTCATTATGAAAATGAGAAAGGTATCTCCTCAAATGAAACCTAATAAATCCATGTGTTTGGTTTTATATTGTAGTGCCTTTGATTCAAAAATTGGTTATTGTTTGAGGGACAAGATTCCTCAAACACTAAGGGAGGCCTATGTTGTGGCCATCAATATTGAAAGTAACATAAGAGCCTCGAAAAACATGTTAAGAGATCTAATGTGAAGATCTCTCAGCTAGATAGAGCACTTTTAATAAGCCTCTCACAACTAAACACAAGTCGGATAAGCTTATGGGGGTTATGAAATATTTATCCTACAAAGTTGCTCGAAATGACAAAGGGTTGCCACCATAAGGTGTTGCAACACATTTCAATGAAGGTCAAAGACTGCATA
This sequence comes from Cunninghamia lanceolata, assembly GCA_027924645.1. Taxonomy (NCBI): domain Eukaryota; kingdom Viridiplantae; phylum Streptophyta; class Pinopsida; order Cupressales; family Cupressaceae; genus Cunninghamia; species Cunninghamia lanceolata. Next base: position 13,186,336 of record BSBN01000233.1, on the reverse strand, counting down.
ACTAACCTTACAACACAGATTGGTCAAAGAGACCATAGCAGAATAACATACAAGTTGTCCCTAGGCATGTTAGTTTCAAACAACCTGAGAGGGATACTCCTAATCCATTTAGTAAGGATCAAGCAATTTTTCATGATGAGAGTATTTAGTGCCAAGTGTGTTTCCTTCCCCATGACCCAGAAAACTGTGTAGTGATCATTCAATGAGCAGAGATGAGGAATTTCCCAATGATTCTGGTGGAGCTGAGTATTATGAGGAGGAGATAAATCAGTTTGATACACAAGAGTATGAGCAAATGGGTCATGATATAGACTATGATAGCTATGAGGATGATGATCATATTTTTCAATATGATCATGATAAAGATCAAAAGAGATATCACTTGTCCGCTCATGATTTTGGGGCACTTGAGGGATCTAATGCAAAAGAAGTACAAACAATCCAGACCTTTTGAGAAGGACATGAAAGCTCTCACTAATGCCGCCATCTTGCAGGTTCAGGGGGCTATTAGTTGAGAAATAGGCAAGTGCCTATGCAGAGCTCTCCTGCTGCTGAGTCAAGACATGATACGAAGGATGATGCCAAGAAAAAGTAGAAGGTGAATGTGGAACAAAAAAGTAGTACCATTCCAAATAAGACTGTGACTAAAAAGAAGCTTCCAGTGCAGCTTGCAACAACAAAACAAAAATATGTACAAAAGAACCTAGCATCAACTGAGCAACCAGTTACTATGCTCGTATTAGGGGTTCATTACCCAAAAGGCAGTTACAAACGTGATCAGCATCAAGTTCAAAAGGAATCATAAAAAGGAGAAGGAGAAGTCAAAGGAAAAAGGTAAGGATGTCTCATCCAATCAAGTAATACTTTATATTCCTTCTGCAAATGGTGTAACTATTTTATCTGATACTCTTTTGCCAAGTTATCTTCCTATTGGCATGGCTCAAGTTTCTATCCAAATCTAAATTTCAGTGCCAATAGTGGAACTCCTTATAATCCTTGAACATATGGATAGGGCATAGTCTCTTATTAATGTTATTGACGCACAAAAATAACATGTTGTTATTCCCAATAGTAATGATGAGGGTGTAGGTCATGAGGAAACAATAGAGGTTTATTTAAGGTCTTCCATGGTTAATAGCAAGATGAGAGTTGACCCCTTTTACACCACTTTGATTATAAATGGATGGTTGTTACACAACTGTATGCTTGATTCTAGGGCATCCAACAATGTCATGCTGCTAGAAATTATAAATGAATTGGGACTGAAGGTGTCCAAATCCTTTGGTAAGTGTTTTGCCATGGATTCCAGGGAGGTGGATGTGATTGGTCTTTTCAAAGATGTTGAGGTCAAACTAGCTGCATATCCTGACAAGTCATTCCTAATGGACATCATTATTGTGGACTACCCTACCAAGTGGGATATGTTGTTATCTATAAAGTGTGAAACCTCTATGGGTGGTAGTATTCAGATGAACCTGTCATATGCTACCATTCCTATCCAGGGCGTGGAAGTGAAATTATATAGGGAGAAGAAGGTGGAAGACTTGAACATTGAAGACATAAAACAAAGGATGATCATGCAAATTTCTTTGATACTGAAATATACCATTTTATGGCATATAGCAATGATGATAATCCTTGCCTAAATGTTTCATCTTCCAATCTTGTTATTTCTAATTCTGAAGTATCTGATTTGTGGATGTTCTATTTTGATGGTGCATGCTCAAGGGAAGGCTCAGGCGCTAGGATTGATCGGATATCCCTAGATGGTGAGCAATTTGGAATGTCCTTCAGACTTGATTTTTAGTGCACTAACAACATAGCTGAGTATGAGGCAATTTTGTTAGGATTAAATATTGCTCACAAGTAAAAGGTCGAGTGTCTGAGATTTATGGTGACTCAAAATTAGTTGTGCAATAAATTAGAAATAAATTTTATGCCAAGGATAAAAGGTTAAGGGGATACAAGAATGTTTTATGGGATATTGTGGAGTTGTATGATGTCGTTGGCATTGAATGGGTTGATAGAACAAAAAATGAAAAGGCAGGTTCCTTGGCTGTGGCTGCTTCAAAATTTGATCTTCAAATGATTTTTCCTCATGATCATTATGTTGTGGAAGTACTCACAAGGTCAACAATTCTTGATAACATATATAGTTGGCAGGTTTTCAATGACACTAATCAGATTTATAGTTTTCTGAGCTGTATGGATGAATTTGAAAATCAATTGATTGATTGGAAACCAATGATAGAAGTGGCCGATGGTAAGGAAACTCTATTTGGTAGTGAGGTTGTGTAATTAAAGACAACTACTATTCCAAAAGGACTGGTAGCATTAGAAAGAATGTTTGACAATGCAGACCGATGGAAGAATAAAAGTAAACCTGTTGAAGGGGACAATGTTGAAGGTGTAAACCTGGGAACTAGGGAGGCACCTAGAATAGTTTACAATGGGAAGAGGTTGAAGCCTCGTGAGAAGTAGATGTTGATTGCTCTACTCATAAAATTTAAGAAGTGTTTTGCATGGTCCTATGATGAGCTTAAGGCTTATAGGGAGGATCCGTTCCAGCATGTACCATTCCCCTCAAACTTGATGCAAAACCATTTAGGCAGAAACAGAGGCCTATAAATCCTACCATTGCTCCCAAGATGCAAAAAGAACCATTGAATATGAAAGAGGAAGGCATTATCAAACCCATCAGACATTTTGAATGGGTATCCAACCTTGTCCTGGTAAGAAAGAAGAATGGGGAAATCAGGTTGTGTGTTGACTTCAGAAATCTGAACATCAAATCCCTCAAGGATAACTATCCTCTCCCAAGTATGGATCATTTATTACAGAGGGTTGTTGGTTCAGAATTGATGTCAATGATGGATGGATTCTCAAGATACAACCAGGTGCTAGTCAAGAAGTCTGAACAATACAAAACAACATTCACCACTACTTGGGGGACCTATGTATACCTAAGAATGCCATTTGGATTAAAGAATGCTGGGTCAACATTTTAGTGGGCTATGGATGTAGCTTTTGTTGGTCTCATTGATGAGATCATGGTGGTCTATCAAGATGACCTGACAACATTCTCAAAAGAAAGAGGTTAGCACTGCAAGCATCTTGAGGTAATCTTCCAAAGGTGCTTAGAATATGGGATTTCTTTCAATCCTAAAAAATGTCAGTTTGGAGTTGAAGAGGGTAAGTTGCTCGGGCACATTGTGTCAAAAGATGGGGTAAGGATAGATCTAGAATGAGTCAAGGCTATTGATCTCATCAGGAGATCAAATTAGTTAAAGGAATACAATCTTTTTTCAGGCAAATCAACTTTGTTAGGAGATTTGTTCCTAATTTTGCTGAAAAGACTAAAACCATTTCTAAAATGCTTAAGAAGAGGCAATCTATTACATGGGAGAAAGAGCCATTTGAAGCATTCAAGGATATCAAAGAATCTATCAAGGAGGCACCTGTACTGATAAGTCCAGATTATTCTAAACCCCTTCAATTATTTTCCTTTGCTTCTTTTTATATTTTTGCTACTGTTCTACTTCAAAATAATGAAGATGGATTTGAACAGCCTATATGATTCTTTAGCAAGTCTTTATAGGCTACTGAATTGAATTATTCCATAATGGAGAAGCATGCCTATGCATTGGTTAAGGCCATAAAGAATTTCAAATCTTATTTCACAGGGGCTAAGATCATAGCATAGGTGCCACACACAGTAGTGAAGGATATCTTCACACAGCAGGAAGCTTCTGGGAGAAGGTGCAGATGGATCAACAGGATCCAAGAATATGACATGGACATACAGGTCACAAACTTGGTTAGAGGCCAAGGCCTGGTTAAGATGATGGCAAATTCCAACTTAGAGGCAACTAAGGTAGATGAGGTAAATGCTTCTCAATCTGTTGGTATGTGTGCTTTGGATGACAATCCATGGCATAAGGATGTTATATTTTACCTTGAAAACATGAATTGTCTACCATGTATGGATGAAAATAAGAAAAGAACACTCAAGCTAAAATCACAAAGGTATGTCTTGATCCAAAATGAGCTCATGTGGAGAAACCACGATGGAGTATTGCTCAAGTATTTGAATCAAGAGCAAACTGAAATAGTGATGAATTAATGTCATCATGGTGTTTGTGCGGGGAATTTTAGAGCCAAAACCACTCCCATAAGATTTTAAGAGTTGGATATTGGTGGCCAACCTTGTTCAAGGACGTAGCACAAGAGATAAGAAAGTGTGATGCTTGCCAAAGATTTTTTGGCAAGCTAAAATTTGCTGGGGCATTACCCTTGTTACCCCTTGCTGTAGATGCACCTTTCCAGCAGTGGGGAATTGACTTCATTGGAGAGATACAAGAAAGGTCCAGCAATGGTTTTAAGTGGATCCTTGTGGCCACTGATTACTTCACCAAATGGGTAGAAGCAATTCCCACTTGCAATGCAACATCCAAAGTGGTTATTGACTTCATAGTAAGCAATATAATTACCAAGTTTGGAGTGTCGGCTAGGATTTTGGCAAATAATGCAATGTGTTTCAAATCTCAAGAGATGTTGAACATGTGTTCTAAATATGGCATAAACCTTGTGCATTCGTCTCCTTATCACCCCCAAAGCAATGGACAAGCTGAGTCAAGTAATAAAAGCCTGATGAAAATTATAAGGACACTGACTCAGAACAATAAGAGATGGGATGACAGTTTGAAGTATGCTCTTTGGGTTGATAGGATAACTTTCAAGAGATCCATTGGTAGAAGCCCATTTGTGCTGGTGTATGGAACAAAAGTGAAAATGCCCGTCAACATAGAGTTGCCAATCCACCAGCTACTACAAGAGATTGAAGGGGAGCAACATGATGCAATGTCTCAGAGGATATTATAGCTAACTGAGATAGAAGAATAGAGAAGAGTTGCACATGACAAAATATTGTACCAAAAGTAGAAAATGAAGCTTTTATTTGATAGGAGTACTGTGTCAAGAGACTTCCAGATTGGTGACTTGATGCTTCTCTAGGATGCAAGATTTGAAGATAAAGGGAAACATGGGAAATTCAGTCCCTTCTGGCTTGGGCCTTATGAAGTTGCAGAGAAACTAGAGTTCAATGTCTACCGTTTGATGACCCTGGAAGGAGAATTACTAGAGTTGCATGTTCACAGTTAGCTTTTAAAGCATTACTTTTCATAAGTAATGTTTTCCTTCAAATTTTGTGATGAAATCTTGCTATATCTAATATTTTTTAACCTCGAGTAGTCTCGACCTCTGCTGGTCTTGGTAGTTTTTTGTTTCGTTCCCGTGTTTCATTTTTTGATGTTTTTTGGTCTTCTCAGAGATTTGAATTCTCGTTGTGCCACTACTTGGCACACATCCCCAACCAGAGCCACTACTAGGACTTGAAAAATTAGTCCTCAAAATCCCCTTTTTGCCCCCAAAAATAAAAAATCCTATGCAAAATTTCTTAGCAAATGTCACCATTGGATAGAGAATTTAATTCTAAGCAACTTTGCCTTTTGAACCATCTTAAAATTCCTTGAAATGAAGAAGTTATGCTTGTTCAAAGTTTGGCTTTTATGTTTTTCTGCCTAGGTAAAAAATGGTCAAGTCTCCACGTTGTTCCCCTTTTTTCTCCCTTTGAATATTTTCCATATTTTGTCTTTGTCGGCAAATCAGATTTTTTCAGAACTCGCTAATTTTTTAGGAGTTTAGCTTTTAGCTGATTCATCGATAAGGCGACAATAGAGAAAAGGGAAACGGTGTTGTGGCAGAGATGAAGGCAAAGGAAGAAAGAGTCTTTTATCGACGAAAGGTAAAGTTCAAAAACATGAAGATTCATTGATAGAGTAAAAGGGAGGAGTGATGTCAAAGTAAAGGTTCGGTGTGGGGCAAATTTGCCGATAAGGCAAATTGAGGTGATAAAAGGACTAAGGCATGAAAGGAAAAGTATGCTTTGTCGGGGAATTAGTGGAAGGAAGAACTAATGAAATAATTTGGATTTTTGATAGTTCTCTGATAAGTCATTTTGGCGACATGGACAAAAGGAAAGTAAAGTTGGTTTAGCAAATGGATTTTTTGCCGATAGGGCAACAAAGAGCTTGGTTAGAGAAAATAAGATTTTGTTGACTAAGGATATAGAAATGATTAGGAAAAATGTATATTCACCGATAAGGTGTTAGTTCGACGTGGGTCCTTTTTTCCGACAAGGCAAATAAAGGTAATATTTTGCTAAGACATAAAGAGTTCGGCATAGTGGTATTTTGTCGATAATGAAGAAAGTGGTGCTATGGCCCTTAGTTCTAAAAAATGTAAATTTGTCGATATAAGGAAAAATGACTAAGGCATACAAATGATAGGAAAGGGCTACAAAAAGGGAAAAGTCAAAGGTTTGTGATGAGGTGTTTCCACCGACAAAGGAAGGGAAAATTGGCTAAGGGGTGAAGTTATGAAAAGATAGAATTTGCTGATAAAGGCAAATTACCTCTAGTTTGGCAAAGGTGAAAGTTGCTGATAAAGGTAAAGCAGGCAAAGGAGGCCTAGTTCGCAAATATTGATATTTGTTGATAAAGCATGAAAAGACGCCAAGTAAGTAAAGTTCAAAAATCACAAGATTCACCTATAAAAGGCAAATAAGGCTACGTTCGAAGAGGCTGATTTTTGCCGACCAAGATGAAGAAGCAAATAGTTTGGCAAATTGGAAATGTGCTGACAAAGGCGATATAAAGAGAAAATGTTACCTAGGTTTAAAAAAGTTAAAAGTTGCCGATGGAAGGCAATAAAGCAAAGTTCTAAAAAGATGAAAATCACCGATAAAGGTGAAAATGAAGATGGAGCAAAAGATAGTTCGATAAAATGGATTTTTTCTGATAAAAGGTGGATAAGCAAAGAATCAAGATGACAAATGGGAAAGTTTGAAAAGGTTAAAAGTTGTCAACAGAAAGAGAGTAAGTGCCAAAGAAAAGTTCGTGAACACAGAAAATTGCCAATAAGGCAAGTGATGAAAATAATGAAGAAAGGCATGAAAGATTTGTAGACAGAGAGGGAGGCCTGAAGGAGGTGAAAAAAGAAGTTTGCCAAATGGGGTTATTGCTGATAAAACAAAAGGAATGCCGAAGGCTCAATTTGAAAAAGGTGAGGTTCACCAATGGGGCAAATAAAAGCAAAAACTACGGAGGCACATGGTGAACACCCAAAGCCTTGAATCTGACAAGGAGACTAAGTCTGACTTTCTCAGGGTATGGTTTCTTGGTTTCCCAACTTCTCCAACCGCCTGGGACCACTCCAACCACTTCCAAGAGTGTCATCAATATGAAGCGACTAGCAGACATCAGGACAAATGCAGTTAAGATGATTGTTGAATATTTTATTTGTAGTTATGGGGGTTGTTGAAGATTTTGGCTTCCAGATCTTTCTTAGACCAACTTAGGATGGGTACAAAAGTAAGATCAGTTCTCTTATCAAGCGTTGGTATTTTTACCATTTTTAGGCAACTAAGTGCAGAGCTCTCTAGGGTTCCAAAGAGCAGAAAAGTTACAGTTCTCCAATAGATAAGACACAGGTTATGAACGGTTTTTTAGATTGATTTCAATTATCATTTGTATGAATTTATCCTTCTTCTTCTGTAATTTTTCAGGGAAATCCTAAGTTCAGCTAGGTTTCCTCTTGCCACATTTCGTGGTATGACTGTAACCGTTTATCAGATGAATCAGACAAATTATTAAAACATTACATGTTGTGTAATGGTCTCTTATATGGTTATAGATGAATGATTATATGTAGACAAAGGATTACTAAGTATTTTCTTCTTTGATAGTTGTCTTTCTCGTGTCTGGGTATCCAAAAAGTGCGTGTTTCATTTCTTTTGTTGTTTTCTTCCTTCTGCTGAACTGTGGACTATGTAACCCATTGTATTAGGAACCAGTCTAAAGTGTTTGATCACCCACACTCTTTAAAAATCAAAACAAACTTATCATGTGTGAAGCAAGTAGTTAGTTTGTATGTCTTTCAAGCAAGCATACCTGCACTTTCCATTGTTAATGGGAGTGTCTTCTCATCAGCTATATAGGGGTCATTTAGTGATAACCAGTTGTTCCAGGTCCAGTGACAATCTTTAGGGCCTAGAAGAGGATTAGGGTTTGGTTGTCCTTTCATTTTTAGTTGTTCATTTAGTGTTGAAGCCAATACCTATTCAGGTATATCCCTTGGAATATCTCTCCTCAGTCTAAGCTAAGCTCAAAGTGCAGAGGAGCCTACCAACTCCTGTTAGTTGGTCCAAATTGCCCTAAACTTGTTGATGATCCTCTTCCTATCACCCAGAACAACCATCCCTGCCCTAAGTGATTTAGGAATGTTTTAGGGTTTAGGGTTGCAACCATTTTGGGTCCCAACAGAAGGAATATGTTATTTTTAGCATATGGACCCATCTTGGGATTTGGGTGTTGGATTTCAAACTAAGGATTTGGGCACCACATTTTGAGTGGTTTTAGCTCATGGTTTCTTAATTACCATTTTATGGTTTCATGTATTGTATCTCCTATTTATTAGGTGATTGAGATGGAGGTTTGATAGTGAGTTTTTTAAGTATTGTTATGCTCCCATAATTCCCCTAGATCTCTGGTTGGTGATCTACTCATATAAAGGCTTAAACTCTGCAAGTGTATTGTAACCTTTATTTACTGAATAATACATTTAGTTTCTTTGGAGTGTGGGTTTTTTCTCTCAAAAGGGTTTTCCCCACGTATATCACTATGTTATGGTAAATTGTTTTTGTGTTTATTTCCTTGTAATTGTATGATTTGTTAAAGTTTTGCACATATCTCCTCTCATAAATTAGTGTAGGAAGTGTATTCTGCACCTTATCTTCCTTTGATTTAGTATCAAATCTTAATCAACTTAAATTCTAAGTGTTAGGGACAAGGGTTTTTTGCACTAATCTTGGATTAAGTGAGAGCCTGCACAAAAAAGATCTTGTTGTACAAAAAATGGAAAGCACATCAAGGATAGAGATGGAGAAGTTATTTTGCACAAACTTTGAGTTGTGGAAACTCAAGATGGAGGATATGCTCATAGATATAGATCTATGTACTGCAATATCTATATCCAAACCTACAGTTACATAACAAGAAGACTAGGAAAAAATGGATAGAAAAAAAAAGGATCTTGTTAGACTCTATTTGGCTGATTCAATATTGTCGAATGTGCATGAATAGACTACCGCAGTGAACCTTTAGAAGAAATTGGGTGAGATTTATTAGGATAAATCCCTTGTAAACAAGCTTTTCTTACTCAAGATGGAGGATGGTGGATCTGTGGTCAAACATCAAAATGTTTTCAATATGATTGTGACCCAATTGCACTCTATTGGAGTGAAGGTGGAGGAGGAGGATCGATGCACGACTTTGCTTTAATCTTTGCTAGATTCATGGGACCACCTTGTTATGTCTATTGGGAGCACTACCATCAAGTTGAAAATGGATGAGGTGATGGCATCATTACTTTTTTAAGAAATGTGAAGAAATACTTTTGAGTCTACTAAGGAGGCCCTTGTCACTCATGGTAGACAAAGATGAAGGAAAGAAGAAGGACATGAAGTAAGATAAGTATAGATATAAATCCCATAATATATCTAAATCTCTTGGTAAGTCCAAGGCTAAATGTTGGAACTCCATCTTTGTTGGGATTAGAATTTCTAAGGTCCAAATTAGATCGTTACATTTGTTATGAGATGGATAGTGATTATTTCCCTATTATTGCATTATATATGTTGATGATATGTTGTTTTCGGTAAGGTAAGGGCATGATTTGTGAATTAAAGTCTTAGATTTTAGAATAGTTTGAGATGAAAGACATAGGGGCTATAGGTTCATCTTGGGATGGAGATTAGACGAGATAGAGCTAACATAAAGCTTTGGTTGGGCTAGAGAAAGAATGTGAACTTAGTATTAGATATTTTCAACATGACAAATTGCAGACTAGTGTGTGTTCCTATTTCAGTGAGGACTATGTTATCAGTAGAGTAGTGTTTGACTTCTCCTAGTGAGATGAAGGATATGGTCAGATTACTCTATGCTCTAGTGCTATTGGGAGCTTAATGTATGCTATGGCCTATACTAGACCACAAATTATTTTACTGGCGAATCTTCACCGAATGGTGAATAGTTGAAATTGGGGCCTCCAAAAATGGTGAATATTATGAGCTCTAAAGGAGACTAGATCACCTAATTTTTATAAATAAAAATATAGTCTTGATTAATTCGCCAATGAATTATTTTTTTAAACAAATAAATTGAGTTGATTCACCAAGTAAATGATGCGACATTGGAGTTGATTCACCAGTAGTTTATAATGTAATTACAAATCTTAATTATATTCACCATTAATATTATATTCCTTCCATTAATTTTAGGGCAATATTGTATTAATTTAATGAATTCCCACTTAATTTTAGGGATATTTTCACTTCGAAAAGGAATTTAATTTGTTTCCATCGATTACATTTTTAATCAAATGGTTGTAGTTTAATTATGTGGTACTATATGCACATGTGCCTTTAAAAAGGCTTGTTGCGGCCTGGAATTTGTTTTGGGCCACATGATTAGATTATGATCGTGTGGCCCAAAATACATTTCAGGCCTCAACAAGCCTTTTCAAAGGCACACGCATACAGTGTCATGGAATTGAACCATAGCCATTTGATTAAAAAGGTAATCGATGGCAACAAATTCACTTTTATTTTAGTCTTCATTTTAAAGTGATATATTTTAAAAATCTTTAATTCGTGTGTGCTCCAATGCCTTTCAAATAGTTGATTTGTGCTTGGTGGTGAGGGGCTCTTCCCCTCGACCTCGTCCACTGTCCTCAGACCCTGCGAGGGGGCGCTGCCCCATCGACCCCTGCAAGGGGCACTACCCCTTGACCCCGCCTGTTACATCCCTAATTTCTGACTTGCTATACTTTTACTTTTTGCTTGGACATAAGTAAATTTATTGTGATGTTATAGATTTATGACAAGATATGACATGGAATTATATTGAATATCATTTATGAAATCATGGAAATGATTATGTTATTATCGATTTAATATTTGTATGATGAGATTTGATTTATTAGTTGAATTAATTGAATAATGATGTACTGATCACATATTGTCTGATGACAAGTGAAACAGGATTACAAGTTATCAGATGACTCTCAGAGAAGAGAGAATCTTTCGAGAAGAGAGATATAGACCTTGGATTATGAGTGGTCTATTTGCCAAACGAGTATAGTGTTAAACGATAATGTGAACAATGAGTCGTAGGAGGTAAGTCTTGTTTTGCTAGTTTACTTTTGAAACTAATCGACAGGTAGTCGGTATCTTGATTATCATCTAGTCAAGTCGATGGTGAGTTGACATAGTCGTTTGTGAAGTAAGCAACGTCATTGACGTAAAACAGTTGTGTTATTCTTCTTGAGTCACTTGAGGTTTTATTGTCGCTTCTTAACATTAAGATGTTTTCATCAAGTTAGATGATGTGAATATTGTCGACGGATTGTGATGGGGAGGTAAACTCAACCCATTCACATCATCTGTAATCCTTAGTGGTCAAATTGAGTGGATCGTCAAGTTACTACTAATCACTTTCTCTATTATGATGTCTATCTATTCTTTACTTGTGATGTATTGAAGAGGGAATCTTTTATACATTTATGAGGAAATTACTACCTCATTGTCATTTTAACCATTCATGCCTATCCTTTAGGAGAAGTCCGTGATGAGGACGTAGGCTTTTAAACTTTTTAGATAGTAATCAAAGTGGGAGAAATAGAGGAGTTTCTAACAACTTCGGGTACAGGTTTTTCATAGCTATGTGATAACGAAATGAAATCTTGAGTCTTGTTCTGCGTTTGTGCCCAATTCGTCGTTATTGTCGTAAAGTGCTTTGAGCGTATGTCATAAACTCCTCTTTGCAAAATTCGACGGATGTTGAATTAGAGACCATGGTGTGTTATAACTTTGGTCGTATTATAAAGGAATATACTAAATTATTTAAGTTATATTTAAGTAGTCGTTGAGGTACTTCTTTAGTCTTTTATGATGTTAGTAATTGAGCAATAGTTGGAGTTCATTCAAGTCTTTATTTTTGATGTCTTGAATTTTGAAACAACTTATTTCCTTTTTAAGCTTTAACCCTTATGAGTGGGTTGTCGGCTTATCCATTTCTTTTAATGTTTGCATTTGTTTATTCTGATAAACAGTTATGAGTAGTGGGTTGAATGGTTATATCTGGTAGCCGCCACCTCGCCAAGTTTAGAACTCCATTATGGAGAATAATTGCGGATTGAGTGGAGGCGAAACTGTATTTTTGTAGTGGTCATATTAGGAGGAGGATGTTATGCATGTGGGCAGTGATCCTTATGTTTAGGCATGGTTTTTTTTGTGAGTGGGGGAGTTGGTTAACCTTCGCAGTAAGATGGATGGGAGAAGGGAGTTGGAGTTAGTTTTCGGGGAAAGAGACCAAGTTTGGAGTGAAGGAGAGCGGCTAGGGGAGAACGATTTCATTGATCAGTTTTATAGAGACGGGAAGAATACCATCAGGTTTCCTTCATCCTTTCTCTGTGCGAACATGATTTTTTGATATGATTATAGTAGTAATGTTTCTGCTTATAGTACGTTGGGACTCATTATCTATTTCAAAGATGTGAAGTATGTAATGATACCCATTGAAACCCTGTTTGCTTCCATCACCCTTCAACTGGAAAGGATGTTTGTCTCCTGCACCGCATTGTAGGTGAAAAGCTTGCAATGATAATTTGATGTGTTTAGATGCATCCTCGAAGGCAGAATATCACTGTATTGTTGTATGTTTATCTTATGAGATATTAAAATAAATGTTTAGTACATGGAAGACTGAGTGAAGTTGGTCTAGAATTAGCTCATTGTTATCATTAGTTCGTGGTGGTAAAGCCTTCGACGACTTAGTTTTAAGTGTTCTTTTTGACAGTCGAAAAACCATTGTATGGTCATGTCAAAGTATAGCAGTCAGCTAGTTAAAAGGTGAAAGAACTTTATTTGATATCCGTCAACATATGAGAAACAAGGGTGCGATGTGTGTTCCAAATCGTACAAGACTTCTTAGTCATTCTTATTTTTGCTGAGTTTAAAATGGGTCGACCGTGGTGAGAATATTAACCAGCTTTAGATCATTTGATTTAGCAAATAATTCTTTTGTTATTGAAGTATTTAAACCATTGTGTTTCCGAGAGGAGACTTACAATCAAACAAGTTAATAGAATGAAGATTTAGAGCAATATAACGAGTCTTTAGTCAAGTTTAGACTTACATGCAATCTAATTTATTAGAAGAAAATGTTATGACAAGGTTTTCCAATGTATAAATCGACAAGATTAAGTTATGTCAAAGATCTTGACACGTCGAAGTAGTACATTGTGAGTGTTAAATTCTAACGTAGGGTTTTCAAACATTGTATTCTTGAATTGTCTTTTAGAGAAGCCCTTCCAAAATGACAAAGATAAAGTTATGTCGAAGAATCGACAGTCGAAGAAGATTCCTTAGAATGTTAAATTTTTAAACTTAGGGACTCAAATACTTTTGTTCTATAAATTAGTTTATAGTAACCTCTTTCCAAAAACAACAAAGTTGGGTTTAGTGCCCACTCAAGAATGGATGAAATAAACAATGGGATAATTTTGAGATTGTTATTACAACGTATAACGTTATTCAAAAAATTGATATGCTAGGAAACCATTCATTTATCATGTAGATGGAGATGTTTCCATGAGCTTGTAGAGAGAAGAGTAAACCTTAATGCCATGTGTTAATGCATGATGAATTTCAAATACCTTGAGGTTATCAAGGTTGTTATACATAACATATAAATAGGTAACTGTTGGATTGCGATTAATTCGAGTTGAGTGGGTGAACTTATTTCATGAGTAGACATTAAAGTGTCGCGAACCCTAATTTAGTAAATGTTCATATCTATCTTATTGAAAAGAGATTTGTTATTAGTCGACAATGTTTTACCTTAGGTAGGAAAAACTATTTATTGGGCTACAATTTGACTTGAAACATAAGTCATAAGCTTCGGGTTTTGCAAGCATCCAAGAGGTACTATTAAATGGATAATCAAACATAAAGTTTATTATACCTTTTGGTCGTAATTTCTCTTAGTTATTACTTATTGAAATTAAGGAATCTCAAATGATTGCAAAGATGCAAGGGATACCTAAGAATGGATAATCGTCTCATAAGGATTATGGAGTGACGATAGTGTCGTGTGAATCCACCTAAATCATAAAGACTAGGTTTGAGTTAGTCAAAACTCTTTAGTTAAACCTTAACTTAACCTAGGTATGGTAATTATTATATTAAGGCATTGAGATCATTTTAGATCGTGATTGAAGGGTCAAGTGCCCTGACTATGTGTAATTATTCTTACTTGCAAGAAGGGAATTAGATTCCTAGACTATAATGCTTAACCTGGGTAAGGTTATCATCTTAGTCGTAATTAATCTATATATATTTATTATCAGACAATAAGTCGTGGACCTTAGGTATTGCAATGATGCAATGTGAGTCCTCGTAAAGAAATAAAGACTAATAGGTCTATGGATTATAGATAGTGAAAGAAAACATGTAAGGGTCGGGAAGACTATATTGTTGAAATCGTCATGACTTCATAAGTTAAACATAGTTGACCAAGTCGAACTGTAGGAATATGATAGTATCCAAGTCGAGTTGGAGTGGGTGAACATTATGACAACGTTCATTGCAAACATCAATTTATATTGAAACTATGGCCATAGTAATGCATATGTCTCTGCATGCATTGTCGGTTCACTGTATCTAGATTGCACATCCTATCGAGAATCATACTTAGCTAGAGGGTATCTAGGGTTGTATGATTGATAGAGTTGTGTAGGATACAACATTATGTACTCGGAAAGACAAATTACCACTGGTCACCTTTGGTCTATATTCCTCGTGAAGGGTAGGGCCACTTCCTATGTGGAAGATGTGTGGGAGACCGCCGGTCTGTGGTTGGAGGTAAATCACTAGAAAGATACTCTCTCTCTAGCAGAAGACATGCTGAGGCTTGTGATAAAGATGTCAGATTTTTAGATGCTGTATATCTTCGAGACTTGTGTTTATTAAGACTATGTAAAGCATTATTTAAAGCAGATATTTGTAATTGATTTACTTTTGTAAACATTGTACTTGAGAAAGACAATATGGTTTATTGTATTTTGTAATGAGAAATCTTGTAATTGTTGTTACTTGATTATATATTAAATAAAAGAAAAATTCTCTATCTCATTTTACCTTGTTTAAATTTCTTAATGGTAAATTTTCTAATTTTTACTTTGTTTATAGAATGTGGATGTTACATATGGTATCAGAGCTACCAGGTTCGACACTAGGAATTTATGAGTCCACTATTCTAACTAGTAGTCAACATTATGCGGTTAGCTAATGTTTGAATTTTCGTGTGTCAGAATGGCGTGGAGAAGAACCAAGAAAACTGCTAGGAAGTCTGTTCCCCAGCTTCTGCCTAAATTAGTGGTTAAGAAGAAACCTATTGAGGAGGTTGAACTTACAGAGTATATTATTTACTCTAAAGGTGCATGGCTGGAGGATTCAGAGACTTTCACTGATGCACTTAAGCGTATTCGACTAGAAAGAAAACAATGTTTTGAACTCACCAAGAATCTTACTATTTCTACTAGTGTAGTAAAACCTAGTAAACTGTAGCCATTTACAACATGTCACTCAAAGGTTGATGTGATGCTTCTGTTTTAGGAAAAAGGTGTTGGAGGAGTACTTGTGTGTACATCCACCCTCTATGCCATTAAATTGGAAGATTGTAAATCAATAGTGACATATAGTCTTGTCGTATCAACTATATAAATAAGGATGTGGTTACTCCTCAATACTTTATAATAAATATGACAATGATTTATATCAATCTTTTGATTGTTATGAAATAAATATGTTTGATGTTTTGAGTCGCTTTAGACTCAGAAAACTATTAGAGAACTTATTTATCTGGCACGAGGAAAATGACAACTTGTTTCATTCAAGAATCAAACAAGGGTGAGAGTCTAGAAGAGAATAAATCATTAGTTAATCTCTCTGACAAAAAGGGGCAATCGTAACCATGTTGGTAAAAACCAAGGAGATACCTCGTATTTTGGAAAAGAAAGTATGAGATCAAGGAAACCCTGAAGGGGGAAAATGAGATTTCTCATGCGATGAGAAACGAAAATCACCAAGAATATGGAGTGAATAATGAAATTCCTAAACCTCCAGACCCAAAAAGGAAGCAAAGGATAGGCTTGCCTTAGAACTGTTCTAGATATGAAGAAAGTCATTTCACCAAAGTTGATGGAACAAGTGATTGAAGCAACTAAAACTTTTATTCCTCTTAGAGTTTGGAAAGGCTACTTAGAAAAGTACCTTACCTTATGATAACTATAGGAATTAATGGAATCAAAAGCCCCTTTATAAGAATTATTAGCTAAAGGTTTGATTAGATCTAGTATTTTACCATGGGGTGCACTAGATATTTTTGTCAAGAAGAAGGACATAACTCTGCAATTGTGTATTTAGTGTCGTATGCTCATTAAAACAACGATAAGGAGCAAATATCTTTCACCACGTATTGATGACCTCTTTGATTAGATGTGTAGAACTGAAGTGATTGATTAGCGATCAATATGTCATCAATCAAGATTGAAGGATGAGGATACCTATAAAACAACTTATAAGACAAGAATGGGCACTATGAGTTTGTAGTGTTGCCTTTTGGAGTTACAAACACATCTGTCGTATTTATAAATCTCTTGAACAGTGTGTTTAGAGATTGTTTAGACTTGTTTGTTCTAGTCTTCTGGAAGATATACTTATTTATTTTAAGCATGAAGGAGAACTTTACCCTTATGTGCAAGCGATTCTATAATGGTTAAGAGAAATTACAACAACACCAATGATATGAATTCCTGTTCTGAAGGATAGTTTGAGGGAAAAACTGATGCCTTAGGAGATGGTTTAAGGGGTGTACCTTTACATGATGAGTAAATTTAGCAAGCTTTTGTGGTAACTTTTAAAGATTCAAGGTATGATAGGTTTTCATTTTGAGTCTCACAAACTATTGAGTTTCAGAGAAAGAATATGTGTTTCTAATTCTTCTGAAATAAGAAAACTGATGTGGAAAGAAGTTCATATTCCACTATACCCAGGACATCCAGGGGTAACCAGTTACAAATAGCTGTAAAACCTCTTTAAATTCTTGAAAGGAATAAAGAATGATGTTGCGAGATTTATAGCATATTGTCTGGAGTGCCAAAGGGAAAAAGTAGAACATCAACACCTGTAGGATTGTTGTACCCACATGACATGCCATAGTGGAAATGGCAAGTTATTAGTATGGATTTTGTACAAAGTCTTTCTATGTCTGGGAAGAGACACGATGCCATTTTGAGATTGATAAACTCTTGAAGGTAGCACATTATATACCAAGGAATTGGACTGATGGAGCATCAGTGTTAGCTCACAATTTGTGCAAGATGTGTTTAGATTGCATGGTTTCCTGAGAAGGTTATCTCAAATAGAAATACGCGCGTAATGTCAAGGTTTTGGCAAACTTGTCCTCTATGTTAAGGACTAAAATTTAAAAGAGTACAATTTATTATCCTGGGAACAGATGGATAAACTAAGAAAGTTAATCAGGGTTTAGAAGATTTGTTCCAAACATATTGCATGGATTAGCAATATAAGTGGGGAGACTACTTTTCACTTGTGAAGTATTCAACAATACCTAACTTTTTGCTATTAAGATAGCTTAAATTGAAACATTGGACAGAAAGATGCCAAACTCCTATAAGCTGGGTAAGCTAAAAGATAGGATTAGCATTAGTCTAGAAATGTTATCAGAAACGGATGAAAAGATTTAGTTGATCAGAAAAGATCAGTGGAAATAGATAATCAATAGAAAAGTTACATTGATGTTAAGCATACACCAAGACAATTCTCGGTTAGAGAAGGAAAATTCTTTTAAGGATTAAACCCCTGAAAACATTTCATAAAGAATGAAATGTATTCCAAACGAGTTCCTAAGTATAAAGGACCCTTCTAAATTTTAAGGATATAAATTTTATTGATATCAAGTATCAATCTATTACCAGTTATTGCCAGGAGGCATAATGCTTTTTGTGATTTATATATGAGAAATATATTTATGTAATATATGAATATTATAATCTATGAATGATTTAAAAGTACAAGAACCTAGGAAAGGTTATGATCAAGCTTCTTAAATACTTGAAGATCGCAAGCAATGCTTGTGTAACGTAGAGGTTATGAAGTGTAAGGTCCAGTGGGACCAGTATGCATAGAATAGTTTTACATGGGGGCAAAAATTACCATGAATTCTAGCAGAAATTTCCTCATTTAGTTTATGCTTACAGCAGTTAAACAATGAATATGCTTTTAAGTTGCGTTTTGATGCTTTATATCATCGAGGACGACGAATCTTTAGGGGAAGGATATGTTACATCCCTAATTTCTAACTTGCTATACTTTTACTTTTTACTTGGACATAAGTAAATTTATTGTGATGTCATAGATTTATGACAAGATATGACATGGAATTATATTGAATATCATTTATGAAATCATGGAAATGATTATGTTATTATCGATTTAATATTTGTATGATGAGATTTGATTTATTAGTTGAATTAATTGAATAATGATGCACTAATCACATATTGTTTGATGACAAGTGAAATAGGATTACAAGTTATCAGATGACTCTTAGAGAAGAGAGAGAGTATCTTTCGAGAAGAGAGATATAGACCTTGGATTACGAGTGGTCTATTTGCCAAATGAGTATAGTGTTAAACGATAATGTGAACCAATGAGTCGTAGGAGGTAAGTCTTGTTTTGCTAGTTTACTTTTGAAACTAATCGACAGGTAGTCGATATCTTGATTATCATCTAGTCAAGTCGATGGTGAGTCGACATAGTTGTTTGTGAAGTAAACAATGTCATTGATGTAAAATGGTTGTGTTATTCTTCCTGAGTCACTTGAGGTTTTATTGTCGCTTCTTAACATCAAGACGTTTTAATCAAGTTAGATGACGTAAATATTATCGACAGATTGTGATGGGGAGGTAAACTCGACCCATTCACATCATCTGTAATCCTTAGTGGTCAAATTGAGTGGATCGTCAAGTTACTACTAATCGCTTTCTCTATTATGATGTCTATCTATTCTTTACTTGTGATGTATTGAAGAGGGAATATTTTATACATTTATGAGGAAATTACTACCTCATTGTCATTTTAACCATTCATGCCTATCCTTTAGGAGAAGTCCGTGATGAGGACGTAGGCTTTTAAACTTTTTAGATAGTGATCAAAGTGGGAGAAATAGAGGAGTTTCTAACAACTTCGGGTAGAGGTTTTTCATAGCTATGTGATAACTAAACGAAATCTTGAGTCTTGTTTTGCGTTTGTGCCCAATTCGTTGTTATCATCGTAAAGCGCTTCGAGCGTATGTCGTAAACTCCTCTTTGCGAAATTCGACGAATGTTGAATTAGAGACCATGGTGTGTTATAACTTTTGTCGTATTATAAAGGAATATACTAAATTATTTAAGTTATATTTTAGTAGTCGTTGAGGTACTTCTTTATTCTTTTACGATGTTAGTAATCGAGCAATAGTTGGAGTTCATTCAAGTCTTTATTTTTTATGTCTTGAATTTTGAAACAACTTATTTCCTTTTTAAGCTTTAACTCTTATGAGTGGGTTGTCAGATTATCCATTTCTTTTAATGTTTGCATTTGTTTATTCTGATAAATGGTTATGAGTAGTGGGTTAAATGGATATATCTGGTAGCCGCCACCTCGCCAAGTTTAGAACTCCATTATGGAGAATAATTACTGATTGAGTGGAGGTGAAACCGTATTTTTGTAGTGGTCGTATTAGGAGGAGGATGTTATGCATGTGGGTAGTGATCCTTATGTTTAGGCATGGTTTTTTTTGTGAGTGGGGGAGTTGGGTAACCTTCACAGTAAGATGGATGGGAGAAGGGAGTTGGAGTTAGTTTTCAGGGAAAGAGACAAAGTTTGGAGTGAAGGAGAGCGGCCAGGGGAGAATGATTTCATTGATCAGTTTTAAAGAGATGCAGAGAATACCATTAGGTTTCCTTCATCCTTTCTCTGTATGAACATGATTTTTTGATATGATTATAGTAGTAATGTTTCTGCTTATAGTACGTTGGGACTCATTATCTATTTCAAAGATGTGAAGTATGTAATGATACCCATTGAAACCCTGTTTGCTTCCGTCACCCTTCAACTGGAAAGGATGTTTGTCCCCTACACTTCATTGTAGTTGAAAAGCTTGCAATGATAATTTGACGTGTTTAGATGCATCCTTGAAGGCTGAATATCACTGTACTGTTATATGTTTATCTTATGAGATATTAAAATAAAGGTTTAGTGCATGGAAGACCGAGTGAAGTTGGTCAAGAATTAGCTCATTGTTATCATTAGTCCGCGGTGGTAAAGCCTTCGACGACTTAGTTTTAAGTGTTCTTTTTGACAGTCGAAAAACCATTGTATGGTTCTGTCAAAGTATAGCAGTCACTAGTTAAAAGGTGAAAGAACTTTATTTGATATACGTCGACATATGAGAAACAAGGGTGCGATGTGTATGCCAAATCCTACAAGACTTCTTAGTTATTACTTATTGAAAGTAAGGAATCTCAAATGATCGCAAAGATGCAAGGGATACTTAAGAATGGATAATCGTTTTATAAGGATTATGGAGTGACGACAGTGTCGTGTGAATCCACCTAAATCATAAAGACTAGGTTTGAGTTAGTCAAAACTCTTTAGTTAAACCTTAACTTAACCTAGGTATGGTAATTATTATATTAAGGCATTGAGATCATTTTAGATCGTGATTGAAGGGTCAAGTGCTTTGACTATGTGTAATTATTCTTACTTGCAAGAAGGGAATTAGATTCCTAGACTATAATGCTTAACCTGGGTAAGGTTATCATCTTAGTCATAATTAATCTATCTATATTTATTATGAGACAATAAGTCATGGACCTCAGGTATTGCAATGATGCAATGTGAGTCCTCGTAAAGAAAGAAAGACGAATAGGTCTGTGGATTATAGACAGTGAAAGAAAAGACTATATTGTTGAAATCGTCATGACTTCATAAGTTAAACATAGTTGACTAAGTCGAATTGTATGAATATGATAGTATCCAAGTCGAGTTGGAGTGGGTGAACATTACAACAACGTTCATTGCAAATGTCAATTTATATTGAAACTATGGCCATAGTAATGCATATGTCTCTGCATGCATTGTCAGTTCACTGTATCTGGATTGCACATCCTATCGGGAATCATACTTAGCTAGAGGGTATCTAGGGTTGTATGATTGATAGAGTTGTGTAGGATACAACACTATGTACTCGGAAAGGCAAATTACCACTGGTCACCTTTGGTCTATATTCCTCATGAAGGGTAGGGCCACTTCCTATGTGGAAGATGTGTGGGATACTGCCGGTCTGTGGTTGGAGGTAAATCACTAGAAAGATACTCTCTCTCTAGCAGAAGACATGCCGAGGCTTATGATAAAGATGTCAGATTTTCGGATGCAGTATATCTTCGAGACTTGTGTTTATTAAGACTATGTAAAGCATTATTTAAAGCAGATATTTGTAATTGATTTACTTTTGTAAACATTGTACTTGAGAAAGACAATATGGTTTATTGTATTTTGTAATGAGAAATCTTGTAATTGTTGTTACTTGATTATATATTAAATAAAAGAAAAATTCTCTATCTCATTTTACCTTGTTTAAATTACTTAATGGTAAATTTTCTGATTTTTACTTTGTTTATAGAATGTGGATGTTACATATGGTATCAGAGCTACCAGGTTCAACACTAGGGCTTATGAGTCCACTATACTAACTAGTAGTCAACATTATGCGGTTAGCTAATGTTTGAATTTTCGTGTCAGAATGGCGTGGAGAAGAACCAAGAAAACTGCTAGGAAGTCTGTTCCCTAGCTTCTGCCTGAATTAGTGGTTAAGAAGAAACCTATTGAGGAGGTTGAACTTAAAGAGTATATTATTTATTCTAAAGGTGCATGGCTGGAGGAATCAGAGACTTTCACTGATGTACTTAAGCATATTCGGCTAGAAAGAAAATAATGTTTTGAACTGACCAAGAATCCTACTATTTCTACTGGTGTAGTAAAACCTAGTAAACTGTAGACATTTACAACATGTCACTCAAAGGTTGATGTGATGCTTCTGTTTTAGGAAAAAGGTGTTGGAGGAGTACTTGTGTGTACATCCACCCTCTATGCCATTAAATTGGAAGATTGTAAATCGATAGTGACATATAGTCGTGTCGTATCAACTATATAAATAAGGATGTGGTTACTCCTAAATACTTTATAATAAAGATGACAATGATTTATATCAATCTTTTGATTGTTATGAAATAAATATGTTTGATGTTTTGAGTCGCTTTAGATTTAGAAAACTATTAGACAACTTATTTATCTGGCACGAGGAAAATGACAACATGTTTCATTCAAGAATCAAACAAGGGTGAGAGTCTAGAAGAGAATAAACCATTAGTTAATTTGTCTGACAAAAAGGGGCAATCGTAACCATGTTGGTAAAAACCAAGGAGATACCTAGTATTTTGGAAAAGAAAGTATGAGATCAAGGAAACCCTGAAGGGGGAAAATGAGATTTCTCATGGGATGAGAAAGGAAACTCACCAAGAATATGGAGTGAATAATGAAAATCCTAAAACTCTAGACCTAAAAAGGAAGCAAAGGATAGGCTTGCCTTAGAACTGTTCTAGATATGAAGAAAGTCATTTCACCAAAGTTGATGGAACAAGTGATTGAAGCAACTGAAAATTTTATTCCTCTTAGAGTTTGGAAAGGCTACCTAGAAAAGTACCTTACCTTATGATAACTATAGGAATTAATGGAATCAAAAGCCCCTTTATAAGAATTATTGGCTAAAGGTTTGATTAGATCCAATATTTTACCATGGGGTGCACTAGATATTTTTGTCAAGAAGAAGGACATAACTCTGCAATTGTGTATTTAGTGTCGTATGCTCATTAAAACAATGATAAGGAGCAAATATCTTTCACCACGTATTGATGACCTCTTTGATTAGATGTGTAGAACTGAAGTGATTGATTAGCGATCAATGTCATCAATCAATATTGAAGGATGAGGATACCCATAAAACAACTTATAAGTCAAGAATGGGTACTATGAGTTTGTAGTGTTGCCTTTTGGAGTTACAAACACCTCTGTCGTATTCATAAATCTCTTGAACAATGTGTTTAGAGATTGTTTAGACTTGTTTGTTCTAGTCTTCTGGAAGATATACTTATTTATTTTAAGCATGAAGGAGAACTTTATCCTTATGTGCAAGGGATTCTATAATGGTTAAGAGAAATTACAACAACACCAATGATATGAATTCCTGTTCTGAAGGATAGTTTGAGGGAAAAACTGATGCCTCAGGAGATGGTTTAAGGGGTGTACCTTTACATGATGAGTAAATTTAGCAAGCTCTTGTGGTAAATTTTAAAGATTCAAGGTATGATAGGTTTTCATTTTTAATCTCACAGACTATTGAGTTTCAAAGAAAGAATATGTGTTTCTAATTCTTCTGAAATAAGAAAACTGATGTGGAAAGAAGTTCATATTCCACTATACCCAGGACATCCAGGGGTAACCAGTTACAAATAGCTGTAAAACCTCTTTAAATTCTTGAAAGGAATAAAGAATGATGTTGCGAGATTTATAGCATATTGTCTAGAGTGCCAAAGGGAAAGAGTAGAACATCAACACCTGTAGGATTGTTGTACCCACATGACTTGCCATAGTGGAAATGGCAAGTTATTAGTATGGATTTTGTACAAAGTCTTTCTATGTCTGGGAAGAGACATGATGCCATTTTGAGATTGATAAACTCTCGAAGGTAGCACATTATATACCAAGGAATTGGACTGATGGAGCATTAGTGTTAGCTCATAATTTGTGCAAGATGTGTTTAGATTGCATGGTTTCTTGAGAAGGTTATCTCAGATAGAAATACGCGTGTAATGTCAAGGTTTTAGCAAACTTGTCCTCTATGTTAAGGAATGAAATTTAAAAGAGTACAATTTATTATCCTGGGAACAGATGGATAAACTAAGAAAGTTAATTAGGGTTTAGAAGATTTGTTCCAAACATATTGCATGGATTAGCAATATAAGTGGGGAGACTACTTTTCACTTGTAAAGTATTCAACAATACCTAACTTTTTGCTATTAAGATAGCTTAAATTGAAACATTGGACAGAAAGATGTCGAACTCCTATCAGCTGGGTAAGCTAGAAGATAGGATTAGCATTAGTCTGGAAATGTTATCTGAAATGGATGAAAAGATTTAACTGATCAGAAAAGATCAGTGGAAATAGATAATCAATAGAAAAGTTATGTTGATGTTAAGCATACACCAAGACAATTCTCGGTTAGAGAAGGAAAATTCTTTTAAGGGTTAAACACCTGAAAACATTTCATAAAGAATGAAATGTATTCCAAACCAGTTCCTAAGTATAAAGGACCCTTCTAAATTTTAAGGATATAAATTTTATTGATATCAAGAATCAATCTATTACCAGTTATTGCCAGGAGGGATAATGCTTTTTGTGATCTATTTATGAGAAATATATTTATGTAATATATGAATGATTTAAAAGTACAAGAACCTAGGAAAGGTTATGATCAAGCTTCTTAAATACTTTAAAATTGCAAGCAATACTTGTGTAACGTAGAGGTTATGAAGTGTAAGGTCCAGTGGGACCAGTATGCATAGAATAGTTTTACATGGGGGGAGAAATTACCATGAATTCTAGCAGAAATTTCCTCATTTATTTTATCCTTATAGCAGTTAAACAATAAATATACTTTTAAGTTGCGTTTTGATGCTTTATATCATCGAGGACGATGAAGGTTTAGGGGAAGGATATGTTACATCCCTAATTTCTAACTTGCTATACTTTTACTTTTTACTTGGACATAAGTAAATTTATTGTGATGTTATAGATTTATGACAAGATATGACATGTAATTATATTGAATATCATTTATGAAATCATGGAAATGATTATGTTATTATCGATTTAATATTTGTATGATGAGATTTGATTTATTAGTTGAATTAATTGAATAATGATGCATTGATCACATATTGTTTGATGACAAGTGAAACAGGATTACAAGTTATCAGATGACTCTCAGAGAAGAGAGAGTATCTTTCAAGAAGTGAGATATAGACCTTGGATTACGACTGGTCTATTTGCCAAATGAGTATAGTGTTAAACGATAATGTGAACCAATGAGTCGTAGGAGGTAAGTCTTGTTTTGCTAGTTTACTTTTGAAACTAATCGACAGGTAGTCGATATCTTGATTATCATCTAGTCAAGTTGATGGTGAGTCGACATAGTCATTTTTGAAGTAAACAACGTCATTGACGTAAAATGATTGTGTTATTCTTCTTGAGTCACTTGAGGTTTTATTGTCGCTTCTTAACATCAAGACATTTTAATCAAGCTAGATGATGTGAATATTGTCGACAGATTGTGATGGGGAGGTAAACTCGACCCATTCACATCATCTGTAATCCTTATTGGTCAAATTCAGTGGATCGTCAAGTTACTACTAATCGCTTTCTCTATTATGATGTCTATCTATTCTTTACTTGTGATGTATTGAAGAGGTAATCTTTTATACATTTATGAGGAAATTACTACCTCATTGTCATTTTAACCATTCATGCCTATCCTTTAGGAGAAGTCCGTGATGAGGACATAGGCTTTTAAATTTTTTAGATAATGATCAAAGTGGGACAAATAGAGGAGTTTCTAACAACTTCGGGTAGAGGTTTTTCATAGCTATGTGATAACTAAACGAAATCTTGAGTCTTGTTTTACGTTTGCGCCCAATTCATCGTTATCGTCGTAAAGCGCTTCGAGCGTATGTCGTAAACTCCTCTGCGAAATTAGACGGATGTTGAATTAGAGACCATGGTGTGTTATAACTTTGGTCGTATTATAAAGGAATATACTAAATTATTTAAGTTATATTTAAGTAGTCATTTGGGTACTTCTTTATTCTTTTACGATGTTAGTAATCGAGCAATTTAGTTGGAGTTCATTCAAGTCTTTATTTTTGATGTCTTGAATTTTGAAACAACTTATTTCCTTTTTAAGCTTTAACCCTTATGAGTGGGTTGTTGGCTTATCCATTTCTTTTAATGTTTGCATTTGTTTATTCTGATAAACGGTTATGAGTAGTGGGTCGAATGGTTATATCTGGTAGCCGCCACCTCGCCAAGTTTAGAACTCCATTATGGAGAATAATTGTGGATTGAGTGGAGGCAAAACTGTATTTCTGTAGTGGTCATATTAGGAGGAGGATTTTATGCATGTGGGCATTGATCCTTATGTTTAGGCATGGTTTTTTTGTGAGTGGGGGAGTTGGTTAACCTTTGCAGTAAGACGGATGGGAGAAGGGAGTTGGAGTTAGTTTTCAGGGAAAGAGACCAAGTTTGGAGTGAAGGAGAGTGGCCAGGGGAGAACGATTTCATTGATCAGTTTTAAAGAGATGCAGAGAATACCATCAGGTTTCCTTCATCCTTTCTCTGTGCGAACATGATTTTCTGATATGATTATAGTAGTAATGTTTCTGCTTATAGTACGTTGGGACTCATTATCTATTTCAAAGATGTGAAGTATGTAATGATACCCATTGAAATCCTGTTTTCTTCCATCACCCTTCAACCAGAAAGGATGTTTGTCTCCTGCACCGCATTGTAGTTGAAAAGCTTGCAATGATAATTTGACGTGTTTAGATGCATCCTTGAAGGCTGAATATCACTGTAATGTTGTATGTTTATCTTATGAGATATTAAAATAAATGTTTAGTACATGGAAGACTGAGTGAAGTTGGTCGAGAATTAGCTCATTGTTATCATTAGTCCACGGTGGTAAAGCCTTCGACGACTTAGTTTTAAGTGTTCTTTTTGACAGTCGAAAAACCATTGTATGGTTCTGTCAAAGTATAGCAGTTAGCTAGTTAAAAGGTGGAAGAACTTTATTTGATATCCGTCGACATATGAGAAACAAGGGTGCGATGTGTGTGCCAAATCCTACAAGACTTCTTAGTCATTCTTATTTTTGCTGAGTTTAAAATGGGTCAACTGTGGTGAGAATATTAACTAGCTTTAGATCATTTGTTTTAGCAAATAATTCTTATGTTATTTAAGTATTTAAACCATTGTGTATCTGAGAGGAGACTTACAATCAAACAAGTTAATAGAATGAAGATTTAGAGCAATATAACGAGTCTTTAGTCAAGTTTAGACTTACATGCAATCTAATTTATTAGAAGAAAATGTTATGACAAGGTTTTCTAATGTATAAATCGACAAGATTAAGTTATGTCAAAGATTTAGACACATCGAAGTAGTACATTGTGAGTGTTAAATTCTAACGTAGGGTTTTCGAACACTATATTCTTGAATTATATTTTAGAGAAGCCCTTCCAAAACGACAAAGATAAAGTTATGTCGAAGAGTCAACAGTTGAAGAAGATTCCTTCGAATGCTAAATTTTTAAACTTAGGGAGTCGAATACTTTTGTTCTATAAATTGGTTTATAGTAACCTCTTTCCAAAAACAACAAAGTTGGGTTTAGTGCCCACTCAAGAATGGATGAAATAAACAATGGGATAATTTTGAGATTGTTATTACAACGTATAGTGTTATTCAAAAAATTGATATGCTAGGAAACCGTTCATTTATCATGTAGATGGAGATGTTTCCATGAGCTTGTAGAGAGAAGAGTAAACCTCAATGCCATGTGTTAATGCATGATGAATTTTAAATACCTTGAAGTTATCAAGGTTGTTATACAGAACATATAAATAGGTAACTGTTGGATTGCGATTAATTCGAGTCGAGTGGGTGAACTTATTTCATGAGTAGACATTAAAGTGTCGCGAATCCTAATTTAGTAAATGTTTATATCTATCTTATTGAAAAGAGATTTGTTATTAGTCGACAACATTTTACCTTAGGTAGGGAAAACTATGTATTGGGCTACAATTTGACTTGAAACATAAGTCATAAGCTTCGGGTTTTGCAAGCATCCAAGAGGTACTATTAAATGGATAATCAAACATAAAGTTTATTATACCTTTTGGTCACAATTTCTCTTAGTTATTACTTATTGAAAGTAAGGAATCACACATGATTGCAAAGATGCAAGGGATGCCTAAGAATGGATAATTGTTTCATAAGGATTATGGAGTGA
Organism: Cunninghamia lanceolata; assembly: GCA_027924645.1. Taxonomy (NCBI): domain Eukaryota; kingdom Viridiplantae; phylum Streptophyta; class Pinopsida; order Cupressales; family Cupressaceae; genus Cunninghamia; species Cunninghamia lanceolata. The sequence goes on along the minus strand of BSBN01000233.1, from coordinate 13,157,911 downwards.
CGACAACGTCGTGTGAATCCACCTAAATCATATAGACTAGGTTTGAGTTAGTCAAAACTCTTTAGTTAAACCTTAACTTAACCTAGGTATGGTAATTATTATATTAAGGCATTGAGACCATTTTAGATCATGATTGAAGGGTCAAGTGCCCTGACTATGTGTAATTATTCTTACTTGCAAGAAGGGAATTAGATTCCTAGACTATAATGCTTAACCTGGGTAAGGTTATCATCTTAGTCGTAATTAATCTATCTATATTTATTATGAGACAATAAGTCGTGGACCTTAGGTATTGCAATGATGCAATGTGAGTCCTCATAAAGAAAGAAAGACGAATAGGTCTGTGGATTATAGACAATGAAAGAAAACATGTAAGGGTCGAGAAGACTATATTGTTGAAATCGTCATGACTTCATAAGTTAAACATAGTTGACCAAGTCGAACTGTAGGAATATGATAGTATCCAAGTCAAGTTGGAGTGGGTGAACATTACGACAACGTTCATTGTGAACATTAATTTATATTGAAACTATGGCCATAGTAATGCATATGTCTCTGCATGCATTATCGGTTCACTGTATTTGGATTGCACGTCCTATCAGGAATCATACTTAGCTAGAGGGTATCTATGGTTGTATGATTGATAGAGTTGTGTAGGATACAACACTATGTACTCGAAAAGGCAAATTACCACTGATCACCTTTGGTCTATATTCCTCATGAAGGGTAAGGCCACTTCTTATGTGGAAGATGTGTGGGAGACCGCCGGTCTGTGGTTGGAGGTAAATCACTGGAAATATACTCTCTCTCTAGAAGAAGACATGCCGAGGCTTGTGATAAAGATGTTAGATTTTCGGATGCAGTATATCTTTGAGACTTGTGTTTATTAAGACTATGTAAAGCATTATTTAAAGCAGATATTTGTAATTGATTTACTTTTGTAAACATTGTACTTGAGAAAGACAATATGGTTTATTGTATTTTGTAATGAGAAATCTTGTAATTGTTGTTACTTGATTATATATTAAATAAAAGAAAAATTCTCTATCTCATTTTACCTTGTTTAAATTACTTAATGGTAAATTTTCTAATTTTTACTTTGTTTATAGAATGTGGATGTTACACCGTCGGTGGCTGCTGCTCTGAGCCCCTCCTTCAACATTACAAAAAATAAAAAAAATATATGGTGGGATTGCGCCGACCAACTATGCAAATTTTAAAGGAAAGATTTGCCATTGTAATTAATTTATTTAGTAATTATTCGCTAGGATTCGTCATTGTAATTGTTTTTTTAATCAATTATTCATTAAGATTCACCAGGATTTTATAAAATTTTCTAATAATGTGCATAAATTCGCTGGGAAAATTAATATTTTTTTCAAAAAAAAGGAAAAATTCACCAAGAAAATTATAGCACTTAGCTAGGATTCCCCAGGATTTTATAGGTTTTTTTAGAGGGGGGTTCCTTAAAGTTATAATTGTACTAGACTAGGCGTCACCCAAGTAGTGGGAGTCCTTAGTTGCTTCGTGGCTAATCCTAGACAAGTTCATTGGGATGTAGTGAAGAAGGTCTTTAAATATTTGTGGGATACCTCTGAGGACTCCATTTATTATCATGGTAATTCTACAAGGGAATGTCACTCAATTGATATTTTTGGATTTGTAGATTCAGATTGGGTAGGGGATGTTGACAGTATGAAATCCATTATTGGATATGTTTCCACTATGTTTAGTGGTGCAAGCAATTGGATGAATAAGCAGTAGGTTGTGATCTCTTTGTCCACTATAGAAGTAGAGTACATGTTAGGTACTCATGCTTGTAAGGAAGCCATCTAGATTAAATGTTTGTGTTTAGATGTGGACCAGAGTCTGAAAGCTATTATAGTTCTATGTGATAGTCAGAGAGCCATATGGTTGGCAAAGAACCTATTTTTTCATGAGAGGACAAAGCATATTTATGTCTAATACCATTTTCTTCATGACATTGTATATGATGGTAGGGTGATGCTGGAGAAAGTTGACACTTTGTAGAATGTTATAGATGCATTGATGAAGCCAGTGAGCACATAAAAGTTTAGGTGGTGCTATGAGTCTATGGGCCTCTTGGTTCCTAGCAATTAGATATTTGTATTGGTGTGAGGTTTTGAAGAAGTGATAGAATGTTAGAAAAGGTGTCTCAACCTTGCTCCTAATGTTAAGATTACAGATAGTGCAATTTTTAGGCATTAGGATAGATAAACTCAATTTATGGGCTATAGAGTTGGTTTTTGGCGAAAATAAATATTTTGAGTTGCCTGGAATCACTTCTAGAGATGCATGTTGTGTAGATATATTTGAACTCCACAATTTAAAAAGGTTCCAAATGGCCTTCCATATCAAATGTTATGGCCTCCAAAAGCTAGGTCTCATGCATTGGAAATGTAAAAACATTTAGGAAACATAAAAGAGTTGTATGTGTTGACCAATTTATAACATATGTTATGACATGTCATAAGGCATATTTGGATGGAGATAACGGAGTCAAAATGGAATGCCCATCTTAGTGAGTGGATTATGATGAGCTTACAACAAGTGGAAGGAGTATGTTATTTTAGCATGTGGACTCATCTTGGGATTTGGGTGTTGGATTTATAACTAAGGATTTGGGCACCAAATTTTGAGTGGTTTTATCTCATGGTTTCCTAATTACCATTGGATTGTTTCATGTATTATATCTCCTATTTATTGGGTTCTTGAGATGGAGGTTTGATAGTGATTTTTGTAGGTATTATTATGCTATCAAAATTCCTCTAGATCTCTAGTTGGTGATACTCCTATGAAGGATTAAAATTTGAAAGTGTATTGTAACTTTTTTTTACTGAATAATACACTAATTTTCTTTGGAGTGTGGGTTTTTTTCTCCTGAAATGGTTTTCCCCACATATATCACAGATGTTATGGTAAATTGCTTTTGTGTTTATTTCCTTGTAACTATATGATTTATTTAAGTTTTGCACATATCTCCTCATAAATTAGTGTAGGAAGAATATTTCATACCCCAACTTCATTTGAACCCATGTAAGCATGCTCCCACATCAACCTTCTCATTAGCACCTCCACATTGAAATCTAATGTGTTTTGGACAATCACTATGTGAGTGAATACTTGTAATAGAGACATATACATCATGGCTTTCAATGGGGCATAAAGTATGGGAGTTGATCAAATAAAAAACCATCTTCTTAAATTCATCACCTTGAAAACTTATATCCACACATTCCTCTTCATCCACTTATCCATTAGTAGATGTAGCATCACATAAATTATCCACAACGGAGTGTTCATCTAAACAATTTGGCTTATAAGCCTCACTAACACAAGAAATATCCTCATGTTGTGAATCCTTAACCTTTGGGATATTTATACATCAACATTTGATGGCATCATTACATTCATATATTCTTGTCTCGTCTCCTAAAGAAATCAAACTCACTTGTAATCCTAAATAAGACTAATAGGCTTCATCTCTTTGGGTATTGAACTCAAGCCAAACTCCCAAGCTTCATAGGAGAGGTTAACACATATTGAAATTTTAAACCTAAACTCTTTTGGGATGTAGGAAAAAGGAATATAAAACCTATGATTGAAATTTGTAGAAACTACCAAGATCGTGGAAATACAACAAGCATGAGATTGCAAGTGAAAATGAACAAATGTATTAACAAATGAGAAGATATAAATAGGAGAAGTTGGAAACCTAACTCTCCACAAAACAAGGATAGGTGGCGACTTACAACCCATATGATCAGTGCAACTACCCATGACAATAGCAGTGAGGTGTCCATTGGAATGACACATCTCCCAAATGACCAACAACTTAGACAAAGTCAAAGAACATGTGGGAATTTGCCTAACTATGATTAAGTTAGTGTAAACTATAGGAGTTATACACCAACACCCCCCCTTAAGCATAGCTTAGGTGAGTTTATGAAAGATGGGTCCCAGCTATGTGCCTGATTAGGTACTGATGCAAGAGCATCCATGGTTCAAGAGCAATCTTGCATCAACCAAAAAACATTTGCATTCCAGTTTGTTTGCAGTTCAGTTTGTTTCTTTTCATTTTCCAGTTCAGTTTAGGTAGTTCAGTTAGAAGCAGTTTTGGCTTGTGGTCCGGTATTGGCATTTCACATCTTGCGGATCTGGACTTAGCATATACATTCATTCATTTACATCATATCAAGAATTCAGAGCATTTGGATCAGTTACCAGAAAGATATCACTATCAAAAGTTGACTGTTTCTCAGAGCAGAGCATCCTAATATTCATTGGCAACCAGCTAAAGGAGAAACTTGCGGAAGCATTTCTCGATCTTTGGAGCCTAATTACACATCATTCAATGATCTTTGGTTCGTGGTTGACCTTCCCCAAGGGTCTGTACTTCATTCCATTCATTTACCGGAAGTGTTCTATGCATTTAGATCCGACCTATCTGTGTTCACACGTTACACCTCTTCTTTGGAGTTTGTGATCTTCCTTGGCCAACGCAGAGGAATCTATTGGTCCGGAGATGATATCTATTGATGTAATAGATCCTTAAGAAAGCAGTTAGCAATTGATTCATAATTCTTAGTTTAGATTTTGTGCGAAGGGAGCTTCAAAACCTTATCCTGCGCATGTATGTAATCAGGCCTGTGATCCCTAATTGTAAACCCGCATGTTGCCAACTGATCTCTATTTGAATTCGATGATATACTGAATGAATGAATCTGGATTTGTTCTATTTCTTTGAGTTGTTTTCGTTGTGTTTACTCTTGCTGCACGGTCTGGATAGTTCATTATGTGAACCCTCCTACCGTGACTACACCAAGTGGTATCAGAGTGAAAGTTTGAATCTTTTGGGAGTGAATTGAGTGAAGATTGGCAAGGGAATTCCATAAGATCTTGCTGTGGACAGATCGCCGAATGGAGGCCAGTTGCTTGTGTTGTAACCGATCACCGATTGTGAGGCAGTTGTCACCTTATAGCCTGATCGCCGAACCTGAGATAGTTTACACTTGATAATAGGAAGAATGCCGCCGAGGAGAGTTGCTCTTGTTGGAACAATGACTGGTAGAATAGATGAGTTGATGGAGGTAATGAAAACAATGCGAATCTGATTGGATGCTATTGAAGAGGATAGGCGAAGAGGATTGACACCGAGACCTAATGTTGAAAGCGATGATGAGGAAGAATTTTAATCTATGGAACACACTAGCAAAACCCTAGGAGGTGATGAAGAAGAAGAATCAAATCAGGTAAAAATGTTGCGAGCTATTTCAAAGATTGGAAAGAGACCTAGAGTTGATGTGCCTAATTATACTGGTAATTTGAACCCTGAAGAATTGATTGACTGGATAAATGATATGGAAGAATATTTTGAATATGAGGAAATTGAAGATTCGGAGAAGGTGAAATTTGCAAAGACAAAGTTGAAAGCACATGCTGCTATATGGTGGAAAGAAGTTCAGTTGGAAAGAAATAGAAGAGGAAAAGAAAAGATTACAAAGTGGGACCGGATGTGACAAAATTAAAGAATCAGTTTATACCTGCTAACTATGAGTTGGAGTTGTTGAAAAGATTGCAAAACCTGAGACAAAAGGAGAAATCTGTGAAGGAGTACACTGAAGGATTTCATAAAATGATCATAAGGACATGACATAGTGAAGAAAACAAGGAGAAAGTGGCTAGATACATCAATGGATTGAGATTGAATATTCAAGAAGAACTAAGTTTGGTAAGGATGACATCTTTGGAAGAAGCATACCAGTTTGCCCTGAAAGTTGAAGAGAAGCTGAATAAGAAGCATGATCAGAGACAAAAAGGTAGAGGAGGTAAATTTTAGAGAGGAAGAATGTTTTCCAGATATGATTGACCATTTACAGAGTAGAACAAGTTTGACAGCCCGTTGAAGAAGGATGACAGACATAACAATGATTACCTGAGAGATGATAGAATTTTTACCAGAGAGGAAACCCTAGTGCATACCGGAATGAAGGATATAGAAGAGAAGGAAGAGGAATGGATAAGAAGACATTTAGAGGTACTTGTTTCAAGTGTGGAGGTGAAGGACATAGAGCATTTGAATGTAATCAGGGTAGTACAAGTAAGAGGATAGAAAATAGTGGAAGAGCAGCCTATGTTGAAGAAGAACCTGTTGAGTTGGATGACCCATGTTCTGTTGGTAAACTGGAGAAAGGAGAATCACTTATGATGAGGAAAGCACTATTTCAAACAGAGATAAATGAGGAACCATTGTAGAGGAAAAGCTTGTTCAGAACTAGATGCAAATCAGGAGGTAAGCATTGTAAAGTTGTGATTGATAGTGGTAGTTCAAATAACCTAGTTTCAGAGGAGATGGTGACTAAGCTGAAGTTGGAAAGATTGAAACACCCTAAGCCCTATCAGATAGCATGGATTTAGGATGACCATAAGGTATTGGTGAGTGAACAATGTTTAGTGAAATTTCATATTGGATCTTATCATGATGAAGTCTTGTGTGATATTATGCCTATGGATGTTTGTCATATCTTGTTGGGTAGACCTTGGCAGTATGATAGAAAAACTATACATGACGGGAGAAAGAATACATACACTATAACAACAAATGGAAAGAGAATTACTTTAATTCCTTTAGAAGATGATCCTAGAGATGTGGTACGTGGGAATGCTAGAATTTGCTTGGTAGATGGAAGGAAATTTTTGGATGGTTTGAGACATGAGAATATGTGTTATGCCTTGATTTCTAAAAAGCCTGAAGTATTGAAGAAAGAGACTGATGAATCACAACTGGAGGATATAAGAGAGTTGATGACAGAGTATGAAGACATCATATCAGACAATGTACCTGATGGATTACCACCTATAAGGAGTATCATCCATCGCATGGATCTTATATCGGGAGCAAGTTTGCCTAACAAAGCAGCACATCAGATGACACCGACAGAGAATGAAGAATTGAATAGACAGATACAAGAATTGTTGAGGAAAGGTTTGATCAGAGAAAGATTGAGTCCTTGTGCAGTACCTACAATGCTTGCACTGAAGAAGGATGGAGAATGGAGAATGTGTACTGATTCCAGAGCAATAAACAAGATCACAGTTAAGTATAGATTTCCTTTACCTAGGATGGATGATATCATGGATTGTTTGAGTGGAGCAAAATATTTCACAAAGATAGACTTGAAGAGTGGATACCATCAGACCAGAATCAAAGAAGGTGATGAATGGAAGACTACTTTTAAGACAAATGAAGGATTGTATGAGTGGTTAGTGATGCCTTTCAAATTGACAAATGTACCAAGTACTTTCATGAGATTGATGAATGAAGTCTTGAATAAATTCTTGGGTAAGTTTGTGATTGTGTACTTGGATGATATTCTGATTTTCAGTAAGACAAAAGAGGAACATTTGTGACATATTAGACAAGTTTTGCAGAGACTGAGAGAAGATAAATTGTTGATAAACATCAAGAAGTGTAGTTTCATGAAGGACCCTAAAAAAGTGAGCAATTGTTGAATGGCCTACACCGGAGAGCATAGGAGAGGTTAGATCATTTCATGGATTGGCTAGTTTCTACCAAAAGTTCATCAGAAATTTCAGTTCAGTTTGTAACCCTATGACAGAGACAATGAGAGGTGACAGAAAGGATTTTAAGTGGACATCTAGAGCAGATAAGAGTTTTGAGTTGTTGAAGCAGAAAGTGACAGAGCAACCTATTTTGGCATTACCAGATTTCAATAAGGTATTTCAAGTTGATTGTGATGCAAGTGGAAATGAAATTGGAGCAGTATTAAGTCAAGAAGGTAGACCTATAACATATTTTAGTGAGAAGTTGAATGATGCAAGGAGAAGATATTCAATTTATGATCAAGAGTTCTATACCAGAATTCAAGCCTTGAAGAAGTGGAGACATTACTTGTTGCCTAAGGAGTTTGTGTTGTATACAGATCATCAAGCTTTGCAATATTTGAATAGTCAAGGTAAGTTGAATCAGAGATATATGAGGTGGGTAGAGTTCATGCAGAGTTATACTTTTGTGTTGAAGCATAGGAGTGGAAAATCAAACAAAGTTGCTGATGCCTTGAGTAGAAGAAGAAACTTGTTGACAGAGATGAGAGTTGAAGAGTTGGGTTTTGATGAATTGAAGAATATGTATGAGGGAGACACTGATTTTACAGAACCTTGGAGAGCATGTAAGGAACCTGTTGTGACAAATAGAAGCAAGTGGTTGGACTCTTTCATTCAAGAAGATATGTTGTTCAAAGGAAGTCAGTTGTGCATACCTAGAAGTTTAATGAGAGATAATTTGATCAAGGAGAAGCATAGTGGTGGATTGGCAGGACATTTTAGCATTGATAAGACAATGGCTTTGGTGAATGAAATTTACTTTTGGCCTCAGATACATAAGGATGTTCAGAGATTTGTGTAGAGTTGTAGAGTTTGTCAAGTTGCAAAAGGAGGTAGTTAGAATACTAGATTGTATAAACCTTTGATAGTATCGGAGAGACCTTGGGAAGACATAAGCATGGATTTTGTGATGGGATTGCCTAAGACATAGAGAGGAAATGATTCAATATTTGTAGTGGTGGATAGATTTTCAAAGATGGCTCATTTCATACCTTGTAAGAAGACAACTAATGCAGTGCATGTAGCTGACCTATTTTTTAAGGAGATTGTGCGATTGCATGGATTACCTAAGAGCATAGTTTTAGCTAGAGACACAAAGTTTGTTGGATACTTTTGGAGGACACTTTGGAAGAAGATGAAGATAGATTTGAAGTTCAGTTCAACTTTTCATCCACAAACCGATGGACAGACAGAGGTAGTAAATAGGAGTTTGGAAAATTTGTTGAGATGTTTGGTTGGAGAGAAGACTAGAAGTTAGGATTTGATTCTTTCACAAGCAGAGTTTGCATATAATAATTCAGTAAATAGGAGTACCAAAAGAACACCTTTTGAGATTGTGACCGGAGTGAATCCTAGAGGAGTTGCAGAATTGAGAGACATCAGTACAGAAGAAAATAGAAGTGCAGAAGTAGAAGAATTTGCAGATCACATGAAGACAGTGCATGATCAGGTTAAGAAGCATTTGGAGAATATGACCAATAAGTACAAAGAGAAGGCTGATGAGAAGCGAATACATAAGGAATTTGAAGTTGGAGATGAAGTGATGGTGTACTTGAGAAAAGAAAGATTTACAGTTGGGACATATAACAAGTTGAAGATGAAGAAGTTTGGACCTTGTAAGATACTCAAAAAAATTGATTCAGGAAATGCATATGAAGTGGAATTACTAGAGACATTGGATATATCACTTATTTTCAGCATTACAGATCTCTATCAGTATCATGAAGCAGAGTTCAATGACAGCATGGAAGAAGACTTGAAGAAGTAGTTACCACAACAAGCACCGGAGCAAATTGAAGATATTTTGGGTAGTAGAGTTGGATGCAGCACTAGAGGAAGACAATACAGAGAATACCTTGTGAAGTGGAAAGGCAGACCAGAAGAAGATTCATCATGGATTTCTTAGGCTGAGGTGGATTGTCTTGGTTCTCCCCTAGCCCCAGCAAAGTGAGGGACTCACTTTTTCAATAACCCCAGATGTCTGATGCAGGAGCATCCCTGGTTCAAGAGCAATCTTGCATCAACCAAAAAACATTTGTATTCCAGTTTGTTTGCAGTTCAGTTTGTTTCTTTTCATTTTCCAATTCAGTTCAGGCAGTTCAGTCAGAAGCAGTTTCCGCTTGTGGTCTGGTATTGGCATTTCACATCTTACAGATCTGGACTTAGCATATACATTCATTCATTTACATCATATCAAGAATTCAGAGCATTTGAATTAGTTATCGGAGAGATATAGCTATCAGAAGTTGATTGTTTCTCAAAGCAAACCATCCTGATAATCACTGGTAACTAGCTGAAGGAGAAACTTGCGGAAGCATTTCCCAATCTTTGGAGCCTAATGACACATCATTCAATGATCTTTGGTTCATGGCCGACCTTCCCCAAGGGTCTGCACTTCATTCCATTCATTTACCGGAAGTGTTCTATGCATTTAGATCAGACCTATCTGTGTTCACACGTTACACCTCTTCTTTGGAGTTTGTGATCTTCCTTGGCCGATGCAGAGGAATTTATTGGTTTGGAGATGATATATATTGATGTAATATATCCTTAGGAACGTAGTTAGCAATTGATTCATAATTCTTAGTTTAGATTTTGTGCGAAGGGAGCTTCAAAGCCTTATCTTGCACATGTATGTAATCAGGCCTGTGAGCCCCAATTGTAAGCCCGCATGTTGCCAGCCGATCTCTATTTGAATTCTATGTTATACTGAATGACTGAATCTAGATTTTTTCTATTTCTTTGAGTTGTTTTCGTTGTGTTTACTCTTGCTGCATGACCTGGTACCCATGTACAAATGCATCTCTCAAAAGGTGGAGAAAGAAAGAAAACCCTATGGGGAAAAACTTTCCTCCAAAAAGAGAGAAAACAAAGAGAAAGGCTTAGATATCCCACCTAGAAGATGATGATGCTGATTCTTAAGTAGATATAAAGAACTCCTGAAGCATGTCGAAGTTGTAAGCTCTTCCATTCAACAAACTAATTAAAGTTGGTAATAATCAAGGAATGAAGACCAAGATGTAGGTCCAAGAAATATTTTGAACAACTGAAGACAAGGATGTGCATTGAGCGCACATATGAATGAGATAAGAATTTGTGATTCAAGTTGTGATTGTTACAACCCCCATTACATTTTATAGATCAGTGTGAGTACAATTTCCCAATTCCCTTTACACTTTCAATTACATGACACTACATGAGTGTATTTACAAACAAAGATGCTAGTGGAGTTCAATCAATCCTGCTATATGGAACCAACTGAGCTGAGCCGTGAGTTGACACTTGGCTCTAAAGTTGTATCTTGATTGTCTTCTTCACCGGATGTAAAATGCGAAAGATGAAGGCATAGTCAAAGTGACAAACTTTGCCTATTGCAACAAGTTTTCGATCTTTGGATTCTCAAATGAGGGCTGATGTTGCTGTGAACTCAACTGTCTTCTCAGAATCTGTGAGTGCATACATTGAGAGGTAATTTTGGAATAAATTAGGAATGTAATAGACATTGTGAACAAATCCATTTCCCAATTTGACAGTTCCTTTCCCAAGAACATCATGATAGACTTCGTCCATTAGTATTTTGTAAGTATTGCATGGCTTAATTTTGATAAACAATTCAATGAAAGGTGACATGTGATCACCCACAACTGAACTAAGGACCCATCTATTACGTTATGTTTTTGACGGTGGCATTGTATTACCTTTTTAACTTACCCTTTTGAGTGGTGAAGACTTGTTAATGCTCAGTTTTTAAAGTTAAGGTGAACTTTAATTTGAGTGTTTTTGAGCACTCTTCCTTGATACCCCCCTTAAAGTGGCAATTTATAGTTTAGTGCATTGACATCATATTACATCTTTGATTGAATTGTCCCCTTAGTTTGTTTTTCCCCCAAATTATGCAATGAATAGAAGAAGCGCGTTGAGCTACCCTAAAACAACCCGATCGGGCATTTTATAATTGTAGTGCAATACCAAGTTAGTTGGATAGGGGACAAAAAAAGAACAACTCGATTTTGAGTGGTTTTGCAAAAGTTATGGTCCTAATACACCTTATGGAAAATGTTTCCAATATACTTGGAAAAAAAATTTGCATACAATTTTTAAGAGAGGAAAAAAAAAACATATAGAGAAGCAAAAGTTTAGCCCCCGTTGGTAGAGCGCGACCAGGAGCTTATTAACCCAAAATGTGGCAAAAAGAGACCTCTTCCCACGCCAAGTTTGAGGCGGACTGGTACACCTGGGTGCCACTTTCGAGGCACACGAAGGACAGAGAGAGGTGATGTGGAGGACAGAGAGAGGCGACGTGGAGGACGAGCAGAGTTGACCCGATGAGGAGGGTTGTTGACCCCTATTGTAGCGTTCAAAGGGCGCCTGGTAGCGGCGCGTGAAACCACCTGTGTGGAGGGTGTCAATGAGGGACACAAGCCGCAAGAGAAGAGGCGCTTGCAAAGCACCTTTTGCTGTGCCTTGGAGTTCACACGGTGAGCGTTGGAAGAGACTGTCGTATGCCCTTTTGTGGGCTGGTAGGTGCCTTCCAAAACATGCCTGTATGAGGCATTTTTGATGTGTTCTAATCTCCAAAATGTAGGCCCGATAATGGGCATTTTGAGATGGTGATGTAGGCTAGTTTTGGCCACTCTATGGCTTCAAGACAATGCCCTCTACGGGCAATTCAAACTTCACAGTAGACACAACAAAAACAATGTTAAACAACAAAACCAAATACAAACAAACCAAGAAAATGCCTCACAGAAATGAAACGCGGCTTCAATGGAACGAGATGCATAGTGAATAAATGGCTTGAAGCTAACCACGAAGGCTCTGATACCATGTAGAAATTGCCAAGATTGTGGAAATACAACAAGCACGAGATTGCAAGTGAAAACGAATAAATGTATTAACAAATGAGAAGATATAAATAGGGGAAGTTGGATACCTGACTCTCCACAAAACAAGAATAGGTGGTGACTTACAACCCATATGAATAGAGCAACTACCCATGACAATAGCGGCGAGGTGTCTATTAGAATGACACATCTCCCAAATGACCAACAACTTAGACAAAGTCAAAGAACATGTGGGAATTCGCCTAACTATGATTAAGTTAGTGTAAACTATAGGAGTTATACACCAACAAAATCATTTACTTTCTCACTTTCATTCCTCCTAATGTTTGTTAGTTCACTGACAAGAGAATCAGGGAAAATATTGCATGTGTGGTGCTCACAAAGAGATACAAACAAATCATCTCAAGAATAAAAATGAAGCACAATAAAACTTTCCAACCATCCCCTTGACTTCCCATGCAATGACCTCACAAAAAATCTCATCCACAAGTCCTCGTCTACAAATTGAAAGTCCTCCATCAAATCAGAAAATACATGCACATGTGCATCCCCTTGTAAATCATCATGCTAACCAAACGTAGGCATTTGGTTGCATACTTCTTCTACCATGGTTTTCGTATTATGGGTTACCCAAGAGAGGTCTAGTTGGTTGTACCCACTTTCAAGGTAGATAAGGGGAGATTTGGCCTTTATATTCTTTATGATAGTAGTCTAGGCTTTGGATTATAAACTAATATCAAGCATCCTTATGTGGATTTGGACATCAATTGGCTAATTCTTGGATGCTTCAAGACATTGGGAATGATTTAGTGAAGGAAAATAGGCATTGAAACAATAGAGGAGGACTAATAATTATTCTCTTGGCATGATGAAGCACTGTTATAACAACTAGATTCATACCCTTCACAATAACTAGGTCTTGATACATAAGATGATACATATTAAGGAGTGGACGTAAAATGATCTTTATGCCAAGGATCCATGACTTACAACTTTATAACATGCTATACTAAACTTTACATTTCTTAGAAATATGTGTTTCTTTACATGAAATAAACTTGATCTCAATAGTAGAGGAAAAAAGAACATACATACCTTAAACCTACTATTTTACCTCTCTTGAAAAGTATCTTGAATCCTTATTGCAAGCTTGACAAAATAAACAAGCTTTGATATCTAGATAGTAGAGTCACCACCTCTTTGAAAGAAGAATACCATGAAGCACCATATAATATTAAAGAATTGAAAAAAAAGAGTGTTCACTCCAATAATAGAGTCTCCATTAACTAGTTTCAACCCTTAAATTATCCCTAGCAATGATGCCATTTGTTGGCTCTCAAAGATGTAATTCCATATCCTTAGAGTGTAAACTAATCCTCAAGGCTAGGGAACTTGTCATCAAGAGGAAAGGGAAGAGACTCATAAACAAAATATGGATAGATAGAGTACAATGCTTGAGAGTGGGTGGTCTCTCCTTCACTTTGGGCTTAGTAAACTCCTAGGAGGGTACTTAGAGATTTTCTTTATAGGGCAATTAAAAAGAAATTAAATAACAAGACTAAACCAATTAGTAGCTACATCTAATATATGATAGTCCCCAAGACCTGAGTGCTAGCAAGAAGTTGAGTCCACTTTTTGGCCAAAAAGTGGAAGTATTTTCCCTAATTTTTAGAATTTGTCACATTTGACCTCAAAATTGAAGCACTTAGAGATGAAATCATGAAAAAAATCACTAATTATAAAATGTAGTACTCGGAGTCTAGTTTCCAAATATGTAATTTATTTGAATACCTAGATAATACAAATTAATTTTCAATAGGCGTTTCTAAAAACCATTGTTTAAAAGTCACTTTTTTTTACTATACCATGCACGTGTACGTCATCCATATTTTGACCTAAATAATCATATTTTTCTAAATCCTTTTGGGAAAATATTTGTAACTCACTTAAGCATGTTTTCCATATTTTTTTGTAATTTTCTATTTAATAGATTTTTTTCTATTAATTTTTTATTGGCCATATTTGGTGTTTTAAAAAATCATGTGTACGTCACGCATAAGATGACCTAAACCTAACATTTTTTGAAACTTTTCTTTTTCAAATTGAAAAGAATTGTCTAAAGAACATTTTAATAGAATTTTTTTTCAAAAAATTATTTTAATAAAAAGTTATTAAAATACTAAAAAACCCCGATAATTCAAGTTTATGGACTTGTTTCATCAGAAATTAATTGAAAAATAGAAAAGATAATTCAATTGTAAAAAAATATATATATTTGAAATCTACACTGTCTCGTCTATAATGGGTTTTAATTTTGTCAAAAAATTCTTTTAAAAAAGTCGTTAGCCTTATTGCCAAAGTCCATTTCTTCAAAAAATTTGAAGCTTTTTGTTTTAAAAAAAATAATAAATACAAAGATATGTCTAAAACTAAAAAAAATTATATATTTTAAAACTAGACATTGTCATCTGAAATGGGTTTTAATTTCATCCAAAAATTCTAAAAAAAAGTTTGTCATTCATATTGCCAAAATCCATCATTTCTGAAAAATATTTTGCACTGAGGCTTCCACTAAAAGTTGAACCAACTTCTTGCACTTACCCACCTTTCACTAAGTCTATGACATACAATCTACTCGCAAGACCTCTCATAAAGATGAAAGTAGACCATGCACGAGGAAATGGTTATACCCATTGCTACTCCTAATGATGTGTTCAATCTTAGACTATACCTCAATGAATGGATGTAAGACAAAACCACAATGCATACCCCTCATAGATGACACTTAAATGGCTCATTAATGATATGCATTGCTTAAATAATGAGATATACATCACAAATAAGACTCTTGTGAGCATAAACCTCTAAAAATATGACTTGATTGTAAGCTCTTAAGATTCGACGGAAGTTCTAAAGTTGGATGATGCTCGCAAATAAGGTAGAGACTAACATTTAGACAAATGGTGGTAGCAAAGCTTAACTCTCAATAAAAATACTAATATCTTAGCCATCTAGATTGATGCCTACCTCATTGGGAAATAGAGTTACAAAATGTAAGAGATAAGAGAGAAGGGTAGTTGTATGGCACTAGAATAGAACTAGAGACATACAATTATAAAAATCACAAAAATAAGAAATATTACACATTCAGACATACTTCAACATCCATCTCTAATAAAGATCCTGCATATAGTAAGAAAAAGATTGATGCAAATCTTTTACAACATTTTATAGCTATACCAAGCCAACTAACCCTTAAATCATACATATAAGCAAGCAAGACATGAGATAACTTATACCATATAAGGCCTCCTAAGAAATTCTTATTATCCATGGAGACATTTGCCTATGTAACTATCTAACTATACTACACCTTTCTATAGCCCATATAAGAAAGACCCTTTCCTTACAGTGTTGCAACATTCATCCATTGGATCGCTAGAATACATGCCAACTACAAAGACAAAAAATTAGCTCAAAATACCAACCCTGCTTACATCCTTTTCTCATGTTTATATAACAATACATTTACATACTTGGGCATAGGAACCAATAGCAAGTCAAGTCAAATCAGCATTAAACCTTGTCCTCATTAGCATTCATCTGTAAGAAGAGAGAAGACACCTGTATAGGTGGAAAATCCTTCTTGGATCATGATTTTGTACCTAGGCATAGGGGAAAAGTTTCTTCAAACATATACAAGACAACAAATTTAATTTACAACCTTGCAACAACATGGAGCACATTTGTACTTCATGAAAATACCACCTCAAGCCATACCCAACATTAAATATATCAACCATTTGGATGAAGTTGTGTGCACAATAGAGTCCCATATTTATGCACTACACATGGCTCTAGAAGAATTAATAGCACCATACACAACCCCACAGGTCACCAATAAGTTCAACCATATTGTTGCAGACAAGACAAAAGCAATTGCAACCATTGAATGTTTATTGTTGTTAGGACAAGGAAGTAGAGCCCTAAAATAGTTTGTCTAGGGCTTGGACTTTGCTACACATATAGGCTTCAACCACTACCATTAAATCATCCAATGCTCTAAGAATATTGTGTAGAATGCAAATGTGTCACATATGGTCTAGGCTACCCATGTGTAGCATCATTGAAGATGGCATCCACTATTGTAAGAATAAAAACCTTAAACGATGATGAGCGTAGAGTTAACAAATAATAATGAGAAGGGTGCTAAACCCTTTGAAGTTTGAAGGAAATCAATAGTGCATGCATTGTTGGTGTATCACATTCTAGATCGATGGCCACCTTAGTGCCACACAAGCCTAAGAAGCACAATCTTGAGCATATTGCAAAGTCAAATGAAGCCACCAAAGAAATTAGACCCCACTAAAGATAGCACGGGAACACCAATAGTAAGCTATCAACTAGAAATACAATTCACCACAATATAACCCTTGGACATCCCAATAAACAGTGCATGTATTGTTGGAGTATCACATTCTAGATTGATGGCCACCCTGGTGCCATGCGAGCCCAAGAAACACAAGCTTGGAGCACATTGAGAATTCAAATGAATCCATCGAAGAAATTAGACCCCAACAAAGAGAACATGTGACACCAATAGTAAGCTGCTAGCCATAAGTATAATTCACCACGATATAACCCTTGGCCTGCTACCACCAAAGGAAACACATGGCAGGTCATGATTTGCCTAAAGAGTCCATGTAGACCAGCATGAAAGTAAATTAAAACTCAAACTAGAAGCACCAACAAGACAACCCCTTGTACTTGAACACACCCTAGAAAGAAAGTTGAAACCCACATGACTTATGGGGCATGATCAACACATGAAATTTCCCATACAAATATAAGTGCTAACTAATCCCCAAGGCTCTCACTAACTATCTATCACATTCAACCAATAGTCAACGAGGTCAATTGATGTTTGCATGAAGTAGAAGGGGAGTTCCCACTATTGATCACGTATGTTGACATGACAAATTTGATTCATTCACGGGGCTCAGCAGTGCATTTGTGGTGGTTATTGTCCTAACTTTTGCGATTGTTAGATTGTCTCCTTAAGGTGTGTGTGTCAGCTATTGGATCTTGTTTCCTACGTGCCAAGTGTTATTCATTATCAACTTTTTAATGCGAAAAATAATGTGGTGGTCACTCCCTATGCTCTTGTAAGTCGTGATGGTCATGTACTAACACATGTCCCCTTCAGCGATGTGATAGCCATAAGTTTGAGTAATCTAAGTTAGTCATGGAAGCCACGTGCTATGTAGTAAATGGGCCAATGACTAAACTAGTTGACAAGGGTTGACATGTAATACTTGGTCTTAACAAAATTTGACAACTCACACAAAACCTTAGACAAAACTCATCACATAGTTGTGTGCTTGGTAATAAGCTATGTCTACAATTATTTCTACCTAGTGAAGTTGAAATATTAGGAGAAGCTCACAATGACATACCAATGAAGATCATTGCCATCATTAGAACACATTTTCTTGCTGTAGATAAACTAATAGAAACCAAATTGTTGCCAAAAATAATGGGTTTGATTTTTGGTAGTTCGTTTAAGGTGTCACATCTTTACTCCACATGTATTTTATATAGGGTTAAAATAAAAAAAAGAATTATTTAATCCTTCCAGATTAATTTTAAAACTTATGGACACATAAACAAATATGCTTACACATTGTTCTTTACAAATTTATGGCTAGTCTAAACTTGTGCAAACATTACAATTTATAATAACTAGACAATTGTATCTATTTATTTTGCTCTCTAAATTATACCTCTAAATTTATTGTATTTATAATGAGACACAATACATATATTTGATTTTATTGTTTTCTACCTTCGCTTGTATTCTAATTAGATTTTATATTCAATTTAATTCTACATTATCCATTTTAATAATTTAATCTCATCTTAACACGTTGATTAATCACTAACTCAAAAATAACAATACAAAAACTATTTACTAATTCTTAATAAACAATCAAATACATATTAATCACCAAGTAACAATTAATTAAAAATATTATTTATATTTATAAAAAATTAAAATTATAAGAATTTATAAGCAATTAAGATAAATGGTCCCTTTAAATATTAGGCATCTAAGTTTGAAATTTGAGAGCGTTGTGTAAGGTGTTCACCTATACCAACAACAAACTTTTGAATTAAAAAATAAAACTATAAGAATTTATAAGCAATTAAGATAAATGGCCCCTTTTAAATATTAGGCATCTAAAGTTTGAAATTATTTTAATGATTGAATCTCAAAAAATTAACAAAACCTAATCATTTTCTTTTAAGTCTATACACTATTCATTTGTTTTCTCTGATCCTATCTAAAACCCACCCATTTCCCTCTTGAAGGTTGGCTATTCTTAAATATCATCCACTTCAACAATCAAAGGTCAATTTTGATCAATAAAAATAAAAATTATGAATGAGATGTAAAATTACTATTGATTGTTTGACAATTAAAATGAATGATATTTAAGTAGAGTGCTATTGAAGAGACTGTGTAGAGGACTATTGAAGAGACTGCCCTAAAACAGATATCTTTGACCATTAAAATGAATGATATTTAATTAGAGTGCTATTGAAAAGACGAAATCTTTAAAAAAATTGCACAGTGACTCAAATTTCCTATGAAACATATTATACGGAATGCCCTACATGTAGTCGAAGCACTCTGAAATGAAATTCAAATATAACGTAAGGGAGAGGGCCCAGTTGCTGCCCACACCCCAATAACCGCTATGTTTTTAATCACTTGACCCCCCAATTAAATTTTTAAAAAGAACCAATACATGTAAAATACCAACCAAATAAATTAACACAAATGCACCAATACATGTTTACAACATTTGTACATGTTCACAAATGCACCAATACATTTGTAAATTAACCAATGAAATTAAGACAAGTGTACAAATGTGATAGCGAGCGGTTACCGGCACATCGGTGCGGATACATGGGGCGACATGTTGAAATGACCATTTTTCGACCCATGTGCACATAACGCATCCTAAGGAGAAATGTATAAGTGCCCAGAAGCCAAAATAATAGCTTTAAGCTCTTCAGACGCAAACGAAAAACCCAAAAAAAATTGTCGAAATTCGATATGTCTAACTATGTGCTTACGTTCGCGCGGCTACTGGCCCTCTCCCTTATTCAGAAATCTTGAGAATAATAACCAAATCTTTGAAACGGATAAGATTGGGCGGAAAATCGATGTCTAAGAGTAAACTTGGTGCGCTGTACATAGCTATTTGCCAAAAATCAATGTCTGAGAGTAAACTTGGCGTGCTGTACATAGCTATTTTTGGGAAATAGCTATGTACAGCGCGCCAAATTTACTGTCAGACATTGATTTTCCCCCTAATCTTATTAGCTTCAAAGATTTGGCTATTATTCTCAAGATTTTCACAGGCTAAAGTCTGAAGAAGTTAGGTATATTCGAATTTCAAAGGCGCAGATTCATTTCAGAGGGCTTCAAGTGCATGTACGGCGTCCAGTATAATATGTTTCACAGGAAATTTGAGGCAAAATGATGCAAGACAAAATTCCTCCAAACGCGCTTTCATCGATTGCAGAGTGACCGTAAATTTTGCATTATATTTATGTGTGATGTGACACTGGCTTTCGCGTTTTCTACCTCTAACTTTCTCTCGATTTGCTGTGAACTCTACAGCCGCGAACTCTTCTTCTTTTGTTTTGCTGTTCTTTAGTTTGTTCTCTGCAGCTGTGCTGGCTGCTTGACCGTTCCTTGCGTACCTATTATTTGATTGATTTAATCCAATTTAAAAAAAAAAAAAACTTGCTCTCGATTTTTTTTTGGGAGTATTCCTACAAAAATTTAACCAAGTTGTTAGGATGTCTGCTCAACTTTGTTACAATATGTATGGTGTAGGACATTGTAGTTGACGTAGGTAAGGAGGTTACATATTTATTTATTTATGTTTTGGACTTTTGGCCTTGTTTGGCTTGCTATTCCATATATTTTTGGGGTGCATTAAGGGCAATAATTTGATAGCAGAAAGGTTTAAGATTATATAATGATGTGAACACCCACAATGGTCCTTAATATACTTAAACAATGTCATTATTAGTGACAGTCTATTTCATAAAGTTAACCTGGAACTGTGATGGAGAATTTTGGAACAAATTTGCAAGGTTTTAATTGTGTCATGCTTCAACCAAATTTTGTGAGAAATTAATTTTTATTGGGCCTAAGATATAGGGCTCTCCATAAACTACAACATAATATATTCAACACCAAAATCATATGTCTATGTAAAATCAAAACACAATTGAACAATGAGCATCCAGAAACACTCTAATGTTAATCTCTCACATATCTAAACTTTGGAGACTTTTACAATTGCAAACTTGCTATATGACTCTGAATACCTTGCATGTCTTCCTTTAGCAAAAATTTCACCTCTGCTTGCAATTTTTGCGCCTTTGGCCCTTTGCCTCAAAGCTTGTGGTTCTAGCCTTTGTTCCAAACCAAACATCCGGACTCTTCATGCAATCTTGCAACCACTAAATTCTTGCTTAAAACTTTTGATACCGCACAAATTCTTAGAAATAGACTTTGGAACCCTGTTTGCACTTGTCCACCAATTGTGCATTTCCATTGGATCTTTTTAAGTTCGACTACTTTACATATTAAAAGGCCATGTATCAAAATCACATTGGGCTTTTCGCTCATCCTTACAAATATTGGGCTTTGTCTGTCTACACCATGTGTGCATTGGTTCAATGACGTGAAGGTACTTTGAACTAGGTCCACCTAGAAAGCGAATATCACATAGGCATTAGAATAAACTAAAATAATTGGCCACATGTACTTAAGACGTCTTGCCAACCCCACAACCATGCATCCTAGGGCACACATATACACAACTTTGGTGTGATAAAATTTGATGGTTTCATCTATTTGATAGTGATGGTCCTGCACCCATCATGGGCATTTCCAAAGGCGGTATTGCTTATACAAGCACCATTTCCATGCTTATTTGAATGTGGTCCCCTTGCAAATATTACCATATTGAAATTTGGTGTGGGTTTAGATTTAAAGCACATATATGCTTTAAGGCTAGATTTGAATAACAATTTAATTTGCAAACTAGAAAAGAAATAACTCTTAGTTTTGTTGACTATGCAAGGCATTTTAGATAATGACATGGACCATTCTACACCCGTGGACAAATGCATAATCAAGTAGTTGGAAATTTAATGAGGTTGTGGCCAACATAGCCTTGAGGATCTCAAGTTCAAAGAGGCAGTTGCAAGATTTAATTTTTGGTCAATACAAGGACTCTATCAAGGGTGTGAATCTTAAAAAGATTATCTAATGAGTTGGAGTTGATTGGTCCTTTCTAACATGGCAAGGTACCTTCATTCTCTCTAGGCTCTCTCTTGCTAAATTCTTGTTATATGCATTCTTCAATTATGTCAACATAAAAAAGAACACATAAAAAAACACAAAAAACGTATGCTTCTTTTGCAAAGCACTATCTCTGAGCAAGAAGCTGATTCGATATGATGAAAACTCCTCCAACCTCTAGTGCCTCCAGCCTCCAATGGTGACCTCTTTACATTTTAGCCAATAGCATATGAGTCTCTGAAGGCCCCATTAGGTGTAGCAAAGCTATCTTCGAAAATAAAAAAATCCAAGCATAGATTAAAACTAGTCCCGTTAGGTGTAGCAAAGATAGCTCTGAAAATAAAAAATCCAAGCATAGATTAAAAAGTCCATGTTAAAGTGTTGGGCCCAACCAAAATTGTACTTTTACGCAATATCTTTCTTACAACTTTAAAATTAAATCTGAAACCTGGATCCTCTTACCTCTCAGTCCCCACTCGAAAGATTTACCAACTAACCCAACTATTTTCTTTACCCAAATGAATAGTGAACTTTGTTTTAAACCTTTGTGAGAGAAATGGTGAAAAACAAAACTAAAAATAAACCCTAAAACAATATAATACTCAATTGTTTAAAATATAGTATTAACACCACTTTCCATTCCAGCTGCCTTACGCCTTGGCTATGCTTTACTTCTTATGGAGAGGATAATTATGTCTTTTATATGCTGCAATAATAGTATTCCATGAAACCCTGTTTTATTCTTTCATATGGGCAGACACTTTAGCGTCTTCCACTAAACTTTTACACTTGGCATTCATGTAAATAAACCCCTGCAGACAATCTTCACTTCCTTACGCCCTTCAAAGAGCGCCTAGCATCCACGTGGAGGGAGAAACCCCTGAGCGGTTCAATCTGCATAACCTTAAACGGATCCTTAGAATTGAAAAATCTGCATACAATCCCTCAGAATTTAAAGAGACGGAGGGAATTCTTCCCTTAAATGAATCAAATGAATAATGAAGAGGCACAAAACAAAAACAAACTTTCTCCAGCACTCTAAATTTTGATGGGGCTAACATCATCGAAATCCCTTGCAAACTCAACAATTCTTCTTTCAAACATATCCAGATTTTATACAAATCCAGATTAATCAATGCATACAACTTCAACTAAAATAAATCGACACCTTTCACTTTTCATGACTTCGGTATATGCTCTGGTGTACTCTAAAACAACGGCTAAACAACAGCTCCTTAAAATATGTACCTAACAAATCTTTCATGCCAGTCTACTACTTTAGTACGCCCAAGTTCTCCTTCTCCGAATGCAGCATCGAAACAATGAACGATTCTCCATTGCACCGGGCATCAGATCATCTGATACCATATGTTTGGCAAAATCTCAGAGATCATTTACATTTTAGAAAAAACAAATATTGATAATGATATTGAGATTTTCGTGTCATTTTACATTGCAATACAATTGGCTTTATAAAGCCATTTATTTTGGGGAATATAACTTCCTACAAATTAACAATAACTTCAAATTTAACTATTAATTAACATAAGTCACTATGATGACTTTATTTTAATATAAGTCTTAATACTCTAACAAGAACAACATTCTCTAGGAAAAAAAAAATGAGGAGATGCGATTTCGGCAAAGGTTTTGGTGTACGACCATTTTCAGCAGATGGACATCGATCGTGGGCAGCAAAGGTGGAAAAGGAGGTCCCCTCAAAGGAAATTCAAGGAAAGGCGCAGAAGGAAGTGTGGAGGGCAAAGGAGGAACCAGCTCTGGAGAAGATTTCAGCAAGAAGACCAGGAAAGGCTATTGCTCGGGAGCATAACCTACAGAGAAGAAACCCTAGGTCTGTTGGAAATTTCGCTGAAGGGTTAAGAAGACAATTCCCTTCACAGGGCAATTAGAGGGGATTTGGAAAGGGCGGCAACGGTAAGAACCCTTTCAGACCCAAAAGCAATCAATCAATGGCGATGGTGCTGGATTCGAAGCTTTTAGGGCCCTCAATTAGAAAGATGGAAGAATTAGGGCTAATTATCAAATGGTTTGGATGGTGCTTCAACAAGGAAAGCTTGGAAAAATGGTGGAAGGAGAAGTGGGGAGAAGATTTCAATTTCAAAACCCTAGCGAAAGGCTACCTTCTGGTTATGTGCCCTTTAATAGAGGTTAGAAAGGAGATTCTGGAAGGAATCTGGTTGATGGATGGCTTTGGTTTTTATATTCGGAAATGGGAGTTAGGGTTTGATCCCATGAAGCATCAGATGGAGTATTTACAAGAATGGTATGAACTTCCTAATCTTCCTGTGGAATTTTGGCAATCGAAAATCTTAGAAGAATTAGGAAATTGTTTGGGGCACTTCGTCTGAGCAGAAGAATAGGCGAAAGAAGGTAGCAGCATGAATTATGTCAGAATCTGTGTTGAAATCAAACCAAAAAGCACTCACTGGAATAAATTGGAAATAATTATAGAATGGGACCAATTGGATCAATCTGTGATCCTAAAGCAGAACCCTTTGGGACGCTTTTTAAAAACCCTAGGTTGGAGATCTTGGGATCCCCCAAAGCCGGTGAAGGAAAAGTCGATCCAGGTAAAAGGCAGGGTAGATGAGAACCTGGGCTCTCATGACAAAGTAGAAGGCTCAGTTAACTCCAACAGGATTAGCAAGGAGTAGGAGGCTCCAGAGAAAACAAATATCTCGATGGAGGTTGATCAGGGTCCAGACCCCAGAGATCTAAATAATGAGATTAATGAGAAAGTTGGGGAAGTTTTGCTTCAGATTGACAATAATTTTGAAATGGAAAATCTGGATTCATTGTTGGAAGTGAGCTAGGAATTGGTGGCACTGGCTCAAGAGGCCAAAGAGGCTTCTAATGGAGAGAGGCTTGACGATGATTTGGATTCAGTTTGGGAAGATCGTGATGATTTTACTGAAGTTGGCTTGGAACTTGATGCTAAGGACCCTTTGGAAGCTTTGGGGGATTTGCAAAAGCTTGGGATATGTCAGAAGGATGTTGTCAAGTTGTCCCCAGACTGTGGAGATACCAAGAAGTGGGGAAGGCCACCTAATGCAGAAAAACTCAAAATAGATGGAAAGGCAAGTGGGCAGAAGAAGATTTTGGAAATGTTGAAAGTAGGGAAGGGTGGAACCCTTCCTGAAGGAAGATGAAAATCGTTTCTTGGAATGTTATGGGCTTAAATGCCCCTAACAAAAAGCGTCTGGTGAAGCTTCTTTTGGAGGCTTCCCAGACTAATATTTGTTTAATCCAAGAAACTAAATTAAATCAGGTGGAGGTTGAACTTCTGAGTAGATAGCTGGGATCATGGAAGTTGTTGGTTGTCAATGGGGTAGGGCAAGGAGGAGGTCTGATAACTCTGTGGTGCCCCAATAAAGTCTTCCTTG
Source organism: Cunninghamia lanceolata (assembly GCA_027924645.1). NCBI lineage: Eukaryota > Viridiplantae > Streptophyta > Pinopsida > Cupressales > Cupressaceae > Cunninghamia > Cunninghamia lanceolata. The sequence continues at coordinate 13,132,622 of BSBN01000233.1, read as the reverse complement.
ATTTAGTGGATAGGAGTAGTAGATGGATGGCTTGTAAAGTCAGAAGTTTTTCTTCCAATTTAAGTTTTATGCTAGTCAATGTGTATGGCCCCAATTCTTGCATTGAAAAAAGGGAAGTTTGGAGGGAGGTGGAGGTTCTGTTGAGCTCGAGGGATTTTGAGTTTTGTTGCATTGGAGGAGACTTCAATGCAATTTTGCATTCAGGAGATAAGAGGGGAGGTGTAGGAAAGAAGCTTCAATCCCAAATAGATTTTGAAGATTTTGTAGACAGAAAACATCTTTTGGAGATCTCTATGGCAAATGGTTCCTATACTTGGACTAACAGAAGATTGGGCTTCTGTGCTATAGCAGAAAAGCTGGATAGATTTTTATTCAAAGGGGATCTTAGGCTTTTTCCTTTCTCTTTGGAAACCAAAATTCTTCCTTTTTCAGGGTCTGACCACTTTCCTGTATTGCTTGAGATTGAGGGGGAGAAAAAACCTATTAGACATGCCCATTCAAATTTGAGAAGATGTGGTTCAAGGACCCAATTTTTTTGGGCCTGCTAGATCAATGGTGGAAGGAGGTTGAGGTAGATGGTTCTAAGATGTTCATTTTAGCAACAAAGTTGAAATAGGTGAAATGTAAAATCAAGGACTAGAATAAGCTCCATTTCAAAGATATTTTTGAGGAAAAAATGATTGTTAAAGAAGAATTGGGGGCACTGAATGAAGAAATTATGAATTCAGGTATGGATAATGCTAAATTTGTGAAAGAAAAAGAACTTCTCAATAAGTTAAGTTCAATTTTGGAAAAAGAAGAGATTTTTTGGCAGCGAAAATCAAGGGAACTGTGGTTGAAAGAGGGTGACAAGAATACAAAGTTTTTTCATAATTCCACTAGGGCTGGATGGGAGGCCAATAGAATTACCAGCATTAAGCTTCCTGATGGGCAAGTCTGTGACAAACAGGAAGAGATTTCAGTGACAGTAGTGAATTTTTTCCAAAATCTGTTAAATGAATATGAGGGGTCTACTCTGAATCAGAGTTTTCTCTTGGATTGCATTCCTACTCTAGTCTCAGAGGATTAGAAGAGAATCTTATTTAGTAAATTCACAGAAGAAGAAGTAAGAACAATCCTTTTTCAGCTTCATCCAGAAAAGGCTCCGGGACCCGATGGTTTTCCCGCAGCCTTCTTTCAACAAAGTTGGGGCATCGTTGGGCCTGATGTAGTGGCGGTTTTAGAAGATTCAAGGGACTCTAGGATGGTGCTTAAGGAGATCAATAATACCTTCATTGCTTTGATTCTGAAAAAAGAAAAGTCTAAGAGACTGGAAGACTTCAGGTTGATCTCCCTTTGCAACACAATTTACAAAATTCTGGCAAAGTCAATTGCCAATAGAATTAGGAGATTGTTGCCGATTCTTATTTTGGAGGAGCAAATAGGTTTTGTCCTAGGTAGGTCTATTTTTGATGGGGTCATAATAGTACAGGAAGCCTTGCACTCGATTTCAAGGACTAGGAAACAAGCAATGTTTTTGAAACTGGAAATTTGAAAGGCTTATGATAAGGTCAGTTGGAGGTTCATTTTCAAAGTCTTGGAAGCCTTTGGTTTTCAGAAGGAATGGTTAGATTGGATTTTCAAATGGATCTCTTGCCCAAGATTCTTGGTGTTGGTGAACAGGACTCCAGAAGGTTTTTTTGAAGTCTCTCGAGGTCTTCAGCAAGGGGACCCATTGTCTCCTTTTCTTTTCATTCTACTGGCGGAAGCTCTGGGAAGAGCCTTGTCTAGGGCTACTGATACAGTTATGATTAAAGGAATTCAAGTCACCAATAGCTCAGCCCCCATAACCCACCAACAATTTGTGGATGATACCATGCTTCTAGGGCAGGCAGGGATAGCTGAGGCTAGAGATTTCAAATCCATCCTTCATCAGTATTCAACTATCTCTGGGTAAGAGGTAAGATTTGATAAATCTGAACCTTTTTTCTTTTTCACAGAGCATACTTTAGAAAGAAGAATTCTTTAGATTCTAGGGTTTAAACTTGGCAAGTTGCCAAGCAAATATCTGGGGCTCCCTTTAGCCTCTGGGGTGCAGTTTGGGAAACTTTGGGATCCTTTGATTACAAAGATAGAAGGAAAACTTTCTTGGAAAGGTAAATGGCTATCTTGGGCGGGCAGGCTCACTATGATTAAGGCGGTTTTGGTAGCAATGCTAGTTTATATGATGTCTTGCTTTCCCCTCCCAGTAGGGGTAGGTAAAAGGTTGGATCAGAAAATGAAGAACTTCTTTTGGCAAGGTACAGGAGACAAGAAAAAAGATTCCTCTGATAAGTTGGGATAATATATGCAAATCGAAGGAAGTAGCAGGAATTGGAATTAAAAAGCTCAAATTACATAATATGGCTCTTGGAACAAAATTGGTTTGGCAAATTTATGCCAAACAAGACCTTAAATGGGTTAAGATTATAAAAGCTAAATATCTGGATGCAGGAGAGACCAACATTTTTAGCATGAGAACATTGCCAAAAGGGTTAAGGGTATGGAACTATATTAGGAATTGCAGGGACCTAGTCTTGGATTACCTCTCTTGGGATGTTCAAAATGGGCGTTCTGCCCTTTTTTGGGAGGATCCTTGGAGCGGACTTGGAAAATTGGATAACTTGGACAGTCTCAGACATGCCAAGGAAGTGACCTCAATCCATTGGGGTAAGTATGCTAGGGATTATGTGGAATTTTTTCCTAACAATGGAATAATGGAATGGAGATGGAAAGATGTGCGACATCTAGGTCTGAGTCTAGCAGAAACTAAAGACTTTGAAGATGCAGTTAAAGACCACAGGCTGAATTTTAGAGAAGGCAGGGATGAATTGAGATGGACGGGTGCAGCTTCAGGGGATTATAATGAGAGGGATGGTCATATAATACTTATCCAAAGGCATGAAGAAGCTTTGGACTTACCGAGTTTCCTTTGCTGGAGTAAACACTGCCTCCCAAAGGCTGGGATGTTTTCCTAGGCAACAATTCAAGGGAGAGTTCTCACGGCGGACATGTTTAAAACATTGGGCTTCAACAACCCTTCTCGATGTGTGTTATGTAAGGCAAAAGAGGAGTCAGGTGATCATCTGTTTGTCAATTGTCCATTTACAATGAAGTGTTGGTATTGGATTTGTGATAGACTCAATCTCAGCTCGGCCATTCCTAGAACTTTGGTAAATCTTTTTCTGAGTTGGCCTATTTTATACAAGAACTCAGTTTTCTCTAGGCTGTGGTGGACTTGTCCCTCCCTTGTTGTCTGGGAAGTGTTGAAGGAGAGGAATCACAGAATCTTCAAGGACTCAGCCACACCCCTCTGAACTTTTTTTAACAAATTGGAAGCTAAGATAGTGGAAGTGGTTAATGCAAGGTTGGATCAAGGATGTAATTCCAAATCCTCTTTTTTGAGTTGGGATGCTTCCATGCAACAGAAATGTAATGGTCGTAGGATTCCGCCATGTTTTTATCTTAATAACCCAGGTCCCAGGTCAAACCGAGCAAATGTCAAGTGGCAACCTCTGGAGTTTGGATGGTTTAAACTCAACTTTGACGGGCTTCTAGGGGCAATCTGGGTTGGTCTGGGGCAGGGTGTGTGGTATCAGATTGGGAAGGAAAGGCAATTGCAAAATTGGCACATCCTTTGAGCGAGGACACTAATAATATGATAGAATTGTAGGCAGTAAGGCTTGGACTCCTTCTGTGTCGGGAGCTTAAAATTACAAAATTAATGATTGAAGGCGACTCGATGATTGTTGTTAATGCATTGAGAACAAAGAACTGTCAAAACTAGCTTGTACGTGCTCTTTTGGAGGAGACTCTAGAAATCCTCAACGCCTTTCAGGAAGTCACTATCAATCACATCTATCGTGAAGGAAATTTGGAAGCAGATCATCTTTCTAATTTAGGAGCAGATGGCTTGTGCCTTAAGGAATTAGGCGAGGGGGTGGTATGGAGGGTGCCACCTCACATAGTTGAGGTGGCCGCCTCGGCGGGCCTGCAAGAAAACTAGGTAGGGGCAATGATTATTGCACATCACCAGTGACAGTAAAGATTGGAAAGGATGGCTTCCGACAGGAATTTATATTTGCAGAGTTTGAAAAGACAGGTGGCAGAGATTAAGCACACGAGAGGTAGATCTCACGGTTGGAGGCAGTCACGAAGTGAGAGTTGTGAGTTGGCAAGATAATAGATAGTATTTGCTCACGCTACTCCCATCATTTCAAGTTATGTGAATTTCCTTCTTATTTCACTCGGCGTTTGGTTATTTCTTCATTCTGCTCTGTATGGAGATCCCGTCACCGCCACTGCCAATTATCATTCACCTTCTTCCTGCTTGTTATCTCGTCTGTGGTGGTATGGAGTCTCCTATTTGTCTTTCTACAAAAGTCAGACAAATGGCATTCAAAGGAGAAATCATAGAGCAGAGGCTCAAGAGGTTTCTGAAGGAGAACGATGCTTTCTCTGTTAAGGCAACAAAGCTCCTTCTGGGTAAAAGTTTTGTTGCAGGTGGAGAAAGATATCGAGTGGACTTCGACATCTCTTCTAGGGTAGTCACAGCTTTGTTGGACATTTCCATGTCCAAGGATGAAGTTAAGCTTTTGGTGCAGCACCTCTTCAAAGGGACTTTCCTGGAGGGGCTCGATGATGTGCTCGCGGCGGCGGAAAGAGGTGGGCTTCCGAGGCCCAAAGACTTGCACAGAGCAAATCAACTAGGGGTCACCATTGAATACTTTCCTTGCATTTTGGATATCAGAGGAGTCGAGCTAGTTGCACATAGAAGCAAGGCTCGAAGGGGCAGTGATTTCCTAAAGAAAATGTTTAACATCACTCCAACGGAAGGGTTTGAGTGCGTTGGGGAATTTCGTGATTATCTCTTCGTGGAAGGTGAGCTCTGAAGTCATCCTAGTGCTATGTGTTTGGTGGTTCGACTATGTGCTGGTGGTTCCTTTTGTTCGTTTTCATATAGTTTAGTTTCAATCTCTTGCTGCAAGGAGTGGTTGAAGGTAGTTTCTGCTTAGTTTTTTGAAGTTTACTTGTTAATAGTAATACTAGTTGGTATTGTGAATGGGAAAATGAAATAAATCAATAAAGATAATTAACCCAAACAACAATGAAATGTGTGAATAACAAGAACAAACAAATGAAAGCATAAAACTTACAACCTTGTTACCCTGCGGCTTCCATTGGTCGCCTATTCTTTCTCGATCCTGAATGATGAAGATGGCCCTCAGGGAGCTTGCTTCCTTGCTTCGATTCGTCAAGATGACAAGTAGAAATGGCTATGTGATATGATTTCCTGCATTATGATGGTATGAAGGAGAGAAGAAGAGAAGAAGAAGAAGATTCCCTAGAGGAATTTGGGCATAGTAAGGATGCCAGAAGAAGTCTCCCTAATTGCTTAGAGAAGGGTTCTATTTATAGATTTTCTAAAAATAGAATGGAGGGTGAGGATCAACTGATGAGATCAATGGCTGGAAATAAAAGTGAATCTTTTATTCATTGTAGATGAATTAAAAATTCAGAGTGGAGGATAGTGAGTTATGACAATTGAATTAAGAATTCATGGTGGAGAATAATGAGTTGTGATAATTGAATTAAGAATTCAAGGTGGAGGATAATGGGGAACCATTGAATTAAGAATTCAAGGTGGAGGATAATGGGGAACAATTGAATTAAGAATTCAATTGGTGAAGGCTAGTGGGGAACATTGAATTAAGAATTCAATTTTGGATTTTGGAGGATATTAGCTAATTAAATATTAAGAATATTTAATTGCATGTGCAACATGGTGAGGTGGAAGGGATGAGGTGGAAAGATGAGGTAGATTGATGAGGTGGATTGATGAAGTGGATTTAGGATTTGAGACATTTAGAAGAATTTAGGGATTTCAATTAAATAAAATAATTTTATTTAATTGTAGGATAATGAACCAATTAAATAAACTTTGAATATTTATTTAATTCACAGAGGAAAATAAGAATTAAGATAAATATCAGAATATTTACTTAATTCGACCTGTGTCAATTTTAGGCTATTACATTTTGCCCCTCTTTGAAGCAATGTGTTTTATCATGTTGTTTCAAAGAATAAGAATAGTCTGATAATGATACATGCCCCAGTTTGCCCCTGGTATAGGTTATAATGATAGGATGCCCCCTCGGGAGATTGGACGGGGAGAAGGCGGCAGGCATGAGACGGACAATCTCACGATAAGATATGTTGACAGGAATGAAATGGTTGAATGCAGAAGAAAGGGATGAATGATATGGAATGCAAAATAAAAATGATAACACACACAAGCAAGTAAGCAAGTATGCACAAATAATACAGGAATAACCACGGTATTGCCCCTGTCGAGCGGTAAACTAATGCTATGGATCAACGATGTCTGGTTTCAGGAATGAAATATGTCGTATAAGACTCCGGGTCTGGTTTCGACATTATAACATCATGTCTAAGACATTTGCTACGATAGTGTTGTCATGGTGAGGAACAATATATCCCTAGACCAACACGGTAGGCGTGTTGTCATGGCGGGGAATGATGGATCCCTAGAGCAACACAAAAGATAGTGTCTGGTTTCAGGAAATGAAGCATGTCATGTAAGACGCGTGTGTTGGTCTGATTTCAACAATGCAACATCATGTTTAAGACAATTGATTGATTGATTGATGGAGTTGGTTTACGACCGGACAAGGATCAAGACCATTGATTGTGATTGGATCATTTGACAAGATTGACTTGACTTGATTAGTGTGGATTAAGGATAGACTTGCAATTGGATATAGTATGGATATGAGATGTGATTGGATATGGAATGGATATGAGATGTGATTGGATATGGTATGGATATGAATATGGATATTTGTCATCTTGATATAGCAAGTATTTTGAACCGCTTCCATCATTGGGCTTTATTATGTTGTAAGAAAATACAAGCATCTAGGTATAATTGAACCGAGATGACCTAAGTATTACTTACATGGATTTTGCAACAGACAAGGATTGCCCCTTTTCATGTTTAGACCTCAAAGTCCTCGATGATCTTTTGCTGATCATGTCGTTAGACAAAAGTCATCACATTACTAAAGTTTAATCCACAAGCAGCAGACAAAGAATGTAATCATGCCCCCATCATAGCATCTCTAGCTTTTGGCATCCTCGAGTAGCATAGAAAGGCATGATAGCATAAATCAAGACTCTTAATCTAACCAACACAAAACATTCTTGCATTTAGATGTGTCTTTTTTCCATAATTGATATAAGATTTAGCTTGAGTGTTTTGGTATGGTGCTCTATTTTGCCTTGGACAAGTTGATGTTTTTCGTTAAGATTTTTGCTGTTTTGGAGCGGGCTTTGTTGCTCTTGTTTGTCTAGCAGAAGGTATCACAATCCTTATTGGTGGGACGGGCGACAAGATATGGAATGGATAGGAAGTGGAGCGGACTCAGATGGATAGAAGGACTAGACATGGAACGGAGGGGAAAGTGGAGCCTCGGGGGCGCATTGATAATGGCCTTGCCTACGTGACAACGTAGAGGCAGCATAGTTCAGGGCTTGGACCATGGATGGACTAGAGGATAGATGACAAGATATGAGATAGACAGGGAAGCAGAGCCTCGGGGGCACATTGAAAATGGCCTTGCCTACGTGACGACGCAGAGGCAACGTAGTTCGACAAGAACCCTAATGGACCTAAGATATGGATCGGATGAGACACGATATGGAACCGATAAGACACGATATGGAACCAATATGGATCAGCTATGGAACAAACAATATTGATGACAAGGAAACACCACGGATATGTAGTTGTATGGGTGATAGTAGATACGGATGGTTATGAGGACGGGCAATAGTGGATAGATGGAAACAAGGATGTGAACTCCAAGGACTATGTCGCATAAATGTAACTTGCCCCATTGTAGGTAGAGTACGTAGGATAGTTCATGACAATGCTAATGATGATAGGAGGATGAGAGGATAATGAAGGATCTGCATGGTATGGAGGGATAAGGTATGTCAAGAGCTATTCAAAACATTTGTCAACATTGTGCCCCCAATCTTTATCAAGACCAAAGAATAGAGGAAAGGAAGTTTGGATGGATGGACGGGACAGGATAGGTATGCAATGGATAGAGGACAGGATAGGAAATGTAATGGAAGAGTGACTGGTAGGAGAAGAGTGATATGCCGATGAGACAAGGTGCCCCCAAGTGTAGGTGACATAGAAGATCAACTTACACATGACAACTGTTTACCAGGTTTTCATCATGGTACTTATCCAAGGTGCCTGTTTGCCTGGTTTTCACCATTAGATGAAGGGATTTTTCTTTACTTTTTTCTTTTTTTCTTTTTTTGACTATTTAGATTGGAGAAGGTGGATATGGAAAGACTCAAGTATAGAGTTCCTTGAAAGGTGATAGTCCTACTAGATAAATATTGTCGCCTGGACAATGTCAAGTTTTCTCACAGATGTTGGTAGGGGATTGCATGAAAGGGATATGGCATAGGTAGATAGTGGATTGTGATTCAGAAGATGGAGGGAAGGCTTATGCAAAAGCATGGACCATAGGAATAGGATGAGGAAGATATGTAGGATAATAGTAGAAGGGGAGATGGAGGTATATGAAAATGTTGTGGAATGGAAGGGAATCATGACCAATGATTGCACATACCATGGTAAACATTGAAGCTGGTGATGGGAAAGTAATGTAGGAAGCAACAGAGACTTTTGCTTGTGGATGCATGACGTAGGCATGTAGGAATCCCCATAGACTAAGTATTGTCCTGATTTTTGTTCGTCATATGGGATGGAAGGATTTGAAACTTTTGAATGGAATGGGAGAAAGTAGATGGTTTGAATTCTTGAGAGGTGGATGCCTCATGTAACTTTAGGGATTGTTTCTTAGGTACCCAAACCATTTTGTTTTTAGGTAGTACCTATGAAGGTATGGGTTTGGGTGTATGCAGCTTTTGTGTAGCTTTTGGATTAATCATTTGTTGCTTGGGGACCCACACCTTGTTCAATTTGACATTGAGGTGTATGGGTGTATGCAACTTTTGATATGGATACTTCTTTGATTCTTGGCTTTTATGTCCTAGGTCATGAGGACTCTTAGGATTTTTGACTTTATAGGTAGAGACATCCACATAATTGTCATTGAATCCCCGTGGGATGGTAGAAGTGAGGTTGGTGAAAGCTCTTTGTTTAGACAATATGTGCGTTTGTTGGCCATGATTGGGATATTTAGAGGATTTATAGATGGATGGATAAGGTGTTGGAAGAAGTGGTGGTAAAAAGCATGGAGGGGTGTTAGGAGTTGGAAGTAGCAGAGGTAGATTGGATGGTGGGATATTAGGAGTTGGAAGTAGCGGAGGGAGTTTGGATGGTGGAAGGTGTATGGTCACATGCTTTTGGGATGTGTATGATAAGGGAGGTGGGATATTAGGAGTTGGAAGTAGCGGAGGGAGTTTGGATGGTGGAAGGTGTATGGTCACATGCTTTTGACAATTGTAGGATGATGGAGGTGGAATGGCGACATATGTTTTGGGGATATGATAGGGTTTGCGATGGAAAGTGGTAGACTTCGGGGGAGTGGAGGAAGTACCAACTGTAGGAATACACACAACACTGAGAGGGGGGGTGAATCAATGTTGTTAACAATTTTAAAACTTTTTACTACTTTTGATTAATCTAATTTCACAATTTAGAATTCTTCAGAAGGAACAAAGTAAATATGCAGAGTATCAACACACAGATTTGACACAAGAAATTTCCCGAGTGGAAAACCCTCCTGGGGTATAAAAACCACTCAACTGCCTCACTGGCTTAACACAAAATTCAGATTACAAATGTCTCACTGACATTACAATTCTACCTCACTGGCAAATTTTATCTCTCTGCATGTCTCACTGACATCATCAACATTCAATGAAAAATTATAACTCAGGGGATTTCCCTGTTTCAATAAAAACCAAAACCTTATTTCTCCCTTTTAAGATAAACAAAATAAATTTTTCAATCAACCTTTAACTGTCTTCAACTCCTACAGTCAATCAATTTTGATCTTCAATATATTTCATACCTCTGCAACACCATTTCAAACTAATTCACCATTTTGAGCTTTCTCTCTCTGCAAACTGAACAATTTTTCTTCTCTGAAAAATTATTGTCTTTAATCACCTTCACTTTCTCTGACACCTTCACTTTCTCTGAACAAACATTACTCCATCATGATCATTGAAGAATCTCAACATAAATCCCTGAAGAATGATTCTCCATTCCTGCAAAAATTACATACCAATTCCATTCTCCAAAAGAACTTCTTCAAAAATTCTCATTAAATTCTTTTTCTCAAAAAACTATTTTATCATCTCTGATCTGCAACCTTATATATCTGCCATACAAAATCTCTGTATAAAAAAAATTTCAATCAAAACAATAATATCAAAAGAAATTGTTCAACTTCTACTATCATTTTACATTCATCTCACATTCTAAAGAATAAAAACTAAAAACACCAAAATGAAGACTACATTCTTTTTATCTTCTCTGTCGTGGGAAACCTTCCAGATTTGACAAAAAAACTTAACTAACTTTCTAACTTCATCTTTCAATATTCCACATCTCTTGGGCTTCGCTGTCTTCCTAGAATAGAAACAAAAAAAAAAACTGATTTTCTTGCCTTTCCTTAACACTGAACCCGTCAAATTTAGAAACGGTTGTATGAGGCTTCGTTTAAATCTACACCCTCCGATGAGGACACCCCCGCCAATCATAATTCAAAATATAGCCGTTGATCGGCTTTTTCGCGCCCATAATAGAAACTTACACCGGCGCTCACCAAACTCCTAACGCACGGGGCCGGTAAAACAACGAGGCTCATACCCTCAAGTTGTTTCTTAAAGCCCGATGACCTCTTCGACCAGTCAACTGTCGATTAGGCAAAAAGTGCTATGACAGTTTGATTTTAGGTTTTTCATTCTAGATTAAGGTTTTGAAAAGTTTTATATCATGTAATAAACATGTAAGGCTTTATATCATGTAATTTGATCTTTATACCATATGATCTAACTATTCTCCAAGTCTTAGCCTGACCACATCTGCTAACTATAGATGACTATAGATCAGATATCATATATGTCACACATACCATTTATTCAATTGATAAGTAAATAGCATGACATAGAACATGTCACATATCCAAACCATTTTACTGAACCAAAACTATTCACTGAAGACCACAACACTGAAATCATTACCAAGAAGACCATATCACTGAAAAAGACTATGTCACTGATACCATATCATGAATACCATATCACTGAATGATACCATACCATGAAGACCATATCACTGAAGAATATCATGTCACTGATACTAAGATGATACCAAACCACTGTTAACTGCATCTTGTGAAAACTATAAATGCAACATCCTGATATCCTGTCAACTGCATCTTGTTAAAACTGTGAAATACAACATCCTGATATTTTGACATCAATGGAAAGACAACATCCTGACATCCTAATATGCTCAACTGCGAAATGTGCTACAAAACTCCCCCTTTGTCTTTGACATTGATGGCAAAACCATAACTCATTTCTCCCCCTTTTTGACATAAAATTGTCAAAGGCAAAAAAAATACCACAACTAATAGATTCCTGTTCTTGTAAATGCAATCCTCTAAAAAATTTTTTTGCCAAAAAATAACACTTAACTTTACACTGATCAAATGCAGAATACTGTAACACTGCCAACCACAAAAATATGTACAAAAACTATATACAGGCTATGTACAAATGAGATTCAGGACATCAAAAATAATCTAGAAGACAACTCCCCCTGAATCTAATATCTCTGTAACTTACTGAAGAGAGACAAGAGACAGAACTCCTAATCTCTGTCTCAGAGTTTCAAATGTCTCCTTTGGTAAAGGCTTTGTGAAGATATCAGCTAATTGATCACTAGTATGCACATATTCCAAAGCAACTTCATTTTCAATCACCTTTTCCCTTAGAAAATGATATCTGATAGCAATGTGCTTAGTTCTTGAATGCATTATAGGATTCTTTGACATATTGATTGAACTTGTGTTATCACAAAGAATAGACACAGGCTTTTTAACCTCAACCTTAATATCAAGAAGTGATTGTACCATCCAAAGTACCTGTGTACAACATGATGAAGCAGCAATGTACTCAGCTTCAGCTGTAGATAGAGAAACACAATCTTGTTTCTTACTCTGCCATGCAACCAATCTGCCACCCAGAAAGAAAGCTGCCCCACTTGTGCTTTTTCTGTCATCAGGACACCCTGCCCAATCTACATCTGTATAGGCAAGAAGTGTAAAATCATTGTGTCTAGGATACCATAAACCAAAATCAATTGTACCCTTAATATATCTAAAGATTCTCTTAACAGCATTCAAATGTGATTGTTTAGGACAAGCTTGAAATCTAGCAACCAAACAAACAGCCTGCATAATATCAGGCCTAGAAGCAGTGAGATATAAAAGACTCCCAATCATAGATCTATACAGAGATTGTTCTACTTCAGGTGATTCATCATTTTTACTTAGCTTATGCCCTGTCTCCATAGGAGTACCCAAAGGTTTGCAATCATCCATTTGAAATCTCTTTAACATCTCTTTGGCATATTTATTTTGTGAGATGAATATTCCCTTTTCAAGCTGAGATACCTGAAGACCAAGAAAGAAAGACAATTCTCCCAACATAGACATTTCAAATTCTGATTTCATGATGTTAGGAAATGAATGACTCATATCATCATTGTTACTACCAAAAATGATATCATCTACATAAATTTCAACAACTAGAATATCCTCACCTTTGATTAAATAGTACAAATTACTATCCACACCTCCTTTTGTGAACCCCTGTTCCTGCAAAAACTTATCCAGTCTATAATACCAAGCCCTTGGAGCTTGCTTTAAACCATATAAAGCCTTTTTCAACCTGTAAACATGATCTGAATTATCTTTATTCACAAAACCTTCTGGTTGTTCCATGTAGACTTCTTCTTCAAGATCTCCATTTAGAAATGCTGATTTTACATCCATTTGGTAAACTTTGAAATTTTTATAAACTGAAAAAGCTAAAAACATCCTTATAGCTTCTAATCTAGCAACAGGAGCAAATGTTTCTGCAAAGTCAATACCTTCAATTTGTGAATACCCTTTGCAAACCAGTCTGGCTTTGTTTCTAACAACTTTACCTTTATCATCAAGCTTATTCCTAAACACCCATTTTGATCCAATGACATTCTTACCTTCTGGTCTTGGAACAAGTTCCCATGTTTTGTTCTTTTCTATTTGGCTTAACTCCTCTTCCATGGCCTTAACCCATGCTTCATCTTTGCTGGCCTCAACATAATTCTTTGGTTCCATTTCAGATATCAAACAAACATGTGCTTGATTATGTGCAACAGCTTGCTTTCCTCTTCTTGTTAAAACACCACTGTCCTTATCCCCAATGATCAACTCATGAGGATGATCTCTTTGAAATGCCTTTGAAAGAGTCTTTGTCTTAACATCAACAGATTTTTCAGGATCTTCTTCCTCTTTCTGAATTTCTTCTTCCTTTTGTGAATGATAATCAACTTCAATATCATGAATCAACTGCATACAGGGCTGCAAATCCTCATCCACCTTAACATTAGTACTTTCAATTATTCTTTTAAGCCTATTGTTAAAACATTTATATGCCTTGCTATGTGTAGAATAACCAAGAAAAATGCCTTCATCACATCTAGACTCAAAACCACATAAGCTATCATTATCTTTCTTGATGTAACACTTACTTCCAAAAATTTTGAAATACCCAACATTAGCTGACTTACCATACCACAGTTCATAAGGAGTATAATTTGACTTTACCCTTAATTGAACTCTGTTCAGAGTATATACAGCTGTATGAACAGCTTCTCTCCAATAGACATTAGGCAGATTTGCATCATGTAGTAAAGTTCTTGCCATTTCTTTTACAGTCCTGTTTTTCCTTTTAGCTACTCCATTTTGCTGTGGAGTTCTAGGAGTGGAGAATTGCCTTCTTATCCCATGTTTTTCACAATACTCCTCAAATTCCTTTGAAGTGTACTCTCCTCCATTGTCTGACCTTAGACATTTTAGCTTGAAATCAGATTCCTTTTCAACCATCTTCTTGAAGATTTTGAATCTATCAAATGCCTCTGATTTATGCCTTAAGAATGTTACCCATGTCATTCTTGAAAAGTCATCAATGAAAAGCATAAAATACTTTTCTCCTCCCAGAGCTTTAGTCCTTGTAGGACCACACAAATCTGAATGTACCAGCTGCAGAGGTTTTGAAGTAAAATACTCCTTAGGCTTGAAACTAACTTTGGTTTGCTTACCCAGCTGACACTCTTTGCATATAGTATTACTTGGTCTTGAAATATGAGGCATATTTCTGACATTGTGATTCTTGCTAATTCTCACAAGATTGTCAAAATTCACATGACCAAGTCTTCTGTGCCATAACCAGCTTTCCTCAATTTGACCCATGAAACAGATATGACTATCAACACTTTTAGTTTCTGAGTTATGAAGATTGTAGATGTTACCACTAGTCCTTAGACCTGCTGCAATAACTTTACCTGATTTCTTTTTAATCTCACATCCATGTGCATCAAAAACCACATTAAAACCATTGTCACATATTTGACTGACACTTAACATGTTGTGCTTCAGTCCTTCTACAAAATACACATCATTTAGTGGTGTTTCATCATCAAGAAGAATTGTACCTTTGCCTTTGATCATAATACAATCATTATTTCCAAACATAACAGAGCCTTCATTAATGTCTTCAAACTTAACAAACTTATCTTTGTCCCCTGTCATGTGGTTGGAGCAACCACTGTCAATCACCCACTGTTCCTTTCTTTTGGCATGAAAAGCAGCTTGTGCAATCATAACATCTAAGCTCTTATTGATTACCTTAGGTTTCCAAACAAGCAATTTCTTTTCAGAATCCAAAGAAGACAAACCTGAGACAGTATTTCTTGTTGTTTGCTGCATTTGCAATGAAGGTCTACAGAATTTTGCAATATGCCCAAAATTTTTACAATTGTAACACTTCAAACTTCTTAAGAACATGAATGGATGCATTTCTCTTCTGATTCCAAATCTGCATTCACTGGCTTTGTGTCCAAACCTGTTGCAACAAAAACAATATCCAGTAAAGTGAGCATTATACCTGAAAGTATCACTTCTGTTGTAGTTTGTTGTTCTTATGATTGATTTGCCTTTTATACTAGCCTTTTGAGAACATTGTCCCTCTTCAAATCCAAGACCTGATTTATCTTTGAATCCTTTTTGTCTATCAAGAAGATCATCTAATTTATCACTGCTTCTGCACATATCAAGTCTTCTTCTTAGACCAACAATTTCAGCTTCAAGTGTATGACATTCCTTGTCCTTGTTATTCAATTCTTTGTCTTTATCATCAATAATTTTCTTACTTTCTTCAAGAGAAAGATTAGATCAGTAATCTGTTTCTCATAACAAGTTAACTTGTTATTCATGATATCATTTTCTTTTTGAAACTGACTTCTTTGAGCAATGATTTCCTTCTTAAGTTTCTTGACTTGACTTAATGCACATATCAATTCTCCTTCAAAGTCAATAACAGCTTCACAACTATTTGATTGTTCTTCACATTTTTCATTTTCATTTAGAATAGCCATAAACAAAGTCTGTGCATTTTCATCAAGAAAATCATCTGAATCACTTTCAGTCATATCAACATTTTTTATGAACAGACTTCTTTTCTTTCTGAAATTATTTTTCCTTCTAGAAACAAACTGTTTCTTTTTGAATTGCTTCTTGTTTTCATCTTCATCACTGTCTGGATCTTTGTAAGGGCACTGAGCTGCATAGTGTCCAATCTTTCCACACTCAAAACATTTGAATGGAAGCTTACCTTTGTACTTACCAACAGATCCCTTCTTTAACTTGCTTGCAAGAGATATTTCTTGTTCATCATCCAATTCATCTGAATCAGAAATCTCCTTTTCTTTTCTGACTGATTTGAAAGCAGCTTCTTTGCTTGAAGGTATGTCATTGCTAATCCTCATCTCATAAGCTGTGAAAGTGCCATGAAGTTCATCAAAGGTAACTTTGCTTAAATCTCTTTCTTCAACAGTAGACACTTTGGATTCATATTTTGGATTTAAGGTCCTTAAGATTTTTGTAACAACTGTCTTCTCTTCCAGTGTATCACCAAGTCCTCTGATAGCATTTACAATTTCTTGGACCCTTAAAAGATATTCTGCCACTTTCTCATCATCACTCATTCTGAGACTTTCAAATTTTGCTCTGTAGGATTACAGTTTTGCTTCTTTGATTTTATCATCTCCTTGATAGATATTTGACAATTTGTCCCATATTTCCTTGGCTGTTTTACACTCCATGATTTTTACAAGTATGTCATTGGTAAGACCACAACATAATGCATTTTTAGCCTTAGCATTATTTTCATATGCTCTTTTCTCATCAGCTGTGCTAGGAGGATTTGTAGCAGTATATCCAGTAACAATAGCATCATACACATCATAGCCCAGAGATGACAAATATGACTCCATCCTGAATTTCCAAAAAGCATAGTTAGAGCCATCAAACATAGGTGCCTTATAATTTGAGTAACCTTCTTGACTTGCCATGATAAGTATTCCAGAAATATGATCTACCCAAGCTGATTAAGCTTTGACAGGGTACCAGGCTCTGATACGAATTGTAGGAATACACACAACACTGAGAGGGGGGGTGAATCAGTGTTGTTAACAATTTTAAAACTTTTTACTACTTTTGATTAATCTAATTTCACAATTTAGAATTCTTCAGAAGGAACAAAGTAAATATGCAGAGTATCAACACACAGATTTGACACAAGAAATTTCCCGAGTGGAAAACCCTCCTGGGGTATAAAAACCACTCAACTGCCTCACTGGCTTAACACAAAATTCAGATTACAAATGTCTCACTGACATTACAATTCTGCCTCACTGGCAAATTTTATCTCTCTGCATGTCTCACTGACATCATCAACATTCAATGAAAAATTATAACTCAGGGGATTTCCCTGTTTCAATAAAAACCAAAACCTTATTTCTCCCTTTTAAGATAAACAAAATAAATTTTTCAATCAACCTTTAACTGTCTTCAACTCCTACAGTCAATCAATTTTGATCTTCAATATATTTCATACCTCTGCAACACCATTTCAAACTAATTCACCATTTTGAGCTTTCTCTCTCTGCAAACTGAACAATTTTTCTTCTCTGAAAAATTATTGTCTTTAATCACCTTCACTTTCTCTGACACCTTCACTTTCTCTGAACAAACATTACTCCATCATGATCATTGAAGAATCTCAACATAAATCCCTGAAGAATGATTCTCCATTCCTGCAAAAATTACATACCAATTCCATTCTCCAAAAGAACTTCTTCAAAAATTCTCATTAAATTCTTTTTCTCAAAAAACTATTTTATCATCTCTGATCTGCAACCTTATATATCTGCCATACAAAATCTCTGTATAAAAAATTTTTCAATCAAAACAATAATATCAAAAGAAATTGTTCAACTTCTACTATCATTTTACATTCATCTCACATTCTAAAGAATAAAAACTAAAAACACCAAAATGAAGACTACATTCTTTTTATCTTCTCTGTCGTGGGAAACCTTCCAGATTTGACAAAAAAACTTAACTAACTTTCTAACTTCATCTTTCAATATTCCACATCTCTTGGGCTTCGCTGTCTTCCTAGAATAGAAACAAAAAAAAAAACTGATTTTCTTGCCTTTCCTTAACACTGAACCCGTCAAATTTAGAAACGGTTGTATGAGGCTTCGTTTAAATCTACACCCTCCGATGAGGACACCCCCGCCAATCATAATTCAAAATATAGCCGTTGATCGGCTTTTTCGCGCCCATAATAGAAACTTACACCGGCGCTCACCAAACTCCTAACGCACGGGGCCGGTAAAACAACGAGGCTCATACCCTCAAGTTGTTTCTTAAAGCCCGATGACCTCTTTGACCGGTCAACTGTCGATTAGGCAAAAAGTGCTATGACAGTTTGATTTTAGGTTTTTCATTCTAGATTAAGGTTTTGAAAAGTTTTATATCATGTAATAAACATGTAAAGCTTTATATCATGTAATTTGATCTTTATACCATATGATCTAACTTTTCTCCAAGTCTTAGCCTGACCACATCTGCTAACTATAGATGACTATAGATCAGATATCATATATGTCACACATACCATTTATTCAATTGATAAGTAAATAGCATGACATAGAACATGTCACATATCCACACCATTTTACTGAACCAAAACTATTCACTGAAGAACACAACACTGAAATCATTACCAAGAAGACCATATCACTGAAAAAGACTATGTCACTGATACCATATCATGAATACCATATCACTGAATGATACCATACCATGAAGACCATATCACTGAAGAATATCATGTCACTGATACTAAGATGATACCAAACCACTGTTAACTGCATCTTGTGAAAACTATAAATGCAACATCCTGATATCCTGTCAACTGCATCTTGTTAAAACTGTGAAATACAACATCCTGATATTTTGACATCAATGGAAAGACAACATCCTGACATCCTAATATGCTCAACTGCGAAATGTGCTACACCAACATCTTGAGTTTGCTCACCTTGGGGTATGTATCCAAGGCCGTATGAAGGTGCAGGGACATTGACATGAATAGGTTCCAAAATACTTTGTTCATGAAGGCCTAAGCCTTTACCTTGATAGTTCATATTCTGAAGTATGCGGTGGACAATAGGATTATGTATAGGTGTACTAGTAGCGAGTTCCTTATTGGATGAGGAAGGCGAGATAGCGGATAATGGTGGTGGGTGTTCTAAGAGAGAACATTCATGGATGAAGGTAGTAAGACCAAGGATATATGGTGGATGATTTGTAGCTTGGTCAATAATGGATGGTAGAGGAGTATTATTGGTGTGATCTTCTACGCTTGCTTGGGAGGCAAGTGTCTCATCGAGGGAAGTGGAAGTTGTTGGATTTTGGGTAGGACTAGATGGGGTGATAGGCGTAGGACCATGGAACACATAAAGTGGGCTAAGAGGATCATCATGGTCTGCTTGATCACAGATAGGCTCGTCATCATAGATGGAATCTTGATCATAGATAGGACATAGGTTATGAATGGGTTGCATGAAAGGGATTTGAGTTTGACTTAGTCTAGGGGTGGATGTTTCCACATGCTTTAAAGTGTGCTCTTGACATATCTCTTGGTCTTCTTGAATGGAAGTGGATAGATCGTGGATAGGTTCTTGGTTGGCGATATGGATGTTTGATGGACCTTGACTTTGGTGCATGGTAGAAGGCTCTTCGATAAGCTCAAGGGGTTGCGGATGACATGAAGGCATTGTAAGCGTTGACAAGACATTGGAAGAATCTTTGGTAAGGTCAAGGACCAGAGTTTGGGGACATGGTTGACTCTCAGCTAGTAGTCCTTGGATCACATCCTTCGTAGGTGTATGGATAGGTGAATGAGGGGATTTTGCTTTCTCCCTAGTTTTTCTCTGGTTGTATAAATTTGGAAAAACTCTTTTCCACAAATCCTCTAAGGATTCCTTGGTTGTCAGTTTAGAGCTTGGGGAACTCGATGGCGATGTTGGCGTAGGACTGGTATGTTGTGGAATATGTGTCTTAGAAGACGGTGAAGGATGACTAGTAGACAGAGTGGTAAACGATTTCCAACTTGAGGGGGTGGTTGCCTTGTCATGAGTACGGGAAAAAGATATGTGATTTTGGGGTGAGGCATAGCTAGTGCTGGCACGTTCAGCTTGCAAGATTGTCAATTCTTGTTTTAAGACTTAGATATGTTGACAAATTGCTATACAGTCTTGGGGCGAGGGGTTTAAGTTTATTTGCAATTCTAGACATTGGATTTCTTGGTCAATATATTCTTGGTGGTTTGCCATGGACACAAGACTGGAAGAGCTTACTAGTGTGGAATGCGCAGCAGTAAGTGTGCCGTAATGGAATGCAAATGCGTTAAAGTTGAGACAAGTGTGCCAATGTGGTAATGTTTGGTTTGGCAATGTTTAGTGAAATGATCACACATGTACAATCATGAGTCACTCACACAAGACACAAGAAGTAATTTTGAATTTTAAACTTTGAAGAATATGCTGATTAGTAAGCAAGCACATGTGGGAGACACATCAACATGCCCTAATGTCTAGTTTGATGTAGGGTATGGCCAATTAGGTTCGGGCAATGTTTACACGAGGTTGACTAGGGATTGAAAGTGAAATCCTATCACACAGCTGGGAGAAGGGGGTAACCCACCCTTCACCTTCACTTCCCAAAGGTAGAAAGTTCTTTAGGGCTTAGCCAAGAGTGATAAGATTCTGATTTCAATGAGGGTGTCTTTCGATTCAGCCTCGAATGAGGTCGTCCCTAGGGGTGATGAAATCCCCTAGCAGGCCTCCTAGGAAAGGGTAGACAAAAGCAAATCAAGTGAGGTGTTCTTTGATCTCCAAGGTCACCTTGCGGTGTGAGGAGAGAGCATACACACGCACACTTGATTCACACTCGCAGTTGATTAATTGCCCTTAGAAAAATGAAATGTGATGAAGACACGTCAAGCAGTGATTCTTTTTAAATCCAAATTCAAGGTGTGATTGAAGACACTGGTTGATTTTATGCCCAATTTCAATGTGTGATGATCAAACAATGTTCGGTTTATGAGCCCAAATTGAGGTGTGTTTTTGCAAACAAGGTTGAAGATGAAAGATTAGAATGGATGTACCCGGATTGTTTTCGCTGTCCAACTTGATGTAGATGCTGATCCTGATGTTTGTCCAGCTCCGTATGATCACCTGCAAGTCACAAAAATGACAACGAAGCACGTAGACTGGCCAAGGAGAGTGTTATGTGAAAATTGAGAATTTGTTAAAATTTGATGCAAAATGAACTGTTATAGGAAAATAAAGTGCATAATCAGATTCTAGACGAGATTCCATACACTTTGAAAAAAACTTTCACTGAAAAATGATAAAATTTGCTCCAGTTATGTGCGTTTGAAGGTTGCAAGTAGGTTTGACTTTGATTGCGAAAAAAATGGTCAAAATGGTATAGTCGCCTGAAACTTTCCTCACCATTGTGAAGGTCGTCTTGTTAGCTTTCCGACAAGTCCTTGTTTGCAAATTTTTGACTCCGTATGTGAAAGTTGTGAAAAATTGGAAAAAAAATAGCCTATTTCGGTATGTGGAAAGTCAAAGAAAAAAAATAAAAAAATACCGCATTTTTTTTTATGTTGATTTTTTTTTTTTTGTTTAAATTTTTTTTTTACTATTTTTATTTTTATTTTTTTATATTTTTATTATTTGTTTGCAACATTGGAGTTTTTTTTTTTGTGATGATTTTTGTTTTTTTTTAAATTATTATTATTATTTTTTGTTGGGATTTTTTTAAATTTTTGTGTTGGTAAAAGTTTGTGTAAATTTTTTTTTTGTTTTGGCGGGCGGAGGTGGGGGGCCGGTGGCGGCGGTAGTGGCGGAGAGGCGAGGGTCGGGGGAGGGCCAAGGGGAGGCGGTGGTCGGGCGACGAGGGAGTGGCAGAGGTCGTGCAGAGGGGAGGCAGGCGGAGCGCAGAGGGGAGGTGGAGCGGCGCGCAGGGGGGAGGTGGAGCGGTGGGTGGCGGGTTTTGCAAGGCGGCTGGGGGAAGCGCTGGAGGGCGGCAGAGGGAGGCCAGGCGGCGCGCAGGGGAGGGGCGCGGTGGGCGCAATGGGAAAATGAGATAAATCAATAAAGATAATTAACCCAAACAACAATGAAATGTGCGAATAACAAGAACAAACAAATGAAAGCATAAAACTTACAACCTTGTTACCTTGCAGCTTCCATTGGTCGCCTATTCTTTCTCGATCTTGAATGATGAAGATGGCCCTCAGAGAGCTTGCTTCCTTGCTTCAATTCGTCAAGATGACAAGTAGAAATGGCTATGTAATATGATTTCCTGCATTACGATGGTATGAAGGAGAGAAGAAGAGAAGAAGAAGAAGATTCCCTAGAGGAATTTGGGCATAGTAAGGATGCCAGAAGAAGTCTCCCTAATTGCTTAGAGAAGGGTTCTATTTATCGATTTTCTGAAAATAAAATGGAGGGTGGGGATCAACTGATGAGATCAATGGCTAGGAATAAAAGTGAATCTTTTATTCATTGTGGATGAATTAAAAATTTAGAGTGGAGGATAGTGAGTTATGACAATTGAATTAAGAATTCATGGTGGAGAATAATGAGTTGTGATAATTGAATTAAGAATTCAAGGTGGAGAATAATGAGTTGTGATAATTGAATTAAGAATTCAAGGTGGAGAATAATGAGTTGTGATAATTGAATTAAGAATTCAAGGTGGAGGATAATGGGGAACCATTGAATTAAGAATTCAAGGTGGAGGATAATGGGGAACAATTGAATTAAGAATTCAATTGGTGAAGGCTAGTGGGAAACATTGAATTAAGAATTTAATTTTGGATTTTGGAGGATATTAGCTAATTAAATATTAAGAATATTTAATTGTATGTGCAACATGGTGAGGTGGAAGGGATGAGGTGGATTGATGAGGTGGATTGATGAAGTGGATTTTGTGAGGTGGATTGATGAAGTGGATTTTGTGAGGTGGATTTAGGATTTGAGACATTTAGAAGAATTTAGGTATTTCAATTAAATAAAATGATTTTATTTAATTGTAGGATAATGAACCAATCAAATAAACTTTGAATATTTATTTAATTCATAGAGGAAAATAAGAATTAAGATAAATATTAGAATATTTACTTAATTCGACCTGTGCCAATTTTAGGCTATTACAAGTATTAGTAGTATAGTTGGTCCAGTTGGTGGTAGAAGTTTAGCCGTTTACGGCATGGTTTCTATTTCAGTCCTACCTTGCCTAAGTTTTTTGTCAATTTTGGCCCTGCGTGGCTTTTGGAGGTTGGTCCTGCGTGACCATGGTTCTCTCAAGCTTAAATTGGACATGGAGGATGCAGAATGTATTTTGATAATTTTTATATATAATATAAAAACTTTCTTACTGATTAAAAAAAAGAACAACATTCTCTATTAATATTCCCCCAAAAAAAACCTAGAGCTCCAAGTCTCCGTAAATCTCCTACACAGCGCTCCCGTTGCACACAGTAGCCAAAAGATCCCCTTAATTTTTCAATTAATATCCTCCTTTTATAGTCTTTCCTCCTCATAACTATTTCTTGAAAATCTTAATTATCAATAATATTTTTACAAATTTATTTTCAACAGTTACTTTTGAAATTCCAATGAGCTTCTAACTTTGTCATCTAGTTCACTTTAATGTAGCACATGGTAATAAATTCTACTAAAAGACTCCGTATGATAATTTTCCACCTCTTTTTCCAGCTCTTCGTCTGAGTACTACAGATTTTCAAGCTTGAATATTTCTTCAATTGCAAGAGATTGTTTGACAACTTCCTTGATTTTCTCCTTCAGAGATAGAAGGTAATTGTTGGCTGCTTTTGCACTTGAGGGGATAAAAAATTGCTTTTCAGTCAATTTCATAGTTGTTTGCAGCTGTATTAACTTGGCTCCATATAGATTTTGACCTTTCTCTTTTCATAAGGAATGAGGACTATCCATTTCCACAACCTTGGAGAGTTCGTGCAAAACTGCTTGCTGGGTTGCTTGTAGCTTTCTTGCTTCTTCTGTTTCCTTGTGCTTTTGTAATATTGTTTCTTAAACTTGATCCAAAGAGCTACAACTAGTTATAAGTTTATCTGCAAGCATGTCATCCAAGACGGGTAAAATTCTAATAAACATTTCCTTGCATTCAACAGTAAAACGAGTAGACTCCTTGAAGTTCCTTTTGTTTCCATGTGGATGGAAATGTAAGTTCAAATGATCTTGTTTCTCTTCTTTCAAGATCGAATAATATTCTATTTAAATATTATCTATTTCAATGGTCAAACAGTCAATAGCAATTTTACACCTCATTCACAATAAAAAGTGTTAAATATATGCCCTACTTTTATTGGTCAAAATTGACATTTGACTATTAAAGTGGATGATATTTAAGAACAACCAATAACAATACATCACGGAAACCAAGAAGGAGATGTGTAGTTTCTTAAGTGTCCAAATGAAAACCCTTTTGCTCAGTGATTGAGATTTTATCACCATCAGTTCCATCTTCATTTATTCGTATAGCCGAGTGCCTCTATCTCTAACAATTTTTAGGGATCCCAAATCCTTGTGATGAGATTTCAATTCTGCTTCAAAAACTTTTTCAATGGTTGTGTCTCTTTCAACTCTGATGACAACCTTCAAGTTCTAGTATACTTTAGGTGAAATCTACTTAACTTCAGGTGCCAAATTCACTGCAACATCATAACTGAGAAAGCTTGAGGGGAGAAGGCAACTTGTAACGCACTAAACTTTGTCTCGATGTGCTCTGAATCTTTCAACGCCCTATCTTTAATTGAAGACATTGCTTCTAGAAGAGTCCTATTCAAAAGTACCTCAATTACTGCAGTCTTTATTTTTTTCCTTCCCAAAATAGGGGAGAGGACCCAGTAGTGGTGCACCCTAACTTCACGCCTCTCAAAATCACACGTGGTAATTTCGAATCACTCCAAAATTTTTACAGTAGCTTACTTGGCAATGCCCCTGCTTATAACTAAGGTTTCAGGGCCACATCATCAAATATGATGCCACATCAGCATGCTTTTTGTTGAGGTGTCAAATAGTTCCCCCAAAAAAAGGGTGGAGCAATAGGTGTACATTAAGTCATGTTTTGTTGGTGGGATGATGTGGCATCACATGATTGGTTACTTTTTAAATCTAAAGGGCACATTTCATTCAATTATTAGTACTTATAGTAACACTAACAACCTTAAAGTCACAACTACTAGTACAAAACTTTTAAAAATATTGGGCCTTATATGCACTATCTCAACCATTGGAACTATCTCACCTATTGGGTATTTTCCCCTAGTTTATGAAAATGTTCCAAAGTTCCTAATTTGGCACGGGCAGGTGGATGGTGCCGACAAAGGTTGTGGAATTTGGATTTACACCCGTTGATGGCCCCAAGGATAGAGTTTGGTGACAAATTAGGCCATTATGCAAAGCCCTAATTTGTGGACTATAAGATCCCTTTAAAAAAAATAGTTTGTTATCTAGCTTTCTTACAAAAATTTATTACAAGTAGTTTGTTACAATTTTATCCACTTTTTACTATATTTTTTTTAATAAAATTTTTAGTGCTCTTCCCAAAAAACTAATTTTTAAGGCATTTTTTTAAATATTCACTTTAAGCAATGGTTTAGTGGTGAAGTAGAGGTAACATCGTCTAATGCATGGTATAAAGCTTTGTATTAGAGGTAAGATTGTTGAGTAAGAGGTAGATCAAAGCACATATTATGTTACTCAACAATTCAACATAGTAGGTTATGGGTTGAAATGACCTTGAAGGGTCCACATTACTACTCATATGGTAGCCTAGATCTCCTTAATGGGGTTTTGTAGGTCTTTAATGGGGTGGAAGTATAAATATGTGTCCCACTTTTTGGCCTAATTAGGACCCTCAAGTCAGAATTTTTAGCCAAATTTTCACCTTTGTCACTTATAGAAAGCAAATCGTTAATAATTTGTAGATGATGTGAACTAGTGATTTTTGAGATTTTGTGTGTAGATTCTATTATATGTATGTATATATACAACACACACACATATTCACACACACATATAATTTTATAAAATAATTTGTCTCATTTTTAAGCATTTGTTAATAACTTGTTTCTTTTTAATGAGTGATATTTTCTCATCTATCACTAATAAGATCAATTCATAATTCTTAAATATAGATCATTAACACTAATATCTAGGGCATGCATTTTTTTGCTGTATATTTTATTTATTATTAATTTTTAAATTTAAATTAGTTATAATTTAGACTAATATTTTCCCATATAGCATAATTTTTTTGGTATATCTAAATTATTATTATTTTGTTGAAACAAAAACATTGATGCAGAGGGTGATCAATTTTTCAAAAATAAAATCTACTTTTTCTATTTTTCCACATGTGTTGAATAGAGACCTTTATGTTTGGTAAAAAATCATATGTTCACTAGAAAAATAGAAAATAATTTTTTTTTTTAAAATTACAAATTATACTTTTTAGAATGCTTACTTTTAGGGCTATGATCTTGCAAAATACTGGAGGATGGTGTCTTTGTTTGATTGTCCAAAATTTACCTCAAGTCAACATTTTCTATCAAAATGTGGGTGACCAAAAGGAGGAATGGCTACATAAGGGGTTCAAATGAAGGGTCTTCTAATTAAGGACCTTTGTTTAAAGGTGCTTCATTCAAAAATACTTTCGATCAAAGGTGATTTTTATGTACTTTTTTTTCAAAACATTAGAAAACACCTTCATTCTAACCCCCTCAACCTTCATTCAAACCCCACTGACATATGGCAATCCCTATACCTTTGAATGAAGGTTCTTGATTCGAATGTGTTCAATGATTTTTTCCTCATAGAACTCATTTTTGTGAGATGTCCCACAAGTGGGATAACACTTTATTCTTCCACCCAATGGCATGGATCTTTCTTTCCCATAGAATTAACAATGAAATCTATAGATTTTAAATAAATTGTATTAATCTTCCTTACATCTAGATGTGGCAATGAATACTTTATTGGAATGTGCACTTTTCTAATCTAACTAAAAAATGTTATAATGTTTATGATAGTGGAGTTTTGACATATTTGAAATTGATCTATGCCCAATTAGTCTTTAGACAACCTCAGTTTGTAGCCTTGAAACTTCTGTGTGGCCTTGAACTGTGGATTTCTAGTCTTCATAAATTTATTTACTTTTTGTGTACCTCTAGACTAAGTAGTGCTTCAAAGTATTGGTAATGTCTCTATCTTGGCTTTATTAAAAGTAAATAGGCACTTTGTATTGATTTAATGGTTTTTAAACAAATTTGAAGACACACCAAGTAGAATGCAAATTATTATGTATCTATACTTATGACCATAGATGTTAATATAATGCTTTAGACTATCTTCTAATAATTTATATGAATGATATGGTCTCTCTAGTTGTTGGACGATGGAAATTATCCAAGGCTTTGTCCTTTTATACAATACCCAAGCATTCACATTTGAATATTTTGCACTTGAACCAGTAAACAATAGATAGTTGGAATCAAGTTGACTTAGGTCCATAATTGATTTCAATTTTGGAAAATGGGAATGTTTAGGGTTGCACCTATAATCGTAAGCTGAGAATGAGAATAAGTAGACTTGAGGATGAGAATTGAATCCACTATGGAATGGGACTCAAGTTCGTCTTAGATTTAGATTGAATGCTAAATCTTGCATTTGAATATACCATTTGAACTCTAGGCTATTGCATTAAGGACAAGGGTCAAAGCAAATAAAAATGAGTAGGTAAAGTGCTAGTGATGCATAAGGAATTTTTTAGTGGCTATATATTGCCATTGGATAAATTTTTATATTGTTGTCCCTGAAGTTGGTTTGTCTTATTCTTCATAGGCATCCTATTTTCCCATATGTGATTGATTCCCCCAATCCCTACACAAAATTGCATTGGCTTCTAGAAGCTTTAATTGCAAGGTTTGAGGCATATTGCACCATTGTTTATAACAATTTGGAGCCTAATCACTCTATTTTATTAGGGATTGTTTTTGTTTTCTATACTCATACTCATTCAAACATATCTTTTTACGAGTTATATATTGATGAAAAATTAATAAGCTAAATTGGCATGTTTTACATTGACATGAAAATTTAGTCTTTCAATTGTAAAAAAATTACCATCCACTCTAAATTTTAGTTTCCACCATAAAAGAATCACCTAGGATATTATACTTCTTTATAATGGATTTACTAGGTTTATATAGAATTTCCAAGAGGCTATTTCTTAGAGTATACCTAGGTGATGCACTTTTCACCTCTTAAAAAATGATTTTTTGCTCAAGTAGAAATACCTAAAAATTTATGTCTTGGAATGACTTCAATAAATAAAAGTCCTCATATCTCCATCCAAAAAATTAATTGCACATTAGTTAGAAGGCTTGGTCCGCAACAACATATACAATCCAACATACCATAATCCTTATGCCAATGGGGATCATACCATAATGGAAGTGACCCTCCTTCTAACATAATGGTTGATTGTTTGTGGACAATTATATTTGTTTTCTTGGCCTCCCATATCCTTTTATGTGGTTGTAAAATTCAAAAGATTCCCTTCCTACAAACATTAAAAACAAACAATAAAAAATGATTTTTTCTTTATGTCAAATATGCCTACAAATGTCCATCTTGGAATCACTTCCACAACTGAAAAATCCTTATATCTCCATAAAAAAGTTAATCCCACATTAGTTAGAAGGCTTAGTCTCCAACTGAAAACTCTTTATATCTCCATAAAAAAAAATAATCCCATACTAGTTAGAAGGCCTAGTCTCCAACAACATATTTAGTCTATTATATGACATGATCTTTATGCCAATATAAATGAGCATAAATGATGCCAAAATGAAAGTGGCCTTCCCATAATAATTGAATTATTTTTTTGAAACTGCATAATTTTTATTTAAAAAATAAAATAAAAGGTACTTAAAAATGAAATTAAATAAGAGATGATCCTGAACAAATGACTTGGTTAATTTGAAATTCTACATCTAGTGACCCACCATTGGTCGATGCGACACAATGTCTTTCCAACTTAGTGGGCTATTCTTAAATATCATCCACTTCAAGAGTCAAAGGTTAATTTGACCAATGAAAATAAGACAAATATTGAGGTGTAAAATTACTATTGAACTTTTGACCATTGAAGTAGATGATATTTAAGTAGAGTACAACTTATTGTAGCTTTCCTTTTCTAGATGGGGTCTCTCCAGAAGTCTTTGTAGGCTATTACAACACTGTGAGGTAGCGTGCTTTCCTCGATGGGCCCGCTTTCAAATTCTTTATAAAGATTACATCGAGGAATGATGTGAAATAATGGCTTTCCTAGAACGTGCGAGGAAGAAGCCGAACAATTGCACTACTTTGGCTTGTCTTGCGTATCAATCTTTATAAACAATGTTCAAAGAGGATTCTTACATTTACTCGTTGCTATCTGTGTTTTGAAGTTTTATTTTATCTCCAATCACAGGCATATTCATTTTATCTCCTGCATTTTTCTGTCATTCGTTTAATATGTCTACCACATCATCCCATCTTCGTCCTCTCTTACACCTTCCCAAATTTTGAATACAAAGTTAGACAAGCCAGACTTCTATCTTCAACCGTTAGTGCACCATTGATACTCTTCTTGTTCATAACAATAATCAGCTGGTACAAACCCTGCCTTTTTTTTATGTTCACCCAATTTTCAATATTATGTTATCAAAGAACACCGCTGATGTATTTTATTTACAGCGAAAAAGAAGTCCCATCCGGGAGGAATTGGCTTCTGTTCAAGCCGATCTCACCGCTGCATCGGACGCATCTGATTTGGCGGAACAAGTGTCGAAAAATGTCAAACTTATTGCTACCCAGGTACATTCTATACGCAGTATATAAATATAAACCTCTGGTTTCAATATTTTTTATTTTTTTCTGCTACCATCAATTGTTTGAAGTTGAAGATTTTATCTATGAAATCGTAAAGGGAAAATTTGCATACGTTGATTGATGTGGAGATCATTTGTGTTTGTTTGTTTCTATTTGTTGGTTATTATTTGGTTTGAATTTTGTTGTTATTCATTTGGAAGATAACGAAATACTCTAGAGACAAAACACCAGACAAGCATAGCAGTGTTGAATGGTATTGGAAACATTCACTAGGCTGCAGTGGGTTTTTTTTGGTACTGGCCGCAGTTTTAAAAATTGTAGATAGCATTCAAAATAACAAGGTGGAGTGTTTCGAACTTCTCAAGTCTATGAATGATTTGGCCAAAGTAATCCTCCAGCTTCAGCACATTCCTAGTTTAAAGATGGATGAGTTTATTCAGTCACTGAGTTGTAATTTTGATAGTAATTGAAATAACATTGATCAGAAGTCAATTGTATTTATATATGCATACAGAGGGTAGTCGGTAAAATTGTTTCGCTTGTAATGAGGGTCATGGAGTGTTGAATCTTTTTATAAAGTTGGCACGTGCTGGCTATTTACGTGAAGCGTTTAGGATGGAGTTTCACACTAAATTGAACGAGTTTATAAGTTTAATTGTTGACGGAACCATCTTATGTTGTTTGCAAAAGAAAAGTATATAGAAGTGACAACAATTATCAACACACAGCAGTCAACAACATCTGCAGCAACCTTTTTTGACATTTTTGTAATGCCCATTGAGCTCATTAAACATTGTAGTTGCATTTCTTGACTTTGTTGTTTGCATTTAGTTTTGTAGTTGAGTTATTGGTCATTGTGGTTGTGTGCCACAACTCAATTGTATTTCTGAACTCTATATATTGATGCCCTGCCTCTTCTTCTCTAAGGAAATTTGGGGCTTTTGTATGTTGGCTTGTTTTGTGATCAGCAAATCACTTTTGTTTGTCTATTTGCCTTCATCTGGTATTAGAGCCAAGTCAGTCATTTGAATGAGAGTTATTGATTTCCTTTAATTATTGTTAGAAGTTGTGAGGTTGTGTTGGCTTGGAGGAATTCAATAGAGGTCCAAAAAGTAGAGTAGAGCAGTTCAAAGTTCAGAGGCGTGCAGGCAACTGAGAGGATGTTCAAAGGAAGTGGCTATGGTGGCCTTTACTCTTGTCCATGTGTGCAGGCATGGACACAGAGGCGTTCAAAGGAGATTCAAGCAACTCTTTGAAAGTTTAGAGAAAGGCATTAAAAAAACACCTTGTGAAAGTTAAAACATTTGGGTTTCTTTTAAAATCCTTGACATAATTGTCGTTCTTTTAAAACTTTATGTTCTAAGAGATTTAGTTTTTCATGCTATGTTTTAAGAGGCTAAAGATATTTCTTTTAAGC
This sequence comes from Cunninghamia lanceolata, assembly GCA_027924645.1. NCBI lineage: Eukaryota > Viridiplantae > Streptophyta > Pinopsida > Cupressales > Cupressaceae > Cunninghamia > Cunninghamia lanceolata. The sequence goes on along the minus strand of BSBN01000233.1, from coordinate 13,101,489 downwards.
CACATGGAAGCCTTTTCTACTCAAAGCTTTTTATTAATGAACTTTTTGAAGTTTATAAAAAGGTTTTTAGATATTTTTTTCATTCATCTATTATAAGGAAAAAGGTGCATAAATTTTTTTTTTTAAAGAAATAATATGTATGGGAATGAGATTTTCTTTAGAAGGGTTTTAAATTTGAACCTTTTGAAATTTTTTTTTTTAAAGTGATAAGGAAGTTATTTGTAATTAAGTGCATTATCAGTTAAAGTTGACACTTATTAATTGAGACAAAATAATATAAAATCTTTTTGTGTGTGGGTCCTATTTGAAGGGACAAGGAGAGTATCCATTTGCAGAGATCTCTCTAGATTTTTTCGTGTTAAGCCGTCGAGTTATTATGCACATTTCTCTTATGACAAATATGGCAGGAAATGTTATGTCTAACATGTTAATTCTCATTTTTGAAGGGGACAACTTTACATATTGGTGTACTAGGATGCAAACCTTCTCAAATCCAAAGATTTGTGGGAAATTGTACAAATAGGGTATGTAGAACTAGATACAATTACATTTAATACATTAAATGATCAACAAAAAAGAGAATACAAAACAAATGTAAAGAAGGATAATGAAGCCTTATTTCTAATTCAAGATGCAATTAATCAAGCAATTTTTCCTCGAATAAGTGGTGCTAGTAATTCTAAGCAAGCATGGCAAATTCTCAATAATGCTTATCAAGGTGCACAAATTGCAAAATACATACAATGAGGAAATTTTTTGAAAATGTAAAAATGGTCAATAGTGAAAGTGTGAATAATTTCCTAACCAAGGTAGAAGGCCTAGTTATTCAAATGAAAGTTCTAGGGGAAGCTGTGGATGACAAGCATATCATTGAGAAAATTTTAAGGAGTTTAGTTTCTAAATTTGATGGTGTGGTTTCTACAATTGAGATTTCTAAAGATCTCACAAGTATGTAAATATATGAACTAAGTGGAATATTGTTAATTGCTGAAGAAAGAATGAAAAGTAATGAAGAAGGTATAGAACAAGCATTTCTTCTAAAGCAAGCATAAGAGATAAAAGAAATGCATTTTCCAAGAATCATAATAAAAATGAATACAAAGGTGAATCTAGCATTTCTAGAGGAAGAGGTAATAGTTTCAGAGGAAGAAGTAGCAACTTCAGAGGAACATGAAGAGGAAGAGGTAGAAATAATGGTAGAGATAAAAAGAATGTCCAATGCTTTCATTTCAACAAATTTGGACACTATGCATCAGAATGCTAGAGTAAACAATGTGAAGCCAAAAAGAGAAATGCTCACAATACTGTTGAAGATAGACAAAATTTGTTTATTTCTTGTTTCAACATAAATGTTAGTGAGAATAATGTATGGTACATTGATTCTGGATGTTCATCACATATGACATCTAATAAAAATTTATTTATCAATTTGGATGAAAAGCATCATAGTACAGTGGTATTAGGAGATAACAATCTCATGGAACCAAAGGCAAGGGTACTATTGCAGTTGCAATAGAATATGGTGAGGTAAAACATATCAATGAAACATTATTGGTTCCAACACTTAAAAAAAATTTGTTGTCAGTTGGACAAATGTTAGAGCAAAATTATTAGGTGACTTTTGATGAGAAAGAGTGCATAATAAGAGATAAGTTAAAAAGAAATGCAGTTGTTACAAGAGCAAAGATGGTAGGTAATAGGATGTTTCCTCTCCATTTCACCCATGGAAACCAAGCATTAAGGTCTAGTGAAATGAATGAAAGTAGAATTTGGCATCAAAGATATGGCCACCTTAGTTTTAGTGGGTTAATTTTACTCAAGAGATTAAAAATGGTTGAGGGTCTACCTTTCATTGAAAATACAAAAGAAGTGTGTGAAGAATGTATTGTTGGAAAACAACACAGAGTTATCTTTCCAATTGGTAAATCCAGTAGACCTAAGTAACATCTTGAGATAATCCATACGGATTTGTGTGGTCCTATGGAAACACCTTCTTTGAATAAATCAAAGTATTTTCTAACTTTCATTGATGATTATTCAAGAAAAACTTGGGTATATTGTTTGGTTGCAAAATCGAAAGTGTTTGACAAGTTTGTAGAATTCAAGAGGTTGGTCGAAAAATAAAGTGGTAAATACATCAAAGTGATAAGGTTAGATAATGGAGGTGAGTACAAATCAAAATAGTTTCTAGATTTCTATAGAAATCATGGAATCAAGAGCGAGTTCACTAATTCCTACACTCCACAACAAAATAGAGTTTGCTGAAAGAAAGAATAAGACCATTATTGAAATGGCAAGGAGTATGATGAAAGAAAAGAATTTAGATAAGATTTTTTGGGTAGTGTTGATGTATAAATTTGTGGGTCTAATCCAACAACAACATGCGAAACTCTGAAAATGTGGGATGGCTTCTTAGAGTATCCTCCAGATTTTCAAGAAGCTGGCTCTTCCTTTTTCAATGGGATTTTGGGAAAGGGGTAGAAAAAATTAGATTACAGATACAATGAAATAAAACTAATCCGATGGCGATGCGCCAGATTTAAGACCGACCCAATTGCACAATGTCAAACCCTATATGATTTAACTGAAAACTAAAGAGCTTGCAGCATGATTGATTACTCAGTTTAAGAAACATATTCAAGAGAGGCAAATAAATAGAAAATAAGAAGAAAGAAAAAGAGATAGATTCATATCTACACAAAGTAGTATTTGTCTTTATTGAATGACAAACAATTTTACAGAGGCAAATATGCACAAAATAAAATGTTACATTCCTTATGAAAAGCAAACTGAGGCAAAAATAAATCTCTGATCTGCAGCTCAAAAATCTGTGTCTATGTAGAACTCTCTAACTGTGTAACTGTAGACCCGCATATGTGTATTTAAAGCCAAAAATCCTTTGTGAATCTCTTGCAACTGCTCTAACTGCTCAAAAAATCTCTTTGGCTAAAAATCCCATAAAACTGCCCCAAAATCTAGCTCTAGCAACTGAACTGATAACTGAACTGGTTGTACCTGTTTCTTCTTCATGGCTGAAAATACCTTTGCTGCTCATGCTTGACTCGTGGTATAAAAACTTTTTGCCGCTCATCTCTTTTATTTCTCGTGAAAATAAAGTGGCGTGAAAATATTAGGGCTGCTTCTCTTTTTACCTCTCATGAGTGGCATAGAGTCAAACGAGAGTCTTTACTAATAAAGTTTCACTTTATTTCTCAAGGGACCCACCATGTTTCATTCAAATTTAATAAATATTTTAATCTTTATTTAAATCTCTCTCATGAGCCATAAGAAAATGAGACTCTTTTTATTAACTCAACTTTATGAGAAGGGGCCCCACTGTATTTCAAATGAGATTCCACATTTAATAAAAGACACTCACGTGACACTCAAATTTATTAAGTTTTATCAAAACAAAATAAACATTTATCTTTGCTCTGCCTTCACCACGTGGAGAATTGGCGCTCATTCTGGTAGAAAGTTTCTTGTAGCTTCTCAAAACTCCCGCGGGGGCGACATCTGGCACACTTCGATGCTTCTTTCATTTGCAATATGAGCCATTAGATTAAATCTTCATCCAACGGTAACTGTGTTGCTGCATTTGGAGTTTCTAGGTTCTTTATGCTTGCGTATGTTTCTTCATCCTAATCTGGTAGCATCCTTCATTTTGAGCAGCTTCATCTCTGAATAAGACCAAACCTCTATATTATATGGCTTCACCTCACTTGTTTATCAGGCCATTCCATTATATTGCTAAGCACCCCTGTGTAACTTTTATGGCCTGCATAACATTAATCTTGAGTTTGTACTATTGAATAATGCTGTGAGCCATTGCTTTGTGTGTTCTCTAGATGCTGCGCGATGCCTTCATTCTGATACAAGGTTATACCATAAAGCTCCTTAGAGGTCGATCCTCCTTCAAAAACATGTGCCTGTATTAACATATTGTGCCTTTGTTTCTTATCTGGTGCCTTCACATTGTTTACACAGACTGCCATTATTCTTGCTATGTGTTATTTTAATGGTGACATTATTGATATGGATTGTGATGCTTTTATTTGTTTCACCTAGGATTTCAAGAGGTTATGCCTTCATAAGCATTGTGCTTGAGCTGCAATTTGAAACTCTATTTCCTCATGTGAGTGGCCGCCAGTTCTTGCTATCTAACCGCACCCTTTGAGAATGCTAGCAACTTCTTTGTGTGGCATTCAACCATGTTCTGGCAATGTTGAGTCTTTACAATGGTAGCACCTTCATGAATCACTGTACTTAAGTTTGATACGCTTGGATTCTTCTAGGAATACCTCTAGACTTGTGCCATATCTCTTAGGTCGAGCTTCATGTTCTTCGTAGCTTTACTTAAAATCAGGCAGCCACTCTGTTATTGGATGCTGACTGCGTAGCATATTTGCAATGCCACTCCTCATTTGATGTGATCTCCCTTCATTACGCCACACTCCTTAAATGCTGCTCTTTAATGGATTGCGTGCCAATTTTGAAAGGCAAAGACTACTTATTATGAGCTAAGATTTTATTTAAACACCATCATATATGGCTACGTTGAGTTATACTGGATGTATCTTTGAATTCCATAAGGCTGAGCCTAGGCTCTTGAATGGCTGGTCTCATGATATTGACCGCACCTTGTGATGCAAAGGACACACCTCAATTTTTCTTGGTTGCATGATCCCTATGCTTGTTGATTGGCTAAGATCTTCTCATATGTAGCTATCTCCTTACTTTATGGCTTGGTGATGCTTCTGTAGCTATTGCTGCATCAAGCTAGGTTTTTGTTTCATTAATAGCCAGTACTATCCTGTACATAGAGGCTACGCATAACCTACATCAATAACAATTCCCTTATCAGGTGGAGAATTTAGAGTAAGTGAATCATAATGAAACCCATTACAAGCATTGATAGAATGGATTAGGAGCATTTGCCCTTGTTTCAGAATTACTAGAAACTACATCTTATCTCTGAATCATCCTCTGGATAACAACAAAAACTAAATCTCTTGAAAAGCACCCAAAAGACTACTAATCTATGAAAATTTTGAAATGGAGTGAATAATTTCTTAACATTTCTTAGCGACTGGCTGGGAAAGTGAGCTTGCTCACTTGAATCTTGGAATCTCTGGTTTCATAAATTAGTGCCTTGTCCATTGGGCATAGAGTCAAGTAAGCTAAAACTGAAACATCCATTTAACTGAAAACAAATTGGCACCCAAACATATGGCACCATAATTGACGCAAGTTGCCCATCAAATGTATTGAATCTAAAGTTGTAACACTACTGAACCAAACATATTCCTTAACTGAGACCAATTGAAACTGAGCACTGAATCTGACCTCTGAACTGAGACATGACTGAACCATAAAACTGACTTCACTATTGTGATTAGTGAAATCAAAATGAGATAGAAAACACAAAACAAGTGCATAAAAACAAATGTTATACCTCACTATGACTCACAAATCCAAGATAGGGTTGTAGAAGCATTGCACCCAAGAGCTCCTAGATATACCCTAGATAATGAATTCAATGTGAAATGATCTATTAATGCAACCCACAAACTAGCTCAAGAGATTTTTTGGCATGGTAACATTACTTGAAAATTGGATCTCAAAATGGGTTGGAGGATGTTGTATTTATAGACATTTTGGAGAGATTTTAATCCAAGGGTTGAGATTGATTTTGGAGATCAATGGTGGAGGATGAAGACGATGTGGAGGGCCTAGATTTCACCTTGGAGGATGGAGGGCTAGGAATAAAAATAAATTTTATATTCATTTTTGGGAAAGGGGTGAATTAAATGAGGTTAAGTGAGAGGGATTATTTGTGAATTAAAAATTCACATGGGGAAAGGTAAAATGAATTAAAAATTTATTTAGGGATGAGTGGAGATAAATGAGGTATGGGATGGGTAAGGGTTGTAAGAGGTATTAAATGTGATGTTGGACATATTTTTATAAAAAAATAATTTATGTGGGATATATTTTAATTTTTTATTTGGAGGATGTGGGGAAGGGTGTTAAGTTAGGTTTGACCACTTTAATGGGAGGTTAAGATTAATTAAATAAGGTTTCATTTAATTAATCCTAAGGCTAGGATGAGATAGGCTAGGGTAGGCAATTAAATAATGGCTATTTAATTACCTAGGGTAGGGATAGGTCAATTAATAGGCTGAATTAATTAGTTAAACATGATTTAGCTAATTAATTGGGTTTAGTGAGGAGGGAGAAATTGACCAAATAAATATTGCATATTTATTTAATCAATTGGCTAAAGTTGAACTATTGAATTAATAGAATTAATCCAATTGTTGGGGATAGAATGATGAAAAATTAAGTGATGAAGGGATGATCAATTAAATAAAAATTTAATTAATTGATTAGAAGGGAAATTGGTATGTTTAGAGATGTCAGGAGTTGGTTTGACGATGAAGATATTTTTAGGTGTCTACATTTGCCCCTCTTTGACGTGGCGTTAGGACCTAGTAGGGAAGTGGTGTCAGGTCTAAGAAAGAATATGCCCTAGCTACCGGGAAGGAATAAGATGGGTGAGGGATGCCCCCTCGAGAGGTCGCCGAAAAAATAATTTTTTTTAGGTGAGCTCTCGAAAGGACATGACGGGAGCGAAGGTTGGATAGAGGATGGAAAATGAAGATGACGGGAGGAAAATCAAAGGAAAAAGGTTGTGATCTGTACCCTGGAGGGGAAAAAGAGTGGGCAGAAGGATGACATGGCTTACTATATTTAGACTAGTGGGCCCTAAGGGTGCCACATTTGCACACATTGAACTCGTGAGAAGAAGGAGCAAAGGAGAGATGGCAAAGCGCAATGCTAGATTTCCCTGACTCACCCACATTTCAGAGCATTTCCGATCATATGGCTAGGCACCGGAGGCTGAACCCCAGGTAGGGCCTAACCCTAGCTTTGTGATTTTTTAATTTTGTCACATTTTTGGGCTTCAGGAATTGGGAATTGGCATTGTGGCGCTATCGCAAGATCACACAGCGCTAAAAAGGAGCAGATTAGCGCAATCTTCTGGATTGGGGCTATCCGCCAAGGTAGAGCAGAGGGGTTGGTGCCATATGGTTAGTGTTTTGGTGCCATCCTCTGTATTATCGCAATGTGTGTATGGTTTTGGATTCTGGCATTTTGGCACCAAGTAGGGAGTGGGGTAGCGCTATCTTCTAGATAAGCGCTATGTTTGATAGTGGCGCTATATTTAGGATTAGTGTCATGTGGAGGAGTAGCGCTATATTGGATATATGTGCTACTGGGAGAACTGGCACCATTATTTAGATTGGTGCCAAGTGGAGGGGTGGCGCCATTTGTGAAAATGGCGCGAAGACGCTGCGCAGTGGCGCTATAATCTGAATTGGTGCCCTGGGGAAATGTGGTAGCACCATCATTAAAAATGCGCAAAATATGGTCCGTTGTGGCGTCAAAATATTTTTGGCTTTCAACATTAGAAGAAAGGGGTTGATTCGGAAAAAGATAGGTAGATTTTTTACTAGAAAATTGTGGATGCAGGATACGAGGCTATTTATAGTGTCCTCGCAGGAGCGTGCCATCTGTGATGGCGCTATTTGATTAGTTTGATGATGCCACCCGAGCCTGATTGGCGAGGTTAGGGCTCTTGATAGCTACATCGATGCCAGTGCTACGAGCTCATAGAGCTCTGATTACAGCGGTTGTAGAGCGGTATCGGCTAGAGACTTGTACATTTTTGCTTCCTACTGGCGAGATTACTATCACTCTTGAGGATGTTTATCGCATCCTCAAGCTACCTATTCATGGTCGATGGGAAAAATATGACATGAGGAGGGGACGAAGGGCCTTGATTAGATTGTTTAGCTGTGATCACATGGATTTGTCAGCAGACGGGAGGGAGATGAGCTATGAGGGAACACTGGCGGTGGGTGCAAACCACTTTGCTTTATTCCTATGTGCATTGATTGGTGGCGTAGTGATGCCCGATAGGAGGGGCAGGGGATTTCCAGTTGGACGGGGAGAGGTGATTGAGGGGATGGTCAGACATGAGACCGTGTATGCCTAGGGACTGGTGATGTTGGCGCAGCTCTATCATGAGATGCATATAGTTGTCTATCATTATGATTCAACTTTATCAGTCAGGGTTACTTTGATGCACATGTGGATCTGGGAGCATATTCTGGTCACCCGACTGAGATGTGGATACTATCACTGTCAGTTTGAGGCCTTTGTGTTCCTGTATCGGGATGCTGAGTACACATATACTAGGCAGGTTCAATATTGGAGACAGGTGTTGGATGACATCATTCGGGTGACCTGGCGACCCTACATCAGAGTGGAGTCATGGCCAGATGATGATGTGCACATGCCTTTCACTTTCTAGCAAAGCTACTTGATAGGTTGATGAGACCATATGATTGACATGTATCTATTGTCGCAAGTTATGCGACAGTTTGGGTTACGGCAAGATGCTCCATAGCAGATGGTGATTTTTGCATGGACCCGTTGAGAAGTTCGTTATTGGCCTGCAGCCATACAGCCCCAGGTTGCCCTAGAGGATTTTGCAGCTTTGCAGCCGTTGTGGTGGGATTGGCAGAGTGTGGTTAGGGATGCAGGCACTACTCCTGCATATGAGACATGGTGGCAGATGTGGCGACTGACTTGGTTCACCGACCCGGCAGGTGACGTAGTCCCTATGGAGGAGGCGGCAGGGTCAGGGGATGAGGAGTTTGAGGAGGATGGGGATGATGATTCTGATGGAGATGATTTCCTAGAGGGGGTGAGGAGATTATTGCACACTACCTCATGGAGGTTAGAGGGGATGGGGAGGAGAGGGAGATTGGGAGAGATGGGGAGCTGATGGATGTGTTAGCAGTGGTAATAGCTGGACAGGTTGGGCTCAGGGGAGAGGGGCAGGTGGGTGGTGGTTCACAGGTGCCCTAGTAGCAGGTACCTATTGAGCAGGTCCAGATCGGGGTGGTGTGGAGGCAGGGAGGACCTCAACAGCGTGGGGGACTGCCGAGGGTAGGTAGGGGTGTTCTACCCCCACCGCAGATATCATAGCAGCAGCAGGCTGTTGCAGCAAGACAGTAGGCAGAGGCAGGCACCTCAGGGGCAGGTGGAGATTCAAGGCTTTGAGGGTCCTTGTCTCATTGGTGGCCTCAGAGTGGAGAGGAGGAGGAGGTTGAGACTTTGCGGGCATAGGTAGCCAGCCTACAGGAGGCTTTAGAGAGCTGCAAGGTAGAGTTAGTGTAGTTGCAACGGATAGTTGCATTATTAGATGGTATAGATGGATAGGTGGCTACATTGGGGGCATAGTTAGCTGAGGCTTAGGGTGATATAGTGGTTTTGACAGGAGAGTGGGATGCGGCACTTGCGAGGGCTCGACAGATAGAGGCTATGGTGGGTAGTTTGCAGGCTTTAGGTGCTGGTATGGCCCCAGTTTTGACACTGATGCAGACAAAATTGTCTCAGACACATGTACAATTGTCTTAGGTACAGGGACAGTTGTTGGAGGCTAGAGGACGGATGGATTATTATTGGGCCCTCTATCACGCTGCAGTGCCTGCAGAGCAGCGTGCACTGGGCTATAGTCAGGTCAGTGGATCCAGGGCGTCTAGGTCACACAGATCTAGATCAGTTTAGTCAGTTTATCAGGTGATGGGTCCCCCATCACATGTGCCCTAGTAGGTTACACAGGTACAGGTTCAGCCGCAGCCATAGCCACAGCCACAGGCAGGACCACAGCCACCACCAGGGCCAGGATCCCCCACTGCGTCACAGAGAGGGTCCTCTATGTGACAGTTGTCTCATTTTGGCCCTTAGAGGCATTGTATCATGACATGTTATTATATTTTTTTGATGTATATATATGAGCCATGTATATTTTGGTGATGATGATATATGAGATGATGCTTTTTTGATGGCCTATTTGTTTATTTATGATGCTTTTATATGTTATGATGATGCTTATGTTGATGGATGCAATATGTTGTATGGATTATATGCTATAAATGTGTGTTTGTTTATGCAATTTATTATGTTGATGTTATGGATGTGCTTATTGATGTATGGACTACGATGTAGAATGCAAATAAATGTTTAGATTAATAAACATTTATTATGGATGTAAAATGTAATGCCATGGAAATGTATGTTTATCTTAATAAACACATGTTATGTATGGAAATATGGATATGCAACTAGATGATTATAAAATATAGCTAAATGATTATGATTGTGATTATGCAATGTAACTAAATGATTATGCTATGTAAGCAAATGTAACTAAATGATTATGAAATGATATATGGAATACAAACTAAATGATTATATGTAATTTAACTGATTATGGAATGCAATTTAAATGTTTATTATATGTAACCAAAGGATTATAAAGTGTACCTAACTGAATATGCAAATTAAATGATATATGATATGCAACTAAATGATTATAAAATGCACCTAACTAAATATGTAAATTAAATGATATATGATATGCAACTAAATGATTATAAAATGCACCTAACTGAATATGCAAATTAAATGATATGTGAGATGCAAACTAGGTGATATGTGAGATGTAAACTAGGTTATATGTGAGATGATTAAGTATTGATACACATGATGCTCTTTGTTGGACCTTGGGTGGTGGGATTGCGTGATAGGGGAATAGGTGGGGAGAGGATAAGGGTGAATGGATAGGGTATGGATATGATTGGTTGTGGCTAGATTGGGGGGTTGGGATGGTTAATGAGGGAGTTGCTAGGTCATGAAACACCACGTCATTGAGGGGGGATTTACTCAGGATATGTTGAGTGAGAATAAGTTGGTGGAGTGGGATTAGTGAGGGGATTTGGGAGGGGGGAATAGGCTAGGTGATTACGAAGTCTAGGCCCAGATGGTATAGTTGAATAAATGATTAGCAAGATGATTTGAGCTAGTAATAGTAGTTGCATAACATTAATTAAGAGCATTTCTTAGTTTATTATAGCAATGTAGGATACAATTCACAAAGGTATGAGATGACCTAGGTGATGATATATATCCCATGATTTAATGGACTAGACCCGCAAACAATAGGTTGATTTCATGTGTGCCCAAGGTAGTATAACCTTGCCTGGCCTAGGAAGGGGACTCATAGCGATGAGTACTAATAGTACATATAAGGTATTGATGCCTATATATGCAAATGAGGCACATCATGCTAGAACCGACCCAGGCTTCAAGATATGAATACTATTCTTAGAGTAATGAAACCAACCCACAAGCATAGCATATAGAAATAATGACCATGTCTACTCCAGGTGTTGTCTGCCACTTACTATGATATAATGAGATCAAGGTAGCTTGGGAAATGACCTAGAGTGAGACAAAAAGATAAAAATCAATAATCAAAAAGACCAATCAAAAGGATACAAATAGCCTTTGTGTGCTCTTGCCACGATACATGTTAATAGGATGATAGATTCTTGTCCATTGTAGGAACGATATATCCTAGGATGCGAATCGGTTGGATTTGGTTGGATAATTCTTGAAAGGTGGGCAAAAGGATAGTCAGGCCATGTGTAGGATTATAGTTGGTATGTTGATTGATGATTTTTGTGTTAGGGACCATGCTTCAAGCGTATACTTAGCGTGTGTACCATTTATTGGGTCTGACAAGCTCAGTGAATGGGGACCATCCAAACGGGTTGGATGGGTGCATCTTATGTACCTGGGTACTTGATACATCCTTCGTATTTTGGACTGCCTAGGGTAAGTGCAAAAAGTTGGGGGGCCAAAAAGTAACCAATTTTTTTTCAAAAAAATTTAATACATAATGCGAGCGCATTATGACTAACTATAAATAAAAAAAAGAGCATTTGTGCTCATTTCATTTCTTTGTTTTCCTCTACACCTGCGGCCTGCAAACCCTAAGAAGCGCGCTTACGTTTTGAAAAAGCTGATTCAACACCAAAATCTTACCGATTCATTGCCAAAATGCCACCACAACGTCGAGTAGGCCAAAGGAGTGAGTTTTTTTGTTTGTTTGTTTGAATTTGTTTCTAAATAGGTAGGTTTGAGTTGATTTTTCATGTAAATTTCATTAATTGTCAGGAAATGTTAATGCACCTCCTCCTCCTCCTCCTCAAAATCCACAAAATCTTGAAGAGGAAATACCTGCCGAACAACAAACTCCTCCATCCATTCCTTGACATGCCCCTGAAACACAAGAAAATCTAATGGGGCAAATTAAAAACAATAAAAAAGAAATTGAAGACATAATTGCAAGGTTGAAGGATCCTTCCACTTCAACCTTGTATAGGTCCACGCTTGCTGAATCTCTTGAATCTATGGTATCAAATGTAGATTCAATTAGCAAGCAAATATCTAGTTGGACGGATAAGAGGAGAGAGTTTAGAGACTATTATGCAGACAAGCTATCATATGAAGATGTGAAAAAATTACAAATTACAAAATTAGACTTGTGTTCCATTTTCACAAACCCACAAACAAATCAACCTCCACCCATTACATGCAAGAGGTTCCCTATCCATTAGTGCAACAACCAAGTGATAAGGGACAATTTTGGGCAGAGGTGGTGGATGGTTTTTGACCATCCTCCATGCAATAATAATGGGGTCTCACAATACTTTTTGAGGAAACTCTACTGTAATTTTTTCCTCAATAAAGTGCCAAACTATTTTGATATGCGGGACTTCCAGGGTAGAGGTGGGGGGTCAACACAAGATAGACCAAGGGCACGTGTTGACCCACAGCGGGCAGTGAGATGAGTAATCGGCAGACCAACCCATGAGCATGTTTCTATCCCTTCCATTGTGAAGGAGAGTGTTGAGGTTGATACTCTTCAGTCCATTAGTGCCTTGACCCAGAGCATCATAGAGCATGCCAATCCTGCAGCACAGAGTGGGTTGGGAGATAGTGCGAGGAGTAGGGTCCTACCCATGCTTGTCAGACTTGCAGGTCAGCCTGTGGTTATGACCCCATGGATAGTCAGGACACAGGTGCACAGGCTACATCTATAGCTGAGTAGATGGTGATGACAGATACCCTCCTGAGTGAGACTTTCGGCCTTGATACTTAGGTAAATATTAGCAAGTTTATTGAATTTAATTTATTAAATTTTATTTTTGAAATGCAAGATTAACTAATTTAGTTTGATGATTTTAATGAAATTTCAGGGTCATAGCATTGATGTAGTTTTTAGTGGTTCTCCACCTACATATTACACTAGATCATCTATTGTCGGGGTATGTAACTAGTAAACAATTATAAATATTACATGTGAATAACATCGTTATATGAATGGTATTCTAATATCTGATTTTGGATGTTGAATAGGTTAATATTAGAGATTTCACGACAACACCTGCCAGCGGTGGTGGACTTCAAAGTTTCATGGAGGTAATAAAATAAATAGTTTAATGAATGAATTGTACTTACTAGATTTTTGTATGTGACTTGTGTGCTTTATTGTGTGTACTTCCATGTTTAGATGAATGTGTGTGTATGTTAGGAGCCATGATTTGCATCACTATTATAGTTTTCATAATTGAATAATGTTGTTTTATTTCTAGATGATGTAGGCTGCAGAGACACCTCCCGATGTTCATAGGGCAATGGAGCATGGTGTGACCTCTGCGATTTATGGCTCCATACCATTGATAGGGGTATGAGGCAGATTAGTAAATTTCAATTTACATTCATTGTTATAGTTGTTTAGTTTTGAAAAATTAAAAGATTATTGATTTGAAGTTTAATTTCTATCTGGATGGTTTCTATAGGACATGACTTCACCACGGCCTATTCCTACTACTGAGGCAAGTGAGGAGATAGATTATATGGTAGCAGTAAGTGATTATTTTGTTAAATGTTTCATTTTTTATAACATGTAATTTCTATATATTAATGTCTATACTTTTTATTATAACAGCTAAAGATGCAAGAAGAACTAAATAGGAGGAGCAGCCCTCGGGTTCCTAGTAGACCACCCACATACGCATCTCCATCCCATAGAAGATCAAAGGCTGTCCGTGATCTATTCTCTTCACCAGCCAGAGGGGAATGACTTTTTATTGTGTTCCTTTGTTGTATGCCTATATGGCATTTGTGGACATATATTTTGTATTACATATAGTTGACATTGTATGCCTATATGGCATTCTTGTAAGCCTATATGGCTATTTTGTTTATATGTTATACTTATATTGACAGATATTGATGTATGCCTATATAGATATTTGGTTAATACAAATCTTTTTTATTGATGGCGTCCATACTTGCATTATAAATCCACGTTTGAATGGATATTTGTAGATGTCTACTTCAAATATTTAAAGTCTAATTGTATTACATAGGATGTTTGTTGATCCAATAAGCTAGCTATTGTTATTCAAGTATCACCTAAACCTCATTTTGGAACTATAAGATAAAAGTTGTATTTAAAAAAAAATGAATCATCATGTTCATGTTGAACAAAAAATATTAATATTCTTTATGAGTTGCTCAATTGAAAATATTCAAATGAGTATGCTGATCCATATTCTTTATGAGTTGGTCAATTGAAAATGTTTCTTAATTTATTGTTATTATACCATATTGGGATGCAAAGACTATGTTTGTTGTTTTGAATAAGATAGTCAAAATCATATGCTTATGAGCACCTGATGACCATTGTGGTTATTGGGATGCAAAGACTATGTTTGTTGTTTTGAATAAGATAGTCAAAATCATATGCTTATGAGCACCTGATGACCATTGTGGTTATTAAATGTAATTCCTCTTGCATATAAGGTGAGGTTATGAGATTACATTGAGTCTTACCTAATTTTAGTATGCAACATAACATTGGGGCTATAGGCTTCCATAAGTCATACCTCAGGGATTTTAAGTTTTAAGTGCAAATTTGCTTTAAGACCTTAGGCGCATTTCTCTGCTTGCACAACCTCAAAACTCTGCCTAGAACTCAAGGCGCCTTTCATCATCCAAACAACCTCAAAATTATGCCTTGATATTGAAAGGATGTTTCAAAGTATAAAGGAGGGCGCCTTAAGGGAGGCAATTCATCTTGATTATCAAAGTTGATCAAACACATCAAATTGAGCATCATACCTCTGGGCGCATTTTTGCCTCTCTCTAAACTATCCATTTTGGTGCCTTGATGTAAACTGAAGTCTAAACTTAGTGAAATTTGCACCTAGAAAGATATCACCTTGGATATGTGCCTAGAGTCATCCTAGATCATCCATTTGCGCCTAAGGGTCAATATAACATAATATAACTTAGGAAGACTTTGAAAATTGTCAAAAGAAGCCTAGGCACCTTTTCTTGTCTCCACCATCCATTTTGGGCGCCTAGAGGAAAATGAACTTCAAATCACTTTCAACTATAGCGCCTAGTGTTAGAACCTTCAAAATGACTAAATCTTACCAAAGGAAGGCTAGGCGCCTATTGTCACTTGGATCATCATGAATGAGCACCTAAGTGGAAGGAGAATAAGCATCTTGTACGGAGGTGCACTTTTGTGTCTAAATAACCTCATTTTGGTGCCTTGAAGGAAGATGTTCTAAATCCTAAGATCTAGCGCCTAAGTGTAAAATGGTCTCCTATAGGTTTGAACAAGTGATTGAAGCCATCAAATTGCCAAGAAATGAGATAAGTATACTAAGGCACCTTTTCTTGTCTAAACTATCCATTTTGGCACCTAGGAGGAAGGAAATTCAACATCATGAATCAAGGTGCCCTTTGCCATCAAAACAACCTCACATTGGCGCCTTGGAGAAACTCAACTTAAAACTACAAGTCTTGGAGTTTTTTCATGTTTTGATGATGTCTTTTGAGAACAATTATAATGATTGAAATATGAGGTGGGTAAAAAGTCTTCATCTAGCTTAGGTGCCCATTCAATATTTAGTTTTTTCACATACCTTAGTCTGTGCCTTGACTTGGAGGAGTTAGTTTATGCTTTAAAATGATTTCTATGTGTTTATATGACTCAATATTTGTCAATAATTTAATATGCTGATACAATGTAGCTTGGACTATTTTGACATGTTTGGGTGCAAAATAAGACTATGCCTAGCCTAAACATGCCCATCCAGATGTGTTAGAATTGTCAGTTTGGCCACACGAGGAGAAGAACAAAAGTTACACCCCTTTGCAAATTTACACTGCCTCCTTCTGACGATTTTTGGGGCAGCAGAAAACTTTTCACTAGGGGCAAACGCCTCAGAGATATAAAAAACTGAGAGAGGTTATTGTAGAGGCACTCTACATGATCGCATTGCCTTAGACAAAATATTTCTAAGTGACACAATTTTTGAGTAACATCTCCTCAAAGATTGCTGCCTTTTTGCACTTTGGACTCTTCAGGGATATCATCGGTACAATGTAGCTTGGATTGTTTCGACATGTTTGGGTGAAAAAAAGGACCATGCCTAATGTAAATGTACCCATCTAGATGTGTTGGAATAGTCAGTTTGGTCGCATCAGAAGCAAGACTAAAGTTACACCCCTTTGCAAATTTACATTGCCTCCTGACGATTTTTGGGGCAGCAGAAAACCTTTCACCATGGGCAAATGCCTTAGAGATATAAAAATTGAGAGAGCTTATTGTAGAGGCACTCTATGTGATCATATTGCCTTAGACGAAATGTTTCTAAGTGACACGGTTTTCAAGTAACATCTCGTCAAAGATTGCTACCTTTTTACACTTTGGACTCTTCAGGGATATCGTCAGTACAATGTAGCTTAGACTGTTTTGACATGTTTGGGTGAAAAATAGGAACATGCCTAGCATAAATGTACCCATTTGGACGCGTTGGAATAGTCATTTTGGTCTCATCAGGAGCAGGACAAAAGTTACACCCCTTTGCAACTTTACACTACCTCCTTCTGACAATTTTTGGGGCAGCAGAAAACCTTTCACCACGGGAAAATGCCTTAGAGATATAATAAACTGAGAGAGGTTATTATAGAGGCACTCTACATGATCATGTTTCCTTAGACAAAATATTTTTAAGTGACACAATTTTTGAGTAACATCTCATCAAAGATTGTTGCCTTTTTGCACTTTGGACTCTTTAGGGATATCGTCGGTACAATGTAGCTTGGACTGTTTTGACATGTTTGGGTGAAAAAAAGGACCATGCCTAGCATAAATGTACTAATCTGGATACATTGGAATAGTCAGTTTGGTCGCATTAGGAGCATGACGAAAGTTACACTCCTTTGCAACTTTACACTGCCTCCTTCTGACGATTTTTGGAGCAGCAGAAAACCTTTCACCATGGGCAAATGCCTTAGAGATATAAAAAATTGAGAGAGATTATTGTAGAGGCACTCTATATGATCGTGTTGCCTCAGACAAAATATTTCTAAGTGACACGATTTTCAAGTAACATCTCGTCAAAGATTGCTACCTTTTTGCACTTTAGACTCTTCAGGGATATCGTCGGTACAATGTAGCTCAGACTGTTTCGACATGTTTGGGTGAAGAAAAAAACCATGCCCAGCCTAAATGTACCCATCTGGACATGTTGGAATTGTCAGTTTGGTTGCATCAGGAGCAGGACACTAAAAATGCAAAAGTTGCTTTGTGCAACTTGACAACATTGACACTTTTTTGCAACAGGACTCAAAGATTCAAACTGACCCCAAATGACTCAAAGTGACTTAAAAATAAATGAAATGGTCTTAGAAGACCTTATTACATACAATTGACTCAATCAAAACAAAATTTTATTTTTTGACCCCTCTTGGAGGCATGACAACCTAGGTGCCCCTACACCATTAGTGCAACTGAAGTCGATAAAGTTTTCCTATTAAGAAAAAGTGCTTCCCTTAGCTTCAAGAAATATAAATATTCTATACTGACAAGGTGAACCATGTGAAGGTGGAAGCTCATGTGGCCTCATCTAAGACCTAAGACACATGTAGTCTAGTAGACGCAGGACACCTAAGACACCTATTTTCTAGTCTCTATCTACCTAGTTGACATATTGTATATACCTAAGACACAATTTGGTGCAGGAGCACCAAAAAGACTAAGGTCTTGAGTTCTCTTCTTTTTGTTGTTCATTTTGTTTTGTGAATTTAATAAGGTCTTGGAGGCTATTCTCATGTTGTGATAAGGGCTATAATGCCATGTTTGTAATAAGCCATCATATAATCATACATCGTATAGGAGCCAGTCATAAAGTCTTAAGGGGTAGTCATGTAAAACCTCATGTTGTAAGCCTTACAAAGGCATGTCAAAGTGTTAGAAAGGCATGTCAAGTCTTGTCAAAGGTTTAATACAATTGTCAAGTGTTTTGAAGGATTCACTAAGCCTAAACAAGTCACTGTAGTCCTAATTAGGGCAGTTGCAACAATGGCAAGTAGTTGTTTTGAAACTGACGGGGTAGTTTGATGGTGGAAGAACAGTTATACACCCTCCAACGAACCCAATTGCCCCTCTCAATCCATTGTATATACTTTCTAAGACTTTGGACTTGGAGGAGAAGTCTTGGAGAAGTCTTTTGGAGGAGAAATAGTAATAAAAACTCAAAAATTCTACATTTTATGTATAATTCCATTGTAGCAGTCTGTACCCTGTATCTGTACGGACATGTTGTGAAGGACTATGGTGGTGGCATGAAACTAGAGTGAGTTGACATTCATTTGCATATAGTTTGGCATCTTGAAACAATTATAGAGTAGAGTAAAACTCATTTTCCTGAAAACAATTTAAGAAACCCTTATCTAGGGTTTTGGTAAGAATCATGCATTTGTTGGCCATTCCACTGATTTGATTCACTTTTGATTAATGGAATGGGTTGTAGTAGGTCTATTCTAGTATGCTGTGATAATTTTTTGGCAAGAAATCTAAGGAGAAGAAGTTTTCTTTGAGGAAACCTAACAAAACCATGTGTTAGGTGATGTTCAGAGACATAAAGAAGGAACCAAAGAGGCATTTTTGGGAACAACAGATTGTAGGAGGAAAAAACCCACAAAATTCATAGTTTTGACATGAATACTAAGTGCTCAAGTCATTGGTTGAGTTCTGTGTGTGAATTTAAGGGGGGTCTCTTTGTATTTTAGGCCTAATTGGGGCTCTAGGTTATTGAGAGGAGTTATAGGTTAGGGTATATCGTCCAAAACAACCTATACCTAGTTTTGGATATGTGATAGGGAGTCCAAATGGGTATCTACTGATTGTCCAAGTTCTGTGTTTGAAGATCTGTGTCAAAAGTTATTAGGACTGTTCTCCTTTTTTAGGGCTATAAGCCATTTCTTGGGTTTGTGAAGGAAGTGTTAATCCTGAGTTTGGTCTGCCTTTGGTAATGATTGGAATGGGTCCCATAGCATCTGAAATCACCTTTTCCATGAAGAATTTAGAGTCTCTAATTGTTGTTCCCACTTTTGTCTAATGATCATGAAATTTGGGCTTTAGAGAATAAGGAAACCTTGTCTAGTTTGCCATCCTCCAACTATCCCATTGCCTCTACATCACAATTAGAGACACCTATTATCTAGTTAGAAACCAAGACACCTAGAGACACCTATATTTTATACATTACCTAGATTTTATACATTATTCTTAGAATCAACTTCATCCATCACTTAGGTCTAACCCCATGAAGCATAACATGAGGATGTAAAAATGTGTATATGTGTAAAAGTGCAGCATGAAATAAAAAAAATACAAACCTTACAAATTATTGTGCATACTTACAACTCAATGTAACATGACTTTACAAAATCAATGTGAATACTTACAAATTAATCCAATGAACCATCTAGGTCTGCTCTGCTCTTTATTGTGTCAAGTATTGCTTCATGGTCAGACTCACACACCTTCCACAAGATTTTGTTCAAAGGTCTACTCCAATACTGTATCAAATGAATATTGGATGCCACGACAAGGTTCAAGTAATGAAGAATCTTCTGATGCGTGTCAAAGTCTTGAAACAACCAAACATTAACACTCTTATGTGGGTACCTTCTAAGCCATGTTCCAGTAATAACCACTGAGCCTGTAGGGTATTCGATGTTTTCTCCATTTGCAATTGGGGCCTTCAATTTCTTTTTGGCCTCAACACAATGACATAAGTAATACTTTGTTCCCTCTTCATTATCTTCATTTGCAATAATTGCATATACGTGCCCTACATTGATATGTGTAGCAAATTACATGAAATTAGTCAACATTACAAAAACACTACAAAGTAAGATGACATTAGGAATTTCAAAAACTATGCAAATAGATATATTACCTGGTTGAACTAGATCTAATATGTGGTCAAAGTCAACTGATGATTCAATCTGTGTTAGTTCCGGTGCCGTCAGGGATCGATACGTGTCAAGTGGGCTAAGATAACTTAACTGCCATTCATCAACCCACTTCTTTGACTCGCACTCATCCCAGGCTTGAATTGTATAGGAAGAACAAAAGAATGACATCTTTTGCGTATGGATACTCCATGAACCTGCAATTGAGCTTCTGCAAGAGTGCATCTCACTTGATCCTGTCAATGTAGAATAGTCCTCATATGTTACAATGTTAGTATCATCTATCAACCAAAAAAATCTACAAACTGAAAACTTACCTTCATTACCTGGACCCATGGAAGCATTACACCACTTGACAATCGATTTTGCATCTGTCAACTTTGCATTGTCTTTATACTTTAACTCTTCTCGTGCTATGGCTCTTTTGATACATGCTCCTGCACCATCATGCTCCCCCTTTCCATGCCCGACCTCACAAAAGTTCCACATATGCTAAATACCTATAAAATTATGCCTCCTACTCAGCCAATAGAAATTTTGCGAGTTCTTGAATTGTGACACACAGTTATCCAACCATATGATATGCTGACTGAACGATATGCCCCTTCTAGCCAAATCATTGTAGAACACCTGAAAGCAACCTTGCACGAACTCCGTAGAATGCATGTGATCATCACTAATATAGAAATTATACTCCCTTATGATCTTTCTGTCATCCTCTGTACTATCATTCACATGAATGAATGCGATGTGCACAAATATAGAAACCTGTGTGGAGTTGTAATATTATGATTGCACCTCACGCTATGGCTATAGACTTTAGTTCTTTGCAAAGTTGATGACTGAAACAATGCTACCAACTGGAAATGTGTCCTTGTATAACTTGAATTGCAAGTCCAACCATCGAGCTCTATGGGCATGTCTTGCATACTCATACACTATGCTGTCACAAAATATAGGCATAAACTAATACACTGGAATCTTTTCAATAACCAATTCACACCTCTTTGCCTCTTTACCATCTTTTGTATTGTATGCCACTATTTTATACTTTCCAAACTCTACTAGTTCATTTCCAACTACATGTGTTCTTTCCATATGTTCACATATTGGCAAATGTTGCAAGCCACCACAACGATGACATGTACCATCCAAGCATAATTTCTTGTAGAATATTTGACCTTCCTCTCTTTCACATAAAATTCTTGATATGAAGTCTCTTGAAGATGTTGGTGGGGCACGTATGGAATAACCTTGCAAAACATTGTTAGTATGCATATCAAAACATATAGACCTATAAACATCCAAATGGTTAGAAAATTCAATATGTAATCTACAACAACAAGTAGTGCATGTGTGATTTATCTTGACATAGAAAGGTTTTAGCATTTCAAAATATCTTTGACAAATTTTAATTTGAGGATACTTCTCTAGAAATTTATCATAAAATTGTGTTTGAGTCTCATCCAAAAAATGCTTTGGATGTGGCTCATGATTTTGACTACCAATTCTCCTTCTTAGCACATCCCTTTGATTCAAGGATACCCTTGTGTAATTCTTCCAAAAGTCTTCAATTAGTGATCTCAATGCTTCAACAATTGGTTTATCTTTTCGTGGTAGTCTCCCTGAGAATGCCCATAATTCTTTGTTATTAGTGTCCTCAATTCTTTGGCGTCTTCCAACAGCTCTTGATAAAGTTTTCCTATTAATTCTCAATTCTTGACTCATCTTTCTAATGAGATGAGCTTTCCTCATTTGACTACTTACTATAGTCAATGTAATCACACGCTGTGTTGCATTACTATCTTTTGTGCGTGAGGTGTTACCCACACTCTCATACGCACTCATTAGATTCTTGACAATAGATTTTTCATTTGAAGCCTGTGATGTTCTCAACCCAAGAATCTTCATGATGGACCTATACTTTATACTTCACATCATTTGAAGGAATAGTTGACATCTTGCAGTCTCATTTAACTTTTCAAAGAACAATCTCTAAATCTTATGAGCATATCTTCTACAAGTGTGTTTTGGAATCTTACCTTCCATTGGCTACAAAATATTCTCATCAATATCAATCAAATACTTTGGATTTCTATGCAAAATTCTAGGTGATGTTAAGTTAGATAAATTCATCTCAACATTAGGAATTTCATCAATATTTAAATGAGATGGGCTATATGGCATACCTTTGATCGAAGATGGAATAGATGACATACCTTGAGGTTAAGGTGGGAACGATGGCGTACCTCCTTCATCACATGTGAGTGATGATGTACTCTTAACTTGAGATGTGGTAGATGGTGTCCCTACACGTTGACTTGCGGTAGAGGACGTGTCTCCAAGTATGGTATTCAAATCTCTCGTAGCATGAAGTTTTTGCATTTGTTCTCTTTGTGCCGCCAATACCATATCTCTTTGTGATGGTTGTGGTTCCTCTTCAATTAGCATGTCTTTATTTATCATGTCCAATTTCCTCTTCTCACGAAGTTCCCTCATAGCCACTGTTTTCTTTGCATTCTTAGCTTCTATCTCTTCCTGTGTTGGTTTAATTCTTGATCGTTTCCTCGGCATGACAGAGAATTTGTCTGTAGCATGATAAATAGACTAATATTAGTTCCTAAGAAATGAATCCATACAAATAACTAAAATATATTTCATTCAACCCTTCATAGTAAATGTACATACAATCATCGTGTAAAAGAGTAAATGTCACTCAACCAAAATAGGTACAAAGCATACAACGCAAATTATTGAAACCATGAAAAGAGTACATGGAACTTCATGCTTGAAAATGTTGAGCCAAACCCAATTTGACATGTTTATTGTTACTAGGGCTACTAGGATTTGGAATTGAGAAGGTATTTTGTTGGTACTAGGGCTACTAGGATTTGGGTGGCTTGTGAAGGAATAGACAATAATTGTTGTGTCATGTGCATGTACAAATCATCATGAATAGGTGCATAAGGAATGTCCTAGCCCAAGATATGTGCATAAAAATTATCATGTCATGTGCATATTTGTATGATCTTAGCACCTATTCATTTGTATTTTAACTTGTTAATATGACAAGATAATAGTGGGATTGTATTTTTATTATATTGTAAGGATTTATTCTTGTATAGTTTGACATCATGGTATGTTAAGGTTTGTTTGTTACACATAATTATTAAAGAGCCCAAGTGTAGAAAATATACATGGCATCATGTGAGATTGTAGGCTGCTTTCTTGATTGGGAATGTGAAGAGTTTTAAACATGTATGATAGAGCATGATAAAGTAATTCAAATAGAATTAAGGAAAATGTAAAGAACATGCATGTAAAGACTTGACATACCTAAAAAATGAAGATTCGAATGGAGAGAGTACCCAATTATGTAGTGTTTTTTTCTTCTTGCATCAAACTCCTCAACAATTTGAGTTTTTCACTACTTGCTTCCTTTTCAATGTTAAATTGAATAACACTCAAATATAATTACTAACAACAATACTATTAACCAATCTATAATATTAAATTCCTAAAATTGAATCATAATTAACATTGCAACACTACAAAAATTGAAACTTGAATAGATATATATCAAACTTGGTGTGAAAACTATGTTATTTCCTTCTCAAGTTGGCAAAGTAGAAAAGGTGGTGGAAAGATCATGCAAAGGTGGTAGAATGTGTAAAATGTGCATGTGAACTTCCCAACGACATGAAAGCACTTCTTTTTTGTTGGAGCATGCACATAATCAGCATGAAAATAGAGCATGTGGGCCTGGATCACGGGGGTCAACACTTTTTTACCATTTCTATAGAAGGACAAAATGCAAGCGCATTATAATGTGCTCGCATTTTGTCCTGCTATAGATTGATCCATAAATATTTGTGCCTATCTTACCTTTACAATATCTCACCTCTAGTTCCCTTAGCTCATGTTCTATATCTCACTTATCTCTCCACCTCACCTCTCTACCTCTCTACCTCTCCCCTCTATGTCTCTCAATTGCTCCTTGTCTACCTCAACCCTAAACCTTATCACTAAACCCTAATCCCTCAACCCTCAACTCTAATCCCTCATCCCTAAACCCTAAACACTATCCCTATTCCTAAACCCTCAACGGGCTCGATACTATACCTTAAACCCTAATCACTTATCCCTAAACCCTCCAACCCTATCCCTAATCCTTATACCCTCGACACTCTACTTTAACCCTAATTCCTCGACCCTCAACCCTATCCCGAAACCCTCAACCCTCAAACCTCAATGTACTTAACCCTCAATGTCAAACCCTAATCCCTCAACCCTTAACTCTGATCCCTCGACCCTCAACCCTATCTCTAAACCCTGAACCCTAAAGCCTCAACCCTCAACCCTCAACGTCAAATCCTAATCCCTCAACCCTTAACTCTAATCCCTCAACCCTAAACCCTATCCCTAAACCCTAAACACTATCCCTATTCCTAAACCCTCAATAGGCTCGATACTATACCTTAAACCCTAATCCTTATCCCTAAACCCTCCAACCCTATCCCTAATCCTTCTACCCTCGACACTCTACTTTAACCCTAATCCCTCAACCCTCAACCCTATCCCAAAGCCCTTAACCCTCGAATCTTAATGTACTCAACCCTCAACGTCAAACCCTAATCCCTCAACCCTTAACTCTGATCTCTCGACCCTCAACCCTATCCCTAAACCCTAAACCCTAAAGCCTCAACCCTCAACCCTCAACGTCAAATCCTAATCACTCAACCCTTAACTCTAATCCCTCAACCCTAAACCCTATCCCTAAACCCTAAACACTATCCCTATTCCTAAACCCTCAACAGTCTTGATACTATACCTTAAACCCTAATCCCTTATCCCTAAACCCTCCAACCCTATCCCTAATCCTTATACCCTCAACACTCTACTTTAACCCTAATCCCTCGACCCTTAACCCTATCCTGAAACCCTTAACCCTCGAACCTCAATGTACTCAACCCTCAACGTCAAACCCTAATCCCTCAACCCTTAACTCTGATCCCTCAACCCTCAACCCTATCCCTAAACCCTAAACCCTAAAGCCTCAACCCTCAACCCTCAACGTCAACTCCTAATCCCTCAACCCTTAACTCTAATCCCTCAACCCTAAACCCTAAACACTATACCTATTCCTAAACCCTCAACGGGCTTGATACTATACCTTAAACCCTAATCCCTTATCCCTAAACCCTCCAACCCTATCCCTAATCCTTATACCCTCGACACTCTACTTTAATCCTAATCCCTTGACCCTCAACCCTATCCCTAAACCCTCGACCCTCAAACCTCAACCCTCAACCCTCAATGTCAAACCCTAATCCCTCAACCCTTAACTCTAATCCCTTGACCCTCAACTCTATCCCTAAACCCTAAACCCTAAAGCCTCAACCCTTAACCTTCAATGTCAAATCCTAATCCCTCAACCCTTCACTCTAATCCCTCAACCCTAAACCCTATCCCTAAACCCTTAACACTATACCTTAAACCCTAATCCCTCAACCCTCAACCCTAAACCTTATCCCTAAACTCTAATCCCTCAACCCTAATCCGTCATCCCTCAACTCTAATCCCTCATCCCTAAACCCTAAACGCTATCCCTATTCCTAAACCGTCAACGGGCTCGATACTATACCTTAAACCCTAATCCCTTATCCCCTAAACCCTCCAACCCTATCCCCAATCCTTATACCCTCGACACTCTACTTTAACCCTAATCCCTCGACCCTCAACCCTATCCCTCGACCCTCAACCCTCAAACCTCAACATACTCAACCCTCAACGTCAAACCCTAATCCCTCAACCCTTAACTCTGATCCCTTGACCCTTAACCCTTAAAACTTGAACCCTAAAACCTATCCCTACACGCTCGACACTCAACACTATATCTTAAACCCTAATCCCTTAATGCTCATCCCTAAAGCCTCAACCCTAAATCCTTAAACCTTCATCTCTAAACCCTATCCCTAATCCCTCTACCCTCAACACTCTTCTTTAACCCTAATCCCTTGACCATCAACCCTAACCCTAAACCCTAAACCCTCAACCCTCAACCCTTAACTCTCAACATTAAACCCTTATTCATCAACCCTAAACCCTAATCCCTCAAACCTAAACCCTATCCCTAAACCATCAACCCTCAACACTATACCTTAAACCCTAATCCCTATCCCTCAACCCTTAACCCTTAAAACTTAAACCCTATCTCTACACCCTCAACACTTGACAATATATCTTAACCCTTAAACCCTCATCCCTAAAGCCTCAAACCTCAATCCTTAAACCTTCAACCCTAAACCCTATTCCTAATCCCTCTACCTTTGACACTCTAACCCTAACCTCGACATTAAATGCTAATCCGTCAACCCTAAAACCTAATCTGTCAACCCTAAACCCTCAACCATCAACACTATACCTTAAACCCTAATCCATCAACCCTAAAACCTAATCCCTCAACCCTCAACCCTAAACATTATCAATAAACCCTTAACCCTCGACACTATACCTTAAACCCTAATCCCTCAACCCTCAACCCTAATCCCTCATCCCTAAACCCTAAATGCTATCCCTATTCCTAAACCATCAACCCTCGACACTATACCTTAAACCCTAATCCCTTATTCGTAAACCCTAAACCCTATCCCTCAACCCTTAACCCTTAAAAATTAAACCCTGAAACCTATCCATAAACCCTCGACACTCAACACTATATTTTAAACCCCAATCCCTTAACCCTCAGCCCTAAAGCCTCGACTCTTAATTGTTAAACCTTCAACCCTAAACCCTATCCCTAATCCCTCTACCCTCAACACTCTACTTTAACCCTAATCCCTTGACCATCAACCCTATCCCTCAACCCTCAACCCTCAACCCTTAACCCTCAACTCTCAACATTAAACCCTAATCTGTCAACCCTAAACCCTAATTCGTCAACCCTAAACCCTATCCCTAAACCCTCAACCCTCAACACTATACCTTAAACCATAATCCCTCAACCCTCAACCCTAAATCCTATCCCTAAACCCAACAAAACTACTTTACCTTATCTTAGGTTGTTAAACCCATCATTTTTGACACTCTTCTCTTAAAGATATCTGAGTTGCAAGAATATGTCAAAAAAATGGCTATGAACTTTTTTAATGTTAGTAATGTTATATGGCATGTTTTTCTGGCTCATCTGGGGTTCATTATGCCAATAGGTGTACATACTATGAGAAAAGCTTTGCGTATGGTACATCCATAATGAGTAATTAACAGTTGAAATCAGAAGGATGATCATTATGAGAAAAGCTTTGCATTGGGGTACATCTATGTTTCTTACTGTCCACCCCACACTTAGGGGAGGTATATTGTTATGAAACAGGCAAATAATCTCCCATTGTTTATTGGCTCTATCCACAAGAACTACTAAATGTTTTTCTCTTGGTAATTGTAGAGGACATTCACCTATTTTTGGCAACTCTTGCATTCCCAAACCATTACAAAAACTAAGTTATTTTAACCCAATAAATAGCTGATTGCATTGATTTAATACTCTACTATATTAAAGCTTAGCATTCACACAAATGCAGATGTTCATATTATAGAAGAATGCATTATATTAGACTATTAGAGATCCCTCAGAAAAATGTAATAACAAAACTGCTTTGCCTTATGTTAGCTTACAATTAAACCCATTCTTTTTGACACTCTTCTCTTAATAAAGTAAGAGTAATAAGAATAAAAAGCAGAGAATTTGATCTTACTAGTATGCATGGTCGGTTTATATTCCGTGACTTCATTTTCATTGAATAAAAAGGTAAATATCTGATTTGAAAGGTGGGGTAGAGTTCACTGTCATGTGCTTTTCTAGATGATAGGGTCCATAATGTCCAGGGTTCTTCAAAGAAAGGCTTGTAACATAATTAAGTTTTTGTTATACCAATCCTCTAGGTAAAGCTACAATTCAAATGCCTGCTTTGAAAGTTGAAATAAATTAAATCAGACTTACAATTTTGATTTTCTTCCATTGCTTCAACAACATCATTGTTTTCTTCATCAGCAACCAACTCAAGATCAGCAACTTGTTGCCCACTTGAATTGCTTCCTCTGTTAGAAGAAGGGAATTTTTATCTGTATCAATGTTGGTATTCATAAGCTGAAGAGCATTGATATTTTTCACTTACCCTGTTCTTTGAATTATCTTAACCTTAAAATATGACTTGGATATGTACTTGAACACAATGAAATCTCCAATCTCCAGCCCATGATGATTCACAAAATTTTCCCAACCCTTCCTAAATTCCAATTTATTTATGGTACCCCTTAATTGTACATCCCACTCTTGCCCACCTGGGGCTTGAAGGAGGCACACCCATAAAACTAACTCATTCGACAAATTGCTGCCCATCGGTTGACTTGAATTGTATACTCTGTTAGAAGAAGGGCATCTTTTATCTGTATCAATGCTGGTATTCATAAGCCGTAGAGCATTGATGTTTTTACACACCTTGTTCTTTGAAATATCTTAACCTTAAATTATGACTTGGATATGTACTTGAACACAACAAAATCTTTAATCTCTAGCCCATGAAGATTCACAAAATTTTCTCAATCCTTCCTAAATTCTAGTTTATTTATGGTACCTCTTAATTGTACATCCCTAAACCCTAAACCCTAATCCCTTAACCCTAAACCCTAATCCCTAGTCCCTAAACCATAAACCCTAATCCCTAATTATAATTTATGGTACCCTAATCCATAAACCCTAAACCCTAATCCCTTATCCCTAAACCATAAACCCTATCCCTAAATCCTCAACCCTCAACACTTAAACCTTAAATCCTAAACCCTATCCCTAAATCCTCAACCCTCAAAACTATACCTTAAATCCTAATCCCTCAATCCTAAACCGTATCCCTAATCCCTCTACCCTCAACACTCTACCTTAACCCTAATCACTTGACCCTCAACCCTAAACGCTATCCCTAAAGCCTCAACCCTAAACCCTAATCCCTCAAGGTCCTAAACTCTAATCCCTTATCCCTAAACTCTAAATCCTATCCCTAAACCCTCAACCCTCAACCTTAAACCTTAATCACTCAATCCTTATCCACCCCTCTCCTCTCCTATATGGCTCACCCCCATCTCTACCCTCCTCTACCCTCGAGACTATACATACATACATATAGGCATACATAGATACATACATACATATAGGCATACGTACATACATACATACATTCATACATACATACATACATACATACATGATTAATAACCTTGAACATAAAAAAATTCAAGGGGGACATAACGCGAGCACGTTATAATGCACTCGCGTTATTGCAACCATGACAAACAATGCACAAACTTCTACAGAAAAGGAAAAATACAAAGTTGAACATAACGCGAGCGCGTTATAACGTGCTCGTGTTATGTTTTGCTTTGGGAATCCCAAGCCTTGGGCTTGGGAATTGCTTTGGATTTCCAACCCAAAGGCTTGGAGTGCCTTCCCAATGTCCAGAGACGTGTTTTTCCATATTCTAGAAGATTTCACATAATTTTGTTCGTGCTAACCCTCAAATTTGCACGTGTTTCAAGGTCAAACAAATCGAACACCTGGGTAATGTTAGGCTTTTTCTTAGCTATTTGATGATGTGATTTTTTTCACATTTTGACAATGTTAAGCCTTTCATCTTTAATTTCTTTTGTTTGTGTGTCCATTTTTGGGCAAAAACCATTGTTTGGTCTTTTTTTCATTGTAAATTAACTATTCATTGAAATTTTTTAAAAATTACATATTTAGAAACTAGACTCCATTCTACACATTAAAAAAAGAAAAAAATGATTTTCAATTAGTTTTCAAAATTTATAGGGGTAGCACGGCCAAAATTCTATTTTTTAGGATGTGTCCACTTTGAAAATTAGTAAAAAATCAAATATTCATCAAAAAATTATCAGAAAAATCAGGCATAAATTACATGCTGTTAGCTAATTTCTCACCAAAGCGATTTTAAAAATACCAAAAAAAAGTTGACCTTTTGAGGGAGCCACAAAACATGCTATGTTATGTTTTTTTGATAGAAACAACACCAATTTCTATGGCTCCCTCTTTTGAACCCCTTAATCTATACCATTTTAAAAAAAAATTAGTAGTTTAGAAAGTAGACTCGGAGTACTACGAACATTGTTTTGGTTGCATCTCCAAATTTTGAGTGTAACTATTGTCAATTTCTCATCCAAGGCTAGCATTTCCTGATTTCAGAAAAAAAGTGGCCACTTAAGACCCCTTTTTGGCCCCCATCTTTTTGCACTTACCCCCTACATACCCTGTGTCCACGAGATCAAGGTACTTTCAAGATGCAGGTGAGATGAATATGTAGTTCTGGCATAACTTGATGATGTGGGAATGGTTTAGGATGGGTGTGATGGTGAGAGTTGATTGATGTTGATGGTCGCGAGTTGCAGCGAGATCGATATATGGGGGGTGATTTGTAGTGAATTGTTAGGAAGGATTTTTTTGGATTTTGATGATTTTCTATTATTTTTGGATTTTTTAATTTTCTATTATTTTTGTGTTTTTTAATTTTCTGTTGTACAGAAGGAAGCTTACAAGGATCCTCGTTCCATGAGTTAGCCTTGGGTGGGATATTGCGGTTTGGGCGATAAGACTTGATGCTTTAGAATTCCAAGCCATGGGATGGAGTGTTGTGACAAAAAGAGGACTTATTAGATGGTAGAACCAGCCACTACACATGGCACCTGAAATAGGTTTTCACCATGGTACCAATCCAAGGCGTCACCAAAGTGATTTTCACCATTGGAAGTCTTTATTGCACTCAAGTTTTTTTTTTGATTTTTCTATTTTTTTGATTTTTTGATTGGGTTACTCGATGGGTTATGCGTAGAATTTCTTCAGGTGTAGAATGTTCATAGGCTCATCCAGAGGCTTCCCCTCAGGTGTTGCAAGATGGTATGCTCCTGATCCATAGGTGGTTGTGATGACATACGGCCCTAGCCAATTGGGCTCAAAATTTCCTTTCTTAGGGCGCTCCTGCAAGTTTTTCTGGTTTTCCATAAGGACAAGGTCAACTACTTCAAATTTTTGGTTTTTGATTATCTTGTGATAGCTTCTTCTGAGGCGATTTTGATAGGCCTGCAGATGGTTCAATGCATCCAGATGTTTCTCATCCAGTAATTCTAGCTGATGCAACCTTGCGACTCGGTATTCCTCATCATTGATTATATTTTGCAGAGATACTCTTAGGGATGGGAGCTTGAACTCAATAGTTAAAATGGCTTCGGATCCAAATACAAGGGAATATGGAGTGGCCCCTATGGGGGTGTGGATGCTTGTGCGATAGGCCCATAGGGCGGGGTTGAGCTAGAGGTGCCAGTCATGGCTGGCTTCATTAACCGTCTTCTTTAGATGCAGAGGATGGTTTTATTTGAAGCTTTTGATTGACCGTTTCCTTGAGGGTAATATGGAGTGGAGAAGTGGTGTTGGATTTGGAATTTTTCACAAAAAAGTGCGGACTTCCTAGTTCTTTCCATTATTGGTGATGATGGAATGAGGGATACCATAACGACAGATGATATAATGGAGGATGAACTTGGATATCTGGGTTCTAGTCGTGAAAGTGAGTGGTATTACTTCCACCCACTTAGTGAAGTATTCGGTAGCTATGATGATGAACTTATGGCCATTGGATGATGGTGGATGTATTTTGCCTATGAGGTTGAGTCCCCATTGTGAAAAAGGCCACGATGTCGTGATTGGTTACAACTCCTGTGCTAGTGCATGAATGAGATCTCCATGCAGTTGACATGGCAAGCATTTTTTACAAACCGGTAGGCGTCTCGTTCCATGGTTGGCCAATAGTATCTGGTCCTTAGGATCTTTTTAGCGAGAGTGGGTCCACCTGAATGTGCCCCATAGATGCCCTCATGTACCTCTTGCAAGGCCACTTCAGCTTCCCTAGAGTCTAGACATCGTAAAAGCGTGCCATCGAGACTCCTTTTGTATAGGGTATCTCCTACAAGGGTGATGCGGGAGGCT
This sequence comes from Cunninghamia lanceolata, assembly GCA_027924645.1. Lineage (NCBI taxonomy): Eukaryota > Viridiplantae > Streptophyta > Pinopsida > Cupressales > Cupressaceae > Cunninghamia > Cunninghamia lanceolata. The sequence continues at coordinate 13,069,172 of BSBN01000233.1, read as the reverse complement.
CGGCGGGTGAAAGTTTTTCGTTGTGAGGTGGATCGGTTAGGAGGGATGATGTTATCATGGAGATATAGATAGGTTTCTTGATACCATGGGGATAGGTGACCAATGACTTTGCACACTAACTTTGATTGGGGAACATCATATGCTGGAATAGGGAGTTCTTCTATCAGGAATTCACACTTCTTGCTATCTTTCTTCATGTCGACCAGGGATCTAATGGTGGCCATGGCGTCTGTAGCTTTGTTGTTTAGCCTTGGGATTTGTTCAAAGTGGATGTCATCAAAATAGTCTTTAAAATCATCGACCATCTTTTTATAAGGCAGGAGTTTATCATCCTTAGTCTTGTACTCATTGTTTACTTGCCGGATGACCAGTTGAGAGTCTCCATACACTTTCATCTCCTCAATTCTCCATTTGATTGCCATTCGAAGACCTGTGATAAGGGCCTCATACTCTGCCACATTGTTGGTACATGGGAATGTAATTTTGAATGACTTGGGGATTGTGTCACCTTGAGGGGTAACAAATAAGACGCCTGCCCTCGAGTCTCTGTGTGTGTATGATTTGGATTGAAGTACATTTTCCATGTTTCTGTTGCCGGTGCTATTTTCAAGATGGCTTCGTCAGGGAACTCTGCCAGTGTAGGATGTTCTGCAGGAATGGGTGCTTCAACGAGCTAATCAGCGATAACCTGTCCTTTGATGTCTTTTCTCTCAGTATATTCAATGTCAAATTCAGTGAGGATCATGACCCATTTTTCCATTCTCCCAGTAAGAGCAGCTCTGTTTAGCAGATCTTTTAGTGGATCGATCTTGGCGATGAGCTTGGTTTTGTGATTGAGGATGTAGTGTCTTAGTTTTTGTGATGTAAAGACCAGGGCTAGACATGCTCATTCAATTGGTGTATAGTTTAGCTCATAGGATATCAGGGTGCGATTGATGTAATATATGGCTCTTTCCTTCCCTTGTTCATCATGTTGTGCTAATAAGGGTCCAATAGCTATTTCTATTGCTAAGATGTATAATAGGAGGGCTTCTCCTTGCCTTGGCAGAGTTAGAATAGGGGGATTAGCTAGGTATTCTTTTAGCTGGTCGAAGGCAGCCTGACACTGAGTGTTCCAGACAAAAGTTGTATCCTTTCTGAGTAGATGTTGGAATGGTTGACATTTATCAGCAAGTTGAGCAATAAACTGACGAATGGACTGGAGTTTCCCTTACAGACTTCTTAGCTGTTTTAGGGTATTTAGAGGAGGCATTTCAATGATGGCTTTGACTTTTGCAGGGTCTACCTCAATTCTCCTTTGGGAGACTATGTATCCCAAAAGTTTTCCGGAGGTGACTGCAAAGACACATTTCTTTGGATTTAAGAAAACATTGTATTGCTCCAGTCGGTCAAAGATCTTTGCTAATACATCTAGGTGTTCCTCCTGTGTCTTTGATTTTCCTAGCAAGTCATCCACATAGTCTTCCATGATGTGGTGGAAAAGATCATGGAAGATGACAGTCATGGCTCGATGATATGTGGCTCTGGCATTCTTTAGGCCAAACGACATTACCACCTAACAGTACGTCCCCTGTGGACATATAAAGGCTGTCTTATGTTGGTCCTCTTCTGCGATCCTGATTTGATTATATCCTAAGAAACCATCCATGAGGGATAACATCTCATGTCCTACCGTAAGATCCACTATCATGTCAATGTTTGGTAAAGGGAAGTCATCCTTCAGACAGGCTTTGTTAAGATCTCAAAAGTCGGTGTAGCACCAGATTCGACCATCAGGTTTGGCTACTGGTACTAGGTTGGAAACCCATTCAAGATAATCAATTGGTCGGATCAACCCGACACGTAATAGTTTCTTCAATTCTGCTTTGACTAGGAGGGCCACCTGAGGGTTCATTTTTCTGAGCTTCTGTTTCACTGGTTTTGCATTAGGCTGTACTGCAAGGTGATGGATGACCAAAGCGGGATTGTGCCCTGGAATGTCTGCATAAGTCCACGCAAAATTGTGATTTCTGCATTTGAAAAAGGCTAAGAAGTTTTCCTGCTCTATTGCGCTAAGAGATTCTGCCCTGAAGGTGATTTTTGGCTCTTCTTCTGTCCCAAGATTCATCTCTTGAGCTGGCTCTACCAGGACAGGTGATCTATTGGGGTATACCTTCTCTATCTTGGGAAGGCCCATGCTTCCATCTCCTGGCACCTCGTGGAGGTTTTCACCAGGAGATACATCCTTTATTTTTACTTTTTTGGGATTTGACACTGCCGCAGAGCAGTTTTTACCATCAGATCCATGTTTTATTTTTATATTTTTGTGACTGGAAGTAGGGGTTGTCTCCCTGAAATAGGTAGCCGTATCGAGTTCCATGATGTATCCTGCTCTATGATCTCCCAGGGGGAAGTGATCTCTAACCCCCATCATTTCAGTGATTGCTTCATCATTCGATGCTACGTCGAAGACATGAGGTCCCTGTTGGTCCCAGTCTATGAGGTCTGGGTATACAAGGGGTAAGTCATTGGATGAAGAGGTTAGGGTGGTGACTGTGTATATGGTACATATGGATGAGTCAAAGAATTTGGCAAAGTCACTAAAGGAGTCTTGATGGGCCGTTTCATTGACATTATTGACTTCAAGGGAGACTTTAGCGACCTCAGCTAAGATGCATTCACTAGTGGTGAGCATATGTTGTCGTTGACCATATCCTAACCCTTGAGAATAAGGGTTTCTTGTCTCTTGGACTGGTTCCACGATCCCTTGTTCATGAAGGCCGATACTGCCTTGTCCTTTATAGCCCATGTTTTTGACAATCTCTAATCCTTTACCATAGATCTTTGTTGGTATTGTGGGAGCTTCTTGCTCTATTTCCTCATCTTTATATAGCCATGATGATATGTCTTTGAGCATGTCTTGATCAAGGAGATGTTTCTTCTCAAAGGTAGGTGATGGTTTACATTTGATGACAGCCGTATTGGCTTCTTCTTTCTTTGAGATATCGAACATTTTAGGGTTGGGTAATGTGCCCACACCAAAGGTACCATGTAGGTCATATTCCCCACATCCCATGTCACTAAGCTTGATCTTAACCTCGGGAGGTGGAGGTATTTGGGATGAAATGGTGGCAATGTTGGCAGGGTCAATGTATGAAGTGGATGTTGTGGGGTTGGGGTTGGCTTTTGTGATGGCTTTGTTATATGGACAGAAGGTGTGGTCATGGCCTTCCAAGAAACTATAGTATTGGAAAGGGCAGGGATTGGTGTAGATAGTTACTTCCGTGCCATTGTGAGGGAACTTTAGACATTGATGGAATGTAGAGGGGACCACTTGCATGGCATGGATCCATGGTTGGCCAAGAAGAATGTTGTAAGGGAGATCAAGATCAAGGACCTGACATTTTGTTACCATTATCTTTTGTCCCACTTGAATATAGAGCTTGATAGTACCCTTAGATAGTCGTTCAGTGTCATCATACCCTTTGATTGTTATGCATTCACTGGTGTCTACAACCACATTTGAGTATCCCAAGTGTTTTAGTAATTTAAGAGTGCACAGGTTTAGGATGGAGCCACCATCTATTAAGACTCTCTTGATGATATGCTTATGGATACGGACTTTAATGTGTAAGGTGCCATTATGTGAGTTTTCAGACGTGGGAAGATCCTTTTCTAAGAAGATGAGGTGATGAGGCGTGACGATATGGCCCACCATGGCTTGGAATTGATTCACATTCAGGTTGGCAGGAACTTGGGTTTCCAAGAGTGCTTTATCAAGGACTTCTTTATGGAGAGGTGACGTGCAAAGCAGCTCAAGTATGGATATTTATGCAAGGGTCTTTCCTAGATGTTCTAAGAGGTAGTACTGATTGGTAGGTGATGGGCACGTAGTTAGACAATTGGGTAAGGAGTCTAACGTTGATGTGGGCATTCGATCAGTGGTAGGGGCTGTGCGGATGGATACGCGGCCATGACGGGTTGTGACAGAGCAATCAGGTGCTTGAGCCTGAATGGTGATTGTGTTGATATGGTTAGATGATGGTTCTATCCGCCCCACAATAGAGTCATAGGATGCGGGAGGTGGGGTGATGTTGTAGGCTTGATTGGATGATGAGGCTTTGTTATGATTGGGGAGTGGATCCTTGTAAGCTCCTAGATTAGTGTTGGGTGATGGTTGAGTGCTTTTCTCAAGATTGACTTTGTTTTGATCGATGAGGTCTTGCACACAATGCTTTAACTTCATGCAATCAACGATCTTATGGCCCATAATGTGGTGGTAGTCGCAATAATCATTTTCATTGTACCACGCAGCTTTGAGCTCACTCTCTTGGTGGGGTTTAACAGGTGGGAGAGTTATCAAACCTTTCTTTAGACATCTGTCAAGGATATCCTTAATTGGTTCCCCTAGTGGTGTGAATTGTCTTCGAGGTTTGTTTTTTTTGGATTGCCCCCTAGGCATATTTACATTGGCGACATGTGTTTGATTCTGTACATGTTGGATGGATTTCACATTAGTGATGCCATCATTCAAGGTGTTTTTGTTCTTTCCCCAATATCGTGACTTTTCATTTGATTGCGTGTTGTTGTTGTTTGCATTGGGGACGTTGATATTGAGTTTGTTGTTGTTGTTGTTGGACTTGTTGTCATATAATTTGATCAAGCCCTTGGTGATGAGGGCCCTTTCTATGGTAGTACCTTTGTCAATGAATTCTTCAAAGGTAGACACACAAATGATCTATAGATGGAACCCTATTTCTTGATTTAGGTTAGTCACAAACATGGTGACTAATTGTTTCTCAGGAATTGGCCAAGGGAGTTTGCTTGCTAAGCTTCTCCACCTCTGCAAGAAGGAAGTGAAGGATTCTCCACTCTTTTGTTTTGTATTGAAAAGGTCTGTCATAGATATTTCATGTTCAAAATTATAGGAGAAATGATTGACAAATTTTTCCGCGAGCTCAGGGAAAGACCTAATGCCCGGGGGAAGATGTGCAAACCACTCAGCAGCTTAACCACTGAGGCTTCTTGGAAATAGTCTCATTAGATATGTATTGTTGTTCGAGACTTCTAAGAAAGCGAGGTAGAACTCCCTAAGATGATCCCTAGGGTCTCCCTTTCCCTTGTATTTGTCAAATTTGGGCATTTCAAAATTTTTGGGGAGAGGGGGTGTTGGTAATCATTTATGTTTAGGGTTTTAAGCTTGAACATTTGCAGGTTTTCTCATTCTAACCCTAAATTTTATGAGTCATGGGATCTTGCATTGTTTTGTCTATTATGATGTTGGCCTTCTGAGGTGGGTTCCTGGTTATTATGTCTCATCCTCATGCTTTGATGTTCAAAGGTTGACCAGCCCCCACGCAATGTTTCACTACTTTTTCCTGTCATACTTGAGAAAAATACTAATTTATGTATATGCAAAGGTGAATTGTATGTTGGCGGGCTTGTGAAATCTCAGTCGGCCTCCAGAAAATGATAAGAAATTGAGTTATATGCATTTTAGATGCATATCAAGTTGCATATGCAAAGGGGGAATCTCTCGCAGATTCCTAGGAATATTCTGCAGTTGTATGCGAAGTTTAAATGCATATTGAGCTCAAACGAGATGCATGTACATTGGGGGAATCTGTTGAAGATTCCAGGAATATGCCACCATTGTATATCAAGTTTGCTTGTATGTGTTTTGTCCAAATATACAACGGCTACATGCAAGCAAACGATACAAGGGCCGATGTACATTTGGTGGGGCCCGCGGATCACACATGCATCGGAGGGCATATACAAATGGGCAGGTACAAAGTGGACGCAACCAATGAATTAACTGTATGTGTGAAATACTTTGAGGTCTGCCATTGTATGTTTGGGATTGTATATTCCAAATAGACAATCAAACATGCATTCCAAAGATACAAGGCTGAACCCGAAATTGATTTTGATTTGCCTCATAAACTAGTTTGGGGTCCGCCTCGTATGGTAAACAGTTGTATGCATATGAGAAGGGTTTGTTATGGAATGATTGGGGCCTGTGGATATACAAAGTCCAGATTTGAAAGTTTTTCAAATCTGATGGATAAGTGGCAGGGATCTGTGTTGTATATATCTCGCATTTGTATAATGCGACATACAAAGAAATGTACAAAGAAAGGGAGGTGCAACTCAAACACGAAGATGGAATCCAATGCGGTGAGTAATCTTCTGGCATCTGTTGGTTGTATAAGATGCTTGTATATGCGGATATACAATGAAGATGTGCAAGGGATAGCGATGCAAAATTGACTTGATGGTGATTGCGATTTGCTCTATAATAGTTTGGGGTTCACCTTGCATGTTAACTGTTGTATGTATATGTATCCTAAATTTGTATATGCATATACAAGGGCGAAAATGGCAAAATGAAGAGAGGGAAAGGTCAGCGATAGATGCATGAGGTGCTAACGTGGCATGGTATTATTGGTTCACGACTTTTCAAAGGTGTTTTGAGCCGTTTATCTCAACGGTCAAGTTTTAAACCTTCAGCGATGGATTTTCCTTGTGTTTGCAGTCAATTTTTGAGTGGGAAAACACCATGGGTGCGCTGCTACAATTTCTAAGGGGAGTTGCAGGTGGTTGTGCCATTAATGGCAATGTACAGAGGCATGGGCCGATGGTTGAACGGCCAACTACCAGGTTTATGACGAAGATCTTTGAATGGCGGTACAGATCCCGAGCTCACTTGCCCTCTCCTCTATTTCCTGGGCTGCCTTCAATTTTGAGCGCCATTTCTCATGCATTGTATCTGGTAGATTTTTGATTCCCCTTGTAATTAATTTTGCTGAGTTTTACAGTCTTGGTATAAAAAGCAAGCTGTGTTACTCTTTTGGTTGTTGAAAACTAGACAAAAATTTTGGTGCTGTAATAAGATACGACTTCATTGGTGGCTCTATCTTGGCTATCTTGTGAGTTTATGAGTCTCATGTTATATGTTTTTTTGCATAAATCTACTGATATCATGCTGATTTAAATAAGTAATGCTATATTGCATGTGTTTTGTTATCTGTCTCCAAATCGAGTGTGTTCTTCTTATGAATCTAAGCATTTAAGGGGTGTTTATGATTGTAGAATATAGGTTTGCTGTGTTGAATGCTTGATTTCTTACTTCTGCTCAAGGAGTAGATTAAACGTTTCAGATCAAGTGTTGGGAAGAAGACATTGCAATAGGGATATCAGAAAGTAGAGATAACAGGATACTCTATTTTGGGAAGTATCTGTAAGGCAGATACTAAAAATCCCCTTGATATCCAGTCTTTGGTATATGTTCATGCTGGCCATTCACATGTGTATGTCTATTGACTCCAAGCCCTGGATAGGCACCGATCCAGTCTTGTATTGAGGTTGCAACCCAAAGTCTCAGTTTTGCATCCAAACATAAAATCAAACTTAAACTTTAAATCAAACCATTAGGACTTTAGAAGTAGTTTTAGGATCAAAATCCTCTATCTCACAACTGAATATAGTCCCAAAGCTAGCCCCTTTACACTTATCCCGCAGTTTTGGTCTGCATAAAAGAGGATTTATCTACTTAATATCAACATCCAAGTAAGTTCATGTGCATATGTTATAGATGTTGAGTAGGGAATACCCCCCTTGGTTCTGCAGAGCCTAAAGAAAAAGAGGAGATATTTATAGAGTCTATCTCCTATACTATTGGCCCTTGGCCCGGGAATCTTGTTGATCAATGATGGCTACTTTGTAGGGATAACTGGGAACAAGCATCCAGTCTAGGAAAATTACCAACAGATTTTGGCGACTCTACTGGGGAATTTGTGAAAGAACCCTGATTTTTAAAAGAAAACTATTCCTAGGTATAGGTGGCGACTCCAAACAATCTCCCAACTGGTGAAGTAAAAATTTGTATGCAACCGAGAAGATCCCTGCATAATCCTATGTTTGAAGAGTTATCCATAAAAATGATGTACAGAAGAAAAGGGACTGTTCAAGCAAGTCGAGAGGGTTCTCCTAGAAGTAATGATAATATTCAAGACAATCCAGGATCTTCAGAGAAAACAATACCTTATTTCAAACACTGAGGCTGAGATCTAGAATGTATATGAAAGACAACAGGGTAGTGGATTAAGAATGAGGTCGGAAGTGTTTCAAGAACACCCTTTTGTTGATTCCCCTGACAGATTTGAAGAAGCTGAATCCCCAAGGGATGACAATGATGATCAGAATGTGATGAAACCTTCCTTTTCTATGCCTAGAGAGGAGGAATTAGCTGAAGAAATCAAGAGTCTGAGAGCAGAGTTAGAATATTTGCAAGCAGTAAAAATTAGAGATGATATGAGATAAAAAAGTGCAGGCTCTTAGAACTACTAAGAATGACTCAATTCCTACCCTTGAAAATGCAAATATGCAGAGAAACCAGCAAAAAAATGAAGTCCAGGATCAACATAATGATCAAAGACAGAATGCAAATAATGCTAGAAAACCATTGAATAATGTAAGAAATCAGAATGCAAATAGAAATGTAAATGCAAATCAGTTTGACAGGCAACCTATGCAGTTGGACAGATTCAGAAAACTAGTTTTTGATGGCATTCCTGGTTACCCAAATCCTATTGACAAACATGTGAGGCTACAAGTGCCTAAATTTTTAGGAAACAATACTGTGTCAGGAGAAGACCACTTAAAAGCTTTTCAGAATATCATGGACAACTTTGAGGTTGAGCATGAGGATGTTTTTATGAAATTATTTATGCAATCCTTAGTTGATGAGGCAAGAGAATGGTACAAGGGTTTGCCTGACAGGAGTGTTTCATCATGGGAGGATTTCAGAAGAATTTTCAAGGAACAATATGGTGACAAAACTGATCCTAGTTTCTTCATTAATGAATTCACTGGCATTACCAAAGGATCAAATGAATAGGTTGCTAATTTCAATGCTAGATTCACTAAGGTGTTGAACAAATTGCCACATCACCTGAGGCCTAATGAACCTATGTGCATAGTGTTGTACATAAATGCTTTTGATGCTAAAACAACTTATGGATTAAGAGATAAGGGTCCTCACAGCCTCAAAGATGGTTTCAAAATTGCAACAAATATTGAAAATAATAGAAAAACATCTAGTAAGACAAACCAAAGAGATGATATCAAAATTCTGCAAAATCCAAATACTAAATCTCAAAGCGTTCAAGGCAGTGCATCTACTTCTGAGGATAAAATAGATAAATTGACAACTATTGTCAAGGACCTGAGCTATAGAATGGCTAAGAATGAAAAGGGGGTTGGTCCTGACAGACAGGTTTACCAAAGGCAAGAAAGAAGACCATCATTACATGACATGCCATATAATAGTAATTGGCATAATGGTAAACCCATTCTCCCAAACAACAACCCAGGTCAAAGGACTCAAAATGTCAAGGAAACCCCTGACCCTTTGAAGAAGGCTATTAATATTGTTAATGACACCCCATGGTGTATAATATGCCAGATGCCTCACTCACAGTCATAATGTATGATTGCTCAGTCTCTGTATAATAATGTTGTTGCCTGTGATGAATGCAATGAACCGCATTGCATGGAAGAAGACAATGTCAATATGCTGTCTACAAATGGGGAGTATCCTTCTCATGATGGTGATGCAAGCACAAATGATGAGATCGGGTCTGCCAGCAGTTTCCCTGTGATGAAGATGACGAAGATAATTATGCTTATGCTTAGGACACACAATTTTTTGAATAATTTGAGGAGACCATCTGATGAAGAGATTAGAGCCTTCACAGCTACTGCAGTTGCCCAAGTCAAAAGCAATTACAATCTCAGGGGTAAAGCTCAGGTAAGTAACTCACACCAACCAGAGAATACTTTTGCCAACCAGCCAGTGCACAGTTATAAAGGGATTGAAACACAAAAGAAGCAATGGAGCAATAATAAGCAAAATTTTAAGCAAAAAATAGGTCATGACTCTCAAGGGTTAGAAAATGGAATTCCCCAGGTTGAGAATCAAAATAAAAATTTTCAGATCAAAGATGACAGTCAGAGAGCCACAAAAACAAAAGCTAGACCATCCCAGGATAAAAATAAAACCATAGATCAGGCTACAATTGTTATACAAAATTATGCTCCATTTGACATAACTCAGGTTTTGTCCCAGGTAAAGGTTTCTGTTCCATTGATGGAGCTAATGAAAGTTGAAGAGTTCAGAAATAAAACATTGTCCCTGGTTTCAAGAATACCCTGTCAAGCTAATCAGAATATTGAGACTCACGGTAGGAAACAAATTATGTGTAATAATGAGGATGAGACCCCTGAAGTTTATTTGGGGATGACCATGACAAAATGCCCTTCATAGGTTGAGCCATTCTATGTCTCCCTTGTCATAAATGGAAAAGTGATTAAGAATTGTATGCTTGACTCAGGAGCATCAACAAACATCATGCCTCTGGCTATCATGCAGCAAGCTGGGTTAAAGATAGATAAGGCATGTGGGAAATGCTATGCCATGGATGCTAGAGAGGTACCTGTCATTGGAATTATGAAAGATGTAGATTTTAGACTGGCAGCATATCTCGAAAAGACCTACAAAATGAATATAACAGTTGTTGATATCAAGCCACAATATGGTATGTTATTGTCAAGAAGATAGGCAACATTGATTGGTGGGAGTATGCAATTAGATCTGTCATATGCTATGATCCCTATAAACGGCAGGGATGTCAAATTGATTAGAGAAGAAAGGTCACTAGACACAGTGGAGGATCAGGAATTAGAGGAGCATATATGTTTTGTGAATACTGACTGTGATAATTTCAGGGTTGTCTTAGATGATAAAGAGGATGTAGGGAGAGACACGTGCATTCAAGAGCTTGACCAACAGGGTTTTTGGACCATGTATTTTGATGGAGCTTGTTCAAAGGAAGGCTCTGGTGTTGGGATTGTGTTTCTGCTTCCAGCTGGTAAGTTTTTAAAATTCTCTTTCTTGCCGAAGTTTTCTTGTACGAATAATATTGCAGAATATGAAGCTCTGTTATTAGGATTGAATGTTGCTTTGAAGCATGGAATCAAGATGCTCAAAGTATTTGGGGATTCAAAATTAGTTGTTTCCCAAGTCAGAGATAAGTATGCATCAAAGAATAAAAGGTTAAAACAGTATAAGCAGGTTGTTTGGGATATAATTGAATTGTTTGATGCTTTTTTAATAAACTGGATTGAGAGATCAAAAAATGTCAGGGTAGATTTTCTAGCTAATATAGCCATAAGGCCAGATGATATAACTCTGTCAGATGTAACAAATGTTGAGGTTAAACTTAGACCTACAGTGCCAAATAATGTATACAGCTAGCAAGTATTTGATGATGATAAAGATTTATTGAGATTTCTACATTGTATTGATGAATATGAGAACCAAGAAACAGATTTTCAGAAATTTGTAGAAGTTGTAGATGGGAAAGAAACTCTCTTAGGGAAGGAGGTAATTCAACTCAGGATAAATAAAATCCCTAGAGGGCTGGTTGCTTTAGAGAGAGCATTTGACAATAGAGACAAATTTGTTTAAAAGGCATCTCCAACAAATAGAAATGATTTAGAAGAGATAAACTTGGGGACATCTCATGCCCCCAAAAGGGTATATATTGGCAAACAGCTCAAACCACACATCAGAGTTATGCTGATTGCACTACTAAAAAAGTATAAGCATGTTTTTGCCTGGTCATATGAGGACCTAAAAGCCTATCTAGAGAGGATTTATTTCAGCATGAAATCCCTTTGAAGCCTGGAGCTAAACCATTTAGACAAAAACAAAGACCTATCAACCCAACTTTAGCTCCTAAAATGCAAGAAGAACTTAAGAAGCTTACAGAGGCTGGAATAATTATGCCCATCAGACACTCAACTTGGGTGTCTAACCTTGTCCCAGTTAGAAAGAAAAATAGTGACATTAGACTTTGTGTGGACTTTAGGAATCTAAATGTCTCTTCTTTGAAGGACAATTATCCATTACCGAACATGGAAGCCATGTTGCAAAAGGTGACTGGCTGTGAACTTTTATCCATGATGGATGGATTTTTGGGATACAATCAGGTGAAAGTAAAGGAATCAGAACAGTTCAAAACTACTTTCACCACTCCATGGGGAACCTATGTATATGTGAGGATGCCATTTGGGATGACAAATGCAAGTGCCACATTTCAGAGGGCTATGGATGTTGCTTTTGCAGGATTAATTGACTCAATCTTGGTTGTTTATCAGGATGATTTGATAGCTTATTCAAAAAAGGAAGAGAAGCACTGTATGCACTTGGAACAGATTTTTATTAGAGCATTGGAATATGGCATCTCACTTAACCCAAAGAAATGTGCTTTTGGGGTAGTGGAAGGAAAATTTCTTGGACACATTGTTTTCAAGGATGGAGTCAGGATTGATCCTAAAAGGGTGGCTGCAATTGACAAAATTCAGATCCCTAGAATAGTGAAAGGAGTTCAATCCTTCTTTGGACAAATTAATTTTGTTAGGAGTTGTTCCTAATTTTGCAGAGACTACAAAAGATATCTCCAAGATGTTGAAGAAAGGTGTCATGCCCGCATCCTCCATGCAGACACGACACACAAATGCTCATGTCATGACCACATTCGCCATGTGGTCACGACACGGGCCACGAAAATTTTTCTCCCTAGCCCTGAGAACCACCTTGCGCGTGCTAGCGTGCTTGGTGGCAGTACGCCTGAGGCGTAAATATGACAATAACTTAGATGAAGTGTAGGCCGCTTAAGCGATAATTGGGAAGTCGCTTCTAGGGTTAGGCTAATTTAATCTAAAAACCTAAGTCCTAGTGAGAAGATTCCAAAATTCAAATCATAACGGGGCTCAAACGGGAGGGAAAGATTAATTTTTTTTTTGGAGACACGATGGCACTCGATAAAAATTGGATGATAGAATAAAACAATTTAAAATTTGCATTAAGTAAACCCTAAAATCTAGAAAATTCTCAGCAGTGTAACGTGTCTTTGATGTGGAGAAAGTTGTTACCCTTTTGCGTGACTCGATTGCGTAGCTTGCCTGTTTTGGTTTAGCTCTAAATTTACCTGGTAAGCCAAGTTGCTTCACATGAATAACTCTCATCGTTTGGAGATGTCGACGGGGTTTATGCTTGGATTAAAATGATTCCGCTACGAACAGTACTCTTGCTTGATTATATTGTTTGAAAATGAATCAATTCCGATTCAAAATTATATTTGTCATTTTTTGAATGTGTCTAAATACATAATCACCCTTATAGGTTTAATTGTTGTCATAAAATAATGAAGGGCGGGTAAATTTATAACTCCTACTTAGTTTTACTCTAAGAGGCTTCCCTTATTATTTTTTTTGTTCATATATCGTAATAAATAATTCATGTATTTTTTTTTATTTACCCTTTTGTTGTAAAATGGATCTATCAATTAAATGTATTAATTAACCGAAAGAAATTGCCAGTTTAATAGCAAACGATATAATATATATATGTCATATTATATATACATATACATATATATATATACATATATATATATATATATATATATACATATATATAATTGTGTCTCATATATTTATACACAATTATCAAATTTATTTATATAAGAATATATATATACAAATATCTAATTTTAACATTTATAATAAAATAAAACTTTCAATAAATTATATTATTTCCTGGATGAAAAATGCTAACCACTAACAACCTATATTATACAAATGCATCTATATGCTTAAATTAATAATTTAGTTCACAAATAAGTGTTCACTTGTATCCTAAATAAAATATAGAAATTCATTTCTAGAAGACAATGCCTCATGAGAACCCTAAATCTATTTTCCAATGTTATCTACCTATCTTATTGCCCTAATCCCATTACTCATCTCATTTTACCCTAACCTCCCTTCTCTCTTCTTCTTGTTTGATTTTTGGTCTCATCATTGTGTAGGTTAGGGTTTCGTGGGCAAGGGAAGCCATGGATGGTTCTCCAATTTCCTCACCTGGAGGTATACATTCAGGTCTCCAAGTTTTCTTTTTTTGAAGAACTTGATTTTATTTATATATATATTTTTTGTTGGTGGCAACTTGCAAGGGCGGAGCCTACGGTGGCCAGAGGTGGAGGCGGTGGGTGAGAGTGGAGGAGGGCTGGTGGCGCACTCAAAACGGAGGGAGGGTGGTGGGATTAAGTGGTGGAAATAATGGCAGAGGTGGAGGAAATTAGTGGAGGTTCGGCACGTAGAAGGGCCGCAGTGAGCGGCGTAGCATAGATGGAGAGGGGGTGTTTGGGCCGCGAAGCTCGCAGTGGCGGTGAGAGTAAAAAAGGGGGGGTGTGGGGGAGGCGGGGCCTCCACCCACACCCTTTGTATGTATAACGTTGGACTGTGGGCAGCGCTGCCCACAGTCTGTCTCTGCAAATTTTTTTTTTGTTTTTTTTGTTTTATAAAATCTATTCTACAACTCAAACGTGTATCATAACAGAGAATATACATTTTTTTTATAAAATCTATTCTACAACTCAAACATGTATCATAAACAAAGAATATAATGGCAGACAATGTAAACAACAGTGCCCTTTCTCTCACGGATTATAATAAGCATTATTCAGCATCCTTCAACACACAGATATCCCTTGGGTGAGAGTGTAACAGAAATTTTAAAACTACTCTTGCATAAATATTTTCCTTTCTTTTCTTTAAAATGATAGAATAATACAGTATTTCTTACTCTTGTATCCTAACCAACTTCACAAGCTGATAAAAATAGAATGCACTTCTTTTCTACCATATTCAGCAAGATCAACATAGAAACATAAAATGATATGCTGATTTATCTTTGAAAGAACAATGGTAATAATTGATCTATGCCTATTTTCCCATGCATTTTCTCCACACAAAGCTAGCTTTATAATAAAGGAATGATCCATTTTTAACCTCATTAACACAATGTTGCACAGGATAAACATTTACAGCCAACTATATGGCAGATAACTTGACCGTTTTCTTCCACAATTTACATCACAACAAGGCCACAATGGCCATGACTACAACAACCATAATAGCACTACAAGCCACTCAAGAGGAGCTTTCTTCCATTGTTCTTCTTCACTTGTAAATCTGCACTTGAACACAACAGCAAGACACAAGAACCAGCCACTAAGAAAGGGAAGCTCTCCTCCCTACCATAGACCCGCAAGTGGGTCACCCCCGAGCTAGGGAGATAGAGAATCCACACAGGGTTTCATTCCACAACAACAATTTCAATACACATTAACACAAATCAGAACACCCCATAGGTTTATCACATAACTATGCTCACAGCCATGAGCTTGGTGAGGGTAGGGGATAGACCTCTCAACTTAAAGGGGCTCCCAATGATAAGGAAAATCTCATCACATGGCCTCTAGCTAAAATCCCTGAAACAACTCAATCCACAAAAATCACACACCAATTTGCTTGGCACTCTTGCCATATAGACATCTCCTCCTCAAATGATAATAGGCCCTCAAGGCATAAACACATAAACACAAAACTGTGGGAGAGCCCCCAAGGATTGTTCCTCTCCCCTACCCATACTAGTTGAGCATTTCCTCCATTAGAGGTGCTCTCACCATGACACCCAACCCAACATCAAATGCAAAAAGGAAGCCTCATAAAACAAACAACTTACAATCAAGATTCAAACCATGGAACATCATAAAGCAAGGCAAAAACAAGATTAGAGGCCTACCTTCAAGACCTTGGCAATGGAAGTGGAATTGGTGAAGAGCTCCTAGCCTTCTCAAGCTTTCCAACCTTTCAATTTTTCTGCCAACCTTCTCTAACTCCTCCAAACTTACTAAGGAAATCCAAATTTGCGAGAAGTCTCTAAAATGTAAGCTGAGGTGGTGACATTTGTCACCATCTCTTCCCTCCACCAAAGCCACTTGGAATAGAGAGAAGGTAAGAGGATGACAAGTGTCCTCCTCTCCCTTTGCCTCCATCTCCACCTCATCCACTTGTGCTTCCACACAAGTGGGAGGGGGACAAATGGTGAGTTGGATTCCCACTCACCCTTCAACAAGACAATGGCCTTGAGTGGTGCTCCCACTCACTTGGGAGCTTGGGAGGACTCTTGGAGACCTCCCAAGTCTTCCTTGGGAATGTTTCCCAAAACTTAGGGATGGGAGAGGTGCTCTTCCCAAGGCAAGGCCCATCCCCATTTCCCCT
Organism: Cunninghamia lanceolata; assembly: GCA_027924645.1. Lineage (NCBI taxonomy): Eukaryota > Viridiplantae > Streptophyta > Pinopsida > Cupressales > Cupressaceae > Cunninghamia > Cunninghamia lanceolata. Next base: position 13,052,996 of record BSBN01000233.1, on the reverse strand, counting down.
CTTCCCAAATTCGTCACTCTAACTCCACCATGGTTTAGGGTGACCTAAGGTGAGTCAAAAATAGGGTTAGGTGGTTCAAGTTGACCCTAGACTCATGGTTGACCACCTAGGGTAACTTTTGGGACCCTAGGGGTCATGAGAGGGGTCAAAAATCCACATATAAATGGCCCAAATAAAATAATAAAAATGCCAATTGACATAAATCAATTAGAATTTTACAACACTTAACATTAATCAAAATAAGAAAGAGGGGGGGTACTAAGGCTAAAATAATAATTAAAATTTAAACCAAACACAATATATCATCATGCAATTTCACACGTGATCCTCATCCCTCTTGGGAATGGATCGGCTTAACCGGGAATGACATGGTGTGAATCCTACCTCTGATTTCCCGTGGCTAGGGAACGTAAACCTGCACATCTCGATCAAGTGTTAGTTCTTTCATGAAAGTGATAGCCGAAGCAACTGGAAATTAAATTCATGCAAACAATACCACAATATCCATCAATACATAATCCCAAATTAACTGTATTTCTGTCATATGTCAAATAGTCCATATCACATAAACAACTAAAATCTCATAACAAGATAACATCTAATATAAATCCCATATATCGAACCACAACATATCATCATAATGACTGAATCAAATCATGTATATCAAATCAGTGAGATACAACATCAAGTCTGCATAATGAAATATAGTCACTACTGGATAGCACAATGATCAAAATATGGGAGGTAAAATAGTCGGCCTCACATCCTCCCCCCCTAAGACTGAACTTCCTCCTGGAAGTCATCAAAAAGGTGAGGATAGAGTGCCCTCAAACTAGTTGCATCCTCCCAAGTCACCATGACCTCGTCATATCGATCCTACTGGACCCTAACCTGGTCCAGCTCTCGACCTCGAAGGCCCAGCGTTCGACGAGCCAATATGCAAATTGGCTCCAGCACCAACTACCCGCTTGCCTCTACCTATAAAGCACTCTAGTCCAGAACATGAGATACATCAGATATATACCGTCTCAAAATAGAAACATGGAAAGCATCGTGGATACGTGACAGGCTACGTGGCAATGCTAGACGATAGGCAATTGGTCCTATCCGCTCCAAAATCTTAAAGGGACCTACGAACCGTGGTGCGAGCTTAGAGCCCTTTCCATAACGGAATGGACTCTTGTGTGGTTGCACTCTAAGGAATACCCTGTCTCCCATTAAGAAGCTCCGATCTATCCTCTTAGCATCGGCATACTTCTTCTACCTATCTTGTGCCTCCTGCAACCTCTATCTAATCACTGTGACCTGCTACTCCATATCCTGAACTAGCTCTGGACCAATGACAACTCTGTCCTCAATCTGATCCCAACTCAATGGTGTCCTGCATGGTCTGTCGTATAAAGCCTGAAAGGGAGGCATACCTAACGAGCTGTGATGCCCATTATTGTAGGCAAACTCAACTAGATAAAGATACTCCTCCCATCTAGACTGATGGTCCATAACATACATCCGAAGCATGTCCTCTAATACCTGATTCACCCGTTCTATCTATCCATTTGTCTCGGGATGATAAGCGGAGCTAAAATTGAGCTGTGTGCCCAATGCCTACTGTAAGGCTCTCCAGAATGCTGAAGTGAACACTAGATCTCTGTCTGAGATGATGCGACGGGGTACCCCATGTAGTCTAACAATGTCATCCAAGAATACCCTCGCCATAGCTGGCGTATTGTACGTCGTGCGCACAGGAGAAAAATGAGCCACCTTGGTCAACTTGTCGACTGTCACCATGATGGCATCATGGCAACGCGAAGACATAGGGAGACCAACAATAAAATCTATGGAAATGGTGTCCCATTTCCACTCAGGTATGTCATGTGGGTATAGAAGACCCGCTGGATGCTGATGCTCGGCCTTGACCCTCTGGCACTCAAGGCAATGAGCAACAAACTCTGCTATATCACGTCTCATACCTACCCAATAGTAAAGCTGTCAGAGATTGGCATGCATCTTCTTCACCCCCGGATGTGCCGCATATGGTGCTCTATGAGCTTCTGATAGCACCACAGTACGCAGGTCACCTGCGCGGGGTACATAGATGCGTTGTCGATGTCGAAGCAAACCACCTATGTCCAGTGTATACCCTGCAAACTTGCCCACAAGGGTCCTTTGTGATCTGATCTCCTACTGCACATCTAGATACCACTCATCCTCAGGTAGATGCTATATAATGCGGTCCCTCAAGTCCACTCGCAAGGTCAAGGTCAAGAGCTCGTGGCGCCTCCGACTCAATGCGTCAGCAACCACATTCTCCTTCCCTTTGATGTAGTGGACATCAAAATCATACTCACAGAGGAACTCCATCCAACGCCGCTGACGGGCATTCAGATTCGGCTGTGTGAAAATATACTGAAGGCTATGATGATCGGAATGGAGCTCAAAGCGACGGCCCAACAAGAAATGTCTCCAATGGACTAGAGCATGAACCGCTACTGCTAACTCCAAGTCGTGAGTGGGGTAGTTCAACTCGTGAGTTTTGAGATTTCGTGACTCATACGCGATCACTCTACCATCCTGCATATGTACAGCTCCCAATCCCTCAAGTGATGCATCCGTGCAAACCACAAAATCTATTGCAGGATCAGGAACCGCTAAAATAGGAGCGCTGGTAAGATGCTCCTTGAGGACCTCGAAGGCCCTCTCACACTACTCAGTCCAAAGAAAATTCTTCCCTTTCCACTAAAGGGAAGTGATGGGGTGCACAATCTGAGAAAAACCCTCAACAAAACGATGGTAATAACCAGCCAACCCCATGAAACTCCTAACCTCTGTCACACTGGTGGGTGCTGGCCAATCACTGATAGCTTTGATCTTCGATGGATCTACTGAGATTCTATTGCCAGAAAGGATATGTCCTAGGTACTAAACCTCTGTCCTGAAAAATGCACACTTCACCAAATTCCCATAAAGTTTCTACTCTCACAAGCACTGTAGAACCTGACGAAGGTGCTCCTCATGCTCCTCCTTGGTCTGTGAGTAGATCAAAATGTCATCGAGGAAAATGATCACAAACTGATCTAAATATGTATGGAACACCCCGTTCATGAGACTCATGAACACTGCAGGGGCGTTCGTCAAGCCGAAGGGAACCATTGTGAACTCATAATGTCCATAACGAGTCCAAAAGGTGGTCTTATGGATATCTGCCTCTGCGATGTGTAACTGATGATACCTGGACTTCAGGTCTATCTTAGAGAACACCCTGGCTCCCTGCATCTGGTCAAAAAGATCATCAATCCTGGGCAGAGGATAATGGTTCTTCATTGTCACCTTATTCAACTGCTTGTAATCCATGCACAAACAAAGAGACCCATCCTTCTTCTTCACGAAGATGATAGGAGCGCCCCAAGGTGAAACGCTCGGTCGGATGTGCCCCTTCTCTAGCAAGTCCTCCAACTGTAGCTTGAGCTCAGTGAGCTTATTTGTGGTCATCCTGTAGGGTGTACGAGACACTGGCTCGGTACCCGGCACTAAGTCTATATGCAAGTCTACCTCACGTTGGGGAGGCATCCCCGGTAACTCCGCTGGGAAAACATTGGCAAACTCTCTAAGGATGGGATGATCATCTAAAGATGCCTCTGGCTCATCATCTAATCTGTCGCTCATTGTGATGGTGAACATCTGACATCCCTTCCGCATGCAGCACTTGAGCTGCTGAGCAGATATCATACGTACTGCGGTGGGCTTCTGCATGCCCACAATTTCAACTGATGCACCATGATCGTCCAAATAGTTGATCACCTTTCGGCGATAATCTAGCTTGGCTCGATGAGCTGCAAGCCAATCCATACCAAACACCACATCATAGGATCCTAATGTCATGACTCTAAGGTTGCATACTGTAGTGAAGGATCCCAAAGCAACCTCACAATCATGGATAAAGGTATCTACTGTTAGTTTGGCTCCCGAAGCCAACTCAACTACCCACCTATCACCCTGCCTAGAGGCCACCAGCTTGCAACGCTCCTCTAACGATGGAGATCTAAATGAATCAGTAGCACCAGAGTCAAAGAGAATAGAAATGGGGTTAACCCCAATCATACATGACGTCTCAATCACGGACGCCTGAAAATCTACCTGGTGGTTATCTACCACTGCAAACATATGGTGGGATCTACCCACATCACCCACTGTCTGCTCTGAACCTCCTGCACGGGGTTGTCCCCCTACTGTATAACCCTGTGGACACTCTCTAGCTAGGTGTCCTGCTCCACCACAAACATAACAAGGGCCTCTGACCTGTACCTGAACAGTCTGGATCCTACTCGTCTGCTGCTGTCCTGATCTGCCGGTAGACCCCTGTGAACTTCTATAAGACTACTGTGTCCTCGCGGGTCCCGTAGGTGGTCCCTGCTGTCTCTGATCTCTGCGTAGGCCCTACTACTGCCAACCCCTATTATGTCCCCACTGTGACCCCTGCTGTGTCCTAGCTCTCTGCTGCTGCTACTGTGAGGGTCTAGGAGGTAAAGATGCCGAACTAAATCCTCCTCTGTGAGGTGGCTGTGATGGCCTACGGAAGCTCTGTTGATACTGCTGCTGTCCTTGATCTTGAAACTGAGGGTGAGAACTCTGCCCTCATCCCTGGATCTCCTCAGCGATGTATGCCTTCTCGGTAGCATCACTCAAAGTCTGGGGGTTTGCCATCCGCACATGACCTGCTATACTCTGATTAAGCCCTCTGATAAACTTGTGCACCAGGAGTTTCTCATCATGGAGATACTCCGCATATCTAGATAGCTCTATAAATCTGGCCTCATACTGAGCTACTGAAAGTTCTCTCTACTAGAGGTCATGGAACTCGTCCAGACGACGCTGTCTGTAATGGTCTGACAAGTAGCGTGCATTGAAGCGCTCAATAAAGGTCTCCCAGGTGAGGGTGTCTAAAGATAGGTGGCGCTTGCACTCCTTAGTGCACCACCAGGTAGCTGCTGCATCTTGCAATAAATGTACTACCACTCGAGCCTTCATGTTGCCCTCGTAAGGACGCAACGCGAAGCACCTGTCTAAACTGATCAGCTAGGCCTCTGCCTCAGCTCCCTCCATGGTCCCAATGAATGTAGGAGGGTTCAGCCTCAATATGCCCCAGATGGGATCCCCTCTATCTCTGTGCCCTCTAATAGGCTCCTCTGCATGATACTCATAAGGCCTGTGACCCAGGTGCTCTACACGCACAGTCTCATCTTATCTAGCCCGACGTGGGGGGCTCCTACTACGGGCCCTGTTGGCCGAACCAACCTCCTCTGTCTCTGGTAGCTCGACGTAAGGCTTCTCACGTGGTGCCCCACGCGGCTCTACACGAGGCTCCTCTCGCGGATCCTCACGGGGCTCGACACGTGGCTCTGCTACTACCGGTGGAAGCCTGTCTAGAATTGCCTGTAAGGCCTGTAATATCTGCGGTCCCACATCTAGTGGGGCCGGTGGTGCCTATGGTGCCTGAGGAACTGCCTGTGGCTGTAAGAGTGGCTGATCCTGTGGATCTGGCTGTACCTGTGGCTCTAGCTGACCTTGTCCCACAGCTAATGAATCAGTGCGTACCTTTGGGGGTGGAGTGCGGCGGGTCTGCGCTCGCCGAACTCGTCTGGGAGGCATCCTACAAAACGAGGTAGCCACAAGTCAAAACATAGTTGCGAAAATAATAATGCCTATAACAAGCCCAGTGTTTTACAAACCTAGGCTCTGATACCAAATGTCATGCCCGCATCCCCTGTGCAGACACGACACACAAACACCCATGTCATGACCACATTCGCCATGTGGTCACGACATGGGCCACGAAAAATTTTCTCCCTAGCCCTGAGAACCACCTCGCGCATGCTAGCGTGCTCAGTGGTAGTACGCCTGAGGCATAAATATGACAATAACTTAGATGAAGTGCAGGCTGCTTAAGCAACAATTGGGAAGTTGTTTCTAGGGTTAGGCTAATTTAATCTGAAAAACTAAGTCCTAGTGAGAAGATTTCCAAAAATTCAAATCATAACAGGGCTCAAACGGGAGGGAAAGGTTTTTTTTTTGGATGGCGCTCGATAAAAATTGGATGATAGAATAAAACAATTTAAAATTTGCATTAAGTAAACCCTAAAATCTAGAAAATTCTCGGCAGTGTAACGTGTCTTTGACATGGAGAAAGTTGTTACCCTTTTGCTTGACTCGGTTGCGTAGCTTGCCTATTTTGGTTCAACTCTAAATTTACCTGGTAAGCCAAGTCGCTTCATAGGAATAACTCTCGTCGTTTGGAGACGTCAACGGGGTTTATGCTTGGATTAAAATGATTCCGCTATGAACAGTACTCTTGCTTGATTATATTGTTTGAAAATGAATCAATTCCGATTCAAAATTATATTCGTCATTTTTCGAATGTGTCTAAATACATAATCACCCTTATAGGTTTAATTGTTGTCATAAAATAATGAAGGGGGGGTAAATTTATAACTCCTACTTAGTTTTACTCTAAGAGGCTTCCCTTATTATTATTTTTTGTTCATATATCGTAATAAATAATTCATATATATTTTTTATTTACTCTTTTGTTGTAAAATGGATCTATCAATTAAATGTATTAATTAACTGAAAGAAATTGCCAGTTTAATAGCAAACGATATAATATATATATGTCATATTATATATACATACATATATATATATATATATATATATATATATATATATATATATATATATATATATATACATATATATAATTGTGTCTCATATATTTATACACAATTATCAAATTTATTTATATAAGAATATATATATATACATACAAATATCTAATTTTAACATTTATAATAAAATAAAACTTTCAATAAATTATATTATTTCCTAGATGAAAAATGCTAACCACTAACAACCTATATTATACAAATGCATCTATATGCTTAAATTAATAATTTAGTTCACAAATAAGTGTTCACTTGTATCTTAAAGAAAATATAGAAATTTATTTCTAGAAGACAATGCCTCATGAGAACCCTAAATCTATTTTCTAATGTTATCTACCTACCTGATTGCCCTAATCCCATTACTCATCTCATTTTACCCTAACCTCCCTTCTCTCTTCTTCTTGTTTGATTTTTGGTCTCATCATTGTGCAGGTTAGGGTTTCGTGGGCAAGGGAAGCCATGGATGGTTCTCTAATTTCCTCACTGGAGGTATACATTTAGGTCTCCAAGTTTTCTTTTTTTGAAGAACTTGATTTTATTTATATATATATTTTTTTGTTGGTGGCAACTTTCAGGGGCGGAGCCTACGGTGGCCAGAGGTGGAGGCGGTGGGTGAGAGTGGAGGAGGGTTGGTGGCACACTCAAAACGGAGGGAGGGTGGTGGGATTAAGTGGTGGAAATAATGGCAGAGGAGGAGGAAATCAGTGGAGGTTTGGCGTGTAGAAGGGCCGCAGTGAGCGGCGTAGCATAGATGGAGAGGGGGTGTTTGGGCCGCAAAGCTCGCGGCGGCGGCGGGAATAAAAAAGGGGGGGTGTGGGGGAGGCGGGGCCTCCACCCACACCCTTTGTATGTATAACGCTGGACTGTGGGCCGTCTCTGGAATTTTTTGTTTTTTTTTATAAAATCTATTCTACAACTCAAACGTGTATCATGAACAAAGAATATACATTTTTTTTATAAAATCTATTCTACAACTCAAACATGTATCATAAACAAAGAATATAATGGCAGACAATGTAAACAACAGTTCCCTTTCTCTCACGGATTATAATAAACATTATTCAGCAACCTTCAACACATAGATATCCCTTGGGTGAGAGTGTAACAGAAATTTTAAAACTACTCTTGCATAAATATTTTCCTTTCTTTTCTTTAAAATGACAGAGTAATACAATATTTCTTACTCTTGCATCCTAACCAACTTCACAAGCTGATAAAAATAGAATGCACTTCTTTTCTACCATATTCAGCAAGATCAACACAGAAACATAAAATGATATGCTGATTTATCTTTGAAAGAACAATGGTAATAATTGATCTATGCCTATTTTCCCATGCATTTTCTCCACACAAAGCTAGCTTTATAATAAAGGAATGATCCATTTTTAACCTCATTAACACAAGGTTGCACAGGATAAACATTTACAGCCAACTATATGGCAGATAACTTGACCGTTTTCTTCCACAATTTACATTACAACAAGGCCACAATGGCCATGACTGCAACAACCATAATAGCACTACAAGCCACTCAAGAGGAGCTTTCTTCCATTGTTCTTCTTCACTTGTAAATCTGCACTTGAACACAATAGCAAGACACAAGAACTAGCCACTAAGAAAGGGAAGCTCTCCTCCCTACCGTAGACCCGCAAGTGGGTCACCCCCGAGCTAGGGAGGTAGAGAATCCACACAGGGTTTCATTCCACAACAACAATTTCAATACACATTAACACAAATCAGAACACCCCATAGGTTTATCACATAACTATGCTCACAGCCATGAGCTTGGTGAGGGTATGGGATAGACCTCTCAACTTAAAGGGGCTCCCAATGATAAGGAAAATCTCATCACATGGCCTCTAGCCAAAATCCCTGAAACAACTCAATCCACAAAAATCACACACCAATTTGCTTGGCACTCTTGCCATATGGACATCTCCTCCTCAAATGATAATAGGCCCTCAAGGCATAAACACATAAACACAAAACTGTGGGAGAGCCCCCAAGGATTGTTCCTCTCCCTTACCCATACTAGTTGAGCATTTCCTCCATTGGAGGTGCTCTCACCATGACACCCAACCCAACATCAAATGCAAAAAGGAAGCCTCACAAAACAAACAACTTACAATCAAGATTCAAACCATGGAACATCATAAAGCAAGGCAAAAACAAGATTAGAGGCCTACCTTCAAGACCTTGGCAATGGAAGTGGAATTGGTGAAGAGCTCCTAGCCTTCTCAAGCTTTCCAACCTTTTAGTTTTTCTGCAAACCTTCTTTAACTCCTCCAAACTTAGTAAGGAAATCCAAATTTGCTAGAAGTCTCTAAAATGCAAGCAAAAAGGAATAGGATGGAAGAACCCCCACTCCTCTACAAGAGGAGCTATTATAGGCCCTCTATTTGGCCTTGAGAGAATGAGGTGGTGACATTTGTCACCATCTCTTCCCTCCACCAAAGCCACTTGGAATAGAGAGAAGGTAAGAGGATGACAAGTGTCCTCCTCTCCATTTGCCTCCATCTCCACCTCATCCACTTGTGCTTCCACATAAGTGGGAGGGGGACAAATGGTGAGTTGGATTCCCACTCACCCTTCAACAAGACAATGGCCTTGAGTGGTGCTCCCACTCACTTGGGAGCTTGGGAGGACTCTTGGAGACCTCCCAAGTCTTCCTTGGGAATGTTTCCCAAAACTTAGGGATGGGAGAGGTGCTCTTCCCAAGGCAAGGCCCATCCCCATCTCCCCTCTTCCCAAATTCGTCACTCTAACTCCACCATGGTTTAGGGTGACCTAAGGTGAGTCAAAACTAGGGTTAGGTGGTCCAAGTTGACCCTAGACTCATGGTTGACCACCTTGGGTAACTTTTGGGACCGTAGGGGTCATGAAAGGGGTCAAAAATCTACATATAAATGGCCCAAATAAAATAATAAAAATGCCAATTGACATAAATCAAATAAAATTTTACAACACTTAACATTAATCAAAATAAGAAAGAGGGGGGGTACTAAGGCTAAAATAATAATTAAAATTTAAACCAAACACAATAAATCATCATGCAATTTCACACGTGATCCTCATCCCTCTTGGGAACGGATCGGCTTAACCGGGAATAACATGGTGTGAATCCTACCTCCGATTTCCCGTGGCTAGGGAACGTAAACCTGCACATCTCGATCAAGTGTCAGTTCTGTCATGAAAGTGATAGCCGAAGCAACTGGAAATTAAATTCACGCAAACAATACCACAATATCCATCAATACATAATCCCAAATTAACGGCATTTCCGTCATATGTCAAATAGTCCATATCACATAAAAAACTAAAATCTCATAACAAGATAACATCTAATATAAATCCCATATATCGAACCACAACATATCATCATAATGACTGAATCAAATCATGTATATCAAATAAGTGAGATACAACATCAAGTCTGCATAATGAAACATAGTCACTACTGGATAAATGATCAAAATATGAGAGGTAAAATAGTCGGCCTCACAAAAGGTGCAACTGTCAAATGGGAAGATGAAGCACTCAGTCATTTCAAAACATTAAAGAGGCCATAAAGATGGCTCCTGTACTAAAATCTCTTGATTTTTCTAAGCCATTTCAACTGTTCTTATTTGCTTCTTTTCATACTATTGCTGCATGTTTATTGTAGGAAAATGCAGAAGGTTTTGAACAACCTATAGCTTTCTTTAGCAGGTCATTGCAAGATGCTGAGTTGAAGTATGACATCATGGAGAAGCAAGCATATGCATTGGTCAGAGCAGTCAAAAGCTTCAGTCCATATTTGGTAGGCTCTTGGATAATTACATATGTGCCTCATGCAGCAGTCACAGATATTTTTACTCAGCAGGAGGTAACTGAAAGGAGATGTAGATGGATAAATAAATTGCAAGAGTTCAATGTTGAAATACAAATCACAAAATTGGTAAGAGGGCAAGGTTTGGCAAAACTGATGACACAGTCAAACCTAGAGGCATGCCAGGTGAATGTAGTGCATAATGAAATTGTAAATATGTTAGAATCTGAATGGTATAAGGACATAGTACATTATTTGTGGAATCTGAATTATCCTTCTCATCTCAGTGATGATCAGAAGAGGACCTTGAAGCTACATGCTATTAAATACATCATTGTTCAAGGAGAGTTGTATTGGAAAAATCCTGATGGTGTATTACTCAGATGTGTGAATAAAGATTAGGCTAAGGATATTCTAAGTGACATGCACAATGGAGTGTGTGGTGGAAATTCTTAGAGCGGGCTATTGGTGGCCAACTCTCTTCTCAGAGGCACACAAAATGGTAAGAAGATGTGAGTCTTGCCAAAGGTTCTCAGGAAAGTTGAAATATGAAGGTGCATTGCCCCTTAAAACTGTAACTGTAGAAACTTCATTTCAGCAGGGGGATTGATTTTATAGGGGAAATCTCAGAAAACTCTAGCGGAGGACATAGTTGGATTCTTGTTGCCACTGATTACTTCACTAAATGGATTGAATCCATTCCAACTAAAAAGGCTACAAGCAAGGTGGTGATGGATTTTATTCTAGAAAATATTATTATCAGATTTGGAGTACTAGCCAAATTGGTCTTAGACAATGCTATGGGCTTCAGGTCGGGCGAATTTATTGATTTTTGCAACAACTATGGAATTGATTTGTCTCATACATCACCATACCATGCACAAGGAAATGGTCACACAGAGTCAAGCAACAAAAGTCTCATGAAAATCATCAAAAGGTTGATAGATAAAAACAAGAGAACTTGGGATTCCAAGCTGAAGTTGGCATTATGGGCTGATAGGGTGACAGTGAAAAGAGCAATTGGAAGGTCGCCTTTTGAATTAGTATATGGTGTAGCAGCTAAGTTGCCTGTGAACAATCTCTTGCCAGTGTACAAATTCATACATGAAAATGATGAAGAAGTTGAGGACCCAATGACCAAAAGAATAAATCAACTAGTTGCATTAGATGAAATCATAAGAGATGCACACAAAACAAACATCAATAAACAACAAAAAGTGAAATATCTATTTGATAGAAGGGCCACAGAGAGAAGGTTTCAGATAGGTGACTTGGTCCTTATGTGGAATGCAAGGAGCAAAGATAGGGGTAAGCACGGTAAATTTGAGCCCCTGTGGATTGGCCCATATCAAATTGGCAATATCCAGGAAAATGATTCTTATTTTCTCTAGGCCCTTAATGGTGAACTGCTAGAACTGCCTATGCACGGTAAATTCCTTAAAGCCTTTTTCTCATAAATGATTACCTTATGTGCACACTATAAATTAGATGTAAATATTTTGTGCATGCCTTGTATAGTCGGTCATGTTTTGAGTTTTGCATTTTGTCTGGTTTGCCTCGGAGTAGTCTGGTCCTCATTGCAGTCTTGCACCTACACGTCCCCAATCAGAGCCTGTGTTGGTAATCATTTATGTTTAGGGTTTTAAGCTTGAATGTTTGTAGGTTTTCTCATTCTAACCTTGAATTTTATGAGTCATGGGATCTTGCATTGTTTTGTCTATTCCAATGTTGGCCTTTTGAGGTGGGTTCCTAGTTATTATGTCTCATCCTCATGCTTTGATGTTCAAGGTTGACCAGCCCCCACGCAATGTTTCACTGCTTTTTCCTGTCGTACTTGAGAAAAATGCTGATTTCTATATATGCAAAGGTGAATTGTATGTTGGCGGGCTTGTGAAATCTCAATCGGCCTCCAGAAAATGATAAGAAATTGAGTTATATGCATTTTAGATGCATATCGGGTTGCATATGCAAAGGGGGAATCTCTCGCAGATTTCCAGGAATATTCTGCAGTTGTATGCGAAGTTTAAATGCATATCAGGCTCAAACGAGATGCATGTACATTGGGGGAATCTGTTGAAGATTCTAGGAAAATGCTGCCGTTGTATATTGGGTTTGCTTGTATGTGTTTTGTCCAAATATACAATGACTACATGCAAGCAAAGGATACAAGGGCCGATGTACATTTGGTGGGTCCTGCGGATCGCACATGCATTAGAGGGCATATGCAAATGGGCATGTACAAAGTGGACGCAGCCAATGAATTAACTATATGTGTGAAATACTTTGAGGTCCGCCACTGTATGTTTGGGATTGTATATTCCAAATATACAATCGAACATGCATTCCAAAGATACAAGGCTGAATCTGAAATTGATTTCAATTTGCCTCATAAACTAGTTTGGGGTCCGCCTCGTATGGTAAATAGTTGTATGCATACGAGAAGGGGTTGATATGCAATGATTGGGGCCCGCGGATATACAAAGTCTAGATTTGAAAGTTTTTCAAATCCGATGGATAAGTGGCAGGGATCCGCATTGTATATATCTCGCATTTGTATAATGCAACATACAAAGAAATGTACAAAGAAAGGGAGGTGCAACTCTGACGCGAAGACGGAATCCAATGCGGTGAGTAATCTTCTGGCATCCGTTGGTTGTATGAGATGCTTTTATATGCGGATATACAATGAAGATGTGCAAGGGATAGCGATGCAAAATGGACCCGATGGTGATTGCGATTTGCTCTATAACAGTTTGGGGTCCGCCTTGCATGTTAACTGTTGTATGTATATGCATCCTGAATTTGTATATGCATATACAAGGGCAAAAATGGCAAAATGAAGAGAGGGAAAGGTCAGCGATAGATGCATGAGGTGCTAATGTGGCATGGTATTATTGGTTCACGACTTTTCAAAGGTGTTTTGAGCTGTTTATCTCAGCGATGGAATATAGATCGACGGTCAGGTTTTAAACCTTCAGTGATGGATTTTTCTTGTGTCTGCAGTTAATTTTTGAGCGGGAAAACACCATGGGTGCACTGCTGCAATTTCCAAGGGGAGCTGCGGGTGGTTGTGCCATTAATGGAAACATACAAAGGCATGGGTTGATGGTTGAATGACCAACTACCAGGTTTATGACAAAGATCTTTGAATGGCGGTGCAGATCCCGAGCTCACCTGCCCTCTCCTTTGTTTCCTGGGCTACCTTCAATTTTGAGCGCCATTTCTCATGCATTGTATCTGGCAGATTTGTGATTTGCCTTGTAATTAATTTTGCTGAGTTTGATAGTCTTGGTATAAAAAGCAAGCTGTGTTACTCTTTTGGTTGTTGAAAACTGGACAAAATTTTTGGTGTTGTAATAAGATACGACTTCATTGGTGGCTCTGTCTTGGCTATCTTGTGAGTTTATGAGTCTCATGTTATATGTTTTTGTGCATAAATCTACTGATATCATGCCAATTTAAATGAGTAATGCTATATTGCATGTGTTTTGTTATCTGTCTCTAAATCGAGTGTGTTCTTCTTACGAATCTAAGCATGTAAGAGGTGTTTATGATTGTAGAATATAGGTTTGCTGTGTTGAATGCTTGATTTCTTACTTCTGCTCAAGGAGTAGATTAAACGTTTCAGATCAAGTGTTGGGAAGAAGACATTGCAATAGGGATATCAGTAAGTAGAGATAACAGGATACTCTATTTTGGGAAGTATATGTAAGGCAGATACTAAAAATCCCCTTGATATCCAGTCTTTGGTATATGTTCATGTTGGCCATTCACATGTGTATGTCTATTGACTCCAAGCCCTGGATAGGCACCGATCCAGTCTTGTATTGAGGTTGCAACCCAAAGTCTCAGTTTTGCATCCAAACAAAAAATCAAACTTAAACTTTAAATCAAACCATTAGGACTTTAGAAGTAGTTTTAGGATCAAAATCCCCTGTCTCACAACTGAATATAGGCCCAAAGCTAGCCCCTTTGCACTTATCCCATAGTTTTGGTCTGCATAAAAGAGGATTTATCTGCTTTATATCAACATCCAAGTAAGTTCATGTGCATATGTTATAGATGTTGAGTAGGGAATACCCCCTTGGTTCTGCAAAGCCTAAAGAAGAAGAGGAGATATTTATAGAGTCTATCTCCTATACTATTGGCCCTTGGCCCGGGAATCCTGTTGATCAATGATGGCTACTTTGTAGGGATAACTGGGAACAAGCATCCAGTTTGAGAAAATTACCAACAGGGGGCATGTACAATGTCCGATCAAATGGATAGGGACAAATATCCTCAAAAGAATAATGCTTGCGTTTGCCCCTAGTTTGTATATCATCTACTTTTTGAATCAAGGCTTATACAACGCTTGTTAGATCCGGGGTTGGTGGCAGTTGTGGTGTGTAGGTTTGCTGATTGATGAGATGTTGGAGATTGGGTGGGATGTGATGTTGGAGGTTTTGGGAGATCATGTTTTGGTACTGTGGGTGGTGTTTTGGTTGAGTTGTGCGAGATGTTGTTGGTAGGTGTGGATTTGTTGGAGAATATGGGGAGGTATTTAAGGATTGAGATGTTGTTGTGTTGATGATGCTATGTGGTTTTGTAGATACATGAGGTGAGACAGATTGACATTGGATGGATTGACATGAGATACATTGACGTTAGATGGGTTGGTCGTGTTGTAAGGTGGTTGTGAAAATAATTGTCTCACGTAGGCTATGGTTTGAGGGTTGAGTGGAGGCACACTTTTGGAGGCACTTGCATGCATGAGGTTCCCTTGAATGCCCAAGGTGATTTGCAGAACGAAAGAGTTTACACTAGTTGTGGTAGGGGATGTGATGACGGGTTGGGAGGTGGTAGGATTGGAGACACTTGTGGGGATTGTACATGGGTAAAAGTACAATATTGTGTCACACTTTTATAAAGGAAACAGCCAACGCTGATCCAACTTTTAAATTTGAATCACTAAAAAGTGACAAATGTTTTAAATTTTGAAATGATGTAAATTAACAAAATATTTATTTTTAAGTATATTTTATGTTTCTATTTTTTTGAAAAAATTAAAAAATTATTTGAATATAGTTTTTCATAAATTGACACTAATTTAGTTGCTGATAAAATGCTGAAAAATGAAGTTACATGAGACGTCAATCTTTATACAGTAAATTTTATTTGTTTTTCTTCATTTTTTTTGTCTATATTTATAACTTGAAACTTTAGGGCATGGATATATATTTTTTCAATTTTGATAAACATATATTTTTAAACAAATATTAAAATGTGCGTGTATTAAAACATAATTGTTTCCAGTCGACGTCAACTTTCATATTAACTATTTATCTAAAATAGAAAAAAAATTATACCATCTTGATATAGATTCTTTTATCTAGGGCATCATATTTTTTTCAATTTTTTAAAATAAGTTTTACTATTTTTCCTTAACATGGTAATTGACTTAATGTTTTGTGCTGATAACCTACTTTTAGTAAAAATTAAAAGTAAAATATAAATAATAATTAAACTATTAAAATATATATATATTTTTTAAAACTAAACTTATAGATCTACATAAGGGTATTTTTATATTTTTAAAAAAATGTTATTTACACGAGTAGAAGTTGTTGAAATATCAAGTTTTTCAAATAATTTTATTTTTTTGGTAAATTGGCCTCATCATGGTGCTACATATGCATTCAGCCAACAATTTTAGTTATAAAACTTGTGCACATATCTAACTTAGCTAGAATGAATCTTACAAGATCATATGTTTGACCAAAATTAATTTTTAGTTAGAAATACTTAAATTCGCTTGTGCTGATAAGCCGGCTAAAAGTGTGACACAGCTTTTTGCTTTTACCCACATGTGGTAACATTAGAGCTTGTGGGAGCGATAGATACAGTGGGAGTTGAGGTTTGAGAGACGATAGGTTGGGTGTTTGATGTAGATGGTTGGGAGGATGTGGTAGGATTGATGTTAGAGGTGGATGGTTGGGACGATGTCGTGTTGTGGGATGGTTGGGCACCAATTTTGAGGAGGTAGTCAAGATATCTATTTGGATCCGACCTTAGGACTTTGTCAAGCATGTCCATGTTATCAACATCTTATGTAAAGCTCAAGACATCTAGATCATCTTGGGACATGGTGGGGACGTTTTGTGGTGGTGGTGGTTACAAGAAATAGAAGGGATTTTCATTGGGATTATATGTCAGGATTTGAAAGACTGAAGGTGGGTTGTGTGTTTGGTTGATTGGTAGGTTGTTGTCATTAGTATTAGGCATTCCTATGCCCATGTATTGTCCAAAGTCTGCCATTGCTTGATTCTTCTTGTGTTGCAATCTAGTTATGGGCATGCAAGTGTATGGATTTGATTTTGAGGTGGATGAAAGGGGGATGGAGACCTTAGAGAATCTGGATTGATTTTGTTGGACCCAAAGGGGATGTCGTAGTGGAATGGTAGATGAAAAGGTGGTTGTAGCGTGATAAAGGATAGATTTTCACTTCGAAGAGATGAATATTCCAAAAAAGTGTCAATCTAAGGGTGATAAGAGTGGGTGATATTGATCTTTACAAAGTTTTGGACCAAATGGTAGATGATAGATGAAGTTTTCTTTAGGATGATTTGACGGAAGGGATTTTGATGTTGATTTGGATGATGAAATTTTTAGATGATTTTTGGTATGAGAGATTAGGATGATGTTTTTTTTTTTTTGAAAAGGATTTTGGAGGTCAACGGATGAGCTTAAGTAAGATCTAGTTTTTGTTTGCACAAATGGATGTTTCTCTTTGTTTGGGGTAGACTAATGACCTTACAAAAAGAAGGATGATTATTTTACTTGAAAGGTTAACTAATGACTTTCCAAGCAAAATATGATGAAAAAGATGAAATCTAGATCTAGCTTTAGCTCAAAGCGATGACGAGTTTTGGTTGATGATTTTTTGATGGGCATTTGGATTTGGAAGATTTTGGATATGTTTTTGATGAGAGAAGGAAAGGATTTTGGAATGATTTCTTGTAACAAGGATGTTTGTTTGGTCCAAATGGTTTGCAAAGATTAATGAGGATGAATGGATATGAAATTGAGTGGATTATGGTATGGCGAGGGGTCCGATAATGATAATGATTGATTCTCTAAGGTCAAAATGAAGGTATGATTGGAAAAATTAGGATAAAATGAGTGGGGTATTGATGGATTTTTGGAAGGTGATTATGGATTATGGCGAAGCAGGCCCTAAAGATCACAATAGAATTTTCTCTAGTTTCAAGCAAGTCAATCTAAAAATATCGCCAATCCATAGGTGAAATGGTGCAAAAAGCAGACAGAGATGGTACTGAAACAGGTCAGTGTTGGTCGAGGCTCTGAAAAAGATGGATTTTGATGACAGATTTGGATTTGTTTTGATATGAAGTTTGATCAAATGATTTTTATTGTCTCTTGGCAAGTTTCTTGAAAGCACTTTAAGCACAATAACACACAATAACCAAGATTTTGTTTGTGAAAAGGCGTGTGATTTTCTTAAACAAGCACTTTGCACAACCTAAGGTGAAGATAGGACAATATTTGTTGAATCCCCTAGCTACGCCTATTCAAAGCGGGTAGCTCCAGGATCTTGGTAGCACCGACTTCCCCCTTACAATGCACTCACCTCTCACGCATACCAAGATCCAAGTTTCCACGAAGGCTTGTCCCTCACCAAACCTTAGGATTATCCCTGCTACCTCGGCTAAGAACTGCATGAATCAGGGCTGCTTCAAAGGTTACCCTTCTGCGTCAACAAATAGAAGGTTTTTGGCTTGCTAAAACAAAGGTTCATAGTAAGTGCATTTATTCAGGTGGCCATACGTGCGGTAGCGCTACTCTCCATTATGGAGTCTCCCAGCCTCCAAGGGTTGCGCCTTAGAGGGTTTTGGGGCAGGTTGGCTGTCGATATGACACAACAACACCTGTTGCTTGTGACTTTCATCACAAACACATTATTTATATAGTGGCTTGAAAGAGCTTAGCTTTACCTTGTTGCTGCTTGGGTCATTCCCACCTTTCGAAGTGGGGTAGCAGGCCCTCTAAAGGATTAACAAAAGCAACACAACCATAAAAATACTTTTGATCCCCAAGTTCATACAAGGATGCGAGGGGAGAGCATACGTATGTTTTGTGCTTGTGTCACGCTAAACAAGGTTCATTTTTAGTTCTTTTGATTATGTTGGGGGTGATTTATGCAAGTGTTGTGAGAAGCTTTTGATTCCCAAGATCACCAATGGTGCGAGGGAAGAGCATACACTTTTCACCACACAAACATTATCACAAAACACTTCACACAATTTATTTGTTTTCTTGTTTAGATGAGTGAAAAATGCAGATTGTTGTTCTTTTTAATCCAATGAATTATGATGCACTTTGTGGTTCTTTTTAAGCCCAAAATCGAAATGTTTGTAGATTGTTGGAAAGCACTTGTTAATTTTAGAGCACCAAGTTCAAATGTTTGTTTTAGCTAAGGCACACAAATATTTTATTTGTTGTTTTGTTTATTGTTGATCAATTTTAGTGCACCAAATTGAAATGTTGTTTCTAAGTTGACATACAAGGGTTCCTTTTAAGCACCAATTGAATGTGTTTGTTTAATCTAATGATGAAAAATCCTGCAAGAACTTGTTAGTGGCTCTAGAATGATGGTGATGACCTATAAATAGCTTACCAATCCCTACATAGAACCCAAAGTTAGCTTGCAAAAATAGCGCTAAAACAGAGATCAAATGGCACCATTGTCAAGCGTAAATGGCGCTACTGACAGAAACTGACCTAAAACCTTGATGTCCTAGAAAATAGTGTTGATATACATACAGATAGCGTTGATATATAACATAGCACTAAAATGAGATACAAAATGCACAAGAATAACAAATAGCGCTAAAAAAAATACATAATGCACCAGAATAACAGATAGTGCTAAAACATGTTACAGAAGGTGCTAAAACTAACTATGGTGCTAATATGCATATAACAAGGCGCCACTGTGTGTGCGGTTGAATGGTCTAGTCAATAGTGTAATATAGCACCGCTCTGGGTGTCAATAGTGCTGATACAAGGTTGAACTTGTTAGGACTGCAAAACAAAGGTCTTCCTAACCAAAATAGAAGGTTAGAATGTAAAGAAAGGGGTCTTGTTAGTCTTGTTATCCTAATGAATAGAAACCAAGATAAGATGAAAGCCAAAATGTATGTTTGGTCCTTAAGAAAATTTTGGCATGACCTCCCCCTCTTCGTACAAGATGTCTACAAAAATCTAGAGAGTGAATAACCTCAGAAAATGACAGGAAGACCAAAAAGCAGAAGATATGTGTGAGTACAATCTAAGAAAAAAGTGCCATGTTAAATAGCGCTAAAACAACAGATAGCGCTAAAATGCGCCACAGATGGTGCCACTGTGCAGGTAGATAGCGCCATTCCTGCAAAACACATCTCAAACAACAAAACTCACAAAAAAAAGATTAGTGATCAAAATGAGATAGAAAACACAAAACAAGTGCATAAAAACAAATGTTATACCTCACTATGACTCACAAATCTAAGATAGGGTTGTAGAAGCATTGCACCCAAGAGCTCCTAGATATACCCTAGATAATGAATTCAATGTGAAATGCTCTATCTAATGCAACTCACAAACTAGCTCAAGAGATTTTGTGGCATGGTAACATTACTTGAAAATTGGATCTCAAAATGGGTTGGAGGATGTATTTATAGACATTTTGGAGAGATTTTGATGCAAGGGTTGAGATTGATTTGGGAGATCAATGGTGGATGATGAAGATGATGTGGATGGCCTAGATTTCACCTTGGAGGATGGAGGGCTAGGAATAAAAATAAATTTTATATTCATTTTTGGAAAAGGGGTGAATTAAATGAGGTTGGGTGAGATGGATTATTTGTGAATTAAAAATTCACATGGGGAAAGGTAAAATGAATTAAAAATTCATTTAGGAATGAGTGGAGATAAATGAGGTATGGCATGGGTAAGGGGTGTAAGAGGTATTAAATGTGATGTTGGACATATTTTTATAAAAAAATAATTTATGTGGGATATATTTCAATTTTTTATTTGGAGAATGTGGGGAAGGGTGTTAAGCTAGGTTTGACCACTTTAATGGGAGGTTAAGATTAATTAAATAAGGTTTCACTTAATTAATCCTAAGGCTAGGATGAGATAGGCTAGGGTAGGTAATTAAATAATGGCTATTTAATTACCTAGGGTAGGGATAGGTCAATTAATAGGCTGAATTAATTAGTTAAACATGATTTAGCTAATTAATTGGGTTTAGTGAGGAGGGAGAAATTGACCAAATAAATATTGCATATTTATTTAATCAATTGGCTAAAGTTGAACTATTGAATTAATAGAATTAATCCAATTGTTGGGGATAGAATGATAAAAAACTAAGTGATGAAGGGATGATCAATTAAATAAAAATTTAATTAATTGATTAGAAGGGAAATTGATATGTTTAGAGATGTTGGGAGTCGGTTTTATAATGAAGACATTTTTAGGTGTCTACAACTATTTATTGCAACAATTGAGATTTATTGAAAACAAAACAACTGAAATTGAAAACTAATGCTACTACTGTAGCAATTTATTCTAAAAATTGAAACTAATTGAACTGACATATTGAACACATAGGAATATGTCCATTAATTGGGACAACAAAATAACTGCCATGTCTGATAATGTTGCTCCACTGAATCCATATTGCATTGATAATTGGCCAGATGAAATGCATAAAAAAGTATAACAAGATTTTGTACCTTTTCACCTCTCTGCACTCCGGAGGCTCACCTTTTGCACAAAAATACTAGTCAGGCTGATCAACATGCTGCTCATACTTCGGCGGAGGGTGGGAAGGGAAAGCCAAGTGTTGAAATTCATTTCTCTTCTTACATTTGAAAGCTTCTATTAAAAGAACTTCATTAGTGATCTCTTTTTTATACTCTCTCATAGGTTCATGACTCAAGATAGTATCAAGATTCATCTTGCAAGTGACCGAGCTGCCAATTACAACCTTGAATCTGATCGGAATGGATTCTTGCAAGAAGAAGGGTGTATAATTTGACTTAGTATGTGACTCTTGACTTTTGCAAATGTCTCTTCGGACATATCATTATGAATCTTTTCTTGCATCTGTGGGTCTTCATCAAGAAGAAGAGAATAACCATCTTCAAGAATAGATAACAAATCAACTCTTATATCTACCTCTGTTTCAAAATTTTATTTATGATCATCTTCAACAAGCTTTACAAAGTAGCCATTCACATGTTCAATGGTAGGGTCTCCTTCATCTAGAATCTGATATCCTTGTTGAAAAAGTGAGAACAAATCCTCATCCTATTGGCCCTTATGTTGCTCATGCATCTCTGTTCTATCTTCTCCAAAATGTGAAACTTCATTGTAGAAATAAAGACACTCTATATTTGTAGATTTAGAAATTTCCTTTGCAACTTCTTCCTCAAGATGAGGCATAGACTGTGCATCACTGTTTACCCAGTACTTTTTAGCTTCAAAGTCCCTCTTGAAGTACTTTTCAGCTTCTAGAAGTGTCACTTCATCATAACCTTCTGAGTCTTCTTCATTAGTTAACTAAAATTCTGAGATATATGTTGCCACAGGTGCATAATACTCAAGATCATAGGGACACACTAACTCTACGGGAGTTAGCTCCCTTTTTGTAATTTGATCCTTACTTGATACCTCTTGGATTTCAAAATGACGGAGAACCTAATCTATGCTTCCTATGGACTGGTTTGTAAATACAGAGGCTTGTAATGCATAATTACCAAGACAACTGGGCATCCTTTGATTGTATTCTTTTTACTATTCATAAAGACTTGGAGGCATGAAATTTGGATCAGCATTATACATGGCTTGATCTTTTAGCTCATTGATCTCATAGGAGAGGTTTTTATAAGTTCTTTTACTGCACTCATCTCCTCATGATTTTACAAATCAACAGGGAGGATGGGTGGATTAAAATCTATATGCATTTGGCTACAAGAGAGAGTTTGAGACATGTAATTTGCATGAGGCATTAGTGATTTTAAGGGCAGATGAGATAATTTACCAGCCTCTATGAGGTTATTTTTAGCCCTAATAGATAGATCATATGATTGGGGTAGAGTTTCACCTCCTAAGGCTTGAATCATAATAGATATCTTAGGGTCTAAAACCTTTAAATAATACAAGAATGCAAAGACTGGAGATGGCCTGATATCAACAGAGAATTTCTTCCATACCTGATCAAATCTTGAATTGAAATCACACATGCTCTCCACAGGATGTCTCTTGATTGTGATGAGGCTTTGAGTGAGAGTGCTAACATCCATCCTCTTTTTGAACTGATTGTAGATGAGTCCTCCTAGCTGATCCCATCCAGTGATTGAACCAGGTGTCAAAGTTCTGTACCACTCCCTTGCTTTTCCCTTGAGGGAAGATGTCAGCAACAAGAGGGCATGATTCTTAGTTGTGATATTGTGAATGGAGCATAAACTTGCAACATCTTGAATGTGATCTACATGGCAAACAGATCCATCCCCAAGAAAATGAGGCAGTGCCTTCCATGTTGTGTCAGGAACTTGACCCTACTGCTGAAGAACAAGAGGACTTGAATCCCAAGTCACAAAAGGCAGATCCCTTGCTTGAATATTTAGATGCACGTAAATACTTGGGTTTGCCATGATCTGCAATAGCAAAGATCTAAGAAAGATCCACAAGTAGAGTCACCAGGTGGAGGATTCATGCTCCCATGAGCAAATATTTTTGTGATTTTCCACCAAAACCACAAAATACAGGGCAAAGATTTAGGGAAAACAAAGACCCAAGTCTTTGATTCCAGTCCCACCGGGCATGCCAAAAACTGTTGATGTATAAATTTGTGGGTCTAATCCAACAACAACATGGGAAACTCTAAAAATGTGGGATGGCTTCTCAGAGTAACCTCCAGATTTTCAAGAATCTGGATCTTCCTTTTTCAATGGAATTTTGGGAAAGGGACAGAAAAAACAAGATTACAGATACAATGAAATAAAACTAATCCTATGGCGATGCGCCAGATTTAAGACTAACCCAGTTGCACAATGTCAAACCCTATATGATTTAACTGAAAACCAAAGAGCTTGCAACATGATTGATTACCCAGTTTAAGAAACATATTCAACAGAGGCAAAAAAATAGAAAATAAGAAGCAAGAACAAGAGATAAATTCATATTTGCACAAAGTAGTATTTCTCTTTATTGAATGACAAACAATTTTACAGAGGCAAATATGCACAAAATAAAATATTACATTCCTTATGAAAAACAAACTAAGGCAAAAATAAATCTCTGATCTGCTGCTCAAAAATCTATCTATGTAGAACTCTCTAACTGTAGAAATCTGTGTGTCTGTGTATTTAAATCCAAAAATCCTTTGTGAATCTCTTACAACTGCTCTAACTACCCAAAAAATCTCTTTGGCTGAAAATCCCATAAAACTGCCCCATAATCTGGTTCTAGCAACTGAACTAATAACTAAACTGGCTGTAGTTGTTTCTTCTTCATGGCTGAAAATAACTTTGTTGCTCATGCTTGACTTGTGGCATAAAAACTTCCCGCCACTCATCTCTTTTATTTCTCGTGAAAATAAAGTGGCGTGAAAATATTAGGGCTGCTTCTCTTTTTACCTCTCGTGAGTGGCATAGAGTCAAACGAGAGTCTTTACTAATAAAGTTTCACTTTATTTCTCAAGGGACCCACCACGTTTCATTCAACTTTAATAAAGATTTTAATCTTTATTTAAATCTCTCCCGTGAGCCATAAGAAAATGAGACTCTTTTTATTAACTCAATTTTATGAGAAGGGGCCCCACCATGTTTCAAATGAGATTCCATATTTAATAAAAGACACTCATGTGACACTCAGATTTATTGAGTTTTATCAAAACAAAATAAACATTTATCTTTGCTTCGCCTTCACCGCGTGGAGAACTGGCGCTCATTCTGGGTGACAGTTTCTTGTAGCTTCTCAAAACTCCTGCGGGGGCGACATCTAGCACATTGTGATGCTTCTTTCATATGCAATCTGAGCCATTAGATTAAATCTTCATCCAACAATAACTGTGTTGTTGCATTTGGAGTTTCTAGGTTGTTTATGCCTGCGTATGTTTCTTCATCCTAATCTGGTAACATCCTTCATTTTGAGCAGCTTCATCTCTGAATAAGACCAAAACTCTATATTATATGGCTTCACCTCACTTGTTTATTAGGCCGTTCCATTATATTGCTAAGCACCCCTGTGTAACTTTTATGGCCTGCATAACATTAATCTTGAGTTTGTACTCTTGAATAATGTTGTGAGCCATTGCTTTGTGTGTTCTCTATACGTTGTGTGATGCCTTCATTCTGATATGAGGTTATGCCATATAGCTCCTCAGAGGTCGAACCTCCTTCTAAAACATGTGCTTGTATTAACATATCGTGCCTTTGTTTCTTATTTAGTGCCTTCACATTGTTTACACAGACTACCATTATTCTTGCTATGCGTTATTTCAATGGTGCCATTATTGATACGGATTGTGATGCTTTTATTTGTTTTACCTAGGATTTCAAGAGGTCATGCTTCATAAGCATCATGCCTGAGCTGCAATTTGAAACCCTATTTCCTCATGTGAGTGGCCGTCAGTTCTTTCTATCTAACCACACGCTTTGAGAATGCTAGCAGCTTCTTTGTGTGGAGTTCAACCATGTTTTGGCAATGCTAAGTCTTTATAATGGCAGCGCCTTCATGAATGGTTGTACTTGAGTTTGAGATGCTTGGATTCTTCTCGGAATACCTCTAGACTTGCACCATATCTCTTAGGCTTAGTTTCATGTTCTTCGTAGCTTTACTTAAAATTAGGAAGCCACTTTGTTATTGGATGTTGACTGCATAGCATATCTGCAATGCCATTCCTCATTTAATGTGATCTCCCTTCATTACACCACAATCCTTAAACACTGCTCTTTAATAGACTGCGTGCCAATTTTGAAAGGTAGAGACTATTACAATGCTTGCTAGGTGGTGCTATCTACTGATTATGAGTTGAGATTTTGTTTAAATGCCATCATATATGGCTGCGTTGAGTTATACTAGATGTATCTTTGAATGCCATAAGGCCGAGCCTAGGATCTTGAATGGCTAGTCTCATGATATTGACCGCACCTTGTGACACAAAGGACACACCTCAATTTTGCTTGGTTGCATGATCCCTATGCTTGTTAATTGGCTGAGCTCTTCTCATATACAACTAGCTCCTTACTTTATGGCTTGGTGATGCTTCTGTAGCTATTGCTGCACCGAGCTAAGTTTTTCTTTCATGAATAGCCTGTACTATCTTCTACATAGAGGCCGCGCATAACCTACACTGACAAGAATTCCCTTGTCAGGTGGAGAATTTAGAGTAAGTGAATCAAAATGAAACCCATTACAAGCATTAATAGAATGGATCAGGAGCATCTACCCTCGCTTCGGAATTAGTAGAAACTGCATCTTATCTCAAAATCATCCTCTGGATAACAACAAAAACTGAATCTCTTGAAAAGCACCCAAAAGACTACTAATCTGAAACATGTTGAAAATTTTGAAATGGAGTGAAAAATTTCTCAACAGGTAGAAGTAGTATGCACAACAATATATCTTTTCAATAGGAGTCCTAGAAAAACAATTAAGGGAATGACTCCTGAACAAGCATGGTCTGGATTAAGCCAAGTGTTGATCATTTGACAGTATTTGGGTGTGTTGCTTATGTACACATAACAAAGGAAAAAATATCTAAACTAGATGATAAAGGCCTAAAATGTATTTTTATTGGGTATGGATTAGAAAATAAAGCATATAGATTGTATGATCCAATAGGAAAGAAACTTGTTATAAGTAGAGATGTGATATTCAATGAAGCAACAAAATATACCAAGGAAAATGAAACAAAGGGAAAAGAGATAGTGGTTGAAGAAGATGGAGAAGAAGAAGAAGAAGAAGAAGAGTCTTCTAATACAGGAACAAGAAAAGTATTAAAAATATCAAAGAAGGACAGAAAAGAATCATCCATCAACTCTTATGTTGGATTCAAATTTTGAGAAAATGACAACAAGATCACA
This sequence comes from Cunninghamia lanceolata, assembly GCA_027924645.1. NCBI lineage: Eukaryota > Viridiplantae > Streptophyta > Pinopsida > Cupressales > Cupressaceae > Cunninghamia > Cunninghamia lanceolata. Next base: position 13,026,330 of record BSBN01000233.1, on the reverse strand, counting down.
AGAAAAAGTTAATTATGCTTTGATGACTCAAATAATGGAAATTAATGAGCCAAAAACATTTGAACAAGCTCAAGAAAAAGAGGAGTGGGTTGAAGCAATGAATAGTGAGATAGAAACAATTGAAAGAAATGACACATGGGATTTGGTTCAGCTACCTACTAGTAAGGAAATTGTTGGTACAAGGTGGGTGTATAAAACTAAGTATAAATCTGATGGAAGCATTGATAAGCATAAGGCTAGATTGGTAGCCAAAGGATACATTCAACAAGAAGGTATTGATTACACTGAAACATTTGCAACTATAGCACGAATGGATACTATTAGACTAGTTTTGGCTTTAGCAGCTCAGTAGAGTTGGATAGTTTATCAAATAGATGTAAAGAGTGCTTTTTTGAATGGATACATTGATGAGGAAGTGTATGTTTCTCAAGCTAGAGGTTTTGAAATGCCTTCTAAAGAACAAATTATGTTTATAAATTAAAGAAGGCCTTGTATGGTCTTAAGCAGACACCAAGAGCATGGTATTCAAGGATAGACTCATACCTACAGAAGAAAGGTTTCTTAAGAAGTCAATCAAATCTGAATCTTTATATTAGGATCTCAGCTAAGGATATTTTTTTCTTAGTTCTCTATGTTGATGATCTTATCTACATTGGGAACAATTCAAATTTATTTGTAGAGTTTAGAGAAACTATGGTTGCTGAATTTGAGATGACAGATTTGGGATAGATGCACTATTTTCTTGGTATAGAAGTATGGCAAAACAAAGATGAAATATTCATGTCTCAGAAAAAATATGCTTCAAACATCCTACAAAAATTTTAGATGAATAGTTGCAAACCAATTGCAACACCCATTGAAGTTGGACTTAAGTTGTCTAACTTGGATGTGTCAGATTTAGTGGACCCCACTCTATACAGACAGTTGATTGGTAGTTTGATCTACTTAACTACTACTTGACCAGATATCACATATGCAGTGAGCTTGGTATCTGGGTTCATGTCGGAACCTAAGTAAACACATTAGAGTGCGGCTAAGAGAATTCTTAGATATGGCAGAGGAACATTGAGTTATGGTCTTAGATTTCAGCATTCAGAGGATAGTAAGTTGATTGACTATATAGATTTAGATTGGGCAAGTTCCATAGATGATCAGAAGTCTACTTCTGGTTATACTTTTAGTCTTGGTTCTACAGTATTTTCTTGGAAGTCTAAGAAATAGCTGACTATATCACTTTCTACAATAGAGGTAGAATATAAAGCTACAACATTTGTAGCATGCCAAGCAGTGTGGTTGAGATGACTATTGGAGGATTTGCACCAGATAGAGAATGGACCTACTTTGTTGTACTGTGACAACAAGAGTGCTATACAAATGACTAAGTATTTAGTGTTTCATAGTAGGACCAAACATATTGAGATTCAACATCACTTCATCAGAGAGTTAGTTCAATAGGGATTGCTTGAGATTGTGTACTGTAGTACAGAGGATCAGATAACAGATATCTTCACGAAGCCTCTAGCTCGTGATAGGTTCAAGACACTTAGATATCTACTCCAAGTTCTTCCCAATGGTCATTATGGGGGAGAATGACATCAATTATCAACACACAACAGTCAACAACATGTGTAGTAGCCTTTTTTGACATTTTTGTAATGCCCATTGAGCTCATTAAACATTGTAGTTACATTTCTTGACTTTGTTGTTTGCATTTAGTTTTGTAGTTGAGTTATTGGTCATTTTGGTTGTGTGCCATAACTCACTTGTATTTATGAACTCTATATATTGATGCCTTACCTCTTCTTCTCTAAAGCAATTTGGGGCTTTGGTATGTTGGCTTGTTTTGTGATCAGCAGATCACTTTTGTTTGTCTATTCACCTTCAAGAAGGTATGTAACCATTTTATCTTTGAATAGATGTTTTTTTGTGTGTAAATATTTTTTGCTGGATTATTTGATATTCACAATGCTCTTCCAAGTTTTCATAGCATGCTATTTTGGGTTCTCAGATATGAAGATTTGCTTTTAATTTTAATGTTAGATTAAGAAGTCAAGGGCATCCTATATTTGTCTTTGTTTTCAAGATCATTTCTTTATTTTAGACTGCAATTTCTTCTCATTTAGTTAAATTTTGATTGGATTATGTAAACGGTGTTCAGAGCCTCAATGGATGGACAAGAACTACGACAACTTCTCAGGGATATAGATGACATAAGTGAGATCCTTCATTTACAAATAAGCACCTCTACTTTGGAAGGCATACAAAACAATCTAGTAGTTAGTCCCCCACATCTTCCCACCCTCAACCATGATGCAGGTAAAACATCATTTGCCAGTTGTTAGTGAGCTACTCTTTTGTTAAGTAAATAGGCACTGCATTGACATGTTCTAATATTTCACATGTTTGTATACCTAGCAGTTGGAATAAAAGAGATGATTCAAGAAATCATTCAACAACTTAATTGGGAGAACGATAGCGCAACCACAACAGTAGTTGTATATGGTATTGGAGGATCTGGGAAGACTACATTAAGGGATGCAGTTTATGCCTCTTTGAAAGACAAACTCTAAGGGTGGAAACATTCTAAAGTTACTCTCATTCAAAACCTGGAAAAAAATCCCAAAGTTTCAAAGATCTTCTATCCTTGATTATGCAGAATTTTGTTGAGACATGGACCAGCTAGGACTCGAACCTAGGACCTTCCATACGCTGTTGGAGTGCTCTACCACTGAGCTACTGGCCCCTCTTGGACCAGTCCATCGTCGGTCCGGGTGTGGCTTATTTCCAACACCAACACCCCCCCTTAAGCCACACCTCTCGTGTGTTTGGGGCTCCTAGCCTGGGCTGGCTCTGATACCATGTTGAGACATGGACCAGCTAGGACTCAAACCTAGGACCTTCCATACGCTGCTAGAGTGCTCTACCACTGACCTACTGGCCCCTCTTGGACCAGTCCATCGTCGGTCCGGGTGTGGCTTATTTCCAACACCAACAGATTTGACTACTACCAAACAAAATGTAAGGGGTTTTTTTGAAGTGGACGCCAGAGCTTGAAACACATTATAGAAAAAGAATCCATGTTCCTATATACCGACAATGCTTTGTTTCTTGAACCATTGGAAAAGCTTCTACCTAAGGATGTAATAGTTGCAAAGAAACTCCAATTGCTTTTAACATATAGAGAAACAAATGTCTTAGGAATAATTGAAGATTGTAGAATCAAACCTTGTAAACTCTATCACATGGAACCTCTTTCTGTTGATGCAGCCATTGACGTTTTATGTAGAAAAATCAATAGAAAAAAAAAGGTCTCCATATTGCAAGAAAGCCTTCTGGCCAGATAGATGGCAGAGAAATGCAACTGCTGTCCTCTATTTTCAGAAGTTATCAGAGTTTATCTTCATGAATGGAAAAAAAAAGTTGAAGCTTATGAACGAGTACTTGGTTGTCTACAATCTAGAGATGATTTTAGTTGCAGTGAGAAGTAGAATTTTGATGAGTGGAGGGTTCTCTTTTCCTATAAGGGGCTTAAACCAAGTGCAAAGGAGGCATTCCTTGACATATGCTCATTCTTCTATTATTGGAAATGAGAGCAAAGTTGCATGGATTGTAAGAGACGAAGAAATGGAATGTTCAAATGTAGAAGATTTTTATGTGGCATTAGAAAAAAAGAGGTACCTCTGTTTACATTTTAATGAAAATTGAAACAAAGAAAATAGAAAGATCTATCTGTACGTAGCATTAAATATCTGAATGGAAAAGATTATAAAGGTTAAGTTTCTTTCTTACTTTTCTTAAATAGTTTAAGCACAACTTAATGAAATACAACTATTTTGTTTGAGTCCCTATAAACATTTAAAAAAAATTAGTTCGAGAGTGTAAAAGGGATTTGGCTGGTAGATATCAAGAGCCCTCCCCTCATACCAGTAGAAAAATTAGATGCCATAAGCTTGTCTTTACGAGTATTTTAAATGGGAAACATAACGACCACGAAAGAGAAATGCCGCAAACAATTTGATGAGCTAAGGTTTACGCATTTGAGATTCCTGCATTATGAATTTAATAAGGATATCATTTTAACTTCGTTCATGGCACGTGGTTAACGATTTCCCAAAATAATGATTTATTTGTTGGTGGTGGATGTCACATCCACAAGACATATAAACATAGTAAATACATAAACATGCTCAAATGTGTGCTGCTGCACAATATTCATTAACTCAGAACATCATTATAATGCTTATAACGAATGCTAGTGCATTCTAATGATCACTTGATCATTACCGGCTTGACTTGATTGCATATTTGATCGCTTCACTCAACTCTGTTACATCATGCCTCTTTTATAGAGGGCTTTGGTACATGCCTAGATTCTTCCAATCTTTCTTGACTCATCTAGAAACATATCCTCTAGAACCTTTCTTATCTAGAACATTCTCTTCTTTCTAGAAACCTCTGCCTTTCTGGACTCCTTTAGAAACTTTCTATTGTCCTCTTTTGTCTTTTTACCTTTTTGTCTTTTTCTCTTTTAATTCATTACTATTTTGTTTGTGGGAGAAATTACTCTCCAACACTCCCCCTTAATTTCGACCACCTATCATTCCAAATTTATCTTCCAAATCTTTGTCTTTTAATTCTGATGACTCAAATCCTTTGCTTGCAAGATGCCTTCAAATCATCTTCACAATTTGCTGATCTTCAACTCTCACCCATTCAATCCTTGAAATATTTAGAACAACAAACTGGAAGTCCTCTTACTATATGTATCTTTCAACTTTGCATGATGCCTCAATCCTTCAAACTTTTCCTGCTTGTTATCATCTTTCACAAATGAAGATCTATACATAAACAAACTTTTCAGCATACCTGTAATTTGTTGCCAACTTGATCCATAACTCCATCCACAATCCATTTTCATGCAATCCTTCATAGATTCATCTTTCCACTGTCTTTGCCAACACATCTTTTCTGAATGATTTCTGAATCCACAATTGCTACATGGATGTAAATCCCAACACTTTTCCTTTGTATGTCCTTGCCTATGACAATGAAAACATTAAACATTCCTCTTTTCTTGAATCAGTTTGTTTGTACCTGTAACATGATTTGCTTTTCCATATCCAAGACCTGCGTTCTTTGGCCTCACTATTAGCTCAATTGGCTCCTTCATTCCTTGTCCATACTTGCCTAATCCTTGTCCTTTATAACCCATCTTCTTCATCATCTTGAAACCAACATTCTCTTCATTACAATAATTTTTGGATTCAAACAACTTGTCATTTTTAGCTTTACATTCTTCATCAATAATATCACAACATGCAAATTTTGCTATTCCAACCTCTTCAACCTTGCATTCTTTATCTTCAGCTTTATAACATAAGTCATTTGTATCACATGAGACATCACAAGCTAACAGTTTTGTCCTCAAACATTCATTCTCGTCTTTCAACTTTGATATTTCTTCTTTCAACCTTGACATCTCATCTTTTTGTAAATTGTTCTCCTCTTCCAATTTCTTATTATTTTCTTCTAATTCTTTATTCCTCTATTTAATCTCATCAAACAATTTCAATTTTTCTTTTAACTCTTCTTGAACGTTAATTAATTCAATTTTAAGATCAGAAATTTTTATCTCATGTCCTATTTTCTCTATTGAACCCTGCTTGAAATCCCTTAATAATTCTTTTCTTTTCTTTTCCCAATCATCTCTTTCTTTTTGGAAATCATTTTCTGTCTTCTCTCTTTTAGCTTTTCCCATTTGAAAAATTAAATGATTAACTTACCTCAGACTATTGCCCTTTGTTGTAATTGTTGATTTCTTCTTCGTTTAGCGGCTTCGTGTGCCTCACTTCACCTTTGACTGCAAACTATCTTCAGACTTTCTTACTGCCTAAAACAAACCCTTGACAATTTCTGGACTTTGCTTTTGATGACTTCAATGTTTTTTTGTGGCTTCGAACGTTTGTCCGGCAAACTTGCACATATGATCTCCTAGGGTAGCTTTCTCCTTCACACGAACTTGGATAATCTTCGCCAATACCAACGGCTTTACTGGCTGTGGTCAAAATACCTTTTCATTTGACAGCAAACTCAAATCTCCTGCTACGATTTCTGCAGCGATCTAGACCAATGCCTCAATTCAGGGCGATCCTTCCTTTGATGGGAGCCTGTTGAGGCTCTTCATGATTTGTAAAGCCAACTTTAATATGCTACATGAATTCAACTCCAATAGCAACGTCTATGATCAGATTCTTTGCAGCAATAAAACTGTGTATTCTTCTTTGAGACAATGAACTGATTTTTATGCGAGCAATGCCTCCTCTATTTTTTTACTATCCCACCATAAATCTGACATAATGCAATCTGGAGCAAACTAGCCAAATAACTATATCAGACAAATAAAATGCAATATTGCGATTGATGTAAGTCAATTTTTTTAGAATTTAGATACGCAGCTTCAACCCTTTGACTGCTGCGACTTCAATTTGCTTTAATCTTGACTACAGGGATCTTCAACCAGTGCCTTTATGACTCCTCCTAGCAATCTTTTAGTGGCAGCAACTTTAACTCAATTTCCTTCCTGTTAATTAGCTGCTAACATCTCCAACTCCATAATCTTCAACCCTGCAAACACATACAGACATGGCTCTGATACCACTTGTTGGTGGTGGATGTCACATCCACAAGACATATAAACACAGTAAATACATAAACATGCTCAAATGTGTGCTGCTGCACAATATTTATTAACTCAGAACATCATTACAATGCTTATAACGAATGCTGCTGCATTCTAATGATCACTTGATCATTACCGGCTTGACTTGATTGCATATTTGATCGCTTCACTCAACTCTGTTACATCATGCCTCTTTTATAGAGGGCTTTGGTACATGCCTAGATTCTTCCAATCTTTCTTGACTCATCTAAAAACATATCCTCTAGAACCTTTCTTATCTAGAACATTCTCTTCTTTCTAGAAACCTCTGCGTTTCTGGACTCCTTTAGAAACTTTCTATTGTCCTCTTTTGTCTTTTTACCTTTTTGTCTTTTTCTCTTTTAATTCATTACTATTTTGTTTGTGGGAGAAATTACTCTCCAACATTATTTTTCCTTCTCAATTCTGATGTTTTCCTATTTCCATTGAAGCTTTCAAATTTTCACACCAATTTTTACTATTTTGTGATATGAAAAGAAGTATGGTAAGAGTTATGAATTAAGCTTACTAATTGTCGTTGCAGAATAATCTTGTAAATTTAAACGTGCTCAAGTTTGAGACGTGGAATAGTAGCCGCGTGCATGGACTCGCTGAAGTTGCGCATCTTCCTTGATTAAAGGAGCTGCATTTAGATGGATGCAATATTGATGGAATTTCGCAATGTTTTTCAAATTTACATAATCTGCTAAGGTTAAAACTGTCCAGGTGTCAAGATCTACAAGAATTGCTTGAGTCTCTTGTCAAGCTCCGATCTTTACAGGAGTTAGATTTGAGTGAGTGTGAGAATTTGAAGCGGTTACCAGATGGATTTGGGGAGTTGGCCACTCTTACTAAGCTTGACCTGTCAGCTTTGCTCGAGTTTGCAAGAGCTCCCATGTGATTTCGGAAAGCTTACCTCATTGCAGTCATTGAATATACAGTTATGTTGCAGTCTGCGTTATCTCCCAGCTGGATTGCAAAACTCAACGTCTTTAACTTCTTTAAGAATAGCAGGATGTAGAAGTCTGACATGTCTTCCCCCGGGCTTGACGTCTGTGTGGTGATTCGGGTTTGATTTTAGCGGTTGTTCAAGTTTAAGTGAACTACAAGAAGAAATTTGCAAACAGACAACGCTCACAGTTATTTCATTATGTAATTGTTCTAGTTTGAAGATGCTTCCAAGTTCCAAGCAGATTCGGTGAGCTCACTTCTCTGCAATATTTATTTTTAGACCAATGTGAAAGTTTACAACAGCTGTGTAATGACTTTCATCGCCTAGTGGGATTAACGACATTATCTTTTAAGAATTGCAAGAGCTTGTCAAGCCTGCGTGTAATCTCTAGAATCCTTAGACTTATCAAGATGTGATAAACTGGAGGAATTGTGCAGTGACTTCCATTGTCTTGTAGCACTAAAAAATCTAGACATGTCTGAGTGTCACAGTTTATGCAAACTTCCAGACCGTTTTGGTGAGCTTGGTTGCTTGGAAATGTTTTGTCAGGATATTCAAATTTAGTAAAGCTTTTTGATGATTTCCATCTTCTCAGACCTTTCCAAATGTGAGAGTTTAGGTGGTGAATGGATGGACATTGTGGAGAATATCAGGAGCTTATGGGCAATGAAAGAATGATTCAGCGGTGAATGGAAACGAAAAGCCAAAAGGAAAGGAACTTGGTGGTGGTAATAGACTTCCCTCACGTATAAATTGTAATGTTTATTTTCCTTAAAATCTCACTTTATTTAAACTTCATCCATTTTAATTGTCAAATAGTTAATAGTAATTTTACACTTCATCCACACCAAAAAATGGTAAATATTTATTGGTCAAAATTGACATTTGATTAACTGTCTAAAAACTTCATCCATTTTAATTGTCAAATAGTCAATAGTAATTTCACACCTCATTCACACCAAAAAAGGGTAAATATTTATTGGTCAAAATTGACATTTGATTAACTGTCCAAATGAATGATGTTTAAAAATAACCCTAAAATCTCATAATTTAATTTGGAGTAAATAAATAATATTTGAGGAGAAATTTAGGAAATTTTAGATTGCGTTCCATCATTGATCTTAGTTCTTATTATTGTGTTGCAATTGCAGGAGACGGAAAGAAAACAGAGCTTTGTTATTGGAAGGGGTGTTATTAAAGGTATTTGTTGAGGAAGGGCTTCTGGCACTCATCAACGCCCCTTCCATTCATTCTCACTTCAACCAAAAACTCCTCTCATCTTCATCATCGATTAAAGATATAACAACTGGGGAGAATCAAGAAAGAACCTGCAGCAGCAGAAATTGGAAATTTTAGGAAAGAACCTGCAACAGATGGAACGTAATTCAAAAGAGTTGCAAATCATATATGTTGGGCGGTCTTTCAATGCATTGACATCTGAGTTGGCCGTCAGAATCCTGGCTTATACACCTGACAACTCCTGGACTTTTTCTGTGATAAATTATCTGCTGTTTTTCAACCTTATCCTGAACTCATTGTAGTTTTCCGTAGCATCGGGATCAATTAGGAGAAAATGGTCCAAAATGCTTGTCAGCTTGGGAATACATATCTTATATTGGGGCCTTTCTCACAAACACTCCGAGAGAGAGCAACATTGAATTGCTGACAGAATTGCTGGTAACTGAGAAAACAGATTATCTCTTGCTCAATGAAGATCGTCAGGTATTGTTTTCAAGTAAGTTTGTTTTTATAATGTAGTCTCACTTTAATTGTGAAAGACATGTTTGAGGCCAGCTTGTTAGAGTAATAGAGAATAATGCAGATAAAGGTTGCCGATCTGAAAGGAAAACTGATATTACTTCTCTTCAAATCCCTTGATGAATACCTCGGCCTTGAAAGATATGTATCTGAAGATGCAAGAAAGCCATAACTATGTGCTCCAAGTGGTTTCTATTCCAGTAGTACACCGGACAAACACATGGGAGGAGTTTGAGAGAGCGGCTGCCAATGTTCCGTGGCCAGTAGTACCAAATCCATGGTTGACAAACCACGGAATATATTCTTTTACTGAGATGCAGCAAATACCATGTGTTTCTGTGGTGGACGACTAGGGAATAATTTCTAACAAAGATGCAATGCCCATGATAGAAATGTGGGGGATGGAGGCGTATCCATTTTCTCAAAGTCTGAGGAAGGTAGAGTGGGAAGGCTTCAAATTCAATTCTTTTTCCACTCTGCAATTCGTCTTTCAAAATCCGATGTTTCTCTCTGTAAGCTACGTGTGAAGCCAAGCCTTATTGTAACGGCTGGAGTGATCAGAGAATATGCTTGTGTAAGACTGCATCGACAGTTCTGTCTTTGTAACCATAGTTTCTTGCAACCGTTAGACTTCTTCCCACGGTGAAAGCCATAATGTTTGGCATCTTCTTTGAACAGATGTAGAATGATAAAGTTCGAAGATGGTATTGAGAGTGTGCTGTATTCATATGTAAAAACAGTGAATTTAATAAGAGATTATCCCTGTGAATGTGGACGTAGCCTTTTTGGGTGAACCACTATAGAAACCTGCGTTATCTTGTCTGTGAAATCTCTTTAGTTTCTCATTCTGTTATTTCTGTTTTTTCTTTCATTTTTCTGCTTCTGTTTAATCAACAATTGGTATCAAAGCTTTGGTGAAGAAGTTTGGCGAAGCAGCTCAGTACTGAAGCTGGTTGAGATCATTGAAGAATTTTCGAGGCTATGGACGAAGCAGATATGGAAGAGAGCCCCAACTGGGATGATTGGGTTCAAGCTCTCATGTCTATGTCCGATAGCTCTAGAGAGAGTTTTGATGAAGTGGGAGCTATTCATATGGATGATGATGAAGATTTCTGGGCTTCTCGAAAAAAGTTTTTGGATCAGTTAGATGATGAAGCTGATTCTTTTATTGAGGAGTTTCTTGGTATGTTGGAACCTGGCAGTGACATGGAGTAGATGCAAGAAATAAAAAGTGTTGTGGCTCAGTCTGGAGATTCAAACACAATGTGTTTAAGGAATGGTTTGTCTGTAAAGAAAAAGGTTAGATTTAATTTGCTAATTGAAATAGATGATTTGTCTACTGAAGTCTTTATGAGTGGCAATGGTTATGGAACCACACGAGTTTTAGGGGCTCTGGCGCTGGAGAGGCTAGAGTGGCTCCAGGGCTGTCCACGGATGAGCGCATGATGTTGTCCACACGCCCTCGCAGGAGGAGTGCTGTAGATGAGGCAGAGGGTTATGGCGCCAACCGGCTTGGCAGTTGTAATGTTGATTCCCTGAGCCCTGCCCAGGTGAGATCTGTGTGGGAAAGGGCACCAGTTGATCACCCTATGAAGGGATCTTCGTCTATCCCTAAGCCTGAGGAGACTGTGAAACTGGCTGCGAAAGAGGGGAATATGAACGAGGTAGTAAAAATGGATCAGTTAGATGATGAAGCTGATTCTATTATTGAGGAGTTTCTTGGTATGTTGGAACCTGGCAGTGACATGGAGTAGATGCAAGAAATAAAAAGTGTTGTGGCTCAGTCTGGAGATTCAAACACAACGTGTTTAAGGAATGGTCTATCTGTAAAGAAAAAGGTTAGATTTAATTTGCTAATTGAAATAGATGATTTGTCTACTGAAGTCTTTATGAGTGGCAGTGGTTATGGAACCATACGAGTTTTAGGGGCTCTGGCGCTGGAGAGGCTAGAGTGGCTCCAGGGCTGTCCACGGATGAGCGCATGATGTTGTCCACACGCCCTCGCAGGAGGAGTGCTACAGATGAGGCAGAGGGTTATGGCGCCAACCGGCTTGGCAGTTGTAATGTTGATTCCCTGAGCCCTGCCCAGGTGAGATCTGTGTGGGAAAGGGCCCCAGTTGATCACCCTATGAAGGGATCTTCATCTATCCCTATGCCTGAGGAGACTGTGAAACTGGCTACGAAAGAGGGGAATATGAACGAGGTAGTAAAAACTGCCTATTGCGGGAACTTAGAGTATGGGGCTCAGCATTCAGAGGTGGAAAGATAACATGAGATGGATATGGCCACCTTGTTGTCGACTACCCAAGAGCTTCAGAGGATTAAGCAAGAGCTAAGCCCAGCCATGGATACGAGGACCCTGACCATTGCTCAGATGGAGAAGGCTAATATGAAAATCGATAACTTAAAGCTCGAGATTACTAATTTGAGAATGCCCGAGCCAAATTTGTCTGATGTGCATGCTCATTTGAAAATCTGAGATCCGAATTGAAAGAAGCAGAAGCTTCCGAGGCTAGGGCTTTCATGGCAGCCCGCGATGCTCACCTCAATTTGGAGGAAGCCAAGATGAACATGAATACTGCTAAAGTAGATAAGAAAAAGGCAATGGAGTCTTTAAGACAAATAAGTACTTATCTTGTAGAAGCCAACTCTGGTCTAAACAATGCTAAATGCGAGGTGGGTACCCTAACAAAGACAGTGCAGAGCTTGAAGGCTGGGCTTCAGAAAGCTAGATCGGAGCTGGTTGAGGCAAAGAAGAGAGAAGCTGAAGGAGAAGAAAGGACCAAGAAGGCTATGGAAAGTCATGAAATAGATCTCCACCAAGCTACTGCAAAAGAAGGGCATTTTAAGATTGAGCTTCAGGCTGCTTACGCAGAGGCACAGAAGGCCAAACTTGAAGCTGAACAAATGAAACCTTTTTTTGAAGGCACAGAATTTAAGTTTGAGGCAATGATCAATGAGGTCAGAGCTGAGGCAGAGCACGATAAAGCAACAGGTATGAGAGCTAAGATGGATACCCAAGTTACAGAAGAATTGTTATGGGAATTGTTCGTTCAAGCAGGGCCCGTCGTTAATGTGTATGTGCCAAAAGATCAAGTTATTGGACTTCATTAGGGCTATGGATTTGTAGAGTTCCGAAGTGAGGAAGATGCAGATTATGCCATCAAAATTCTAAACATGATTAAATTATATGGGAAGCTAATACGAGTTAATAAGGCTTGTCAAGATACGAAGAGCTTGGATGTTGGAGCAAACTTGTTTGTAGGCAATCTCAATCCTGATGTGGACAAAAAGCTGCTATATGACACGTTTAGTGCATTTGGGGTTATTGTTACAAATCCTAAGATTATAAGCGATCCTGATACTGGAAATTCCATGGTTTTGGCGAGCAATAATGAGATGGTTTTGCTACCGATGAACGAGCCTATGTTTGAGATGAAGAGGAAGTCGCAGATTCAAACTTTTTTGGAGCACAATGAGGGTCCTGGCCTTCAACATCTCACTCTCTTGTGCTTCGATATTTTCTCCACTCACAAGGAGATGCACGTCAAGAGTGATATTGGAGGGTTTGAGTTTATGCCCAAGCCTCCACCTACTTATTATAAGAACTTGCGGAACAGGGCTGATGAACTAACTGATACAGAATTTGCTGGTGCTACCGAGAGAGGTAGGCCTGTGGAGTTTGAGAAGGATGCAAAAGAAGGATTTGTGATTGATTGGGAAGCGTGGAAACAGTTTATATGAAGTGTCCTTGAACAAACATTAAAGCCCTGCAATGCGGGCTTGTTTTTCAAACTGATGTAACGATACAAGTGGAAATGCGGGGGCTATCTCTGAGCACCTCTCTTTCTGATATAGCTTGTCTTCAAGTGGGAGATTGTAAGCTACGTGTGAAGCCAAGCCTTATTGCAATGGCTGGAGTGATCAGAGAATATGCTTATGTAAGACTGCACCGACAGTTTTGTCTTTGTGACCGTAGTTTCTTGCAACTGTTAAACTTCTTCCCACGGTGAAAGCCATAATGTTTGGCATCTTCTTTGAATAGATGTAGAATGATAAAGTTCGAAGATGGTATTGAGAGTGTGCTGTATGCATATGAAAAAACAACGTGAGTTTAAATCAAGTGCACCTTTCTCTTAGCTATGTTATAAATCGCAAAAATTTTCCATGCTTAATGACAAGATAATAGAAAGTTGGGTCGTGGTGATATAGGCAAAGGAGACTATGGATAGTGGACTAATGATGTTGGTCTGCATGGGTTCAGCTGGAAAGATGATGGAGCTCACCCCTAACTTGAATTATGCTTTGACAATGTTAGAAATGACTTTCTAGATCTTTTATGTTGCTCATAGAGATATCCATCCAAATTATTATGATATGGCTTGGCAAAAGCTAAAAGAAAATAAGTATTGTTCAGATGTGAAGTCCGATGGTCCAATATATAGTCAACAAATGTTTCATCTCCCCTGCCCTTTTGCTTTCTTTGCTTGTACGGATGAGTTCTATATAAATTGGGGGAATGAAATATTTGTCTTTGATGAAATTTTATGTATTTTCTGCAATTAATAAAAAAGAAACTTGTACCCATTTTTCCTTGTGGATGTAACCTGTTTGGTGAACCACGTAAATTTGTTGTGTCTATGTGTTGTTTGGTATCTTTGTTAATTTGCTGTAGGTGTTATATGTTATTTTATTTGTCTTATTTACTTAACAAGTCCGAGATAGAAAGGAATGAGATTTGTAGCATACTAGCCCTCTCATTCCCTGATATATACAAATTTTGGCAGTGTGTTAAATATTTGTAAAATGACTTGAATGGAATAGGAGCATATTGTTTAGATGTGATGTCCGATCGTTCAATGACATTGTCAACCAAACATTTCATTTCCCTTGCTTTTGATCTCTTCATCTGGCCTACCGAGCTATATATAAATTTGGGGAATGAAACATCATCTTTGATGAGACTTTTCATGTATTTGTTGCAATCAACATAAGAGAAATAAATTCCTGTATTTTTCATGGATGTAGCCAAATTGGTGAACCATATAATTTGTTGTGTCTATGTTGTTTAGTATCTCTGTTTATCTATTGTTGGTGTTATATATTCTCTTTTATCTATCCTATTTACTTAACAACTGCTATTAGAGCCAAAGAGAATTAGGAAAACCACTTGCAAACAAGAAGAAATAGAGGAGACAAACAAATGGAGAATTGAGAAATTCTCAGGATAGAATTTCAGGATGTGGAAGTTGCAGCTTGAAGCTCTTTTAATCCAAAAAGGCTTTTCGATCATGTTGGAAGGAGAATCAAACAATCCACTATACTGTTAGATGAAGAATGGAACAAAATGGATCAGAAGGTGATGGCTATGATCATTCTCTCTTTATCCAACAATGTATTGTTCAATGTCCCAACAGAAAAAATAGTGAAACGATTATGGGGTCGTCTATCAGACATGTATGAGATGGCCTCTACATCGAACAAGGTATTTTTGATGAAAAATTGTACAATTTAAAAATGAAGGAAGGCGACAACATTACAAATCATCTGAACAAGTTCAACACCTTAATCAATCAATTACTTTCAATAAGCATCAAATTGGATGATAAGATCAAGGCTATCTTGTTGTTGTGTTCATTACTTGATAGCTGGGAAGGAGTTGTTATGGCTGTTGCAACTTGGTATCTGGTAAGAAGGGAATCATACAAAAATTTGATGATGTTGGGATTCTTCTCAATGAGGACATGAGAAGGAAAAACCAAGGTACCTCATTGGGAGATGCTTTGGTAACCGATAGCAGAGGGAGAACACAAGAATGAGGGAAGGATAATTATAGGAGAAAATCAAAGTCTAACAGAAGGTCAAAATCTAGAGGTGACTCTATCAATGAAGATGAGCTGCACAAAACACTGTGAAAGAGAAATGCTCTGCTAGGTTTTTGATCTGCTAATGCTCATACTACTTTCACAGGATATTTTATAGCTTTCCTACATTTATAGTGGCATTGGAAATGCCGCTTAGCTTACAAGTGCTTTCTGCCCACTTTATATGGCCTTGACCTTACATTCCTTCGCAGCTTTTGCTGTTGGAGTTGAAGGCTTGATGATGACTTGCAATGGTTCCCCCTCTCAAACACCCTCAAAAGTTCATCCCCAAGGTATTCCATGAGATATGTCCCCTAAAACATCTTCAGATGTTATTCTTCCCATTCCTCAATTTGATAATGCTTGCAAATGGCTAGAGAATTTCAAGCTGATAGGGTAATTTGTGGGTAGAGTTCCCCATGAAGGCATGCTCATATAATGGGTTAGCAAGGTCTAGACCCGAAATGGGATCCGGCTTGATGTTGTACAAAACCTTACCAAAGGTTTTTTCTTTTCCATTTCGGCAAGGCCACCCATGCTGAGGCTATTCTCAATCGAGGCCCTTGGCTTGTCCGTTCCTCCTTGCTTATTTTTAAACCCTGGACCCATGAATTTGTTGTCTCTGATGAAAATTTTGTTTGGATTCCCATGTGGGTTGAATTCCCTGGCCTACCCTTTCCTTGTTGGAATTTCTTGCAACACATTGTCTCTTCCTTAGGTAATGTAGTTTGTGTGGAGACGAAAAGATTTTATGTGACTCACCCCCATCGACAAGTTTGCATCGAGATAGACCTCTCTAAGGACCTCAAGGAGTTTGTGGACATTCAAGTCAGACAGACTCACTACTCTCAGTGAGTTCAATACATCAACTTTCTCAACACCTGTTATCGATGCCAGTCCTCTAAACATAAAATTTGAGATTTCCCTTTGGCTTCTTCACTTCCAAAGCCCTCAGCTCAACCCTCATTAGGTCTGACACTGCCTAGTAAAAAGAAGAAGGTTGGTCTACTATGACCAATAAGCATAATAGGAACTCAGGTAGCTCCAAGCCTACTCCTAAACCCTCTAGTTTGGGAACCCAAGCTTCAAAGCCTGCTTCAAAACCTCTCAAAGGTGGAAAGTCATCTATCTCCCCTCTTGGGGAGTTGTCTAGAGGGGCGAATGTTATCAAATCCCCATGTGCGGTTGCGAGGGGGTCACAACTGCCAGCCATTGTGACCTGCCATTTTTCCTCTCCTCCCATTGGTTAGAGGAGATCTCGCAGCCCATCTGGGAACTTGGAAGAAGGTGAGTTTGTGCCGACAAAATGGCAACCTCCTCTACCTAGCTTCCAAATTGGAAGCTTTGATACAGATGAGGCGTTGTTACAAAACAATTATTTAGCTCTTGATGAGCTTGATTGCGAGGAGATGACCCTCAACCATTGTCAATGAATTATATCTCATGGAATGTTAGAGGTCTTACAGACCTCCTGCGGAAATATTTTATTAGAGATGCAAGGACTCAGTTCTTAGATTTAGACTTCCTTTGCCTTCAAGAGGTCAAATTGTTTGGTTTTTTGCTTTCAGCTACTTGCTATGTTAATTGGCCAGCCAACCATTTTCTTTGCAATAACCATGAAGCTAGTCATGGAGGGGTCATCACCTTCCTCTCCTCGATGAGGCATTAGTTATTGGTTGATCATGGATGTAACCCCACTCAGTGGGTATTATGGATGCTTTTTAACGTCAACATCATTCATTTGGGGTTATTAATGCTTATGCCCCCATTGATGCTGTCGAGAGATCTTCTCTTTGGAAATGGATTGTTCATTCAATGTCACCTACCACTTGGGTTCTATGCGTGGACTTTAATATGGTTGAATGTACTTATGAAAAGTGTGGTACCTTGCCTATGCGGTGGACGGATGGCGAAAGAGAGGCTTGGTTTATTATGCATAATAAATTGGGTCTTTTTAATCCCAATGTTGGCCATCAAAAAGATAATTCACCCTAGTACATGTGGAGTAATTTAAGGGCAGGTCCTTATAGAGTTTTAAAAAGGTTGGATTGGGCAATGATTTTTGCCCAATTTTTCTTCTGTTTTTCCAATTGCTATTCCTTTCCAATCGAGCCATTGTGGACCTAGTCCTATGAGACCACACCCCAATATGGTTTCACATTGATTGGACCACTTCCATGCCCAAAGCAGTGAAAACATAGTTTTTTCTTAACACCTCTCTCCTTCAACATAAGGCCACGTCAGTCAATATTCAATGTGTTTGGAACCTCGAACATCTCCCCTTGCATGGGACTAACTAGATAACGTGGTGGAGTGATGCTATCACTCGCACTTCACACTTTCTCCCAATTTATGGGAGATAGATAGTGCAGTTCTATTGTTGCTCTTATGAAACCACCACCAAAGAGCTCCACTCCACCGCCAATGTTTTGGAGGTGCAACCTTTTGATACTGCCACTTAGCTTCGGGTGGTGCAAATTTGACAATGGAAGCAAGTTGCTAATGCCTACTTAGCTTGGGGAGCCTAGATCAAAGCTCGGCTTCACTAGCTTAAGATTGGCGACACCGTCTCCAAAGAATTTTTCTAGGCCTCAAGGGTCTGACATTCCTCCAATTCCATTCAGAAGATTAGGGAAGGACAACAACTATTTCATGAGATGTCAAACATTTTGCAATCTTTTTTTAGACATTATGAATAAGTCTTTACAACTTAGGCCTATACCCCGAATAGAGAGACAACTTTATAGCAATGTCTTGTTGATGTCCCATGTCAGGTTTCTAACTCTCAACACATTTTATGTGATCAAATTCTCACTTAAGATGAGCTCAAGGAAGTTATCTTTTTAATGGCCAATGACAAGGCCCCTGGACTTGATGGATTTTCCTATGAGTATAAAACTTTTTGGGACACTATAGGTTGTGACTTCCATAAAGTCTATCTTGAAGCTCCACAAAGTAGCTCTTTAGGGACTCTAATAAATAAGGGAAATATCAAATTCATACCTAAGACCAAGGATCCAAAGGATATTTGTAACCGGTGGCCCATCATACTATTCAATGTCTCGTACAAGATCATTCTCAAAGCTCTTGTGCTGAAGCTCCGTTTCATGCTCCCTTTAATTGTGCAGCCTGAACAAATAGAATTCATCAAATCCTATTTTATATTAGACAACATTATTGCTATTTGGGAAGGGATGGAATGGGTGCGCCACTCTTAGCAACCAATCCTCTTCCTCAAAATTGACTTTATTAAAGCCTATGATTGCATCGAATGGTCATTCATCCTTGCCAGGCTGTAGGCCCTTGGATTTGGGTTGCACTTTATTTAGATGGTTTTGATTCTTTTTGCTGATGCTTCATCTTGCATCACCATTGTTGGACAACAGTCTACCTCCTTTGGGCTTCATAGATCCATCTAGAAAGGTTGTCCCCTCGCTCTTGCTATGTATGTTCTAGTTGCAGAAGGATTTGGATATCTTCTTGCTCTTGAGCAGTTTCCCAATCCCGAGTCAAAGAGATTCATCTCCCCAACTATTCTCAATAGCTTGTTACTGGGAACTTTGCTGATGATTCTTTCCTTGAACTCTTTGTGAAGAAGAGAATAATGTTAAGCAATCTCTCCAATGCCTAGACATCTTTTACCTGGCTTCAGGCTCCATCATCCAATTGTAAAATACCCAATGTTATCAACAATCCTTCCTTCCTATGCCCACTTGGCTT
This sequence comes from Cunninghamia lanceolata, assembly GCA_027924645.1. Classification (NCBI taxonomy): domain Eukaryota; kingdom Viridiplantae; phylum Streptophyta; class Pinopsida; order Cupressales; family Cupressaceae; genus Cunninghamia; species Cunninghamia lanceolata. The sequence continues at coordinate 13,007,339 of BSBN01000233.1, read as the reverse complement.
CATTCCTTTAGGTGGAAATGGATTGATCATGGAGAAATTTTTAGATGTCCATGAGAATAGTTAATTATTATTAGCCTCTAATATAATTTCCATGAGAATATACATCGTACTAGCAAGGTTAGTTTCTATACTATATAAGGAATGGAAAATACTTTGATAGAAGGTACTTTGAATTATTTATTCATGTCATGATCGTGTTTGGAAGTAACCACATGTCTATTAAATACAATTTTGGTATTCCCTTTGAATGAAATAATTCATGTTGTTATCTCATGAATTGTCCCATGTGTATTAACAAACCAAAGAGTTTGATACTCAAGCTACTCACCCTTAAAATCCTCTGAGTCTATAACCTAGTATTCTAGATTCCTAGATGCAAATGGATTTTCTTGGTAAGGTCCATCCTTAATTTTTTGAAAATCCCATAATCATTTTGAAGGATTGTTAATGCATTACTTGTTTTGGATTTGTCTATAATATCACCAATAAGAAATTTTAAAGGCATTGGTAATGGTCTAAGGAATGAAGCTAGTCTAGTAAGTGTTAACTACTTGGAGTATTTAAACTAGGTGAACTAGAGCCTATATAACTCTTTTAAGGGATTAAGTTCTATAGTTTGAATCTTTATATGTGGGCAACTACATGGAAAGGCCACCAACTTGAGTAATTAAGTCCGGTGATCTCCTTCTCCAAGGAATAGATTAATCCAAGGACTATTGTCCATGTTAATTGTATATTGTGTAAATTATTTTAATGTTAATAACCAAGGAATATTTGCCTAGTGGAGTCAAATGAAAATCTAAAACTTAGAGTCTTAAGTCTAGATTACACCTACATGGTTGAAGGATTATTTTGGATCTTTGCTCAACTTCTTTTTTGGCCTTCTTGAGAAAAGGATTATTTGAGTAATCTGAGTGAGGTAGACCATTGCCTTATTATTCTATGTTAAATATTAGAGTTCCCATTATGGAACTAAATCTATTATTTTGTCTAAGACCTAGTTTTTCTTAGATACAGGAAAGTTCAAATCCTACTTTGATTTCTTAAGCTGGTAGTAACCTCAATGCAAATCCTATCTATCAATTTCCACTAGAAAATTTGAGATATTACCTTCAAAAATCTAAGGTCTAGAGAACTTAATTATTGTGGAATTATGATTCCCATGAGTGATGACTAATCAATAAAGGATCATTCGTTTTAGATTGCATTGTGATTGAGACATATAATGGATAAGAGAATTTTTTTCCCAAAGTCTATGATTTTATTAAAGAGTTGGTAAAGTCCAAAATGGTAAGGCACTTGGATACTACTTGATCAATGACTAAATCCTAATTTAAGGATGTTCCTTTAGACTAGAAAATTTCTCTATATGGATACTAAGCTAAACAACATATGAGAGGAGTGGTAATCATGAAATCACCTAAATCTTGATCAAATTATCTTTCAAGTCTCTTGGTCTGAGATGATGGGATTTAAGACAACATGTGAATAAGGTGAAACAATGATTTATTTATGCATAACAAACTATATTCAATATGTGTAATGTTGCTAAGACTATAAGTTTCAAGGGACCCTTACATGTCATATTAATAGGATTGGTATAACAAGTGTAGATAAGTTTAACTTATGCCTTCAACTAGTTATTTTTATGCCAACCACTAGCAAATCTTGATGAATAAGAGAGTCTAGATTCAATTAGTAGTCATAAAAGAATACAATCTTATAGTTGAAAGGATCATAATAAATACGACTTGACTAGAAGGTCTATTGTGTATACCTACTAATTAGAATTTCACGATGAAATATAATGACATTTAAATTTTCGTAATATTTTTGTGACTAAGTTTTATACATTGGGATAATTTTCGGTACTATGGTTTACAAGTATGAACTATCTATGTGAGATAACACATTTATTTGAATCTATGTGAATAAAATTGTTGTTTTACGTTGAAGGAATAAAGTCATATAGGCACTAAGAAAAAGGCCACAAGTTGATATGATGATCCATATATAGAATGACCTCATAGAGCAAATCTAATAACATAGTACAAAAAAGAGAGCCTAAGCCAAATTATGGCAAGGATAATGGAAGAAAACTCTAGAAGAAATTACACTAGATGGTAAAGTATCCTACCAATTTAGGACTGATATGGTTCTAGCAACCAATCATGACACCAAAAGAATAAAAATTAAAAATTAAAGGGGTTAACTATTGAGAAAGGGCACACAATGTTGCATTTAACATGATCAAGAGCCAAAATATGCATTTTTGGCTTAAAATGAAGAAGTAAGCTACTAAATTTATAACAATTTATATAAATTTATCTAAATTCGTAGCAAGGGTGAAACATGGACATTTAATAGGTCAAGTTTTAACATGACATTCTAAAAATAAAATAGGATACAATTTCCATGAAATTGTCACAAGTCTGTCATGAAACTAACAAATAATGAAACAAAATAACAAGATTATAAATGATAGATTTTTGATGTATGACATAGATAATCAACATAGCAGGAAAAATTTCTTTCCTCTAGTAGAATTTTCTTACAATTGTAGATGCTAGAGCTCACTTGCATTGACAATGTGTGTTGCTTTGTATGTTGAAAGGATCACATAGAACTCCAGTATGCAAGACGAGACTTGAATACTAAATTTTCTAGGATTCTAGAGATGGAATGACAAGTGACACAAGATTGAAAGAAGTTAAAGGAAGAACATAATAGTATAAAAGACTAATTCTAATTTGAAACCAAACATATTGAATTTTCCTATATAAGAACAAGTATTTTGGGAGTCAACCCTGTAAGAGCATCATAAAAAGTCAAAAAAACCCTGAAGTTGTCCCCTAGGCTAATGGAAACTTTTTAAAATTTTAGACTAAAACAAACTAATATTCTATAAACTTATTCTATCCAACATCTAAGTAAACTGCTTAAAATTTTCCACGTGTATATATATAGAAAACTTATTTGACTTAACTCATGTGATTGATTGATCTTGTATGTAAACAAATGGCGACAACAATTTTCATAAAAACTTGATCCAAATTATAGATCAACTTACACTCTAACTGTGATAATATTATATCACTAAAGTAAGGCATAGCTGGATTAATACAATCCCCAAAAATTTTTAACACGAAGAGGAGTACAATAGATGTGACAACCTTATCCAACTTTGTATTGAAACAAAATTTAGGGAAAAAATTTCCTACATGGGGTACAATATAATAGCCTACGGTTTCTCACTATGATTAGGGCCAATATTTAGGGCAAAGAACTAAGGACCTTATAATAGGGCCCAAATCATTTACCTAGGTGCTATGGTTATATTAATCATGATTGGTAAACTATATTTTTTTGGCTTGACTATATTACATGTCTTCAATAACAATTACTTTAGTAATAACTAATATCTTGGTAACTATTTATGTAGAATGCAATATAAGCTAACATCCATGATTCCATGTTTCATGAGCATTCAAAGAATTATAGTTTTGATACTATATTCATTGAATGAATTAGGCCAAATTACATGCATTTCACTTGATAATGGTAGATGTATCAAGATGTATGAGATTTATGCTTATTCTATAAAAGATTTTGGATTAATTTTTATATAGATAAATGATTACATAGATTAATAATTTCAAAACAATGATAAATCAAGACCTTGATTTGGACTAAGGTTTCCAATTCTATTATTTTTAGAATTAATATTTTATGACTAATATTCTTACTCACTCAATATTAAGGTCTCTCAAATTATCTCATATAAATCTATATAAACATGATGTCCTACCACTTATCTTAGTATAGGTAACCCCTAAAATGGACTAGACCAACCAAGTAGAAGGGTAATACAACTTCACAATATCTTAGATTGGTGACTAATGATAGTGCATGAGTATCCTAGAAGAGGGAAAACATAGTAGTTAGGTGTTAATTAAGAGGATAGGTGTCATGAATCAAAGATAACATAAATAATTTGATTACAACAAATAATGACAAGATAATGAGCAAGGATAATGTGCTCAGAGTAAAAATCCTAGGCCTAAGAAGATTTTTGTTTTTCTAGAAAATGGTGAAATCTCCCACTTAATTAAACTACTAGCAAACAAACAAATCTAATAATGACAAGATTTGCATGACTCAGATGGACCAAAGGATTACATGATTACATGAACAAAGGGAAATATTAGACAAATATTCAATGGAATTAATGTGCCACCCAAATTGGCTAGTAAAGTCCCAAGGGAAGGTAGCTCAAAGATTATATAGGTATGGGGAGAAACAATGAAGAAAGCATGTTGATTTTATGAACTATGAATAGTTACACATAGGATAGTCAAACAAATAGAGGAATGATGTGTTAGAGAGTAGGGAAGGTAAGAGAGTTATTTTTTAGTAAGTCTGGGTTGAATCTTGGTGTTATTAAAGTAGTAAAAATAATGCTATGTATAAGTATTAATGTGTATGTTTGGTAATGTCAAGTCCACAGCATGTGTATGCTAATAATATGTTCTAGTGTGATATGCATGTAATGAGAATTGAGTCTATGTTTTATATGTATGTATAGTATGTGTAAGCATTATACACATGTGAGACAATGACAATGATGTCTCCATTATTAAGTACCCTAGGTCATAGGTGGCAGGGCAAATTGAAAGTGTCGATCATTTAATAGGCCTCAATGGATTTGTATAGTCACCAACTAATGGAGAGTAGAGCTCCATGGTCATCCCTCTTACAGATGATGGTTGTCTTGGTAGACTTATAGTTCCCAGATGATGGTCATTTTTGTAGGTGCAAAATGATGGCTATTCTAGTTCACTTCTAGACAGTGTTGCCTTCATTTCCAAGGTGATCACTTGTGGTTGGGTCTAATGGGTGGTTGAAACCCTTCAATTCAATAGAACTAATTGTAGTTAGGATTAGAGGTCAAGTTTATTATAATGTGTATGCTTGTGTAATAGGTGAGCCCAATTATAGAATGGTCAAGTTGTATTGATAATGTGTTAAGCCTATAAGGCATGAACCAAAATAGAGACTAAGAAGAAGGTTTTCATATAATATTTTAGTTGGTGAAAGTATCCTACAATGAGTGGCCAAGTGGAAAGAAAGCTTGATTCTTGGGTCAGTCTCCAAAGCCAATAAATCATATTCTATTGTTACAAATTTTTGGTAGATATGATCCCTTAGTAATAATTCTAAATATACAAGTATATACATTAGGGATAATTATGGTTATGATATTGACTTACATGTTCAAGGATGATTAGGTTATTGCAATTAAGGATTGATTGCTAAAAGAAATCCATAGACTAACTTTGCCTCAGTATGGTTGCATGCTTAAGGGATTACAGAGACTTGAGACTATTCTTGACCCTCTAGGAGAGTACAAAAAGACCACAAAATCAAAAAGGAAGGATAAATGATCTTTAGAATGCCTCTAGATATATGATACTAATAGAACTAATCATTTGCACTTGTTCTAAATTCCTATATACATTCTGCAAGTAATCTAGGTGTTGTTCTATAATATAGTGTGTGAAAGTAGTTAACTAACGAACATCTCTCATATGGTGTGTATAAACTAGTAGGCGTGCCCATATAATTATCTAGATAAAACATGAATTCTATGATTAAGTGACTTAATTAATCACGAGTCTCTACATTTGGAAGTCTACACACTGGTATATGTATTCTTAATTGGGAAATTGAGCAACTCACAAAGAATGGTTGGTTAATTTATTTGGCTCTTAAGATGTAATCCCTTGAGTATGAAGTTTAAGGACCTATATTATTGGTTATAGTGTATTCTAGTTCCAATATTTCATGTGTCAATCTACATATATCTTGTGAAGTTTAAGGGATATATAATCAATTGTTAAAGTACCTCATCTTCAATGTGAGATGCAATCAATTCACGTCTTGCATAATTCTCTTGGTAAACTTAACAATTTCATGATGCAATTATTGTATGCTCAATATATTCCTAATCCTCAATGTTTATTGGCCAAGCCAATGATGGAAATCATTAAGGCTCTACAATTTTTCTATATAATAAGCTATGAAATGTTGGTTTCTCAACTAGTCAAGAAGGTAAATGATTGAGTGGATTATGGTATTTTGTATTGATTATCAATATGTAGTTAAGTTAGTCTATCCCTATACCTTGTACGCAAAAATGGTTGTGTTCTTGCTTGCTATGTCTAAATGTATTGAAGATGAAGGTCTAAAATTTGGAATACTCAACATCCTTACAATTTTCTTCATATGAATAAAAATGATCATGATCATGCTTTGAAACCCTTACCTCCACAAAGTCTATCTTGGTTCTACTTTTATGTCAAACTATCAATCCCAAGAAAACATTTTTTGTCATTATATTGAGTTCATTATAAACTATTGATTGATTCGATGTCAACATGTGTCCCCTCGATGGGAATCTAGACATTAAGATCATAAAAAATTAGAATGAAAACTATGTTAATTTAAACATTACAAGGAGCCTTGCATCCACCAAGAGTCTCATGAGTAAATTTGTATCACATCTAGATCTTAGATCCCAAGTAGGACTAATCTTATAAAATGTCTACATTTGTAGATAATTTTGAATATAATAACATGTCTAGTTTGAAACTAAAAACTCTAATTGATTAGGATTTATAAGAATGATCACATATACATAATGTTAATACACATAAAGTCGTATGTTATAATTTATAAAGATTTGGCATTCATGGAATTCTTAAGGAGAAAACTAACCACCAATTTCACCAAGAATATCCATAACTATTGATTTATCAAAGTAAATATTTGCATGACATGTGTCTATGAACAAACTTTAATTAGTAGTCAATCATTGTTAAGACATAACTAATATCAGATTGTGCTAGTTTATATTAACCTATAATGAGTCTTGCATTTGCAAGGTCTCCTAGAGATAATGGTCTATAGAATATGGACCCAAGAACCAAAGTAGGATAGAGTTAATAATAATTTTTTTTTTCCACAAGAGTCCACAAGGTACTCAAAGCACAATCTTGGTGATCAATATGTTCATCAATTCCTTAGAGTTTCTCTCAACCACTAATCTCTCAGCCTGGTTAACCTTAACCTAATGTATGTCCCTAGAAGGAATATCAAATGTAGTCTTATTATATATGGAGCCTCAAACCTAAGGTACTTAAGTTTTTAGACCTTTTGCATCAAAAAGGTTAAAATTAATAAAAGTCCCATGTCTACAACAAGGGATAAGTTAAGTCCACATCTAAGAAGGTTGAAAGCGAAGAGATTGGTCCAATCAAAGTTGGCCAAATGTCTTTTTCACAAGATCTAGAGTCACAGTTGATCAAAGTTCCCAAAGTCCATCCATTCAATTAAATTAACAAAAGATATGTCAAAGTAAATAGGAGAGTGCCAAGTTCTAAGAATTGAGTGGACCAATGGACAAATTGATGGTGTTAGGTTGTCATTGATGTCAAAAAGGATTTTTGGTGGAGTTGCTTTATGGTGTTCATGTTGAGATGTCTTCAGGACTTGTTTGATCAGTGGTACTTGTAGAGAATATTTCAGGGATGCAGAGTTAAAAGTGTGGTTGATTATGATGGAGTTGTTCATATGCAAAGGATATCTTCATGGTTTGGTGTTCATATTGGTTCATTCTTGATTACAATGTTTATGACTAGTTCATACTTGTTTGTGTTGGGTCATCTCATGCAATGGTGTTGAAGGATGTTGTTGTTCATATTTCAGTTGAGTTGAATTCATGTTGATCTGTGATGTCAAAGCTCAAAGGATGATGTTAAGATTACGGGACTTGATCATGGGACTGCATAAAGGTTATCAAATATGGAAGGTTATCATAGACATGCATTTCTTCATGCTTGGTTCGTTGAGTCAAAAAGTCAGAAGAATTGTTGAAAATATCATTATTCTGCAATAAATGTGACATAGACAGAATCCACATTATGTGAGATTTAGGAAATTCAAATCCTAAACAAATATCTTATTTGTCTTAAGTCTAAAATCCTACACTATTTTCCTAAAGACCTAAATCAAATTACATTTTCTATGCCCTTCATTGCCCATATTACATAAATTGCAAATTTTGTTATATTTGTTAGTTGACCTGCAAGTGAAGGTCAAGTCACTTAAGATGACCTGTTAGAGGGGGTTTTAATATATGTCTTTGAACGGTCCCCATAAGTATGAAAATGCGATATAAATGGCTTTATTTTGATTTAAAAAAAACTATTCAACTCCCAGGTAGGCAGCCTTTTCATGACAGCTTTTTATAAGCTATTTAAGCTATTTTCAAGAAAATAAAAGGTTTCCTTATTTGCAGGAATAAAACCTATTATTAAGACAACTTTGTTTGAGTTTCTTTAAAAAGAAAAAAATCTCTCTTTTTAACTCACGTGAATGAAAGTTTCTAAAGGAGAAAAATTTCTTTATAGAGAATTTATTTAAAATGGATTTTTTCTTCTCTAATTTTTTTTAGAAAATTTTTGGGTAGAAAATTTAAAGAAGATTTATTGATTTTTTTTAAAGGATATTATTGAATTTTTTTTTTGCAGAGGATGATAAATGTTTTTAATGAAAGAGATTTTATTTTTTGAGGGCAGAAGAATGGTTTTCTATGAAGATCATATTTGCAGAAAAGAATTTGAAGAGGATTTTTTTGGGAATTGAATTTTTTTTTAGGGCAATTTAAGAGATCAAATTGGTAAAAATATTTGCAGATGGGATTTTTGCAAATTGAAGATTTTTTTAAGGCACAAAATGAATTGAAGATTTTTTTTAATATAATTTTGGAGAAGATGAACAAGTTTGATTTTTCAAATAGAATGAGAAGAAGTTGAAGATGATTTGTTACAGATTGAAGAGTAATTTTTTTTATGAAAAGGTTTTGATTTTTTTTGAAAGGGAAATTTCCAGAGAGAAGGTGAAAAGTTTTATTGCAAGAGATTGATTTTATTTTTGCATATGAAGATGAAATTGTTTTTGTAGATAGAGATAATGTTTGAAAGAGATTTTATTCTCTCTAAGTGCAAATTTTTTATTGCAGAGAAGTTTGATTTATTCTTTGTAGATTAACAATTTGGTGAAGAGTTATTTTTGCGGATTGAATTTGAAGGGGTTATTGAAGAATTGAAAATGCATAGAGGAATATGAAAAGATTTTTCTTTGCAAAAAAAAGTTGAATTTGAAAGGTCTTTTTGTTTGAAATCCATATATATATATAAACGATGTAAATAAGGGTGTGTGTGCAGATCAATGATGAATTAATTTGATAATACTATTGGAATGGATGTGAATTGATATGAAAAATTGAAGACAACTTGAATGACATAGATTGGAAGATAATATGAAATTAATTGTGCAGAGATAAACTGAATCAGATATAGAGATTGACAAGATCATCAGAAAGACAATATGCAATTGATTGCATCAAGTGAATTGGTATGCAGAGATAATCAGGTGAATGAATTATGAATTGATTGAACAAAGACATTAAGACTAGTATCCAGATTGATTTGAGTTGTATGATGATATGACAGACATATGTAAAAGAAGAAGTGATTTGTATTAAAACAGAGAAACCCTCTGAATTCTAGATTTTAATTTGAGTTTGAATTAGGGGTTGGTGCTCCTTGAAGTTGGTGCTTATAAACATTGTAACCAGTGAGGTTTTTGCTTAAGCTAGTGAGGCAGTTTTGGACTGGTTTTTCTACCCCTGGAGGGTTTTGCACTTGTGCAAATCTTGTGTCATGATTCATATTGATCTTCTCTATATGTGTGTATGATTTACTCATGAAGTGTTGTTTATATACTCTTTTATCAGTAGTCTTATATGTCTTCCTCTTTTGTTTTGTAAGATAAGATAAAATTTGCAAAAGGTTAAAATTTACACAACACTGATTCATCCCCCCTCTCAGTGTTGATTGTACTTCTACACAAATGCCTGTACACAAGGATTGTGCATCTATATTAAGCCTATTTTCCCCTAACCACATGTTCTTAAGTGCCTTGATTATAACTATCCATTCTTGTAGATGCTTAGTGACTAGTGTGAGTTCCTAGACTTACATGAACCCAAGTATGAATTCCTGAGCTTGATGCCATTATCAACTCTAAGAATTTGAGTAGGATTTAAGTAAAAACAAATTTTAGGCCTTGAATTACCAAAGGAAATTATTGTTGTTGTTAGACCAAATTCAATTTCTATAAATGAAATAGAAAAATAAATTATTGAGTCTAGATAAGAATTTTTACAACTCTTATGATATCTTGTTTAGCTAGTGATAACTTTATCAAGTGATCAGTTGTTAACTTAAATGTAAAAAAATAAAATAAAAATTAGTTTGATTTTGGGAAAGTCGATTAGGGTATTACATCATTCACATTCACTTATAGTATACCTTTTGTTTATTAACTAATTCAAGGTGACATCAATGTTTACTAACCACTAGGACTAGGGTGAGAACAACTAGGTTTCACAAATCCTTTCCAAAAGTAGAGAAGAACATCCCAAAACATTACAACATTCAAGATTATGATAGATAATATCAAGACCTTTCCATAAAGGTAAAGAAGTTTTTCCATTTCCCATTGATGTCCTTTCCCATTGATGGCTTTTCTCAAGTTATAACATAATATAGAAAATCACAAACATGGTTCAATTCATTTATTTCACACACAATGCATCAGTTCATTTTGCACAACAACAATATATACAAATCTTTCATTTTTTTCACACCTAAAAGTGGATACAAAAATTACACAAATCTTTCAACAATCCGTGCAAGAAAAAAATCTTTATTTATTTTTGTTTCACAATGAAATCCAAGAGTTGAGGGTTGATCCACTTCCAATAAGCAATCCAAGCAAGCAAAAATGACAATCCTCCAACCAAACTTTTCCACAATGGCACTTCTAGGTTTTGAAAATCCAAACTTCTCGTTTCTTATTTCTCTCAAATTTTCATATGGAATAATGAATTCTTTTTGTTTACATGCCAAAAATTAAAAACAAAATATCATTTAAATTCTTCTTTTCACATTACAAGTATTTTTTGCAAAAGGCATAGTATATCTATTACCCAAATGACACCTCTCTCTCTCACTCACACACACACAGAACATTCTGCTCTGCAAAAAATCACTATTCCAAATTCAAATGACCCCTTTATTTTGTTATTAAGACACACTTTTTGTCATTTCAAAAATCTATTAAACTATTCTTGCACCAAAGAAAACAACACATATAAAGGAATCAATTTAATGCACATGGAATGCACAAAATTTATTGGCCTAACATAGAAAAAGGGAAATCCTAAATTGTGAACGATTCAAATATGTAGCTTAGTAGTTTAACACATCACACACCTTTTACCTTAAATTAAGTAAGATAAGTTACCCAACTAAAACATAGCCAATGTGATCATCTTTGAAATTACCACCATTGGTTTTAACATATTCTTACACACTTAATTTAAACATCAATTGTATTTGCACACTAACAATAATAGCTAAATCACGACATATAAAATAAACCCCATATTGATATATTCACAAACTCACATGATACAACCACATCCAAATATTAATCAAAAAATTCATAATCGTGATAATATAAAGATGTACAACTAAACCACATATTAACATTGATCAACTAGCATCATGTAATTAATAAAAATAATGAAACTAAATAAGTTGTACCAATTTAATCATTAAATAATATCACATGTTGCATAAATATATAATCATGTCACCATCATAGTGGTCACAATATTAAAGGGAAACAATATCACAAGGTACGATAATCAATGATATCATCTAATCTACATAATCATAAATATGACTTCGCTCAAAGCACCAAACATATATAGTCCATCTTGAACACTCCCTAGCTAGTCTATCTATTAGTCAAGTCCTAAAAATATGCTCTAGCATAAACATTAATAAGAGATCAAAACATAGCAAAGATCAAACACAAGTGAACCTTATAGTTGATACTCTTGAAACTTCACAAAGTAAGATAATGAAATGTGATTCTTTACCCTTTGTAAAGAATAGATGGTCTACACTATGGCACCTCTTGTTGCTCCATACTTACACCCAACTCAATTATTATGATTTATTCTTTTTAACAACTCTATCCACAAAAAATAAACATTGTTGTGCTAAAAATGACCAAAGCTTATATCCATAAAAACTGAACACTCCAACACACATCAACTTTATTTTGTTAATTGACCATGGATTACACATTTGGAGTAGGAGAATGCGAGGATTCTTTTAAAAAACACAACAATCTATTAAAAACTAGATTCATGCAAGCTATAAAAATTGGAATAAGAATAAGTCAAAAAGGAGAAAGAAGAATATAAATGCACAGTTAAGAAGAAGAAAGAATGTTAGTTTCTTTGTACACATTTTGAAATGATTAGACAAGATAAATAGTACACTTCTATATTAAATTATAACCACTCTGTACTTCTATTAAGACTATGCTTCTAAATTAAGACTATTGAAAAATCTCCTCTTGATGTTAGATTGCAAAGTCCTTTCCACCTTGAATTGGAAATTTAAATTTAAAAAAACATGATTGGCGATAAAACTGATGTTAGAAAACCATGCTTCCATCAGCTAAGTTGTAAATTTATTGTCAATTTTACCAAATATAAATTTACAACTTAGCTGATGGATAAACTCTTCCTGAAAAGAGGAGGTGATGTAAGAGGTCCATCTGGTGTTGAGGAAGGTAGGTTGAGACCATGATGTTTTTTCCTCCATCTTTTGGACATGACAAAACCATGCTTCCAATGTCGTTCATGTCTGCTCTCTGCACGTCCGCAGGCTTCCCCCATCCATAGTCTATGTCGTACAATGGAAATCTTGGAGAACCTATGGCCTTAGTTCCGTATTCCCACCCGACTTCTCCAAGTAAACTTCTGTTCGCTGATTCAACCCAGTCAATCAGATAATTGATCTGCGCTTCCTCAGTGCAGGAATTGATGAGTTGCTGGATAACATCCGCAGCGAAGGAGATGTCGGCATTGATGAGTGTGTCGGCTGTAGTCTGCGCCACACCCAAAGATAGGCAGTTTCCAAAATAGGTTGGAAGCAGAGGTGGCTTAGCCCGTTCCCTGCAATCAGCCAGCACTGTGAAATAAACGGCTTCTTCCCGTGGTACTTCGCGAGCTCTCATTACGCATCTCCAAAACTGAGCAGCCACTGCAACAAAAGAGCTCAAAGCCCCACTTCGTTGTTTCAGCTCTTGTATTATCTCTTCCGTGAAACAAAACGTCGAGTATATCAAATCGGCTGGTTTCTGGAGAGACTCTCTGCGTCTTTCCTCGTTCCCTGCACCAGATGTTTGTTTGTGGTCTGACTGTGGATCGTCAGATACAAACTTGAAAATCTTTGCCCCTCTTATCCCAACACTTACTATCTCATGGGCTTTGTAGGAAATTGACGGGGAGCTCTTCTTTTCTCGTTTGAAAACTGTTCTGTCGTGGTGAGGCGGTTTGGCAATGGGAAGGCCTCTGCTACACTCTGCCCACGATTTCATGAAATGGAAAAAAGAAATTGCATCCGTTATAACGTGATGAAGGGTGGTTCCGATGCACATCCCGCTTCCCTCAAATGCTGTGACCTAAAATAACCAATTTTCTTTAACAGGAAATAATATGATATAGTTTTCTCAAGATGTAGAAAATATAAGAGTGATTGAAATACCTGTATTGACAGAAGCGGTCTACTATAGATTTCATCCGCAGAGAGATCGACCTCGGGAGCAAGCTTTTGGAAAAAGGGCTTACGCCTATACCCATCTTTTTCCAAATCTTCGAACGGTACAGTGATTGATGCCTCCGTAAATTCCACTCCTCCGTCGGTGCAATCAACCTCCATTCTGCCCGATTCCCCTTTTCTCAACCGACCAGCCAGAGGATAGAAATAAAACAGAACTGAGGAGAGGCTTTTCTTTAGGCCTTGTATTAACGAAGAGTAGTCGATTAAAGGAGAGAGTGGGTAGAAGAAAAGGATTTGAACGTTATCGATGTGTATCCAATAAAGATCAAGGTTGGAGAGGAACATGGCCTGCGTGGGGATTGGGATGGCCGGGTTTACCACACACATTCTCCTGACTTTCACTACGGCTTCTGCTGTTTCTTCCGCCATGACTGTATATGCGTCAACTCGGGGCACAATTCATAAAAATGTCTGTGGGAATGGGCAGGTGTTCACAGTGAAGGCTGGGTCTATCAAGATGAGTCTAACATCTCTTTCCTACCGGATAAGGTGGACGCATTTGCAAGGATTTTTATTTGTCACAAGTGCTTAAAATGAGTGCGAACAAGTGGAGAATGATAGCGAATTGGGTGACGACGCATTAATTGCCTGTTTATCTTATATTTGATCTCCCAGACTTGGCTTCAAGTTTGTAATGGTGAAATTTCGCATGCCCATGGGAATATTCCCATTTAGTTTTGGTTCGTTTTCGGAGAGTGTTTTTTTTTCAATCGAATTAAGCATAAGGAATACAGATCAAACAATAAAAAGATCACACCACTGCTGTTCACAAAAGGAATCATCAGCTTATAGAATCACATAATTACATTGGAGCGATAATTAAAGGATCAGTTGTACAACCACAATAATACTCTTCACAAACGAACAACAGATATAACCAAAAACTCGCTGTCCACTTAGAGAATATAAGTGGAACATAAACTTGATGTCCGCTCACAAACAACAGACCTATGACAATCAAAAACTGCAACAAAATGGCTTGTCTCCCGAATTGTTCCTTAAGCAGCAGTGGAAGAAGGGAAGCAGTTGTTCGTGAATAGCTTTGAGTCATGACAAGAACAACATTTAGACCAGCCCATTTCATTTTTACCTGTTGAAGTTCTGGGTCCACCAGCTGTATCCACAACATGAATAGAAATAAGTAAGGCAAAAATTGATGGGGGTGGATATCAAATCTAAAATACATACAATATCAAACACATACAAGACATACGCATGTAAAAATATATCAAACATATGAAAACACAAATATGTTCAAATGCGTGCTGCGGAACAAAACTGATTTCATTCCTCATAACATGATTACAAACCATATAACGAATGCTACAGTATTCATGATCACTTGATCATTACACACTTGATTTGATTGCATAACCATTACAACATGCCTCATTTATAGAGGTCTTTATACATGCCCGTGCCTTCTAGGCTTTTCCATTGACTCATCTAGAAACTCTATCCTCTAGATCATTCCTTCCCTCTAGAAACCTCTTTGACTTATCTAGACTATTTTCCTCTTTCTAGACTTTTGTCATTTTGTTTTTTTATCTTTTCCCAAATTATCATTGGTGGGAGAAATTACATATTCCAACAAAAATTAACAAAATATCCTTGTTAGGGTCGTGTCGTGTCCTGTTCTGGATCATCAAATGAATGGTGAACCTCATAGCCAAACCACTGTAGGAATCAAAGAGAATCACCCATTATTCTGAGAACTTTGGATAGTATGCTTAGCCTCCACGTCACTAGCACAAACCAATTTTATTTATGTTCTATTTGGATAAACTCTGCAATCAATATATTGTCAATTTTATTTTGACTAAATTTAAATTTACAACTTATTCCATGGTCTCATGCCGTTGCTTAAGTGATTTTTCTGTTTAAATTTGGGCAGTGGGCAGCTGGATTGTTCCCATACAAATTTTAAATTACAGGAAAAGGATAATTTGGAATCTTTCCCTATTTTAGTAGAGCAGCTACTATTTAGGAATTGAAAATAAGTTGTAGAAAAAAGGGGCTAAAAATAAGCGGCAATTGCATAATGAGAAAAATGTTACCTGGCTCCATAAATTTCTTTCCCTCCTTTTTAACATTTTCCTTTGATTTTTCCCTCCAAATTTTACATGTACAAATTATTATTATACAATTAGAAACTAAAATTTAATATGATTACTTAAAAATAAGCAGAAAAATTAAATATTGATGGACCATTAACTCCTTAAAATGTTGAGCAATAACTGCTAGCCAAAATAAGCTAAACAGCCCATGGCACCCTACCCTTAGCTGAAGGATAAACTCTTCCTCCTGAAAAGAGAAGGTGATGTAAGAGGTCCATCTGGTGTTGAGGAAGGTAGGTTTAGACCATAATGCTTTTTACTCCATCATTTGGACATGACAAAACCATACTTCCAATGTCGTTCATGATAGCTATCTGCATATCTACAGGCTTCCCCCATCCATAGTCCATGTCGTACGATAAAAATCTTGGAGAATTTACGGCCTTAGTTTCGCACCCGACTTCTCTAAGTAAATTTCTGTTCGCTGATTCAACCCAATCAATCAAATGATTGATTTGCACTTCCTCGGTGTAGGTATTGATGAGTTGTTAGATAACATCCTCAGTGAAAGAGATGTTGGCATTCATGAGCAGGTCAATTGTAGTCTACGTCACACTCTCAGATATGCAATTTCCAAAGTAAGTTGGAAGAAGAGGTGGCTTAACACGTCCCCTGCAATCATCCACCACTAAGAAATAAATGGCTTCTTCCTACGGTACCTTGCAAGCTCTCATTACGCATCTCCGAAACTAAGTGGCCACTACAACAAAAGAGCTCGAGTTTCAACTCTTGTATTATCTCTTCCGTGAAATTTGTCCAAAGACGAGAATGATTTGATTTTGGACAAATTGTTTCTACCTCGTTTGCTGAAAAACAATTGGCAAAAACGTATGTAAAGCAACAAAGATAAATTTTAAAAAATGAGTAGTCCTCTACGCAAGGAAAAAGATAAAGAAAATAAAACTGATGGTCCCTCCCTCCACTATTTCTTTCCATCAATCAATCAAATATCCAAAGGTTCGAATAGATAATTGGGCCAATTTGAGTGCTCACTTTTCTTAATGCTGTGGAAAGGAGGACGTCTTCCTGATACCTGCAAAGTTACAGCTATCCCACTAGTTAGTGTAAGGAAATAAAGACCAATGGACACATTATTTTCCCACCAATTGTTTGTTTATTCATATTCCTTGTGTGATGTATGATGAAGCATTATATATGCTGGACATCTCATTGTAAAACTCAATTCATTATCAATAATAATTCCTCTGTTCAGTGTGGATGTAGCCAAGTTTGGTGAACCACGATAAATCTGGTGTCTCTTTCTTTTTGCTTTCTAATTAAATCTGTGCTCTGTTCATTACTCTCTTTCTGTAATTAAGTTGTGCTTTCAGTCTTAACAGTTAGTGTGTATATATATAGACTTGTATTTCATTTAGTCATAATTTACCATGGCCGGGTATAGTCATTGAAATCATCAATTTCTTTTTCATATATGGCTATGTGTGGAAGGGTTACAAACGTCTAGTTCAGTGTTGGGATGACTACTGTAGGCAAAAGACTGAATTTATTAAAGTCCTTAAAGAGGTGATCACGGGAAGGTATATAGGCTGTAAACTATAGAAAATTTTGGAAATTATTTTCAAAACAGTATTCTACCTATCCACACACTTGAATGGTTGGACAAACTGGTTACAAATAACATATAAGATAACCATAGTACTTTGTATATCTTAGAAAACTCTTTGAAACAACATTTTATATGATTATAATGCATTTTATATTTGATAAATAAATTGTGCCAAACTTATATCAAACTATACTCATAATTGGAGTGTGGAAATCATGTGTATAGTTTCATATAAGATTGTTTATGCATTACAAAGACATTTTGTATGAATTTACTTATCTAGTATAGTAGATAGATATTTAAATATTGAAACGTATTGAGACCAATTCATGTTAGGAAAGGTGTCTCAACCTTGCAATTACCAAAAATGCAATTTTTCAGTTATAAAATTGAATAAACTCAATTTCTATATTATAGAGTTAGTTTTTGACTAAAATAAAAATTCTAAATTTTTCAGCATTGCTTACAACATTTGTTGGTGCATAGATCTATTCGAGCTCTACAATTTGAAAAAAAGGCTCAATCAACCTCCTAGATCAAAAGTCATAGCCTCTAGAAGTTGAGTCTCTCATATTGGAAAATGGAAAAATGTGTTGGGCGCAAAAAAAACTGTAAGGGGGAGTTACACATGTTGATTCATGTTATGACATCTCATAAGGCACCTTTGATTGGAGATAATGGAATCCTAAGTTTGGGCACCACTTTTGGAAGGTTTTGGTTCATGGTTTTCTAATTACTGTTTGACGGTTTCATATATAATATCTCCTAAATATTAGGTGCTTGAGATGGAGGTTGTGTGTAAGAGTCTTACAGATGTTAAGTTACCTCTAGATCTTTGATTGGTGATACCCCTGTAGAATTTTATAGGTGATAGGTAAATCCAATTATAGAATGGTCAAGCTATATGGATAATGTGTTAAGCCTATAAGGTATGAACAAAAATACAGACTAAGAAGGTTTTCATAGAATAATTTAGTTGGTGAAAGTTTTGCACTAGTCTAACTAAAAAAGACCTACAAATAGTTATGCACCTCACCATCACATTATGAAGCTAAGTACCCTACAATGAGAGTGGCCAAGTGGAAAGCAAGTTTGATTCTTAGGCCAGTCCTCAAAGTCCACAAATCATATTCTAGTGTTGGAAATTTGTGGATCTGATCCCTTAGTAATAATTCTAAATATACAAGTATATGTACATTGGGGCTCATTATGGTTATGATGTTGACTTACATATTCAAGAATGATTAGGTTATTGCAATTAAGGATTGATTGCTTACAGAAATTCCCACACAAACTTTTCCGTAGTATGGTTTCACATTTAAGAGATTGTAGATACTTGAGACTATTCTTGACCCTCTAGGAGTGTATCACAAGACCACAAAATCCAAAAGTAAGGATAAATGATCTTCAGAAGGCCTCTAGATATATGATACCAATAGAACTAGTCATTTATGCTTGTTCTAAATTTCTATATACATTCTACAAGTAATCTAGGTGTTTTTCTACAATATAGTCTATGAAAGTAGTTAAATAATGAATATCTCTCATATGGTGTTTATAAACTAGTAGGCTTAGTACCTATGTAATTATCTATAAAACATGAATTCTATGATTCAATGGCTTAATTAATCAGGAGTCTCTATGATTGGAAGTCTACACACTAGTATATATATTATTAATTAGGCAATTGAACAACTCACCAAGAAGGGTTGATTAATTTATTTGGTTCTTAAGATGTAATCCCTTGAGTATGAAGTTCAAGGACCTATATTATTGGTTATAATGTATTCTAGTTCCAAGATTTCACATGTCAATTTGCATATACCTTGTGATGTAAAAGGGATATATAATGGGTTGTTAAAGTACTTCATCTTCAATGTGAGATGTAATCAACTCACATCTTGCACAATTCTCTTGGTAAACTTAACAATTTCATGATTTGAGTCTTGTATGCTAAGTATATTCCTAAGCCTCAATGTCTATTGGCCAAGCCAATGCTGGAAATATTTAAGGCTCTATAATTTTTCTATATAATAAGCCATGAAATGTTGGTTTCTCAACTAGTCAATAAGGTAAATGATTGAGCGGATTATGGTATTTTGTATTTATTATCAATATGTAGTGAAGTTAGTCTTTCCTTAGACCTTGTAGGCAACAATGGTTGTGTTCTAGCTTTCTATGTCTAAACGTATTGAAGATGAAGGTCTAAAATCTGGAATACTCAACATCCTTACAATTTTCTTCAACTGTCATGATCATGCTTTGAAACCCTTACCTCCATAAAGTCTATCTTGGTTCTAGTTGTATGTCAAACTATCAATCCCAAAAAAACCTTGGTTGTCAATATATTGAGTTTATTATAAACTATTGATTGATTGGAGTTAGTTAATCCTATGTGGATATGTGTCCCCTCAATGGGAATCTAGACATTAAGATTGTCAAAAATTAGAATGAAAACTATGTTAAGTTAAACATTAAAAGGAGCCTTACATCCACCAAGAATCTTAGTCCAGTAAATTTGTATCAAATCTAGATCTGAGATTCCAAGTAGGATTGATCTTATAAAATGTCTACATTTGTAGATAATTTTTAATATAATAACATGTAAAGTTTGAAACTAAGAAATCTAATTCTTTAGAATTTATAAGAATGCTCACATTTACATGGTGTTGTTACACATAATGTCATGAGATTTCTAGATCCAAGAGCCTTAAAGTGTGTTAGAATTTATAGAGATTTGCAATTTGTTGAATTCTTAGGAAGAAAACTATCCACCAATTTCACCAAGCATATTCACAATTGTTGATTGATCAACGTAAATCTTTGCATGACATGTGTCCATGAACAAACATTAATTAGTAGCCAATTATTATTAAGACAAAACTAAAATCAGATTGTGTCGGTTTATATTAACCTATAAGGAGTCTTGCATTTGCAAGGTCTCCTAGAGATATTGGCATATAGAATATGGACCCAAGAACCAAAGTAGGATAGAGTTAATAATATAACTTGTTTCCACAAGAGTCCACAAGGTACTCATAACACAACCTTGGTGATCACTATGTTCATCAATCCCTTAGAGTTTCTCTCAACCACTAATCTCTTAGGGTTAACCTCAACCTAATGTATGTCCCTAGAAGAAAGATCAAATGTAGTCTTGTTATATATGGAGCCTCAAACCTAAGGTACTTAACTTTGTATACCTTGAGCATCAAAAAGGTTGGAATTAATAAAAACCCCATATCTACAACAAGGGATAAGTTATGTACAGATGCAAGAAGATTGAGAGCCAAGAGATTGGTCCAATCAAAGTTAGCCACATGTCTTCTTCACAAGATTTAGAGTCATAGTTTATTGAAGTTCCCAAAGTCCATCCATTCAATGAAATTAGGAAAAGACATATCGGAGTAAATAGGAGAGTGCCAAGTGTTAAGCATTGAGTGGCCCAATGGACAAAAGCCTACACATGGATTGCGCATCTATATTAAGCCTATTTTTACTTAACCACATGTTCTGAAGTGCCTTGATTGTGACTATCCATTCTTATAGATGCTTAGTGACTAGTGTGAGTTCGTAGTCTGACATGAACCCAAGTATGAATTCTTGAGCTCGATGCCACTATCAACTCTAAGAATTTGAGTAGGATTAAGTAAGAAAGAATTTTAGGCCTTGACTTATCAAAGCAAATTATTGTTGTTGTTAGACCAAATTTATTTTATATAAATGAAATGGAAAAATAAATTATTGAGTCTAGATAAGCATGTTTCCAACTCTTATGATATTTTGTTTAGGCAATGATAACTCTGTCAAGTGATCAGGGGGTTAGCTTAAATGTAAAAAAATCAAATAAAAATGAGTCTAATTTTGGGCAAGCTGATTAGGGTGTTACATCATTCACATTCACTTATAGTACAAAATTTTGTTCATTAACTAATTCAAGGCAACATCAATGTTTAATAACCACTAGGTCTAGGACAAGAACAACTAGGTTTCACAAATCCTTTCCAAAAGTAGAAAAAATCATGTCCAAACATTATAACATTCAAGATAATGAAAGATAATAAAGACCTTTCCAAAAAGGTAAAGAATCCTTCACAACAGCAGGTTTTTTTTCATTTTAAGAATCTAATTGCACATTTTTAGTCTAGAATAAGATGGCCTTAACTCAATCATATCTTAAAATTATAACCACTCTATGCTTCCAATAATACTATTGAAAAAAAATCTACTCTTAGATGTTAGATTGCAAAGTCTCTTTCCATCACCCCTCTTGGATTGGAGATTTAAATTTTACAAAACGTGATTGGCGGTAAAACTGATGTTAGAAACACACTGAAAAAATAATCTGGCAGTTTCATAAACTAAAACAAGTGGTCAAGGTGAAGTGGCGGTGAAGGGCGTGGTTGCTTGCTATACTTGTTTCTACGAGTGGAAAAAGTTAAGATATCAACGTTTAATATTAATAGTGTTGTGGGAACTCTGTTAACGGTCAAGGTTGTGAACCATGTCCGCGTCACAAGCACAGACCAATTTTATTTATGCTTTATTCGTATGAATTCTACAATCAATTTATTGTCAATTTTATTTCGACCAAATTTAGATTTACAACTTAGCTGATGGATAAACTCTTCCTGAAAAGAGAAGGTAACGTAAGAGGTCCATCTGGTGTTGAGGAAGGCAGGTTGAGACCATAATGTTTTTTCCTCCATCTTTTGGACATGACAAAACCATGCATCCAATGTCGTTGTCGTTCATGTCTAATTTCTGCACGTCCGAAGGCTTCCCCCATCCATAGTCCACGTCGTACAATGGAAATCTTGGAGAACCTATGGCCTCAGTTCTGTATTCACACCCGGCTTCTCTAAGTAAACTTGTGTTCCATGATTCAACCCACTCAATCAGATAATTGATCTGCGCTTCCTCACTGCAGGAATTGATGAGTTGCTGGATAACATCCGCAGCGAAGGAGATGTCGGCATTGATGAGTGTGTCGGCTGTAGTCTGCGCCACACCCACAGATAGGCAGTTTCCGAAATAAGTTTGAAGCAGAGTTGGCTTAACCCGTTCTCTGCAATCAGCCAGCACTGAGAAATAAACGGCTTCTTCCTGTGGTACCTCGCGAGCTCTCATTACGCATCTCCAAAACTGAGCAGCCACTGCAACAAAAGAACTCGAAGCCCCGCTTCGTTGTTTCAGCTCTTGTATTATCTCTTCAGTGAAACAAAATGTGGAATATGTCAGATCGGCCGGTTTCTGGAGAGGCTCTCTGCGTGTTTCCTCGTTCCCGTTACCAGATGTTTGTGAATCGTGAGGTACAAACTTGAAAATCTTGGCCCCTCTTATCCCAACGCTTACTATTTCATGGGCTTTGTAAGAAATTGACAGGGAGCTCTTCGTTTCTCGTTTGAAAACTGTTCTGTAGTGCTGAGGAGGTTTGGCAATGGGAAGGCCTCTGCTACACTCTGCCCACGATTTCATGAAATGGAAAAAAGAATTTCCATCCATTATAACGTGATGAAAGGTGGTTCCGATGCACATCCCGCCTCCCTCAAATTCTGTGACCTAAAATAACCAATTTTCTTTAAAACAAATTAATTTGCTATTGTTTTGGCAAACAGTAGAAAATATAAGAGTGATTGAAATACCTGTATTGACAGAAGCGGTCTAGTATGGATTTCATCCACAGAGACATTGAACTCGGGGGCAAGATTTTTGAAAAAGGGCTCACGCCGAAACCCAAACCCATCTTTTTCCAAATCATCGAACGGTACAGTGATTGATGCCTCCGTAAATTCCACTCCTCCGTCGGTGCAATCAACCTCCATTCTGCCCGATTCCCCTTTTCTCAAGCGACCAGCCAGAGGATAGAAATAAACCAGAACTGAGGACAGGCTTTTCTTTAGGCCTTGTATTAATGAAGAGTAGTCGATTAAAGGAGAGAGAGAGTAGAAGAAAAGACTGTGAACATTGTCGACGGGTATCCATATAAGATCAAGGTTGGAGAGGAACATGGTCTGCGTCGGGGTTGGGATGGCTGTGTTCACCACACACGTTCTCCTGACTTTCACAACGGCTTCTGCTGCTGCTTCTGCCATGACTGTATATGCGTCAATTGCTAGTAGATTCCTAGGCTGAATTTTGTTTGTTCTTTTAATTGCTTCTGTGGTTTAGGTTTACAACTTAAAGCATTCGTCTATCTTTGAAAAATTCCCTAATTGAGTTTTTGTTTGTTTTTTCTGTGGTGTGTTTTCTTTTAGTACTCTTAAACCTAAGCAAAATCACGTCATGAAATTTTTTTAAAATGTAAGAGGACGTGTGAATAAAGAAAAATGAAAAACTGCCACCTTGATTGCCCAACATAAAATAAAAAAGTGTGAGAAGGGCATGTAGATAAAAGGAAAGTCAACGCCCATTTAAGATTTATTAACATGCCATACAAAAATAAACAAACATTTTAAGGGGCGTGGGAATAAAGAAATGTTAAGGTGCCTAACTAAAAGTAAACATTTGACTAGAATACAAGTGTTCAGTATAGTAAATAATAAAGATTATTTGTTTGATTCTCAAGTTATGAGATAGATAAATAAAAATGAACGTTTGAGTAGAGTATAAGTGTTTAGTATAGTAAAAAATAAAGAATATTTGTTTGATTCTCAAGTTATGAGATAGATAAATAAAAGTGAACATTTGAGTAGAGTACAAGTGTTTAGTATAGTAAATAATAAAGAATATTTGTTTAATTCTCAAGTTATGAGATAGATAAATAAAAGTGAACATTTGAGTAGAGTACAAGTGTTTAGTATAGTAAATAATAAAGAATATTTGTTTGATTCTCAAGTTATGAGTTAGATAAATAAAAGTGAACAATTGAGTGGAATACAAGTGTTTAGTATAGGAAAAAACAAAGAATATTTGTTTGATTCTCAAGTTATGAGATAGATTAAGATTTTGATTAAGAGAGGTATGTGGGGAGTGCAAAAAATTTAAAAATAAAAAAGGATACAAGCACATGTAAGGGAAGTTTTTTATTTGATAAAAAAATATATACACATTTTTAGAGGAATATGAGAAGATTTGTTAAAAATTTCAGAAGATTTGTCTTTAAAAATTGTACAAGGGTCACATGAGGAGATATGAATTGAATTTTTTAATTAATAGAAAAATGATCTATAAAAGGGGAAAGGCTCAAAGAGAAGAGGATGTTGATAGTTGTTGAAATTCTCTCCTTCTTTGTTGTCATCTTTGTAAATAAAATTTACATTTTAGTTTATATTCTTAACAAGTTATTTGGATATGTGCATGGAAATAGGGGACCAAAAGGGGGTTAAAAGTGGCCACTTTTTTCTTGAAATCAATAAAAATTGATCTTGGATGAAAAATTTAAGATAGCCATGCTCAAAATTTAAAAATGTGACAAGAACAAGATTAGTATTGGTCAGAATCTATTTTTCTAAACTACTATTTTTTTTAAATGATGGAGATTAAGAGGGTCAAATAGGGGGAGCATTCAAAGGTAAAGAAGTCCTTAGGAAGTTAGGAATAGATAATATGGTAGTGATAGATAGTGATAGATAATATCAATACCTTCTGATAGTGATAGATAGGGATAGATAATATAATAGGGAGAGAGAGGAATATAGGGAGAGAGAAAGTTAGAAAGAGAGAGGTGGGAAATAAATTTTACATTATGCACCTCGTGGGACCGAGCTGATGACGCTAACATGTCAGGATCAATAAGTGAATGCTAGTGGAGGTATATTTTTGGTGGCCAAGCATCTCAATTTTTTTGGGCTACATTAGACCAAGAGAGTCTCTTAAGAGTCCTAAGACCAAAAAGGTGTCAAACTTTGGCCCAATTGATCTCTCAATTTGTGGCACCAAGGAATGTCTCATTTGCATGTACATGTGGATGTTGGGTCCACCTACAAATATCTACCTCAATTTTTGCTAACTTGAATCCATTTTTCTGTGGCGACAAATGTAATATTGCAAAATGCTCCAATTTAATTCGGTGAAAGGGTACTAGGAGTGAAATTTTGCATTCCACACCTCATAGGACCAAAATGATAGTGTCAACACATGGGTTGGTGAAAACTAGTGGAGGTCTCTTTTTAGAGGCCAAGAATCCCAATCCTTCCAAGCTCCATTAGTTTGAGAGAGTCTCTTAAGAGCCCTAAGACCAAAAAGGTGCCAAACTTTAACTCATTTATTCTCTCAAACTGTGGCACTTAGGAATGTCTCATTTTCTTGTAGAGGTAGATGTTGGATCCACCTACAAATGCCTACCTTAGTTTTTGCTAACTTGAATTTATTTGTCTATGGGTGAAATGAACACAATGTTGCAAAATGCTTTAGTTTTATTTAGTGAAAGAGCGCTAGGAGTCAAATTTTACATTTCATACTTTGTGGGACAAAACCAACAATGCCAACATGTCAAGGTAGGTGGATGAATACTAGTGGAGGTGTCTTTTTGGTGGCCAAGCATCCCAATCCATCTAGGCTACATCATATTGAGAGAGTCTCTTAAGACCCGTAAGACCAAAATAGTTCCAAACTTTGGTATGTCTATTATCTCAAACCATGGCACCTACGAATGTCTCATTTGTATGTACAGGTGGATGTTGGGTCAACCTACAAATACCTACCTTAATTTTTCTAACTCGAGTTCATTTCTCCATAATGGTAATTATAAGGAAGCTAAAGTAACAGAACAACTTCCTACACTAATCTTGAGAGGAGGATTATGCAAAAAAATTTAAATCTTTTCAACAATTACAAAAATTATACAAAAATAAACATGAATAGTTGTCATACCACAACACAATGATTTACGTGAGAGAAACCCTTTCAAGAGAAAACACCCATAGTCCAAAAGTAGCCCAATATATTATTCAAAAATCTTAATAAGATTACAATATACTTGTAGAGCAAGCCTTCACAAGAGTATCACCAACCAAAGATCTAGGGGTAACTTCACATTGATATATATAAGACTCTTGCACACAACCTCCATCTCAAGAACCTAATATATAGGAGGTACAATACATGAAACCATCAAATGGTAATTAGAAAACCATGAGCCAAAACCACCCAAAAGTGGCACTCAAATCCTTAGGGTTCCATTATCTCCAATCAAAGATGCCTTATGATATTTCATAACATGCATCATAAGTTGGTCAACACATGTAACTCTCCATTACAGCTCTTTTCCATGTCTAACACATGTTTATATTTTCCAATGTGAGAGGCCATAACTTTTGATCTAGGAGACTAATTGAGCTTATTTTTAAAATTGAAGAGATCAAA
This sequence comes from Cunninghamia lanceolata, assembly GCA_027924645.1. NCBI lineage: Eukaryota > Viridiplantae > Streptophyta > Pinopsida > Cupressales > Cupressaceae > Cunninghamia > Cunninghamia lanceolata. The sequence goes on along the minus strand of BSBN01000233.1, from coordinate 12,980,517 downwards.
GTGATCTATGCTTTGGGAACTACTGCAAGTGGTTATGAGCAACTTGGAATAGTTATTTTGGCCCAAAAACAACTCTATAACCTAGAAATTGAATTTATTCATTTTTATAACTTAAAATATCACGCTTTTTGTAATTGCAAAGTTGAGACATTTTTTAAAACATTCTCCCACTTGTCAAAAACCTTGCAAGAGACAAAAGGGAATATCAACACCATTATATAATTACTAGGGGTTGAAAGGCCCTTAGACTTTGAATGTTATCTAAACTTATCTGTGCTCATGAGCTTATTAATGAATTTATAACATTCGTCAAAATCTCTACCTTAACCAACTTCACATTGACATCCTTGATAATATCGAGCTCACAGAATGATATTGTACATAAATATGCTTGGTCTTGGCATGAAAATTTGGGTTTTTATCTAAGCAGATCACACTCTGACTGCGACAATAAACTAGACCATTGCACCCTATTTTATTCAAATGTTTAAACATAATCTCTTAAGCCAAATTGCTTCTTTGCAAGCATGAGTAGATGTCATATATCTAGCCTCAATAGTAGACAAAGAAACCATAGCTTGTCGCTTACTCATCCAACTAATTGCACTACCAAATAAAGTAAACACATAAGCACTGGTGGATCTTCTACTATTAATATCAGCTACCCAGTCTGAATCCACATAACCACAAATATTAAGAGAATGTTCATCTCCTATCAAATTACCATGATAACTCAAGGAATACTCTGAGGTACCTCACAAATATTTGAAGACTCTTTTAACTGCATCCAAATGAACTCTACTAGGATTAGACATATATATCTAGAAATAACTCCCACTTCTTGGGTAATGTTTGGGCTAGTACAGACCATAGCATACAACGAACTTCTGACTACACTATGGTAAGGCACTCTACTCATGTCTTAGACATCTTCAATGGGGATGTTGGATATTATGAAGAAAATAACCTTGTTCCTACAATAAAAGGAACACACAATTGTCTATAATCCTGCATGTTAAACCTCTATAAAACTAAATTGACATACTTACTCTAGCCAAGCCATAGTTTTCTATTCACTGTATCTCTTTTTAATTTCCATCCTAAGAATGTGTTTAGATACACCAAGATATTTCATTTTAAAGTGAGCTACAAGTTGATAGTTTAGTTTTGAAAGCATTCCTCTCTCTTTACCAATAAATAACATCTCATCAACATATAATGCAATAAATAGGAAATGATCACCATCAGATTTATAATAAACATAGTGATTTCATTTAGAATGCTCAAATCCCAAACTCAACACATATACATATCAAATTTTGAGTACCACATCCTAGGACTCTATTTTAGGCCATAAAAGGATTTCTTCAATTTATAAACTAAATTAATTTTGCCTATCACTACATAGTGCTCTAGATGTGTTGAATATAAATAATCTCCTCCAAATAACCATGAAGTAATGTTATTTTTACAATATGCCTAACCTCTAGATTATAATTTGTAGCAATAGAAAGCAAGAATCTAATGAATGTCATTTTTGTAGTAGGAGCAAATATCTCATGTAATCAACACCCTCAACTTGAGAGTAACCTTTCACAACCAATTGTGCTTTGTAGTTTTCAATACCTCCATCTGAACCAACCTTTTTCTTGAACTCCCATTTGCAACCATTAGGTTTTCATCCTTTAGGAAATGGTACTAGGTTTCATGTATCATTTTTTTCCAAAGCTGTCATTTCTTTATCAATGGAAATCTTCCACAACTCTACATCATTCATACCTAATTCCTCTTCTATAGACCTTGATTCATCCATGTTAGTATTCAAAACAAAATACATCTCTAGTCATCAGTTGAATACCTTTTAGGTGGTTGTCTATGCCTTATAGACCTTTGAACAAGTTGGGGTGAAGGTATTTCCTCCTTTTTTGAAGATTCAAAGATAGATGAGCTCTCTTCAACTTCTTTTCTATCTAGGGGCCTCAATTCAACTTTCTTAGGTGTAGAAGGAAACTAAATTATATCTTTCTATTCACTTTGTTCTAGCTGCAATATAATAAAAGAAGCCTTAGTTTCCCTATAAATCACACTTCTACTATATAATACCTTTAGTGAAATAGGATGCCAAAGCTTGTATCCTTTCATACCATAATTGTAACTGATGAAGATACATTTCATAGCCTTATTATCCAAATTTGTTCACTTCTATTTTGGCACATGTGCATATGCCTCACAAAAAGAAACTCTAAGATATCTCAATGAAAGCTTCTGACCCAATCATGCCTCCATAGGCATTTGATCAACAAGAGTCGATGTAGGAGACCTATTAATCAAGTAGAAAGCAGTGGTAACAAATTCAACCCAAAACTTTTGTTCCGGAACAACACAATTAAGCATACTCCTATCCTTCTCCATCAGTGTCATGTTCATTCTTTCTACAACTTCATTCTGCTATGGAGAATATAGAGTTGTCTTCTATCTTTGAATGCCACAATCTTTACAAAATCTATCAAAATCATTAGAACAAAATTCACCACCATTGTTAGTCCTCAAACATTTTATTTTCTTTCCAATTTGTAACTCAACCATTGTTTTAAATTCATTAAATCAACTAAAAACTTCAGATTTACTCGTTAGAAAATATACCCATGTCATTCTACTATAATCATCAATAAATGAAACATAATATGTAGTTTTTTTAATGGAAGGAACATCTATAGGACTAAACACATCAGAATGAATAAGATCCAATACACCACAAGATTTATGAGAACTTGAATAAAAATGAATTGTGGTTTTGTTTACCATGAATACAATTCTCACATAAATCAAAATCAAGATTACAATCAGTCAACCCTTCAACAAGGTTTTTAGTTTTTAAGGTCCTTAGACCCTTCTCTCCAATGTGGCCAAGTCTTTAGTGCCATAACATAGGATTCTCTACAGGTAGTTTTGATTTAGTAAAAAGAGCACCTTTAGGTACCCAGAAGCCACGGCCATTAGCTAAAGAGGAAACTATCTCTTTTTCTAACAAAGTAGTCACATACTTGCTTTTTATAGAAGTACTATTGCACTCAATAGTCTATTCATCAAGTTTATATGCCAAATCTGATACGTCTAGAAATCATCATAGCACCTCTAACCGTCTTATATCCGAGATCAAAAATGACTACCTGCACACCTGCATCTATTAGTTTTCTCACAGGTAATAAATTTCATGCTAACCTTGGGATATGCAACACACCATTAATCGTTTTTAATCTACCATCAAGAAATCTAATTTTAACTTTACCATGGCCAACAATATTTAAACAAGAATCATCACCCAAATACATCTTACCTCCATCAAATTCTTCATATTCAAAAACCAATCTCTATTGGAGGTCATATGAGAAGATGCACCTAATTCAATTAACCATGCATTATTACCTACATGAGTGGCTAAAGCTGCAATGTACACATCACCATATTCCATCTCAAATTTAGAATCTGAATCAAATTTATTCTTTTTCTTCTTCTTTTCTTCTTTGCACTCCTTATGGAAGTGTCCAAGCTTACTACAATTATAGAGAATAAATTTGGATTTTCTAGGAGATTTGGATCTCCCCTTGGTCTTAGATTTTGATTTTTCATGATTCTCATTCTTGTTGAGGTTCCAGAGTAACTTCCCTTGAAGCTAGAGTTGCTCCTTCTTAGGCTTCCCCCCTTTCTAGGTTTTTTTCCTACTTCTTGTCTTCAACCTTTTGCAAGAGTTTTATCCATTTTCTATTAGTTTTGTGACACTTTAAGACTTGGTGCTTGCATAACATGGTGATTAGGTTGTGATGCTTTAAAGGACTAGCCCTCTTTTTATATTTTTCTATCATGATTTTTAGAGAATGGAACAGGTAGTCTGGGAGATTTATTTTTAGTTTAGGATTCCTTGCCGCATGGCGTAAGTGAGTTAGCATCTAGAATGTTGGACCCACAATTGTGCCATACTAGCCCTCACAAGTGATAAATCTCATTATCCAAACCACTATAGATTTCAAAGGATCAACAATAATTTCCCTATTAATCCATTTATTAAACCATTTCTTTCCTATTATAATCTAGGGGAGGGGTTATCCCTCTTGAGAAAACTTATTAATCTTCTAATAAGTAAGATGATTCTCATGCAACAAATCAATACCTTCATCAAGAATTCTAGACATTTGAGAGAAAGCTTTGGTACTAACCTATTTTCTTTCCGTAGATCATGGAGTGGTTGTTGGAAAAATTTTGAACAAACTCCACCAAATCTACATGATGCCCTTCAAATTTTCATAGAAAGTACGCCACCCTGTTGTTTCGAATACATCCACCATGGACTGATTAGCTAATAATTTCTCAGTCGAGTCTAGCTCTGCCTTCCTTTTAACACCCATAATGCTCTGCCTAATAAGTTAAGGAAAAGGGAAATTCTAGTATATCTACTAGTATGGAGAAGTGTTGTTTGCAGTTTGAAAGAGTTGCAAGTGCAGGTGTTCTTGATATGCAAAAGGGGAAGTGAATTGATATATTTAAATATATACTTAACAGTAATGGCATTTGGACAAACTACATTAATTACTTAGTACCTATTTCATAATAGTTTTTAGTGTAGTTTGTTATTTCATCTGTGTTTCCACCAGTTGGAGCAAGATGACATCATGGTTATATGATTAATAGGAGGGGAATTCATGTTTACAATCCACAGGTAATTTGAGTGTTGTTTTACAATATAATAGGTGAAATTAATTAACCAATGAATATCTCTCATATACTACATATAAACTAGTGGACTTGGGGCCCATGTAATTATCTGTAAAACATGATTTCTAGTATTATATAGCTTAATTAATAATGATTCTCTAGGATGTGAAGTTTGCATGCTAGTGTTATCAACTAGGATTGCACCCATGATGCGAAGCTGCAAATCTCAGCAATCCTATGTAACATTGGAATATCTTCAGGTTGTGGGTACCCTATAATGAAGATAGACCTCCAAGTTGTGGGCTGGTTCCCTTATGATTTTCTAATGGATTAATGATTTTGAAGAAAAGGGGATAGAAGGCTCTAAAACAAATGTGCTAGAACTGAATTTAAATGGATGGTGATGCACCTAAATGATGGTAAAAGGGTAGAGTAATTCACAATTACTTCTTTAAATATCTCTTTACATAGCTCAATGAATGGCAATTTTATCATATAAATGATACTACGGAAGGCTTAACTATCTGTCTCTTGGAAGGAAAAACTGAGTTTTCACAACCTGAAAAGGCAAGCTAACTTTTTGCATAGCCTAAGACCTATGATAATCTCTTGCTTCTATGTGTTTGCAATAATGAATGAGACAAGATTCAAAGGTTTTGATTGTTTTAAAACATAATTAAATTTCATCCAAATCATTCATTAAAGCATATGCACATATATGAGAAGGTAAAATACAGATTATTTAAGAAATAAAAGGAAAATGATGCAAAATAACAAGATATAACCTGTAAAAAACTTGTTGCTACTATTAATCTGTCAAAAAATATGAGTTACAAAACCTTCTCTCTCTGCAATGCATAAGAGGGCAAAAGGGCAAGAATTAAATTTAAATGGATGGTAATGCACCTAAATGATGGTAAAAGGGTAGACTAATTCACAATTACTTCTTTAAATATCTCTTTACATGGCTCAATAAATGGCAATTTTATCATATAAATGATTCTAAGGAAGACTTAATTATCTGTCTCTTGGAAGGAAAAACTGAGTTTTCACAATCTAAAAAGGCAAGCTAACTTTTTGCACAACCTAAGACCTATGATAATCTGTTGCTTCTGTGTGTTTGCAGTAATGAATGAGACAAGATTCAAAGGTTTTGATTGTTTTAAAACACAATTAAATTTCATCCAAATCATTCATTAAAGCATATGCACATATATGAGAAGGTTATATATAGATTATTTAAGAAATAAAAGGAAAATGTTGCAAAATGACAAATATAATCTATAAAAAACCTACTGATACTATAAATCTGTCAAACATATGAGTTACAAAACCTTCTCTCAGCAATGCATAAGAGGGTAAAAGGACAAGAACTGTTATGTTTTTTCTCCTATATACAAAGGATATCTCCAATGAGCAAATTTGAGTGAATTGAAGTCAACTCAACATCAAAATATCTCCTAAACTCTCTCCCACGAGCAAAGATGAAAAGCCTCAAAAAAGGGGGTCAAAACTGAAGTAATTTGAGCAAAAATAGGCTCAAACTCCCCTTCACATTTAGTTTGACCAAAGTTGACCTTGAAACCACATGAGATAATTGAAAATCAGGACCAAATTCTCCAGTTCAACTCCTCTCTTCCAATTTTGCATGATTTGACATGAAATTAACAACTTGAACAAATAATAAAGTAATCAATGATGAATTACTTTACTAGGTGTCATGGATTTGCTCAACTTTTGTATTTTTACGACAAATAATAAAGTAATTTATGAACCATTATTTTATTACTTGCTTATATTTTCTATTTTCATTTCAACTCATACAAAAATCAAGGGGCTGACCTAGGTTTAGTTTGACTTATAATTTTTTACAAAATAGAATGCAAAAGTATTTACAATGATGCCATAGGCATTAATTCATGCAAAAGCTTTAAAAAATAAAGGGAAAAAATGCCTTATGCTGAAGTCGATCATTTTAGGGTAAAAGAAACCCTAAACTCAAAACTTGTGGCCTCTCTCACTTCATTTCATTTTACACTTGCATTATGAGGCGCCACCATGCTAGGGTTTGCTTGAGCTTCTAGAGGTTGCATCTGAAAGTTTTACACATATTCAATGCAAAAAATGTCAAGGACGAGCTTGGGTAAGCTCTGAGTCTGTGTAACTTGAATTTCCTTTCAATATATGTAGAAAATAACGCTTGATATTTCTCTATTATGCAAAAAAGATGAACATATTTTGATTCCTCTGTGTATATTTTCCCATTCTAAGCCTGTGCAAACAAAAAGATAGAAATCTTTTAAAACTCTGTGTTTTTTAATCTTGAGATTCTGGAAAACTTGAGGGTTTTTTCTTGCTTGTAGGCCAAGCTTTCAACATTTTGTACCTTTGTTTAGAAAGCCTAAAGATTTTAATAAAACACCACAGGCATGGCTTCACTTTGTGCATTCTGTAGAAAAAAGAAAAAGAAGCTCATCTACCTTGGCTTGACCTCACATCTTTCATAGCCATGGCTATTGAATGCTTGCACTGGGTTTCTTTTCATTATTCTTGGAATCCTTATCATGCCTGCAACATTTTCAAGGGTTTCTGTGTATGTAGCCTAGGGTTTTACTATGCTTTATTTGAAGGTGTTCATTGTCCTCCATGGCCTTGACATGATTGACCGACCTTGGATTCCTCTCATCGTTTCCTTGAAGACACTTACCTTGATACTTTTGTTAGAACTAGACAACTGAGAGGGGGGGTGGATCAGTTGTCCCTCAAAAACTTTTTTGCCTTTAACCTTCTTCTTTATCTTACTATCAGATTAGTGATGCAAACATTAAAGCATGAATTAACAACATAAGAGCAGAAACATAATCAACACATTTGACACCAAAATTTTGATGTGGAAACCCAGTTAAGGGAAAAACCACAGTGGGGGTTAACCCACAAAATGTGTACCCTATTAAAAGCACTTAGAAATATAGAAGGCACATGCCTTCGAGCGCACTGCCTAGAGCTCACTGCTCAAAAGGAGAGGCTCACTGCCTACAGAATTTATTTAGAAAGAATTAACTAAGAAATAGCATCTACTTCATGCCTGATTCAGTTTCAATGAATGCTCAAGAACTTTCGCTTGGCCTCAAACTTTTCTTCGCACTCTACACTGCTCTTGCTCCTTCCTTCTCTGCTCTGCTCTTGATCCTTCCTTTAGATTTTATTTGTTTTGTAAAAAGGATAATTTCGATACTTCTTCAACAAGTATTTATATACTTCATCAACCTTGGAATGATCAACAAGGTTGGTTAAACTTGACATGGATCATCACACTATCGGCCAAACACAACTAAGACTTGAATCTTCTTCTACAACCACTCCACGCTTCATAGAAATGCATTTAAGGCATTCACAACAGGCTAGGAACATCTTGTCAGCCAAGACTAGGAAGAACATTAACCTCAAGAAGAAATCTTCAATCAACAAGCTCAAACTTCAATGCGGACCTCCAACACAGTAGCTACATGATCTAGAGACTTCTGCAAGCACATTGGAATCACCAATAACATCCACTCTAAACCATATTATCATAAACATTTGAATCTTCCTCCGGAACCTCAAGAACACACTCTGCCATGACTGTCAAACTGGAAGGATAGCTTGTGGACCTCCAAACCATGAACCACTGGAGTTGATAATACACACTAACTTCCCAAACATGCCTTCATATTTGTAGATCATAATCTTATATTACCGGAGCAATCCAGACCTCTTTCCTGTCACTCTGTCTTTCCTGATTATTGCAGGAACCGGTTCTGCTCAGATGGCCATAACTCCTTTAGATCTTCATGCAGACTTCTCAAATCTTAACTGAGGCAATCTCTGATAATCCTCTACACAGCCACAAGATCCACATGCATTGATGATCATTAATTATCTCAATATCCTCAATAGTCTGGTCTTCTATACAGACAGTAAAAACAAGATACAGTTGACACTAATGACAACAAGGATATGTTGACATCAATGACAACCCACTTAGGCACATATTTGCAACAGATTTTGCTTATGCACCTTCACCATGCTTATGAAACCCTTCCTACTCTTGAGATTGCATTCTCTATTCACTGTCACAATTCTTCACCCACCATTGTCCACTTCTCTTATTCCTTTCAAAAGGTGACTGTTATTGTTGTTAGAGGTGACTATTTCTTTACTTTCTGGACTATCCTTTGCGATGGTAATTGATTTATCATGACCTTTTCATTATTTGATTCCTAAGGCTAATGCTTCACATGGCTTATGTTGTCTATGCCAAGCTCCATTAATGTTGTTGATTGTCTAATGATGTCTGTCTTGCTTTTGGATTTTAGGACTATTCCTTTAGAATGCCTATGGAATGCTGTTCTTTTGTTGATTGTTGGCTGCTCTTCATGCTGTCATCAATGATTTTTTATTTTTTTGACTGCCTATGCATGATTTGTTCATATACCTTCCTTGAACCTCACTCTTTTCAATGGTTAAACCTAATAGCAAGTTTATACCTCTTTATCAACCAAATGGTAAATACTATTCTATCTTATTTGCCATGGCTAAGCTTTGACTGTTGGGGGAATGATATTCAGCATAATCAAATGATACTTCAGTACTGCATTATTGTATGTATGCACATTTGCATCAAGTCCTATATACTTTGATTTCCTCTGTGCTGAATAGCATTATTAAAAATGACTGCCCCCTCTTCTAATTGAATGATTATTGTTCTTGTTGTCCATACTATAAAGACCTCCCTATGAAGATGCAGTTGTTTTGTCCATGTAACTATCCAAAAGTATATGATCTTCCTTGTTTTCATTGTCTCATTGTGACTCCATGTGTTGTTGTTCTTGGCATGTATTATCTTTAGTACACTTGTATCATGGTGCCCTGTACAGATATGATTCCTAGAAGATGTGATTGAGAAAAGTATGAACTATCTCTTAAATCATTTGGCTTTTACTTTCCTTTTATAGTATTGTGACCATTGTTTCATATGTTTCTCACTGTTCACTTCTTGTATTGGTCACTTCTTGAATATATGCAATCACATCTCAAGAATAACATTAGAGCACTATCTTTTGTTGCTTCATAATTCTAGCTAAGGACTTCTATGATTTAACCCTTCTATTCATCATATATCTGCTCTTTGTGTGACATCTGCTCTTTGTCTATACCAAGAAACTTATTTATGGCTTGGGTTAGATAGTGATTGGCTTTGGCTACTCCTAAACTATGCCAAATTCTACAGTCATTGCTCCCTTAATGGTGACTATCCTTCTTCTAGGACTGTCCATATGTCTAAAATAGCTGCTTTACCTTTTGTGGTTTCTTATGCTACTTATGTCTTGATGCTGACCTATAGCCACTGCACTATATAGGCTATGATTTTCTTCATATTATAGAGATATATGATGACCATGTGATGATTGCTCTATCTTTTGGAGTGACTGTCCTCCTGCTGTTCAGTTTGTTGTTGTTCTAGCACTTACCCTAACTGCTCCTTGACTGTTGTTTGATGAACTATAATAATGGTTGTGTGAAGAAGGGCTTTATGTTATCATCTGGGTAAAGTAAAATGCATAGCAGCATAGTAGTAACCTTGCAACCTTATATAGTTTGATTGTTCCTTTGTATAAAGATCATAGGTATTGGTTGCTCCCTATGTGGCAATGACATGTACCTTCATTGATATTCTATCCTAGCATCTCTCCATATGGTTGTATGATTGTTTATGCTTGCATATACTCATGACTGTTGTTTCCACCATTTAGTGATCAGGAAAGATACACTGCCCTAGGCACTTTTGTATGAATAGTACTTCAAATGCATATATTTATATGGTGTAAACAATAAGAAATAATGATGTGACAACCAAAAGATGATGTAAAACCATAATGCAAACAATGCACTTTTACTCAGTTTTGCATATAATTTAAGTAGTTTAAATAAGCTCATTGCTCACTTGTGATTCCCATTTCAAAGTGAAAGGGGGCAACCTCATTGCACCTTTGACTTGGCTGTCATGAATGGACAATGTGTTCAGTTACCTTATAATTTGATCTTCAAATAGAATATGCTTTTATTTGAAAATCTGAAAGTCTCTTACTTATCTCATACCCCTCCCAAGATCTAGAGGGCAACATGCTGAGCTCAACCATTGTGGGAGCCCATTTTTTCCACCACATGTTGTGATGTCAAACAAGATGAATCATGTAATGATAATGAACCTGTACCTGCACAGTGAACAAACAAGTTAGCAAAGAAAATGAAGTTGAAAGCTTCCAATGATGCATTAATTCTTCTACTCTTGAAAGCTCCTGAATGTTTGTGAAATCTGCATATTTGATCAAATGCATCATAGATATAGGATATATTTTTGTTGATATGACATATGATGAGATTTATATCCAGAGCTCTAACCCAATCCTTTCATCATCATGCAGGCTCATTTGAAGATCAGCAACGAGAGGCTGAGAACCAAAGGAGATCAACACAAGACTATGCCACAGGCAATGATGGATATACTTTCTCCTCCTCTGTTTTTCTACTTTTTCTTCAATTGTATAGTCTATGTATATGTTGCATTTCATCATGTATGAGCAGCTACTCCCATGGCTTGTGTGGGACATCAGGTTTCATTGTGAAATGAATAAAGATAGCAATACTATGCAAATTTATGTAATTTCTTTTGTTGTAAAACATTGCATAATAAAAACTGAATTCCACTTGAAAGCATTTATATGCAATGATTAAAACTTAGCAGAAATTTGTTAGAGTACCTTTCACATTTGATGTAATCAGCTATTTCAACTCTACCAAATTAAGTTGTAAGTGAAATTTTGTTAACAACTAGTATTTGTGCTAATATATAGGAAATGGAACAACTTTGTTAACCAAGAAGGATCTGTTAAGTTATTTGTATTTTAAGATGTAATCCCTTAAATATGAAGCTTAAGGCCTTGTATTATTGGTTATAATATATTCTAGTTCCATGATTTCACATGTTAACCTATAGCTTGTGATATTTATGAAAGGAAGTAGAGGTAAAAAATACTCTTCCTACACTAATCTATGAGAAGAGGTATGTACAAAAAAATAATCATACAATTACAGGGAAATAAACACAAAAGGTAATATACCATAACATAGTGATTTACGTGTGGAAAACCATTTTCTCACAAAAACCCCACACTCTGAAGCAACTTAATATATTATTTAGAAATAAAATTGTTACAATACACTTATAGAGTCTAAGCCTTTACAAGAGTAGCACCAACAAAAGACCTAGAGAAATTTTGGTAGCATAATAGTACCTACAAAACTCACTATGAAACCTCCATCTCAACCACCCAATAAAAAAGAGAAGCAATATATGAAACCATCAAATGGTAATTAGAAAACCATGATCTAAAATGACCTAAAATGTTCTTCCTAAATCCTTAGTCAAAATCCAATGCTCAAATCCCAAGTTGAGTCCACAGGCTAAAAATACCATAATCTTTACACATGTCATAAGCTCATCATAATCCACTTATGAGCTTGGGAATTCCATTTTCACTCCATATATCTATTCAAATATGTCATAACATGCTTTATAAGGTGGTCAACAAATGTAACTTCCTCTTAAACAACTCTCTTATGTATCATAGAAGGTCTTACATTTCTAATGTGGGAGGTCCAACTTGTAGAGGTTTGTGACGTTGATTGACCCTTTTTTATTTTAAATTGAAGATATTGAAAAGATGTAATGCCCCGTCATGCAACCCTAGAGTGATAGTTTAACTAGAGCGGAAAACATAACTATTTTTTTTTTAAAGCAATAAAATACAAAACAGGATCCAAAGATATTATAAACACATAAAAAGGAAAAGTACACTTCTAACCACTCTAGGGCAACATAACTACATTAGGATGAAATAAAACCATATGAGTGATAACATCAATCTGTAGAGGTAACTAACCCAATAGCTTTTTACAACCACAATATAGTTTGATTACATAGGCTCAGTTCCAAATTTCATGATTACAAGAATACAAGATTGCAAGAGTACAAGATTGCAAGAATACAAGATTGCAAGATTGATCTCGTTGATTTACAAAATAGTACATAAGAAGATATACAACACTACTGAAGAATGAAAGCCTCCTGAAACTAGAACATCTCTGCACAAGGCTCAAACTGAATCTCCAAGAAAACCAATGGAGAGCTCTACCTCCCAACCATGTGAAACCCTGAGGTCCACCCCTCCGAGCTAGGAGATACACAACGAGGATCCACTAGGTCAATGCTACAACAAAGAGACATCAGAAGGTACAGACTCCTCAAAGGTATATGAGATAACAAGACTGTATAGGCATGACAACACTCCACCAGACAACACATACATCCAATCAAAACCAAGCCGAACATCAAGACTATACTCTAGAGGTAACAACAAAATCAAGAGAATGAAACTGAGTTGTGTAAGGAGAGTGTCATCGCATGGTCCTAGCATGGGTTACCTAGGCTTTCTAACACCAGAAGCTGACCCCCATCTATGGTTACCCTGGCAGCCCTCTCTAGGCACCGGCCCATAGGGTGACACATGCGGGAGTGACAGGTCCTCTCATGGAGACGAGGAGGCCAGCCTTGCCAACCAGGCCTTCTCATCCCATCCTTAGCCTACGAGAGCACTCAAGGCATGGGTGAGGAATCTTGTTAAACTTGGTAAATGTGTGCTACCCCAACCCTCCTAAGGTTATAAGTTTTCCACCAGCTCATAACTTCCATGGGGTTACCCAGGTAGCCTCTCACTAGGCACCGGCCCCACCATAGAAGCCACTCCCTTAGCAACTCCAAACCACACAACCATCATGAACAAAGATAAGGTATAACACAACATCAAACCATTACTCCTGTCATTCACTTGTTCAGGCAATATAAATCCCAATGCCTTGATATGTCACAAAGGTACAGGAATCCAAGAACTACCCCTCTGGAGTCAGGTGCACAGGTACTAAACCACATATAAGTTCCCTATCCATAATGGGTGCAAGGGTTTAACAACTTGACACTAAAAGCAACATGTGATTCAAGAGAGAACTAATAATGAAATAGAACAATATCCAACAAGCAACACTTCCGCGTATTAACATCAATAACACCTGACACCCCTCAAGGTTCCCACTTCACAACCAAACCAAAACATAGACCACCCTTCACCCCATAGTAACATAACAATCAAAACAAGCATAAGGACACGGCCAGGAGGAAAGACGAGCAAGTGGGGTTCTAAAACTCATAACTAACAACATGGAATTACATAGGAAAACTTCACTTCTCTAAAGGAATATTCCAAACCCTAACAATTCCAAACATGTATTCTTATCTAAAATTTATTAACTGCCATTACAACCAAGTTATAAATATAATCATTTATTTCCAAAAGCATAACACCTCAACGCTAATGAACCAACCTAAACTTCCAAGACATCTATAATCACAAAACATAGCTTTTCATCAACTACCCACAATTAATAGGAAAATAACTAAATAAAATTGTTATCTATAAACATAATATTCTTACTAACAATAAATACCTTACGATCCCTACCAATAGCAAGAGCAGCACTTATAACTATAATTCCCTAAAAACTACCAATTGCAAAAGCAACACATAAAACTATAATTCCCAATAAAAATAATGACCCATCAACTAACATAATACAGTTTAATCATTACCACCCCATTAGATTAAATTACCATCTACAAGTAATTATTCATAGCAAGCATGACTTTCATCGACCTTAACCCAACTATAATCTAAATTCAACACTATACGTATATTACTATGCAAGAAAAATTATTAATTACCACACCTACAAACAAAGTATAATACAATCAGATTAAGAAATTGACTATCTATAATCATAAGCACTTAGAAGGATTTGAAATGGCCAGCAAGCAATTTAGCCACTATATTGAGGAGGTGGCGCACAGAATACATCAGGGTCGGCGTATCCTGTCGATTTGAACATTTAACTACACACCAACTCTCTAAAACGAAACGCAATAGAGATGTGAAAACCTATGTCACACTATGGTTCTGACGAGATCAAGGTTCCCAATTGGAAAGAATTATTTGAGGCGCAAAATAGAAAGGCACTAAGAATGGTCTGTCTGCAGCGACACATGCCAGCCACTAACGGTGCAAAAGAGGTTAATGGGGAGACGACTAAAAGTGAACTAAAAACATGTGAATACACACTGTCCGAACTCCTCCTTTGATGGTTGAAACGTTGTTAGCAAGAGAAATTATCATTGCTGTCTTACCAAAGACACATACAGTTATCTACGTGAACGAACCACAAGCATAGGAAGCAGGAAATTATAGGAAACAAGACAACTTATCAAAAGGCAAGCATTGTGACGAAGGCGATGCGATGTGAAGACAACCTGCAGCGCACTAAAACTATAGCAAAACTAAGTTGATGTCAATAAAATCACTCTGCCTAAAATGGAAAAGCATGCTCAAGGGGTCTGATGGATTGGTAAAGAAAATCCTGCTTGGGTTTTTTTAAGTCCCAAAATGCACAGCCCAGAGAGAGAAATGGCGGCGATATGAGGAACAGGTTCCATGGCATCACATGACATAAAAAGCAGCAGATCAAGCAAACACACGATCGATCCGGTAGATCGAGTTCACATCGTATTCCTGACTGGCATAATGAAGATTTAGTATAAGGAAATTTGCATGGTTCTGAACTTGACTCAAGGTTTGCTTTCTACACTCACCTTCTAGCTAAGATAATAGTATTTCTTTCATTCCCTAACACTTTCTACAGCTCTCAGGTTATTCGGTTGAAAGGATGAACTAGTCGCTAATCAACTGAATGGACAACACTAGAGACCTATCACGGCATTTGGATAGGCAGGAAATATAATTGTAGAAGCATCCACAGATCAGAGAAGGAGTGGAGTTTAAGGCTTGATAAC
This sequence comes from Cunninghamia lanceolata, assembly GCA_027924645.1. Classification (NCBI taxonomy): domain Eukaryota; kingdom Viridiplantae; phylum Streptophyta; class Pinopsida; order Cupressales; family Cupressaceae; genus Cunninghamia; species Cunninghamia lanceolata. The sequence goes on along the minus strand of BSBN01000233.1, from coordinate 12,964,811 downwards.
AAAAGCTAAGATGCAAGGGAAAAGGTCAAAGGGTTATGTACCCAAAAGAATCATATCATCCATAAATAATCGGTGTGCTCTCAGAATTTCACAGGGCAATTTCTATGATAATGGCAAACACAAGGCGAAAACCACAATGACGGACAGAGACCAACACTTGCACATCGGTTGAAGGATAAAACCCCAGAGCTTGTGAGCAGATGCAATGCCTTCACTGACGTAACGAATGCAACAATAAGAATATAGGCTTCATGGCAAAATCCTAGAGGATAAATAATGATACATTTTCCGTTGGGTTGCAAGAATGTCATTAGAACAATGGCGAAAGAATACAGAATACACAATTTGATTTAAGGAAATTTGAAAGATGATCAGTTTCAGAGTCAAGGTGGGAGTAACACAGGCAACCAGAACCACTCAGATTTATTAAAACAAAAACACAAGGGAAGAGGATTAATTTGTCCCAACACAATAAAACTCAACCAAAAATATGCAAAACATACCCGGATCAACTTGAATAGAAGCCTCCAACTCTATGGTATTCCCGCATCCAACTCTCTGATTTTTCCTTCTTGCCTCCTTTCCCTTAAAAAGAAAAGACCCCCCTAAAAGAATGGTTCAGCTCTCAATTAATGCAGGCATGCAACCATTGCCACCCACCCACTCCCCGTGAGTTACAGAAATATGCTATTCCCTGAAGATTCCCAAATCCTCCAAGATGAAATAGACAACACTCAGCATTAATTCCCATATCCTAAAAATATTCCAAACCAACATGACCACTAATTATTCATAACCTCCAAGTAATACAAAAATACCTTCAGACAGCAGAATATAATTCTCATTTATTATAAGATTTAGTCAAATCCAAATTACAGCTATTAACAAAATTATCTAACCATAAGAAGAAGAAAAATCAACATTATTAAAAACACTAATTCATCAAAGGATCTTCCCACCATACAGGAAAGATCAATTTAACATAATAAAACACAACTCATCAATACACCACGATACAAGATAACCAAACATAACAAGACAATGACTGGGTGTCCCAACGCGACTCGAGACCACACAAAAGACAAGTATTGACCTAGTGGATTAGACCTCATGGTATCTCCCACTATAATATCCATTAATTAAAGAACCCGCTCAAACCTACTATATTAGGTGGAGTCGAGGTTCGGTACCTGCAGCCTGCATCCAAACAACTTGTTGTACGATCGAATACATATATGTCTGCACACGGAGAGTCAGAGAATCACGGCGCAGCAGGGTACTCGAAGCAAGTAATGCTACACCGTCCCTGCTCTTGAATGAGTATATAATCACAGCATTTAAAATCAGATATCACAAATCTAATAAGACATGTAAATAATAATCCAAAACATGATCAATACATCATAACTGAAATAATCATAATGTCAACATAGCTCAAAACACATGTCTAAAATAACCATCGAACATAATCCATCAAGATCCAGTAAAACATAAACCATAACATACTAGTCCAAATGTCTCAAACTGAGAATATGCAAATAAGATTCACAATTGTTCCAGAACTGACAGAGAGCAAAAATGGAAATGACATCTAACACAAGCCAAAAAGCGAGGGGCATTACATCCTCCCCCCCTAGACCTAGGCTTACTCCTAGAAGCCTGCAAATATGTGAGGATATAACTCCCTCATCCTGGTAGCATCCTCCCAAGTAGCAGAGGTCTTGTCATTAGGGTCCCACTGGACCCTAACCTGCTCCATGTCTCTGCCCCTGAGAACAAGTCTCCTATGTTGAAGAATGCCTACGGGCTCCAAAGCCAACTGCCCATCCTCTACCTGTAGTGTAGTCCAATCAAGAACATGAGCAATATCTGGAAAGTAAGGTCTAAGTACTAAAACATGAAACACATCATGGATGCGTGAAAGGCTAGGCGGCAAAGCAAGGCGATAAGCAACAGGACCGATCCTCTCCAACACCTCAAAAGGTCCTACAAAGCATGGCGCTAGCTTAGAGCCCTTTCCATAATGGATTGGACTCTTTCGCGGTCACACACGCAGGAACACCCGATCCCCAACCGAAAACTAACGATCGATCCTATGAGCATCTGCATACTTTTTCTGTCTGTCCTGAGCTGCCACCAAATGCTCTCTAATCCTCTCAACCTACTGCTCCATATCTCTAAGCATATCAGGACCAAGAAGAACTCTATCCTCCAGACAATCCCAACTCAAAGGGGTCCTACAAGGACGACCATACAAAGCCTGAAAGGGAGACATGCCGATAGAACTGTGATATCCATTATTATAGGCAAACTCCACCAGGTATAGGTAATCCTCCCAATGGCTCTACTGATCCATCACATACATCCTCAGCATATCCTCGAGAACCTGATTAACCCTCTCGGTCTGACCATCAGTCTCAGGGTGATAAGCTGAACTAAAGTTCAGCTGTGTCCCCAAAGCATGCTGCAAGGAAGTCCAAAGGGCGGAAGTGAACACTGGATCCCTGTCGGAGATGATCCTACGAGGAATCCCATGAAGTCTGACAATGTCCTCCATGAACACTCTGGCTACTGTAGAAGCATTGTATGAAGCACGGACAGGAGAGAAGTGAGCTACCTTCGTCAACCTATCCATAGTGACCATAATAGCATCGTGTCGACGAGTGGATATCAGCAAACTGACAATGAAGTCTATCGAAATGATATCCCACTTCCACTCTGGAATCAAATGAGGCTGCAAAAGACCTGCAGGGTGCTGGTGCTCCGCCTTCACCCTCTGACACTCAAGACATCTCGACACAAAATCAGCAATATCCCGCTTCATGCCACTCCAAAAGTACAGCTGACGTAGATCTGCATACATCTTCTTGACACCCGGATGAGCAGAGTAGGGTGTCCGATGCGCCTCAGACAAAACTAAGGTACGAAGACCCTCAGAACTAGGGACATAGATACGACCCAAATGTCGCAAAAGGCCATCTGACTCAAACGAGTAACCAGAGAATCTACCATCTAAAGGTCTACCAGACTCAATCTCGGATCTCACCTCCTGACACCAACTATCTGCAGGAAGAGCAGCGAGAATCTGCCCTCTCAAACCAACTGTAAGGGAGACTGCTGAGATCTCATGCCTTCGATGACTAAGAGCATCCGCTACCACATTCTCCTTGCCCTGAATATATCTGACCTTGAAGTCATACTCGCATAGGAACTCCATCCAACACCTTTGCCTCGTATTCAAGTTAGGCTGCGTGAAAATTTATTGCAAACTATGATGATCACTATGCAGCTCAAACCGATGCCCTAACAGAAAATGCCTCCATCTCACCAAGGCATGCACAACTGCTACTAACTCCAGGTCATGAGTGGGATAGTTCAACTCATGATCCTTGAGTTTGCAAGACTCATAGGCAATCACGCGACCATCCTGCATCAAAACTGCTCCCAGACCCTCCAAGGAAGCATCGGTACAAACAACAAAATCTCTATCAGGATCAGGAACTGCTAAAATTGGTGCACTAGTCAACTACTCCTTAAGAGTCTAAAAAGCTGCCTGACACTACTCTGACCAAACAAACTTCCTCCCTTTCCTCTGAAGAGAAGTTATAGGATGGGCAATCCTCAAAAATCCCATAACAAAATGACGATAGTAACCTGCCAGTCCCATAAAGCTATGGACCTCAGAAACATTAGTGGGTGCGGGCCAGTCCATAATGGCTTGGATCTTCAAGGGATCCACCGCAATACCCTCTCCCAAGATGACATGACCCAAATACTTAACCTTTGACTGAAAGAACTCACATTTCAATAAATTGGCATAAAGCTGATTTTCTCTCAGACACTGCAATACCTGACGCAAATGCTCCTCATGCTCCTCCATAGTCCTTGAATAAATCAGTATGTCATCAAGAAACACAAGGACAAATCGGTCAAGATAAGTGTGGAATACACCATTCATCAAGCTCATGAAAACTGAAGGTGCATTCGTCAACCCAAATGGTACCACTATGAACTCATAGTGTCCATAACGGGTGCAAAATGTTGTTTTGTGAATATCTGCCTCAAAAATCCACAACTGGTGATATCCTGACTTAAGGTCAATTTTAGAGAATACCTTTGCTCCTTTAATCTGATCAAACAAGTCATCAATTCGAGGCAAGGGATACCTATTTCTCACTGTTACCTTATTGAGCTGTCGATAATCAATACATAGCCGCAGAGATCCATCCTTCTTTTTGACAAAGATCACAGGTGCTCCCCAAAGAGAAAAACTAGGTCATATGAACCCTTTGGCTAACAGCTCCTCCAATTGTAGTCGAAGCTCCTTGAGCTCTTGAGTGGTCATTCTGTATGGAGCTCGTGAGATAGGCTCTGCACCGGGAATTAGATCAACCCTGAAATCGATGTCACGCTTAGGTGGCATACCCAGAATATCAGAAGGAAAAACATCCGCAAACTCCCTCAAGAGTGGGTGATCATCAAGAGATGCCTCTTAACTCTCCTCCATCTCCAAATCACTCACCATTACTGCAAAAAGCTGACATCCCTGACGCATGCATCTCTTGAGTTGCATAGCGGAGATCATACGTAGGGAAATGGGTCTCTGAACTCCTACAACCTCAACCTCAGCACCAGAATCATCCACACATCTAACAGTCTTATGTCGGTAATCTATCACTGCCTGATGGGCCTCCAACCAATCCATCCCCAAAACTATGTCATATGAACCCAGGGGTAGAATGCGAAGGTCCACAGAAGTAGATAAAGAGCCAATCAACAAATCACACCTAGAAACTAGAGACTCAACTGCTATCTTAGCCCCGGAAGCTACCTCAACCTGCCACCTATCAACCTGCTTTGTTGCCACTAAGCCACAATGCTCCACAAGAGAAGGAGATATAAACGAATCAGATGCACCGGAATCAAATAAAATAGAAAATTCTATACCTCGCATGCGACCAGAAGTCTCCACCACGGTGCCCTGATGCTCTACCTGTCGGTCATCTACCGCTGCAAACACTCGGTGTGACCTACCTGCATCACCAACCGTCGGCTCAGATGCCGCCGGTCGATGTCCAAATCCTGTTGCACCCTTCTGTGGGCACTGCCTAGCAATATGGCCCTGCTGGCCACAAGAGAAACACCTGATGCCTCTACCAAAACCTCCGTCACCCCAGAAGGCACTAGACTGCTGGAAGCTGCCTCTGCTCACTGCGGACTACGTACTCTGAGCTGGCTGATCCAAACGGTTACGTTTATTGCACTGTCATGACCGGTCTTTCTTATTTTGAAACCTATTACCTTGTTGATGCTGAGAATTCTTCAGTTTGGACTATGGATACTGCTGCTGCTAACCACCCTTTGAGGGTGCATGAGAACCTAATGCCTGAGTGCGACCACCTCAAGAACCATATCCTGAAGATGGTGCACTACCAATGTGCACACCTGTATGCCCGCCAAGTGCCAAAGCCAAATTTTCCTCCACTAACCGAGCTTTCTCCACGGCAACCTCCATCGTCTTAGGTTTGAATACACGAACCCCTCCACTAATCTGGGCATTCAAGCCCCTGATAAAATGCTGCACCAACATAGACTCATCATCCCTAATGCCTGCATACTGTTTGAGCTCATAAAATCTGTGCTTATACTGCTCAACTATCATGGCCAACTGCCTCAGCTTGTGGAACTCATCTGCTCGACGTTGCCTCCAATGGTTAGAAAGAAAGTAGGCTCTGAATCTTTCTAAAAATAACTCCCAAGACACAGTGCTAATGTCCAAATGCAGCTTCTGCTCCTCTAGTCGCCACCAAGTCGACGCAAACCCTCAAAGATGCAGAATAGCACATCTGGCTTTGGTGTTGCTACCATACGAATGCATGGCGAAACACCTGCCTAAGTCTAATAACCAAGTTTCTGCCTCAAGTCCTCTACCAGCTCCATCAAATATGGGAGGGCGTGCTCTTAGAAGATCCCTCATATGGCTGGCTAGGGTGGCCTCCTGCTCAGCTGTCAACTCTCTATGTCTAGGAGACCTCTCTCTCTCTCTAGGACCCCGCTGGTCTACCTCTTGCTCTCCTCGGGTCTGCCTACCCTCCTGTCTAGGACCTAAAAGGGCAAGGGCCTCCTCAAGAATCTGTCTCAACTGCGCTCCATCAGGTTGATCCTGACCCCCCATGTTCTGACCCCCGCCTTCATGGGCACTTGACTGAGGAGAAATGGGAGGAGGTGTACCGCCACCACCCCTCCCACGACCCCTACCTCTGCCCCGACCTCGGCCCCTACCTCTAGGCATCTTCCTACAGCACCAAAGGCATTTATTACGTTAAAAAGAAACATCAACAGGAGTAAAAACATTCTATAGAGTTTAAGCACTAGGTTACATAATGGGCTCAAGCATAACTAGGGTACCCAGTGTTTAAATTTGGCTCTGATACCAAATGTAATGCCCTGTCATGCAACCCTAGAGTGATAGTTTAACCAGAGCGGAAAACAGAACTATTTTTTTTAAAGCAATAAAATACAAAACAGGATCCAAAGATATTATAAACACATAAAAAGGAAAAGTACACTTCTAACCACTCTAGGGCAACATAACCGCATTAGGATGAAATAAAACCATATGAATGATAACATCAATCTGTAGAGGTAACTAACCCAATAGCTTTTTACAACCACAATATAGTTTGATTACATAGGCTCAGTTCCAAATTTCATGATTACAAGAATACAAGATTGCAAGAGTACAAGATTGCAAGAATATAAGATTGCAAGAGTACAAGATTGCAAGAATACAAGATTCCAAGATCGATCTCGTTGATTTACAAAATAGTACATAAGAAGATATACAACACTGCTGAAGAATGAAAGCCTCCTGAAACTGGAACATCTCCGCACAAAGCTCAAACTGAATCTTCAAGAAAACCAATGGATAGCTCTACCTCCCAACCATGTGAAACCCTGAGGTCCACCCCTCCGAGCTAGGAGATACACAACGAGGATCCACTAGGTCAATGCTACAACAAAGAGACATCAGAAGGTACAGACTCCTCAAAGGCATACGAGATAACAAGACTGTATAGGCATGACAACACTCCACCAGACAACACATACATCTAATCAAAACCAAGCCGAACATCAAGACTATACTCCAGAGGTAACAACAAAATCAAGAGAATAAAACTAAGTTGCGTAAGGAGAGTGTCATCGCATGGTCCTAGCATGGGTTACCCAGGCTTTCTAACACCAGAAGCTGGCCCCCATCTATGGTGACCCTGGCAGCCCTCTCTAGGCACTGGCCCCATAGGGTGACACATGCGGGACTGACGGGTCCTCTCATGGAGACAAGGAGGCCAGCCTTACCAACCAAGCCTTCTCATCCCATCCTTAGCCTACGAGAGCACTCAAGGCATGGGTGAGGAATCTTGTTAAACTTGGTAAATGTGTGCTACCCCAACCCTCCTAAGGTTATAAGTTTTCCACCAGCTCATAACTTCCATGGGGTTACCCAGGTAGCCTCTCACTAGGCACCAGCCCCACCATAGAAGCCACTCCCTTAGCAACTCCAAACCACACAACCATCATGAACAAAGATAAGGTATAACACGGCATCAAACCATTACTCTTGTCATTCACTTGTTTAGGCAATATAAATCCCAATGCCTTGATATGTCACAAAGGTACAGGAATCCAAGAACTACCCCTCTGGAGTCAGGTGCACAGGTACTAAACCACATATAAGTTCCCTATCCATAATGGGTGCAAGGGTTTAACAACTTGACACTAAAAGCAACATGTGATTCAAGAGAGAACTAATAATGAAATAGAACAATATCCAACAAGCAACACTTCCGCGTATTAACATCAATAACACCTGACACCCCTCAAGGTTCCCACTTCACAACCAAACCAAAACATAGACCACCCTTCACCCCATAGTAACATAACAATCAAAACAAGCATAAGGACACGGCCAGGAGGAAAGACGAGCAAGTGGGGTTCTAAAACTCATAACTAACATGGAATTACATAGGAAAACTTCACTTCTCTAAAGGAATATTCCAAACCCTAACAATTCCAAACATGTATTCTTATCTAAAATTTATTAACTGCCATTACAACCAAGTTATAAATATAATCATTTATTTCCAAAAGCATAACACCTCAATGCTAATGAACCAACTTTAACTTCCAAGACATCTATAATCACAAAACATAGCTTTTCATCAACTACCCACAATTAATAGGAAAACAACTAAATAAAATTGTTATCTATAAACATAATATTCTTACTAACAATAAATACCTTACGATCCCTACCAATAGCAAGAGCAGCACTTATAACTATAATTCCCTAAAAACTACCAATTGCAAAAGCAACACATAAAACTATAATTCCCAATAAAAATAATGACTCATCAACTAACATAATACAGTTTAATCATTACCACCCCATTAGATTAACTTACCATCTACAAGTAATTATTCATAGCAAGCATGACTTTCATCGACCTCAACCCAACTATAATCTAAATTCAACACTATACGTATATTACTATGCAAGAAAAATTATTAATTACCACACCTACAAACTGTTGCAAGTATGAGGTGAGCCAGTGTTGTCATTGATGTCAACATACTCATATTGCATTGACAAGAAGGATTTGATGAGCTGTGTGCTGAGGATATTGAGAAAATTAGCCTCAGTCAGGAACAGTGAAGAACAGTGATGAGAAGAAGGTAAATGTACTGTATAGGATGAGAACCGGAGGATGCGGATTAAAGGGTTAGTAGATATGAGTCTTGAGATGCTACAGTTAAGATTTCAGAGGTCCGCATGAAGATCTGAAGGAGTTGTGGCTGCCGGTATAGAACCGGGTCTGGCAAGTATCCAGAGGTGATAGAAGATCACAAAAAGGTCCGGTGAGGTCCGGAATTGTATCATCCTAATCTGCGGATTGGACTGAGTGTTTGGGATGTCCTTGTGATGTGTCATCCTGATTTGTGTATGATTTGGAGGTCTGGAAGTACCTCTTGCATTATGACAGTGGCGACAGACTGTGTTCTTGAAGTTCCGGATGAGGAAGACAAGAGATCCCAGTAAGTAGAGGAAGTGCGGATGTATCCGGACCTTCAGACAGGCTTGTGAAGGTTCTTGGATCATGTTTAGGTTGTGTTGTTGGTCCGTATTGATGGTAGAGCCTGGAATTGAAGTTATTCTTCCAGATGAAGTTCTTGCTCTGTGTAGCCGACCGGATGAGTTGTTCATCCTGCGAATGTTCTTGTGATGGCCGACCGGATGTGTTATTCATCTTGCGGATACTCCTATGGTTGTTTGCCGACTTAGATGTTTGTTCCTAAGTTGATGTCTTGTATAAATAACGGTTTGTGAGTTCATTTCAAGGTGTGGTATGAGGATGAGTATGGTATAGCGAAGAAACGTGCGAAAGGCAGAGCAGAGATGGTTGGGCTTAATTGGAACTAATCCGGACATGGTAGAGATGTCATTCTCCAGTTCAAGACTGTGATTTTTATCACTTTGTAGACAGTGTGTCTCCTTGTAGGTAGTGGGCCTCTTTGTGAGCAGTGTGCTCGGGCAGTGAGCCCTTATTGGCATGTGCCATTCATTTTTCTTTATTCTTCTAACAGAGAATAATTCTTGGGTTAATCACCCCGTGGTTTTTCCCTTAACCGGGTTTTCCACGTCAAAATATTGGTGTTCAATGTGTTGATGCTTATCTGCTCTTGTGTTTATGCATTATGCTTCCATGGATGATTGTTTGATATACTGCTAACTAACAACAGAGAATTAAGTGTTTGAATGAGAAGAAGTTTCATACAACTGATTCACCCCCCCCCCTCTCAGTTGTGTGCCCTAGATCCAACAATTGGTATCAGAGCCAAGTTCCTCTGATAGGAGCTTAACCGCTTGAGGAGATCCAGGATGTCGTCATACAAGAAGGATAGTCCGAAGTTCGATGGAACCAACTTTACTTTCTGGAAAGGTCGCATGAAGTGTCATTTGGAATGTATGGGAAAAGCATACTTGGCTATGATTTCTAAACCATATATACCCCCACAAGGTGGTCCGACAACTCTGAATGAAATCACAGAAGCTGAAAACAATCTGCGGACCAAGGAAGCTCTTCTAAGCGCATTGAATGACTCAGATCTCTCGAATGTCATTGACCTACCAACTGCATATGAGATCCTAACTAAACTGGAACTTCTGTATGAAGGAGATGAGTTTGTCAAAAGTGCAAGATTGCAAAGTCTGAAAGGGAAATTTGAAAGATTGAAAATGAGAGATGATGAAAACATCACTACCTTTATGCCAAGAGTGAATGAGCTGGTATGTGGAATCAGAAATGCTGGTGGAACTTTAGATGAAAATGAGATTGTCTGCAAAATCTTAAGATCCCTTCCTGCTGCCTACAAAATCAAAGTTGTTGCCATTGATGAATTCAGAGCCCACACAACTGTCACAAGAGAACAACTGGCTGGCAAACTAGCTGCATTTGAAATGACCGAGTTTGGAGATGATCCGCCCAAGACTGAATCTGCTTTCAAAGCCAGTGCCTATGTGAAAGGCAAACAGAGATTTGATCCGGGTGAAAACTCATCAAGGAAAATGTCATGGTATGATCAAGCAAGAAGAGACATGGAAGAAGAAGAAGCAGAAACAGCTCAACTTGAAGCCCTCATTGCAAAAAGACTGCCAAGAGGATCCGGTAAGTATGAAGGAAAACTACCCTTTAAGTGTTTCAACTGCAATAAGATTGGTCATTTTGCCTCAAGATGTCCGGAGAGATCTGCAAGATCTAATACTCACAGACAAAGGTTTCAAAAGAATTGCTATTATGTTCATGAAGAAGATGACAATGAAGGAGTAACAGATGATGAATCAGAACCAGGAAACAAATCCGGAAATGAGTGGGTGTTTATAGCCATCAAGGAAGAAGATTCCATGCTCTCTGAATCTGTCAATCACAAAGTTGTTGAAAAAGCCTTGGCTGCTCAAGTGGAAGAAAAGGATGATTGGGTTATTGACAGTGGATGTTCTCACCATATGACTGGTGACAAGAATAAGTTCTTAGACTTGGAAAGATATGAAGGAGGAATGGTAAAGTTTGGTGACAATTCTACTGGCAGAATCAGAGGTAGGGGAACTATTTCCTTTGATGGTAAGAGCAAAACAGGAAATGTACTGTATGTTGAAGGATTGAAGCACAATCTTCTCAGTGTTGGTCAGTTAGTGGACAAAGGCTATGATCTCCGGTTCAAGAATGGAAAATGCAGAATCTTTACAAGCTCCAGAACTGAAATTGCATCTGGTACTCAGACAAGAGGTAACATCTTTCATCTGGTTGGTTCAAATAAAAGTTGTTTGTTTGTTCAAATTGATCAGAGTTGGTTATGGCATAGAAGAATGTGTCATGTAAATTTTGATAACATCATCAAAATAAGCAATACTCAGGCTGTGAGAGATCTTCCAAAGTTGATGAAACCTACAAATAGTGTGTGTAAAGAATGTCAGTTAGGCAAACAAAGTAGAGTCTCTTTTAAAAGCAAAGATCAGTCTTCTACCGGATTGTTGGAATTAGTACATACTGATCTATGTGGTCCGACAAGAATCAAGAGTCTGCAAGGTGATAGATATTTCATGTTGTTAATTGATGATCATTCCCGGATGATGTGGGTTACCTTTCTAAAAGAAAAATCAGAAGCTTTTGAGAAGTTCAAAATCTTCAAAGCTATGGTGGAGAATCAAACCGGATTGAAACTAAAGTGTCTAAGGTCTGATAGAGGTGGTGAATTTACATCTGGTGAATTCATTGACTTTTGTGAGAAACAGGGTATAAGGAGACAGTTGTCTGCTCCTAAGACTCCACAGCAGAATGGAGTAGTTGAGAGAAAGAACCGGACCATCCAGGAAGCTGCTAGGACAATGATGTTGGAAGCAAATGTTCCTCAAATGTTTTGGAAAGAAGCTATCAGCACTGCAGTCTACACTCTCAATCGAGTTCAAATCAGAAACAACACCGGTAAGACCCCCTATGAACTCTGGTTTGGCATCACTCCTACTGTGAAATATTTCAGAGTATTTGGTAGCAAGTGCTATATTAAAAGAGATGAAGATCTAGGAAAGTTTGATGCTAGAAGTGATGAAGGAATTTTCTTGGGCTACTCCACTCAAAGCAAAGCATACCGGTGTTACAACAAGAGATTGAGGAAGATGATAGAAAGCACCAATGTAAAGGTTGATGAAGGAATTGAGAAGCCTTCAAGATTTTATGAGTTTGATGAAGATGACCAAGACAGTGTTCAAGGACCTCAATCCTCTCCGGTGAGACAGAGTCAGCCTGATCCGGTAAATCAGGAAGAAGAGATAGGTCTCAATGAGCCTGATCAAGAAACAACAGTGCTGGATACTCCCAAAATTCCAAGGTATGTAAGATTGAATCACTCTGAAGATCAGATCATAGGTGACAGAAGCAAAGGTGTACAAACTAGAAGGAATATTGCTCAAAATCAGAATGAATGTTGTCTGATTTCAAAGATTGAACCTAAAACAATAGATGAAGCCTGCAATGATGAAAACTGGACCAAAGCAATGGAAGATGAATTGATGCAAATTGAGAAAAATCATACTTGGGATCTTGTTCCCAGACCTAGAGACAGGAATGTAATTGGAACCAAGTGGGTCTTCCGGAACAAACTAAATGAAGCCGGTGAAGTAATCAGAAACAAAGCTAGATTGGTCTGCAAAGGCTACTCTCAAATAGAAGGAATTGACTTTGAAGAGACTTTTGCTCCGGTGGCAAGAATTGAAGCAGTTAGATTACTTCTTGCATTTGCTGCCTTCAAAGACTTCAAGGTATATCAGATGGATGTCAAGTCTGCCTTCCTAAATGGTGATCTGGAAGAAGAAGTCTACATTGAACAACCGGATGGATTTCAATTGTCTGATAATAATGATATGGTCTGCAAGTTGAAGAAAGCTTTGTATGGATTGAAGCAAGCCCCAAGAGCATGGTATGAAAGGTTGGATAAGCATCTTGTGCAGATTGGATTCAACAAAGGTACTGCTGACAGTAACTTATATTTCAAAATTGATCATGAAAACATTCTGATTGTTGAAGTGTTTGTGGATGATATCATTTTTGGAGGAAGAGATAGTATGTGCAAAACTTTTGCCAATCAGATGAAAAGTGAGTTTGAAATGTCTATGCTTGGTGAAATGAATTTCTTCTTGGGACTGCAAATTACTCAAACAAAAGAAGGGATCTTCATTTCTCAGACCAAATATGTGAAAGAATTGTTAAGGAAATTTGGTATGGAAGACTCAAAGCCAATGAACACTCCTATGGCAACCGGATGTAAGTTAAGCAAAGATGATGATTCTCCAAAGGCAGATCAGACAAAGTATAGATCAATGATTGGTGGATTGTTGTATCTCACTCAAACTAGACCAGATATAATGCAGGCTGTTGGTCTTGTGGCAAGATTCCAGGCTGATCCTAGAGAATCTCATGTTATGGCAATCAAAAGAATTTTTAGATACTTGAAAGGAACAGTTGAGTATGGTCTATGGTATCCTAGAGATCCGGATTTCTCTCTTCATGCTTACACAGATGCAGATTGGGCAGGAGATGTGGATGACCGGAAGAGCACTAGTGGTGGAGCATTCTTTTTGGGGAAGAGATTGGTTTCTTGGCTAAGCAAGAAACAAGATGCAATATCTCTGTCTATAACTGAAGCAGAATACATTGCAGCAGCAGGTAGTTGCACTCAAATCTTATGGATGAAGCAGATGCTAAGAGACATCAAAGTTGAATATGAGGAGCCTATCACAATTTTCTGTGATAATTCAAGTGCAATTAATATTTCCAAGAATCCGGTATTGCATTCTAAGACTAAGCACATATCTATCAAATTTCACTTTTTGAGAGAACAAGTAAACAAGGAAGAAGTCAGATTGGAGTATGTTCCCTCCAAGGATCAGATTGCAGATATCTTTACAAAACCTCTTCCCAAGGACTCTTTTGAATATCTCCGAGAGAAGTTAGGGGTCATGGCCCCTCCGGTGATGAACTAAGATGCACTGATGTGCATCAGTCCGGTGGCTATCACAGTCATATCTTGTGATCCGGACTAATGGGGAGCTGCAACTAAGGGGGAGCAGCTGGTATGATTCTGATGCATGAGAATTGCAAGTATGTGCCCTTTGCCATTGATGTCAAAGGGGGAGAGAAGACATGTGAAAAACAAGTGGTTGATGATCAAAGGGGGAGCAGTAAAGGAAGAGAAGACATATGAAAAGTTGAAGTTCTTGTCTTAATGGTTTTTCACATCATATGTTGCCATCAATGACAAAGGGGGAGATTGTTGCAAGTATGAGGTGAGCCAGTGTTGTCATTGATGTCAACATACTCATATTGCATTGACAAGAAGGATTTGATGAGCTGTGTGCTGAGGATATTGAGAAAATTAGCCTCAGTCAGGAACAGTGAAGAACAGTGATGAGAAGAAGGTAAATGTACTGTATAGGATGAGAACCAAAGGATGTGGATTAAAGGGTTAGTAGATATGAGTCTTGAGATGCTACAGTTAAGATTTCAGAGGTCCGCATGAAGATCTGAAGGAGTTGTGGCTGCCGGTATAGAACCGGGTCCGGCAAGTATCCAGAGGTGACAGAAGATCACAAAAAGGTCCGGTGAGGTCCGGAATTGTATCATCCTAATCTGCGGATTGGACTAAGTGTTTGGGATGTCCTTGTGATGTGTCATCCTGATTTGTGTATGATTTGGAGGTCCGGAAGTACCTCTTGCATTATGACAGTGGCGACAGACTGTGTTCTTGAAGTTCCGGATGAGGAAGACAAGAGATCCCAGTAAGTAGAGGAAGTGCGGATGTATCCGGACCTTCAGACAGGCTTGTGAAGGTTCTTGGATCATGTTTAGGTTGTGTTGTTGGTCCGCATTGATGGTAGAGCCCGGAATTGAAGTTATTCTTCCAGATGAAGTTCTTGCTCTGTGTAGCCGACCGGATGAGTTGTTCATCCTGCGAATGTTCTTGTGATGGCCGACCGGATGTGTTATTCATCTTGCGGATACTCCTATGGTTGTTTTCCGACTTAGATGTTTGTTCCTAAGTTGATGTCTTGTATAAATAACGGTTTGTGAGTTCATTTCAAGGTGTGGTATGAGGATGAGTATGGTATAGCGAAGAAACGTGCGAAAGGCAGAGCAGAGATGGTTGGGCTTAATTGGAACTGATCCGGACATGGTAGAGATGTCATTCTCCAGTTCAAGACTATGATTTTTATCACTTTGTAGACAGTGTGTCTCCTTGTAGGCAGTGGGCCTCTTTGTGAGCAGTGTGCTCGGGCAGTGAGCCCTTATTGGCATGTGCCATTCATTTTTCTTTATTCTTCTAACAGAGAATAATTCTTGGGTTAATCACCCCGTGGTTTTTCCCTTAACCGGGTTTTCCACGTCAAAATCTTGGTGTTCAATGTGTTGATGCTTATCTGCTCTTGTGTTTATGCATTATGCTTCCATGGATGATTGTTTGATATACTGCTAACTAACAACAGAGAATTAAGTGTTTGAATGAGAAGAAGTTTCATACAACTGATTCACCCCCCCCCCTCTCAGTTGTGTGCCCTAGATCCAACACAAACAAAGTATAATACAGTCAGATTAAGAAATTGACTATCTATAATCATAAGCACTTAGAAGGATTTGAAACGGCCAGCAAGCAATTTAGCCACTATATTGAGGAGGTGGCGCACAGAATACGTCAGGGTCGGCGTATCCTGTCGATTTGAACATTTAACTACACACCAACTCTCTAAAACGAAATGCAATAGAGATGTGAAAACCTATGTCACACTATGGTTCTAACGAGGTCAAGGTTCCCAACCGGAAAGAATTATTTGAGGCGCAAAATAGAAAGGCACTAAGAACGGTTTGTCTGCAGCGACACACGCCAGCCACTAATGGTGCAAAAGAGGTTAATGGGGAGATGACTAAAAGTGAACTAAAAACATGTGAACACACACTGTCTAAACTCCTCCTTCGACGGCTGAAACATTGTTAGCAAGAGAAATTATCATTGTTGTCTTACCAAAAGACACATACAATTATCTACGTGAACGAACAACAAGCATAGGAAGCAGGAAATTACAGGAAACAAGACAACTTATCAAAAGGCAAGCATTGTGACAAAGGCGATGCGATGTGAAGACAACCTGCAACGCACTAAAACTATAGAAAAACTAAGTTGATGTCAATAAAATCGCTCTGCCTAAAATGGAAAAGCATGCTCAAGGGGTCTGATGGATCGGTAAAGAAAATCCTGCTTGGGTTTTTTTAGTCCCAAAATGCACAGCCCAGAGAGAGAAATGGCGGTGATATGAGGAACAGGTTCCATGGCATCACACGGCATAAAAAGCAGCAGATCAAGCAAACACCTGATCGATCCGGTAGATCGAGTTCACATCGTATTCGCAACTGGCATAATGAAGATTTAGTATAAGGAAATTTGCATGGTTCTGAACTCGACTCAAGGTTTGCTTTCTACACTCACCTTCTAGCTAAGATAACAGTATTTCTTTCCTTCCCTAACACTTTCTATAGCTCTCAGGGTATTCGGTTGAAAGGATGAACTAGTCGCTAATCAACTGAATGGACAACACTAGAGACCTATCACGGCATTTGGATAGGCAGGAAATATAATTGCAGAAGCGTCCACAGATCAGAGAAGGAGTGGAGTTTAAGGCTTGATAACAAAATCTAAGCTACAAGGGAAAAGGTCAAAGGGTTATGTACCCAAAAGAATCATATCATCCATAAATAATCGGTGTGCTCTCAGAATTTCACAAGGCAATTTCTATGATAATGGCAAATATAAGGTGAAAATCACAATGACTAACAGAGACCAATACTTGCACATCGGTTGAAGGATAAAACCCCAGAGCTCGTGAGCAGATGCAATGCCTTCACTGACGTAACGAATGCAACAATAAGAATACAGGCTTCATGGCAAAATCCTAGAGGATAAATAACGATACATTTTCTGTTGGGTTGCAAGAATGTCATTAGAACAATGGCGAAAGAATACAGAATACACAATTTGATTTAAGGAAATTTGAAAGATGATCAGTTTCAGAGTCAAGGTGGGAGTAACACAGGCAACCAGAACCACTCAGATTTATTAAAACAAAAACACAAGGGAAGAGGATTAATTTGTCCCAACACAATAAAACTCAACCAGAAATATGCAAAACATACCCGGATCAACTTGAATAGAAGCCTCCAACTCTATGGTATTCCCGCATCCAACTCTCTGATTTTTCCTCCCTGCCTCCTTTCCCTTAAAAAGAAAAGACCCCCCTAAAAGAATGGTTCAGCTCTCAATTAATGCAGGCATGCAACCGTTGCCACCCACCCACTCCCCGTGAGTTACAGAAATTTGCTATTCCCCGGAGATTCCCAAATCCTCCAAGATGAAATAGACAACCCCCGGCATTAATTCCCATATCCTAAAAATATTATGAACCAACATGACCACTAATTATTCATAACCTCCAAGTAATACAAAAAAAAAAAAAAAAAACCTTCGGACAATAGAATATAATTCTCATTTATTATAAGATTTAGTCAAATCCAAATTACAGCTATTAACAAAATTATCTGACCATAAGAAGAAGAAAAATCAACATTATTAAAAACACTAATTCATCAAAGGATCTTCCCACCATACAGGAAAAATCAATTTAACATAATAAAACACAACTCATCAATACACCACGACACAAGATAACCAAACATAACAAGACAATGACCGGGTGTCCCAACATGACTCGAGACCACACAAAAGACAAGTATCGACCTAGTGGATTAGACCTCATGGTATCTCCCACCATAATATCCATTAATTAAAGAACCCGCTCAAACCTACTATATTAGGTGGAGTCAAGGTTCGGTACCTACAGCCTGCATCCAAACAACTTGTTGTACGATCAAATACATATATGTCTGCACACGGAGAGTCAGAGAATCATGGCGTAGTAGGGTACTCGAAGCGAGTAATGCTGCACCGTCCCTGCTCTTGAATGAGTATATAATCACAGCATTTAAAATCAGATATCACGAATCTAATAAGACATGTAAATAATAATCCAAAACATGATCAATACATCATAACTGAAATAATCATAATGTCAACATAGCTCAAAACACATGTCTAAAATAACCATCAAACATAATCCATCAAGATCCAGTAAAACATAAACCATAACATACTAGTCCAAATGTCTCGAACTGAGAATATGCAAATAAGATTCACAATTGTTCCAGAACTGACAGAGAGCGAAAATGGAAATGACATCTAACACAAGCCAAAAAGCTGGGGGCATTACAAAAGATCTATGTCATCTTAACTTGATTTCTCTAGTTAGAGTATATTTCTACTTTTTTTATGCTAAAATCAACTTTGGAGCCCCAAAAATTACACTTTTGTGTCCTAAAGCACAAAAATTGCATTTTTGAATTTTTAAGACTAGGATGCAATGCAAGGTTGAAACACCTTTCCTAATAGTTTAATGGATATAATCACTTGTTAAATTACCTCATCTTCAATTTGAGATTTAATCTTAATTCTTGCATAATTCTCTTGGTAAACTTAACAAGTCCATGATGTGAATCTTATATACCTAAATATATCACTAAGCCTCAATGTTTAGTAGCCAAGCCAATGTCAAAAATTATTAATGCTCTATTTTTTTTGTAGAATTAACCATGAAATGTTGGTTTCTTAGCTATTCAATAAGGTAAATCATTAAGTCGATTATGGTATTCTAAATTGTTTATAAAAAGTAGTTAAGTCAGCCTATCCTCAAACCTTGTAAAGGAAACAATGGTTGTATGCTAGCTTTCTATGTCTGAATGTATTGAAGATGAAGGTCTAAAATCTAGAACACTCAACATTATTACAATTCTCTTCATATAAGTAAAAATTATAAAGATCATGTTTTGTAATCCTTAACTCCATGAAGTCTATCTTGGTTTTGAATCTATGTCAAATAGTCAAACCTAAGAAAAACTTATGTTTCAATCTATCAAGTGAATTATAAACTAGTGATTGATTAGAGTTAATCATGTGTTGATGCATGTCCCCTCAATGGAAATATAGACATTTCCCTTGTCAAAAACCAAAACTAAAACTATGTTAAGTTAAATATTATAACAAGGATCCCTACATCCACCAAGAGTCTCAGGAATAAAATTGTATAACATTCAGACCAAAGATCTCGAGTAAGATTGATCTTATAAATTATTTGCATCCATATGGAATTCTAATTATAATATGTTAAGTCTAAAACTAAGAAGTCTAATAGGTTAGAATTTCTAAGGATGATCATGTTTGCAAGATGTCATGAGCTATAATGTCATGAGAGTTATGGACTTGAGAGCTTGTGCATGTCAAAATTTATAGATCTCTCACATCCATGGAAGTATTGAGAAGAACCTTGACTCCTAATTTCACCAAGCATTTCCATAGATATTGATTTATCAAACTAAATTTTGCATGACATGTGTCCATGAATGAACAGTAACTAAGACTCGATAATTGTTAATATGTAACCAAAATTAGATTGTGCTAGTTTATATTAGTCTATAAGGAGTCTTACATTTTTTCCAGGTCTTGTAGAGATACTGGCATATAGAATCCAAACTTGAGAACTCAAGAGAGATAGAGTTAATAATAAAATTCACCTCCACAAGATTCTAAAAGGTACTCATAGCCCAACCTTGGGGATCAATGTGTTTGTCGATTCTTCAAAGTCACTCTCAACTATTGTTCTATTAGGGTTAATGTCACCTTGATGCATGTGTCCAGAAGAAATATTAGACATAGTCTTTTTATATATTGAGCCTTGAACCTAAGGTCCTTAAATTTTCAAACCCAAAGCATTGAATAGGTTATAATTGTTAAAATTGTAGTGTCTATAGCAGGGAATAAGTTAAATTTCTGTATGAGAAGGTTGAGAGCTAGGAGATTGTGAGAACCAAAGTTGGCCATGTGTCTTCTTCATAGTATCCAAAGTCATAGTTGACGAAAATTCCTAGAGTCCATCCATTAAATAAAATTGATAGAAGAAAAATTTAAAGTAAATAGGAGAGTGCCAAGTGTTAAGATTTGAGTGACCCAATGGCCAAATGGCTATATAAGGAATACGTATCTATGTTAAGCCTATTTTCCCCTGACTACAAAATCTCAAATGCCTTGATCATGACTATCCATTCTTGTAGGTGCTTATTGACTAGTGTGAGAGCATGGATGGACATGAACCCATCTATGAATTCTTGAGCTTGATTCCATTATTAACATTGATAATTCAATTAAGATATAAGTAAGAAATAATTTCAAGCCTTGACTTACTAAAGGAAATTATTGTTGAATTGTAAGAACAAATTCTTTTGCTACAAATAAAATGGAAGAATAAATTGTTGAGTCTAGATAAGCCTATTTCCAACTCTCATGATATCTTGTTTAGGCAATGATAACTATGTCAAGTGATCAAGTGGTTAACTTTGATTTTTTTTTTTAAAGTAGTTTGATTTTTGGGAAAGCCCATTCTGGTGTTACATAATCCATGTCCACTTGTACAGATTTTATTCATTAACTAATCCAAGACTAGAGAAGAACGCATCCAAACATTACAGGCTTCAAGATAGTGACAGATAATATCAAAACCTTTCCAACAAGGTAAAGATGTCTTTCACAACATTATGTGAGGGTCTAGTTACACATTTTTAGTCTACTATAAACAAGAATGTGAAATTAACCATTATGGTTTTTGTGAAGGATAAGATGGGTTTCAATTAACACAAATACATCAAATTAGGGCTTCATTATTGGTCATCTAAATTGTATATTCCCACAAAATAGAATTCATTCATTGTGCGCAAATTTTTTTAAAAAAAACAATTTATAAATTTTCTTTGGACACACTAAAGCTCCCATATCCTCTATTAATTGAGTCTCCAAGAATTTTTGACACAAAATAACTTTTTCTCAAAAATCTTTAAATACAAACTTTCATTTCAAAAAAGGAAAACATATCACTTGATAGTAATTTTTCAAAAACCTTAAGGGAAACATTAATAACTTCCCTCAATCCTCAATCTATTACATAACATAGAGAATCACAAAAATAGTCCAATCCACTTCTCTTTCACACAAAATATTAATCATTTTGTCACACCCATAATACATATAAATCATTCATTTTTTCCCTGGTTTGAAAATGCAAACTTCTTTCACTTTTCTTGATCTCAAATCTACACATGGAACAATGAATTGAAAATGAACTCTTTTTGCTTATATGCCAAAATTTAAAAACAAGCTATCCTAATGAACTTTTTCATAACTGGCTAATTAAATCATTTTTGCCTTTTTTCTTAACTAGATTTATACAAATTATAGAAATTAGAAAATAATAAAAAGCGAGGAAGGAAAAAAGAAAAATTATAATGCACAGTTGAAGAGAAGAAAGAAAGAGAGTTTATCTGGGCGGGTATTTTGAAATGTTTGAGAGTGATTGGCGGTAAAATAGATTTTAGAAACACACTAACAAAATAATCAGGCAATTTCATAAACTAAAGCGGTCAGGTTTACACATTCTCCTCACTTTCACAACGGCTTCTGCCATGACTGTATATGTGTCAATTGCTAGTAGATCTTCAGGACTCAATTCATGAAGAGGAAATCTCAGAATCCTAGGCTGTATTTTGCTTGTTTTCTAATTGCTTGTGCGGTTTAGGTTTACAAGCATTCGTTGTTCTTTGAAAAATTCCCTCATGAAAAATTTAAAAAAATGTGAAA
This sequence comes from Cunninghamia lanceolata, assembly GCA_027924645.1. Classification (NCBI taxonomy): domain Eukaryota; kingdom Viridiplantae; phylum Streptophyta; class Pinopsida; order Cupressales; family Cupressaceae; genus Cunninghamia; species Cunninghamia lanceolata. Next base: position 12,942,917 of record BSBN01000233.1, on the reverse strand, counting down.
GGACGTTTGAATAAAGGAAGATGGAGAACTGCCGCTTGAAATGAATAAAAAAAATGTATGCCAGGCCGCGGGCGTGTCAATCAAAGATAAGTCAACGCCCATTTAAGATTTATTAACATGCCATACAAAAATAAACAAACATTTTAACGGGTGTGGGAGTAAAGATATGTTAATGTGCTTAAATTAAAATGAACATTTGAGTAGGGTACAAGTGTTTAGCATATTAAATAATAAAGAATATTTGTTTGATTCTTAAGTTATGAGATAGATTAAGATTTTGATTAAGAGATAGGTTATGTATGGAGTATCAAACGATATAAGCATATGTATATCTTATAAGGGGAATTTTCATTTCATAAAAAATATATACAGAGTTATAGAGGGATAAGGGAAGACCTTTGAAAATTGTACAAGGGTCACATGAGGAGATATGAATTGAATTTTTTAATTAATAGAAAAATGGCCTATAAAAGGGGAAAGGCTCAAAGAGAAGAGGTTGTTGATAGTTGTTGTAATTCTCTCCTTCTGTGTTCGCATCTTTGTAAATAAAATTGACATTTTAGTTTGTATTCTTGGCAAGTTACTTGGATATGTGCATCGAAATGGGGGACCAAAAGGGGGTTAAAATTGGCCATTTTTTTCTTGAAATCAATAAAAGTTCATCTTGGATGGAAAGTTTAAGATAGTCACACTCAAAATTTAAAAATGTGACAAGAACAAGATTACTTGTGGCAAGAATCTATTTTTCTAAGCTGTTATTTTTTTAAATGACAGATTAACAGGGTCAAATAGAGGGAGCATGCAAAGGTAAAGAAATCCTTAGGAAGTTAGGGATAGATAATATGATAGTGATAGATAGTGATTGATAATATCAAGACCTTTTGATAGTGATAGATAGGGATAGATAATACGATAGGCATAGAGAGACAGTTAGAAAGAGAGAGAGGTGGGAAATAAATTTTACATTATGCACCTTGTGGACTGAACTGATGTCGCTAACATTGGGGTCGGTAAGTGAATGCTAGTGGAGGTGTCTTTTTGGTGGTCAAATATCTCAATCCTTTTGGGCTACATTAGACCAGAGAGTCTCTTAAGAGCCCTAAGACCAAAAATGTGTCAAACTTTGGACCAATTGATCTAGATCAAATTGTGGCACCAAGGAATGTCTCGTTTGCATGTACATGTGGATGTTGGGTCCACCTACAATTATCTATCTCATTTTTTGCTAAATTCAATCCATTTTCCTATGGTGACAAATGTAATATTGAAAAATGCTTTAATTTAATTCAGTGAAATGGTGCCAGGAGTAAAATTTTGCATTCCACACCCCATAGGACCAAACTAACAGTGCCAACATATGGGTTAGTGAATACTAGTGGAGGTGTCTTTTCAGAGGCCAAGCATCCCAATCCTTCTAAGCTACATTAGTTTGAGGGAGTCTCTTAAGATCCCTAAGAACAAAAAGTGCCAAACTTTAACTCATTTATTCTCTCAAACCGTGCCACTTAGGAATGTCTCATTTGCTTGTAAAGGTGGTGTTGGATCCACCTACAAATGCCTACCTCAGTTTTTGCTAACTTGAATTTATTTGTCTATGTTGGCAATGAACACAATGTTGCAAAATGCTTTAGTTTTATTTAGTGAAAGAGTGCTAGGAGTGAAATTTTGCATTTCACACTTTGTGGAACAAAACCAATAGTGCCAACATGTTAAGGTGGGTGGATGAATACTAGTGGAGGTATCTTTTTGGTGGCCAAGAATCCCAATCCATCTAGGCTACATCATATTGAGAGAGTCTCTTAAGATCCCTAAGACCAAAATAGTTCTAAACTTTAGTATGTCTATTATCTCAAACTATGGCACCTAGGAATGTCTCATTTGTATGTACAGGTGGATGTTGGGTCCAACTACAAATACCTACCCTAATTTTTGCTAACTCAAATTCATTTGTTCATAGTGGTAATTATAAGGAAGATAAAGTAATAGAACAACTTCCTACGCTAATCTTGAGAGAAGGATTATGCAAAACTTTTCAAATATTTTCATAAATAGTAGCCATACCACAACACAATGATTTATGTGAGAGAAACCCTTTTAGGAGAAAAACCCCATAGTCTAAAAGCAGCCCAATATATAATTCAAAAATCTTAACAAGATTACAATATACTTGTAGAGAAAACCTTCATAGGAGTATCACCAACCAAAGATCTAGAGGCAACTTATATATATGACTCTCACACACAACCTCCATCAAGTAAAAACCTAATATATAGGATGTACAATACATAAAACCACCAAATGATCTAATTAAAAACCATGAGCTAAAACCACCCAAAAGTGGCACCCAAATCCTTAAGGTTCCATTATCTCCAATCACAGATGCCTTATGATATGTCATAACATGTATCATAAGTTGGTCAACACATGTAACTCCCCCTTACAACTCTTTTCCATTTCCAACACATTTTTATATTTTCCAACGCAAGAGGCCATAACTTTTCATCTAAGAGACCAATTGAGCCTATTTTTAAAAATTGAAGTTCTTGAAGTGATCCATGCAGATTAGCCACTATTGCAAGTAGTTTTGAGCAACCTGGAATAGTTATTTTGGTTATAAAATAACTCTATAACCCAGAAACTAAGTTTATTCATTTTATGACCTAAAAAATCACATTGTTTTAATCGCAAGGTTGAGACACTTTTTTGAACATTCTCCCACTTGTCAAACACATTGCAAGAGAAAAAAAGGAGTATCAATACCATTATATAATAATTAGGGGCTGAAATGGCCTTGGACTTTGAATATCATTTGAACTTTTCTATGCTCACGAGTTTACTTAATGAATTTGCAACATTCATCAAAGTCTCTACCTTAACTAGCTTCGCATTGCCATCCTTAATAATTTCTCTCACAAAATGATATTGTACATCAATATGCTTGGTCTTGGCATGAAAATTGGGTTTTTAGCTAAGTAGATCACACTCTAATTGTCATAATAACTAGACCAAATTACACCCTATTTTATTGAAATGTTTGAACACAATGTCTTAAGCCAAATGGCTTCTTTACAAGCATGAGTAACTACCATATACTTAGCCTCAATAGTGGACAAAGAAACCAAAGCTTGTTTCTTACTCATCCAACTAATTGCACCACCAAATAAAGTAAACACATAAGCACTGGTAGATCTTCTGCTATTAACATCACCTACCCAATCTGAATCCAGATAACCACAAATATTAAGAGAATGTTCATCTCCTATCAAATTACCATGATAATACAAGAAATATTTTGAGGTACCTCACAAATATTTGAAGACTCTTTTAACTATATCCCAATAAACTCTACTAGGATTAGACATATATATCTGGAAAGATCTCCCACATCTTGGGCAATGTTTGGGCTAGTACAACCCATAGTATACATCAAACTTCTAATTGCACTTTGGTAAGGCACTTTGGTCATGTCTTCCATCTTCAGTGGGGATGTTGGATATTATAAAGCAAATAACCTTGTTCCTATAATAAGAGGAACACATAATTGTCTACAATCCTACATGTTAAACCTCTATAAAACTTAATTGATATAGTTACTCTAGCCAAGCCATAGTTTTATGTTCACTCTATCTCTTTTTATTTCCATACCAAGAATATGTTTAGTTGCACTAACATCTTTCATTTTAAAATTAGCTACAAGTTGAGACTTTAGTTTTGAAATCATTCCTCTTTCTTTACTAATAAATAGCATCTCATCAACATATAATGCAATAAATAGGAAATGATTACAATCATATTTACAATAAACATAGTTATTTCATTTAGAATGATCAAATCTGAAACTTCATTTAGAATGGTCAAATCCCAAAGTCAACCTATATGTATCATATGTCTGGTACCACATCTTAGGACTCTAGTTTATGCCATACAAGAATTTCTTCAATTTATAAACTAAATTAATTTTACCTTTCACCACATAGTGCTCTGGATGTGTCAGATAAATAACTTCCTCCAAATCACCATGAAGGAATGTTGTTTTCACAATATGCTTAACCTCTAGATCATAAGTTGTAGCAATAGAAAGCAAGGATCTAATGGATGAAATTTTTTCAATAGGAGAAAATATCTCACGTAATCAACACCATCAACTTGAGAGTAACCTTTCACAACCAGTTATGCTTTGTACTTTTCAATACCTCCATCTAAACCAATCTTTTTCTTGAACTCCCATTTGCAACCAACAAGTTTTCATCCTATTGGAAATGGTACTAGGTCTAATGTATCATTCTTTTCCAAAGATATCATTTCTTCATCAATGGAAATTTTCCAAAACTCTGCATCATTCATACTTAATGCCTCTTCTATAGACCTTAATTCATCCATGTTAGTATTTAACACAAAGATACATTTCTATTCATTAGGTGAATATCTTTCAGGTGGTTGTCTATGCATTATAGACCTTTAAACAAGTTGGGGTGGATGTTCTTCCTCCTTTTTTGAATATTTAGAGATAGATGAGCTCTCCTCAACTTCTTGTCTATCTAAGGGTCTCAATTCAACTTTCTCAAGTGTAGAAGGAAATTGAATCACATCTTTCTATTCACTTTGTTCTAGTTGCAATGTAATAAAATAAGGATTAGTTTCCCTATAAATCACACTTCTACTATATAGTGTTAGTGTATATATATTTCTTATATATTATACACATAGGCATAAGCCTACTTAGGTGAGTCATTTTACAATCTTAACACATGTCAAGGTTGTTAGGAGGTTAGTTGAGGAGTCATCAAGTCTCCCACTAAACTAGCCACTCACGCTAGTTTGTAGGGAGTCAACTTGATGACCACTCTTAGTTGTGGAGTCTTTCTCTAAACTACTAACTACCTTTGGTCTCCTATATCTATACGCTCTTTTGTCTAATCAATATACTTCAAACATTGTGATCAGCATTCGTCTTATTGATTCTACGAATTCTTCATATAGTACCTTCTGTGTAATAGGATCCCAAAGCTTGTATCTTTTCATACCATAATTGTAATTGATGAACATACAATTCATAGCCTTATTTTCCATCTTTTGGAACAAGTGCATATGCCTCACTGTTAGCTAGAAAAGAGAGACTAGCTCAATAGATCAAACTAGGTTAAACCCTCTTCTATCCAACATTAGGACACAAGTCAAGCTTGGCTTCTACCCAAGAAGGAGAGCCAAACTATAGGGGCTTTGTCCCTTTTGTTTTATTAGAGGAGAATCAACCAAAATCAACCAATCAAACTAGGACAAGACAAGAGACCCTAATTGAGCAAGATTGGAGCGCGACAAACTGTTGGAAGCATAAACCCATAAGCTGAATGAACAATAGAGATTAGGGAACAATTAAAAACCTAGATCCAGGAGAAGAAATGCCCAGGACTAGGGTTCTTGGGTGCCCTATATCCTGATTAGGGTTTACAGAAACTAATGCCTTCACTAGGTTTGTACCTATAAGCTTTATGTCTTCTTCCTGGAGATCACCTTTTGAAAATTATGGCAATGAAAAAAATGGTTATATCTTTGTACTTTCTTCAAGATATTGCAAAAATAAAATAAAAAGTAATAATTAGTTTAACTTGGATATTCTTTGTAATTTGCAAGATATCTTTACAAGGAAGAAGCAACTATTGTACCTTTTAGTTTGTATTTTATATGTTTTTTGCAGCATTGAGTTCTTGGATTACATTGTCCTAGTCTATTGTAAAAATTGGTTGCATTTTAAAGTCCCTCATCATGTATATTATTGTTGACTTGTCTTTAGTGTATTCTTCATATTGTACTTGTGTTAATGTAGAGAATATTTTGTCTAGTATATTTTTTTAACAGTTCACATTAAGGCTTTGTTTTGATAAAGTAAAAGCATAGGAAGGGCTCAGACCCATTACAAGGGAAAATAGAATTAAGATGTGCTTTTTTGTTCAATGCCTTTAACATGCAATTAAGATTTTGTGAGTAGGAAACTATACACATTTTCTTACATCTATTACAATGAACAATATCTGATTCTAATGTACCAAGACCTTGAATTGCTAGGTTACATCTTATGCAAATAGGTTTGAATGGTTTGAGTATTTGTTTGCAACTATTAAGTTTCTCTCAACCTCTAGTCAAAAATAATATGATATAGATCGTATTTACTTTGTATTTTGTTTTAACTAGTTAAGTATATTTTTTTGGAATGGTTGTTTACCTTGTTAACTATAGAAAGTAATGTACTTGAGCCTTCAAGTAGTCGTATTGGTATTAATTTGGTGATGAAGGTTAACTGAGTTGTGTAGAATGTGATATCATCACATCTATGTGCTAGAACTATGTTTTAGAATAGCATGAAAGGATTTTTATTTACTAGTAGTTTTTATTTAGTGGATTGGTACCAAGTTTGAAAGACTAATGTAGGTGAAGTTGTCATTTTCCAGCAAGATTCTATTAGTATTTGAAAAAATGTGTAAAGGAATCTAAGTTTTTCATGAAATTGTAACGAATGTAGTCAAAATTACAATTGCTTTGTCCATATCTAAGTTTCCATCTTTCATATGAAGTGTTTGTTGTTCCCATAACTTTCATTGTTATTACAATTGTAACAATATTGTCAATTAGATATGCATTATACTGACAGAAAGCTTTGTAATTCTTGTGTCGAGAATCAACTTGTATTGCTTAAAGATTCATGGAATGTTTTTATGGAGTTTGTAACACTTAAAATGAGGATGCAATACAGTCTTTATATTTGAAGTGTTACTAGATATCTTTGAAGTAACAACCATTTCACTTTTGGTATCAATTAAGTTAGCACGCAGTATCTTTATATTTTGGTGCTTGTCAATTGTTGTGACATGTCACAAGAATGTTTCCTTTTAATACCTATCCTTGTTTGTAATTATTTAACTCATCTATAGTTATGACATTGTCTATTATTACTCTTTGTCTACATCAAATAATTAAGCAACTTAAATACATAACACTCTCTACATATGTAGTATCAGAATCTAAAACAAATTTTAATGTTTTAAATTAATATATTGAGAAGAGTAAGTGTAGATGTGTTAGTTGACCTTTTCATTCTTCCTATAAGAATAAAGTGAAATTTGAGTGTATGATGTTAATATCAATGATTGTAATATATGTGTAGAATTACTAATACAATCTTAGTGGTTAAGATAATATTTTCATTTTTTTATGTGTTAGTTGGTCTTTTCATTTTTCTTGTAATAAGAAAGTGAAATTTGAGTGTCTGATGTTAGTATTAGTGATTACATAATATATGTGTAGAATTACTAATACAATCTTATTGGTTAAGATAATATTTTAGTTGAGTGCAAATTACTTGTCAAGGGGTTGATTATATATTGCATAATGTATCATGTTCACCATATATTTCAATTGAGAAATGCTCTTCCATTGATACATGATATGAGTTTATAGTTGTTATGCCAATGTTTGTTTATGGTTGAATTATCTAGTCGTTACCAATTTTTCACCTGTAGCTTGAATTGGCAGAGCTGGTGTGCATCAAGTTTTATTTTCAGATGAAAGATTTTTAGCATTTTATGCTACAATGTTTTGCAAAGTTTTAGGTGCTTGAAAGGTTTAGTTTTATCACGTTTTTGTATGACAAAAGAGAAATAATTTTAGTTCATCGTTTGATGCACTACAGAATATTTATCAATGATACAAGTTATTTCATTACATTACAATGATTATTCAATTTACAAATGAGATATATACAAATGGAATAAACATTGCAATGAATGAAAACATGGCAGATCAAATGTCCCACACAAGCCATGGGAATAGCTGAACAAGTACAAGCAAAAGAAATATACTGTGTCTGAAGATAAGAAGGAAAAGGGCATATCCATCATTGCCTATTTAGGGGTCTTGGTTGATCTTCATTATAGCTAGCTCCTCCTCACTCCTAATCTCTGAATGAACTTGTACATGACAAGAGGGATTGTTAGAGCTCCGGATATGGTTTCCTATGTGCATATCAGTAGAAACATAATATATTGCCTATGTTGTACTGTGCCAGATATCAAAACATCCATATGCAAGAGAGATTGAAAATGAAACAATCATTGAGCTTCACTGTTCTAAACTAACATGTTTGTTTCCTGTGTAGGTATGGAAGAAGTTATGTTGCTTTTTGAAGACATTTCAGCATGTGGTGCAAAGTGGGCTCCCATAAGGGTTGAGTCCAGCATGCTGCCCTTGAATCTCAAGGGGAATGAAGCAAGAATACATATTCATATTGTTTAAATAAAACATTTCAACTGAAAGAATGTTACATCAAGTCAGAGCATTGAGCTCTTCACAAGGTTGCCCAAAGAGATTTGAAACCGAATAAAAGGTATTTTCAACATCAGAATCTCTATTCACTATCATTACATCTTTTGTTGTTATAATATCCTATATTGCCTTTCGTATGCATTCAAAATCACTATATTGGAACAGTAAAAGCCATGGAGCAACCAATTATCACTTTTGGCTATGAATGGATTATAAAGTTTGTCATTGGAACAACCACGATGTTTTCATCAATGTAATATGAATAGTCATACAGGAATAGCCATGCAGATATAGTGCATGATACAGAATAGCAAGTTTGAGTACAGAAGGGCAGTAAAAAAGAACATAACAGCCATATGGTACTTGCATCCACAAAGTGTAAGATAGTAAACCATATATAACATGCCACATTAAGTATACATTTGAATCAAGGAGTCAAGAGCATCCATCATGATAAGGAAATAGTATACAGGAATCTCATGTATGAGTAAGTGTATGCAGAGAACAATCTATGAAAGAAGATATATTGTTTGAGATAGCTAACAAGCATAAGGGTGAGATAGTCACTTCTATCTTATGAGTAATCCATCAGCATTCAGATACAAGGATAAATCTTCTAGCAATCAAGCATTTAAAGAGTTGTCACAGAAAAGGAGATCTGTACTATCATACATGAAGAAATGCATACTCAGATCTATCCATGATATACAGTGCTATAGAAGAGTTACAGCCATTGAAAATGGTATGAATGAGAATACATTTTCAAAATGGTACAATAAACTGGAATAGTGAGAGAGTATGCCATGTTATGAGAGAGTATGCCATGTTATAGGTTGAATAAGATCATCATGCTACTATAGAATAATATGAGCATGGAAATTGCATATTTCAATCCAGAGATAGTTAAAAGAAGATAGAGTTTCAAAACTCATATTTATCTACAGGAGGTAGCACATGTAGTTGCAAGTTGAAATAACAGATATATCCATGTTGTAAATACAGTGAACTTGATTACAAGTAATTAATGCCATGTTCTAGTTTGAATATGATCAATGCCAATGTATAGATCATCAAATGGAGCACAGATATATAGCTGTATGAGTTAAGACATTAAAATGCACTTTATCATTGAAAAGAATGTTTTCAATGTTAAATATTCATCTAAATGTAGATACATTTGATATAAAGACAATGACAGGAACAACAGTAGGGAAATTCTTTCTCACATTGATTTCATCAAGTATTATTTCTTGCAGATCACAAATATAAAAGAAATGGAATAATAGAGATATCATATTTGAATGTTACTGTCTTCTAGATATCATAAAATGATAAAACCCAGTCAAAGATCAAACCCATCTGAGTTTCAAATAGAAAGTTGCAGACATAGAATGATGAGGAAACCTGAGTCATAAAGGATGCTCAGGGATAATAACTAATAAGCATACAGTGGTGGATCAAATACAAATTCACTTGTTGCAGCCCAAATGCAACGTATTGTTACTCAGAGGATGTAGCATAGTTCTGGTTCACAGCATTATCCAGGCATGCCAGATGTCCCACCAATGGACATGGGACAATGTTACACATCTTCGCAAGGAGATGGACACTGGAAGTGGGAAGGCCAAACTCCCTCAGATCCAGCTAGTGGAAACATCTCTCCATCTAAAGCGAGGGGTCCAGATGGAGCAAGTCCTTATTTTCATAGTCAAATGCCAGATTCTATTCCCCTAGAAGCAAATAATGTTTTGCCAAAGGAATCTAACTAGAAACTGGACGTGGATGTTGGATTTGAAGATCAAACGATACCTAAATCATTTGAAGCATTTGAGTAGAAACTCATAGATGGGGTGATGAAACTTACAAAGGAGCAAGATGATGTAGAGGATGGGGAAAACACATGGCATCGAGAGCATACATGAGAGATCCATGAACAGTTCCAGGTTACGTTTGTAGCTCTAAGAACTCAACATGCTAAGCATCAAGAAGATTTTTATGTGACGAGGTGTAGTAACGAGTGGATCAATATTGTCAACCAGCTTCAAAACAATACCATGAAAGTGGTGGTGGTCCAATGGTTGGTTACAATGAAGATTTAAAT